>OW240918.1:134767752-135144952 GCA_933207985.1 Pelobates cultripes | reverse complement strand
ATAAATACAATACATTTGTTGCCCAAGAGCATATGGAGCATATCTGAATCTGATTAAAACAAGTCATGCAGCAACTCTTCCTCAGCAAGGATGCTAGGCCTAAAAACTGGGTGAAAAGAGCCTAAAATAAAAAAATAAAAAGTATCTCTTTAACATTTCCATTGTTTGTGTTTAATCAGATACTCATGTTTCGTCCTCCTTTCAATATGCAAACGTCCGCTTTGCATTTTACATTCCCAGGAAGATTTCTAGAAACAAACACCTTTTAAAGACAAAATAAAACCTTGGCTAACAGTGGACCACAGTCGTACAGATAGCAATCTATTTGTTTAACCCTTGAAATGCTGACACAATACAGAACTATTCATATTTACTATGGTTTCAGAGAAAGAAGTGACTTTGGATCTTCCTGTAATATGAATTGTAACCGCGGTGTGGGGAGAGTCACAAGGCCCATTGCAATTTCCTGGGTGCCTGTCCCTGGTACATGTTGATACACAGCACATGAAAAGGGCTGCCCTGTAGTGAAACACATGTACGCTAAAATAGAACATTCCTCAGTGATTAAGAAATCAATGTCCTAAGTGCAGCTTTTTATTTGTACACACTGTGGCACAGCACTTCTTGTGCACTGCCCAAATCAAAATGTATAAAATTAAATATGGTGGGTCAGGCAATCTTATTTGCGGGAGAGAAGAATGCAGAATATAATTGTGTTTTAGAAGTAAACTAATAAATGCAAAAATAAGCAACTATATAAAACTAAGAATATATTTACAAGGACTGACTGCTTATGAATAATCACAAAAAGCGGCTCTGTCCCGAAAAATAAATTTTATCTGCTTCTGTATAGCTGCATGTGTCTGAATTGCTTTTCATATTTTTCCTGAACACTCCAGTATTTATAAAATACAATATATACATGTAAAGCAGTTAAAGGAACACTTTAGAATTATGAATAGAAACACATATTTCTGCTATCCTAGTGCATATTTAGATTAAGCGCCCGTGGGCTTGACTTAAAGCAAGGTTCTGTTTCAGTTGCCAGTCAAAACTACCCAGAAATCATCAAGTGCAGACATCATGGACAGAGAAGAACAATATGGCTGTGCCCTACGAAGAAAATAAAGTTATGGCACAAGGAAAAAAAAAAAAAATCTAAATAAACACGTGACAATGGGGAGAGAATAGTTGTTAAATACAAGAAGCCTAAGAAAAAGAAAACACAAAAAAACATACATGGCAAGACCGCTCTACGTTTACTAATCATTTGTTGCATGCTAGCATTATGTTGTACTTTTATAACTTTAAATAACAGCCATGGTTTAAGTTTAGCTACACTGATTTGGCCATTTCTTCCGATCAACTCGGTTACCATAACAACATGCACTCATTAATTAGTGTTTTAAGTTTATATGTATGTCCATTTTATGCTTCTGTGATTCACGCAAAAAAATATAGTTATATAGTAAATCTAAGTTTCTGAAAATTAAACGTACCAAATGCAACAAAACACATAATAAGCCCTCTTTTTTACCCTAATTTCCATTTTAACACCGCTTCAAGGCCACTCGTGAGACAAATATGCAGAGAGTAATAATGTTGCAGTGGTAAGCAGCAAGACATTAACTGCATACAATACATAACAGAATTATACTTCCTCTGCTCCTCTCCCTTATGGTACGATTAGGTACACATCTGATATTAAGGGGCATATCTACAATATCTTTATTAAAACCTGTGATAAACAGTTATTGTTATTATATAGGGTCCCGCCGTGCTCTGATCTATATTATACTGTGCTCGAAATGATCAACTTACAGCAAGATGAGAAACTCAGTAATTTTTTACAAACTCACGTCTAAGTGAAGCATGTTTAAAACGAGAGCACTGACTTTTAAGAGTAAAAAGAGAGGCCTCGGTGACTCCCTAGGGAGAACTTTTTTCGACGTATAAAACTTTTCATTGTTCCAATAAAGCACTTTTTAATGCATTGGCTTTTCCATGTAGTCAGGGAAACCTGGCTGTATAAAAAGCAGAGCCAGCCTGCTCTATATCAGCCTCACTTACGGAGCCACGCAACCACTGATCACGACTTCTTTATCAGGACCCTGGCAATAAGCTTCTTTCAGGCCCCAGAGCTACCCAGATGTGAATTTGATAATATATCAGTTTTAATAGACTTAATTAGACCAAACCGTGAACGCAGGAACCTGTGCATCGGCAGTTAACACAGAAAAATGTATTATAGTTTTGCTTATAATGCAGCTAGGTCCTGAAATTAATAGTTATCTCTTGAACTGGTGGATTTCCTTATTTCATCAGAATTTGGGCTCAAAACAATGATGTTGAGAGAAGAAGCAACTATTTCAATATTCTCTTTTTTCCTGTCTATGCATTTTTTTGCAGTTCTAACATTCCGCAGGTTATACTTATACTGAGTGTCAGAAGGATGGTCAAGGTATTCAATAGCCCCTCGGGTGCTGTAAGGTTTAAGCAGCAGATTGGAACAGGGACCAGTGGGTATAGGATTAGCGATCTGGGTAACCTGCCAAGGTTAGGGCTCCTCCATGGGAACCCACAGACACGGAGTGGAGACTGATACTTCTGGGAAGCCAATGGTTGCTCTCTGAAGGCACACCTGCTTCTCTTGCTGCAGTACCATCGAAGTCTGAACCCAGCAGCTGTGGTTTCGGAGCACAAAGCTCCCTTTTGTCGCTTTCCCTGAAGCAATACAAGTGTCAGGACAAGAAAGATATAAATAAGAGGTTCCCCCACTCTGGATGTTCCCAGTTTCCTACAGCACATTTTTTAACTCCTTGCTCTACTCAGCAGTCACTGCACGAAATACAAGTAAGCCAAGTTCTCTTTGATCAACTTGGTGGCTACGGCTTTGAACTTCTTAAGATCTTTGTAAAGAGTATGATACTTGACATTTCTGCGGGAGCACATCACACATAACTGTAAAAATGGGCGTTCGTATGCAATAGTTTCATAACATTCATTCTGATTGATATTTCTAATTCCCACACTCTTGGAAACCCAACTGAGAAAAAGATCTGAATTTCAGGCCCAGATTTATCTCTCATAGTAAGTAACGCAAGATGAAAATACATAAAGTCCAGGTCATGGAATGAATAATAAATGGTAGAATCGGTGCTGAAAGAGTACAAACTATCAGTGCAGCCATCTATCTGTTAAAATGGCATCTTCCAAAGGAAGAGTTTGGTGAGCCATCCACAAGAAGGACCTGCTTAGGAAAAAAAAAAACGTAAGAATAATCATTTTGAGTATTCTTAATGGCAGAAAAGGGCAAAGCTTAGAACAGTGATTGACGGGGAGCCAGCTTCAGGGATCACGCTTGATACAGCAGTGTGGATTTCTACATTTACATTTACTTTTCAGACCTCTAAGTGCATATAGGGGGGAAGTATGCACTATATTAGAATTCTAGGGTGTGACATTCTAATCAAGAGCAAAGCCACAGCTTGCTTTTAGAACTGTGTCAGTCCTTCCTGGAATGCAGTCATGAAGTTTGTGCAGTGTGATATTGCACCATTCTCTAAGAATAAATGTTTTCCAGGGGGAACAAGGTGGACATTCATACGGCACTCTGTGTTCTAGTAACTACTGTAAAGATTCCATGATGTTTACATTAGGTGACCTATTGGTGCACACATGAAATATGTTACACTATACCCAATACCCCTCTTTAAATGGATTAATATTAAGGATCGCATAGATATTTGCATGGTTCCTGACTTTCTGATTCAACCCATGTAATTTCATTTTTTATTTTGTTAATCTGTATTGCTAGGAGTTACCCTCCCATTTCTTCAAAGCCATGGCCGATTACGTAACTCCACTTTGTTTTTTTCTAAACTATTAAGTAACGTGAACGGAGTGTTTTCAAGCTCTCTCTGTTTGGGTGAAAACAATGGAACACCATTCTGACCCTACAAATTTTCATTCATCATTTGCGTATACATGCATGGGTATGCCTGCTTGCATCTTCTACCATCAGGAATTCTCTACATCCGTTAAAGGCGTATTTAAATCAATGTCTGTGGAACCATGGCGTCCAGTAATAAAATATTGATTCCTGCTGTGACCTGGCTTGTTCTGACTTTTCCTGGTCTCCTGGTTTCTACATTTAGGCCTGTTCTTCAGTAATCCTCTGTCTGCTCCCTGCACTGATCTCCTGGCTTGCCTCCATTTATCAAGCTTTCTGTATTCAAAATCCTGGCTAGCACACATTATATGATATCAGTTACCTAGGCTGCGATATTACCTGTGGGACCCTGCGAAAAAACAGTGACTCCAAAAAAATTGCAAACTTCTAATGCCAAAGTATTTAACAAGAAAGGCTTTTGTTTTCAAGTCAGTACATCTAAATGCTAATTGCATCATCTTAAATTGAATAGACCTTGAAAAGCTGACTTAACCTTGCCAGGTAGCCAACCTGCACCATTGAGGTACTGCAGTTGAAACACTTATTAAATATATATTACCCCTGGTAGGTCAACCCAAAAGGGGACACAGTTGGATACTGAAGCACTCCGTAGGGGGTTATACTGATAACTAAAGTAAGCACAATGAAACATGTGTGCAAAGGACAGTATTAAAGAATCTTGCATGTGAAGAAACAGAGAAAAAAAAAAAAGAAAGAAAGACACTCCACTCAGAGTTTAACTAAATTAATAGGTTGTAAGAGAAGATTATGGATGCATTTAAAAAAAAAAAAAATAAATAACTTTTTCTTTTAATAGTGTGACAATATGGAGCAGAACATAAAAAGTTTTTTCCTTGACCTTTTTGGTTAAACTTGGGGAACACATAATTCCTGTGTGTAAATATTACGTTGTGGGATTTATCGTTTTAGTTTTTCTTCATGCCTGTCATTTTGAAAGAGGCCTGTCATAATGTGTTTCATTATCTTGCCAGGAGTGATTGGAAGGGCTTGATGTCCCAAGACACATACCTGTAGGTATCTGAAATACTCAATTACTTTCACAGGACAATGCCATTCCTCACAGCTATCCCTCTCCCTACGCCCAAATACAATATAGAAATGTTTCACAGAGAACTGAATCCATAAAACTCACAGTGATATGTGGTGTACGTATATGATTGTGTCACAGTATTGTGTAGAGTCTAACAAAATAGAACGTAGCCCATTTACCCCACTATAGGAGAGAACCTGCAAGGCACCGATACAATAGAGTATCAGCACCTTTTATTACCATAATGCAGAATAGTACAGGATAATTGATCAAAGTGTGTTAAAAAAGTGGTGCAAAGATGTAAAAGTTGAGGAGTGGCTAATAATATCGGCCTGCTGCTTCTACTCGTGTCCATGGCGACTGTCCTACTTTTACACCTTCACATCACAAACAAAACTGTGATTATCTCCCTCAATGTGTAGCAGAGTACGGGAGCACTGCTGATCCTATTACAAGAGTATATCAATAGAAGATGAATTAAAAAATAAGTATTTACTTCTCTGGAAATGACACCATTACATATAAACTATAGTTTTTTTTTTAAAAGGACAATTAAAGGCACCGGGCAACTTCCTCTCAACAAAGTGGTCCTTTAGTTCTAACCCTACAGTGTACGATACTGTCATTTAGTAGATACGGCAAAGCTTACACTGGTGGGCTAAATACACCTCTAGTGGCTGTCTTCCTTAGGAGCTTCTACTGTGAGAACCGAGTCAAACTTGTTTCTTTTGTTAACCTCTATTTCAGAAGAGGAGCGCAATACTAGCTGTGCATGCACTTTTTGTCCCCAGTGCTCTATGATGAGCATTGGATTGGATGAGAAGAAGAGTCGGTGTGACTTTGAGGGAGGCGGATCGAGCAGTTGCAGGGACTGGAAGTAATACCCTCCTTGCGTCCATTTTTTTTATTTAGAATTTGGAGAGAGGCACTCAGTTATTATTATTATTGGTATTATATGCAGTACCAACATTTTCAACAGTGTTTCACAATTATATATTGGGGATTTATAACAGCATTTAATGGAAAGACAAAATAAAGTTTCTTCTCAAATGAGGTTATAATCTGGGAGAATTCAGGAAACAGATTAAGACAACCGCGTTGATTTTTACATTTATTTTTAAAAACATGTCCTGATTATGGTTCTATATTCAGAGATTAAGGTGAGAGCACGGTAACTGCGCTTGGGATTTTTAAATCTGTTCCATCGGTACTGTAGGTCATCGAGTTCAACTTTGTACACAGGTTGTACTTGCTGTAGATGCAAAAGAAGGCAATAATTTGTACTAAATATCCCATTGTGCCAAAAAAGCATGGATTTGAGCTTTCATATAAAGAAAGCAGGGGCATTCCTCATGAACCCTAAAATTCATCAGACAGATTGATAAATGTAAAGAAATTGCAGCGTTTGTATCTCACAATTCCATGATCTGTGAATCATAGTCCTCAATCATACTACATCTAATAGAACCAGAGAATAGGCAAGCAGTACATGCAATTCCCTGAGTGACTATTTGGCGATTTAGAGGTTAATTGGAGGGAAACAGGACTGTCACAGACATGACAGGAACTGCCTGCAACACCGAGGGCAACATCTTCCCCAGCAACCTGTTACAAGTATTCACAGTGTGTGCAACATGACAGGGACCCCCTGCTGATGGCTGTCATATACTGCAGGTGTGGAAGCAGCTTGTAAATCCATCAGAATTGCTAAAACTGCCACAAGCCGGCCCTGCCTGGGCTAGCTAGTGTGTTCAGCAGGAAACGCCATACTCTGATACTGAGAGCTGCAAGGATGATTACTGCATAGAACCACCATCCTCGTGTATATCAATCAGTGTTCTGACGGATAGAATTAAATGTGGGCAAGAGATGGAAGAACTATCAGTGCTCCATATGTGTTTTGATTAGAGGATTTGGGCTTTTGGCCACGAAATTGAAATGTGTATATATATATATATATATATATATATATATATATATATAAATAATATATTACTACAAATAACTACATTACCCTGTAGTTCAAGCATGTCAAACTCGTGGCCCACAGGCCGCATGCCGCCCACAATGAATTTCTTTGCTGCCCAGCCAATCAGGGGGGCACACAAATCACTGAATCGATTTTTTGTGCCCACCTCGGCCTGCGCTCCATGCGCCCCCAGCCAGCGTATGGCTCCATTAGGGAACCGCAAGCACAGTACACTGGGAGGGGAAGCGCCCCCCCTTAAGCTCTGATTAGACGGTGTAACGTGACTACCCGACGCTCAGACTGACACCGCGCACCGCCGAAGAGTGAGAGGCCTCCCTCCCCTGCTATGTCAGGTGAGAAACAGCGGGGAGGGGGGGGCATCTATCTATAGGGCAAAGCAGAGCAGAGCCAGCGCTACCATCACCTCGGGCACCTGCTCTGTGAGAGAAACAGCTGCCTGTCAGAGCAGGTGGAGGCAGGTATGAATAGAAGGGATGGGAAGGGAGATATGTGTGGGGGACATAGGAATAAAAGGGGGATAGGGAGGTATGGATGGGGAGAGAGACTTGGATGGAGTGGGGATAGATATGGAAGGGAGGGAGAGATGTGGGGGAGAGATATGGAAGGAAGGGAGACATGGATGGATGGTGGGGGAGAGACATGGAAGGGAGGGGAACAGAAACATGGATGGAAGGTGGGAATAAGACACGGCTGGAAGTGAGGGGAACAGAGACATGGATAGAAGGTGGGAATATGAGACACGGATGGAAGTGAGGGGAACAGAGACATGGATGGAAGGTGGGAATATGAGACACGGATGGAAGTGAGGGGAACAGAGATATGAATGGAAGGTGGGAATTAGAGACACAGATGGAAGTGAGGGGAACAGAGACATGGATGAAAGGGGAGTAGAAGCGATCGGAGTGGAGTGTGCAGTCACAGCTTACTCGGTCTGGAGATTGCAGAGGGACTAAGAGGTGAGAGGAGCGGACAGTGCAGCTACCTACCTGGCTGAGACTGCAGTTTGCAGACTGACTGAGGGAA
Source organism: Pelobates cultripes (assembly GCA_933207985.1). Classification (NCBI taxonomy): domain Eukaryota; kingdom Metazoa; phylum Chordata; class Amphibia; order Anura; family Pelobatidae; genus Pelobates; species Pelobates cultripes. The sequence goes on along the minus strand of OW240918.1, from coordinate 135,136,936 downwards.
CGAGGGGAGCGGACACTCCAGACAGTGGCATGACTACTGAGATAGTAAATAACTTGAGGTGAAACTTTGGAGTGAGTTATATATATATACCCAGGTTTACATATTGTTTGCATGAGAATGAAACAAGTCATTTTAGTTTGTGTTGGTGTAGGTCGAACTTTTAACGCGGCCCACATAAACGTAAGTTTTGTTTATTTGGCCCGAGTTAGCCTTTGAGTTTGACATGCGTGCTGTAGTTGTTCTGGTGACTATAGTGTCCCATTAAACTGTAACATGTGTATAGAAATCACTGTGTAAATAAGATACTTTATTCTTGCTCTAAATTACATTTTAGTTGCCCATGGCCACACCCCCACTCACACCTCTTAAATTAAGGAATCCCTCTTTGTCTATTTGAAATGTTGTGTGGTATGCAGTAATCAAACTTTTTTTGACACTAACCTAAGTTTCCCTCTTCAGATATAGCTAAAATGGTAGTTCCCCGTCCAGAATTGATTCTCCCATTTTCTCTCCATTTGAGAGAGACATGTTTTTTTGTTTTTTTTTACTGGTTTTATTATTTACTATTGCTATTTACTGGCACCAGGCGTCACCTATCTACAGAACCATTACAGCACTCTGTAGTGGTTATGGTGCAGAGAATGGATGGTTTGAAGTGTTGTGCAATAAACCAAGGTAGTAACGGGCCCGGGGTGGCTGATTTTATTTATTGTAATGTGAGACACTAATGTTAAAAGCATTAAACATGAACTAATCACACTGTGTTATAATATTATCATTTCACTTCCACAAAAGAGTATTAGGTTAGTGACTGAAGTCTGAATGCACCCAGTTAGAATTATTAAAAACAACCCAGTAAGCTTAAGTACCATTTCGTAACAACAATATCGCTGTACGAGACACAGCACAGGTTTCTGGGAGTTGTATTTTGGCGGTTGGCTCACAACAATAAAAAGATGCCAAGAAAACTATTACTCCCAAACAATCCTGCTATGCCAAAATTATGGGATAAGCTCAACACAACATAAAGTTAAAGGAACACTATAGCGTCAGGAATACAAACATATATTCCTGACACTCTAGTGCTAAACGGAGCTGGCCAGCCCCCTCTCTATGGGGGAAAAAAAGGTAATTTTACTCACCTTTTCTCCCACTGGGCTCGGTCTCAATTGCGGAGATCATCAATCTTGATTATCTCAGCCAATCCATGCTTTCCCATAGGCAATACACCACATTGCACCAGCCAACATCTCCTAATAGAGATGCATTGAATCAATGCATCTCTATGGGAAATATTCAGCATCACCATGCAGAGCCTGGAAACACTTAACGCCACATCGTGCAGCACTGACTCAGGAAGCACCTCTAGTGGCAGTTTGAGTGACTGCACCTAGAGGTGTTACTAGCCGGAAGTGTTTACAGTGCTAGCACTGCAGGTACAGGCTGCATTAAGTTGTAGTGGTTCTGGTGACTATAGTGTCTCTTTAAAGGAGAATCACGATTGGCAAAGTCACTTCCTTATATGGAAACCACTCAATGCTGGAGCAACTAATTTAAAAGTTAGTATATTTTTTGCCATCTTATATCAGAATATTTTGCATATATTTTATTAATGCATCATTTATATAATGCATGATAAAAGAAGGGGTCTTTTTCAGAACAGAGTTCATTTAAGCTGCTCTCTTGACACTAGTGAGATGTACTACCCACCTGAGGTTACAATGATCGTTCAGCTGGTCAGACTGAATAGGAAGCTCAACTTCAATAACTCTCACACAACAAAAGTCTGTAGGCATCACACAAAGAGGAAAATGAAGACCTTACAGCTCATACAAAGAGCGTTTCACATAGAGGAGATTCATAGTGAAACTTCAGAACTCTTTATATAGAGAAAATTCCTATCAGTCCCAGTACAATAAAAGGATAACTATTATTATCGTCATCATTTATATATCGACGACATATACTACAGGGTTTTACAATTATAGAAAGGGAATATTTGAATGCCATTTTCAAACTTCCAATCTATGAGGATTTGAGGTAGGCAAATATATAGGATGTTTTACTGGTGAGGTGGTCGGGCCAGGATTCGAACCTGGGATTCAAAGCAATGTACCTGATTTAAAGTAACATCACAGAAAGAGTAACTGTAATGAATGCATGTGTGTATATTTGCACACACACACACACACACACACAAACACACACACACCTGTTTCTAACACAATTAGGAATAAAAATGGTGATGGCACCAGAGCAATTATTTTGGGTAAAATTGATAATAATGCACAGTATGCCACCGCATACTGCAAGCATCTTTATCTCAGGGAGAAGGGGGCATACCTTAACTAATTCACTAAACCAGGGTGTCCAAGAAATAGATCTCCAGATTTTGTAAAACTTCAACTCCCATGATGCTTTGCATGCCTTTAGAATGCTTTAGAATGACAAAGCATCAAGGAATCTGTAGTTTAAAAACATCTAGGGATCTACCCATGCCCTAAACCTAACCTTAAGCCCTAAGACGAATCCTAAAATATCGCGCAATATGAAAGATACACAATATAAATTATGTCTCCAGACCCCTTCGATGTCATTGTTTCCCATTAATTTGACCAAAATGCATCCTATATATATTACAATCTATAAATAATGATAATCCAAGTAGCAGTTTTGAAGATTCTATGTAGCCATCTGAATGCTCAGAAAAGCAAGTTAAGAATTTAGTATATTTGCCTTTGCTGTCTTATTAGGGGGGAAAGGAAGTGACCTAGTGACCCCCACACCGACTCCAGTGACCCCTTCGCTCATTCAGCTTTTGTCATGGTATTTGTTAAGGCTCTGTTGCTGTGACAACCGGACTTCCTCCTTCCCAGATGGCTTAAATCCATACAGGTGCCACAGGGGCAAGCCTGAAAAAAAAAAAAATTTCCATGGTAATGACCTTGTTGAGCCTAATGGTACTCTGATGGAGAAAGGAACATGCTTCCCTTCTGCGGAAATTGGGCCTAGCAACACAAAGTCATTTAGACTTGATATATTCCGAATATTTAGCATATACGCTGCTTCGGGGCATTGCAAATTAACATTTCTTACTGCTCAGTTCCTGCTCTTGAAATGGATAGCAGCTTTCTGAAGTTTGACGATAACCAACTAAAAAGACACCAGGCGCTACGGGCACAGCGCCAGTTTTATAGTACTTATTCTGACGGCACAGAGATGGTCTAGACACGTGCCAAAAAAAGATGAACATCGAATATTTGTAGATACTTCAGATACAAGACAAAAAATAAATATGCAAGTCAAATGTCCATAGCAGCAACATGAGAGGCGGCTACTTTTTGCCTGATCTCCATCTGCTACCTTTCAGAATAATTTGATTTGTATCCCGGAAAGACATAAAGAGTTGCAGGATACAAGAGCTTAAAGGGAAACCGTCATCAGTTTTTATGATTGTTTAAATTAAAATACATGTAATAGAATTTGTGTGTGTAGAATTTTGTAATGCATACATCTAAGTTACGTGTGCCCAAAAGGCAGATCCCCAGATGTAGAACTACAACTCCCATGATGCTTTGCATACCTTTAGCATGCCATACCATCATAGAAACTTTTAAAACATCTGGGGATCTACTTTTTGGGCACCCCTGATCTAAGTAAATACCGATTTTCAGTGTACCTCCTGGATTCTGTGTGGGAAGCCATTTTTACATCCACTTTGCTCAAAAGCCACACCTTGTTCTTATCCGACCAAGCGTGCATTCAAAAAACTAATCTCCAGCACCAAGTACTCAAAAATTAGCTCTGAGCTCGTTTCAGACATTCAAAGCATCAAATCATGCATAGTCTACAGTCGGTAAGAGGTGCTTCTGACCAAAGAGTACTTAAAGATTGCTTCTCCCACAAAGCAGGAGTAAGCCGGGAGTTGCAGTAGAGAGAGAAATTCACATTCACACATATCCCTTTAGCTTCTTCCCCTGGCTGCTGCAATACAAGTGGGGATGTTACTTGGAAAATACGCAAAGATCCCCAAAGGTGAGAGTGTCACTTTAAATACTGGCCAGCCAAGCACCTGGTGGTTATTAGTGTGTCTTGGTGTATGAAAGTTTGATTTAATTGGTAAAAGCTTCCAATTTTCTTTGCTGCTAGCAAGTGCCCCTGTATACTATTGTTGCAGCTTTAGGGCACTCATGCTTTTATGAAAAATGTAGGAGTTGTTAACTAAACAGTGAGAAGTAAAGAATTGGTGTTGGTACAGCAAAATCCCAGCCAAGCCAGGAGAATTGGCAAATTTTATCAATATACCTAATTGGGCTCTAGTTTGTAATTCTGCTGCCAATTCAAAGTGCCAACTGGTTACTTTGGTTAAAAAATTTTCAGGCAAATTCTGAACTAGTGACAGACAGACACACACACACACACACTTTCTCTCTCTCACTCTCTCTCTCTCTTTATATGGCACCAACTTATTCTGCAGCGCTTCACAATATTATAAAGGAGGAAATTTGACAGTAAATGAGAAAACTACAAATTGTTACATGATGAGGACCCTGCTTAAAGAGCTTGCAATCTAGATATACACACACACACACACACACACGTGTATAAACTTTATAGAAATTTTAAAGTATATTAGAAAAAAAAAGTTTAATTTGTCATTTTTAGGTGGATGGAATACTATTGTAAAAGAGGTCTGAGGTCAGCGCATGAACCACGTCATATAAATACATGAAAAAAAATTATCGCAATGTTTTGATCTTAAATATACAAATATAGGTAAATATTGACATAAAAATGGCAGCCATAGAAATTGAATGAAGTGATGACAGGCGATGAAATTAACTATTGTGGGAGGCTGTGTTGACAAGTTCAGGTATACGGCAATCAGTGGAGCAGATTGTAAAACTTTGTAATACAAGATATATATCGTTATTTCTGCCTACATATTGGATGCTGGCATGCTGTAAGAATTCACAGAGCAGGCATTCAGCCTTGTTTTTCAAATGAGAAGCTAAACAGCAATTTATTAAGCAGTCTGTCAGCGTCTGTATAGGTTACTGCAGTTTGCCATTACATCACAATTCAATGAAACCAGCCATGTGGTTACATTACCTTATCCCCAATCAGGTAGAGAAGGGAAAATCGCCACAAGCATGGGACATTCTACGGAAATTAGCGGCATAGTGTTTGCAGCGGAGGGGTAACTAACCCCCCCTAGCCATGCACATGCCTCTAATCATTGGTTATAAATTACTCCAATCTTATTTTATGTGGAGTCTGACCAGGTCAGCAGACAGGCTAACGAGACGCACATAAATCTGAATGATAGATGTAATGTAATGCAACAGGACTTGAGTGTAGCTCAGAATAAAGGATGCTGGGTAGTAATAATGCCACAACATCTTTTAGATACAATACTGGGGCTCACATTAAAGTAAAAACTATCGCAAATATAAACAGCGTAAGAAATGTAAATCAACTATTTCTATTGATTACAACATCATTTTTTTTTTTCTCTCTACATTAGCCCATTCTAAAAAATATTGTATTAAAAAGTATTGATCCTACAAGAAGCCATTATATTTGAGTTACCATATTAGTCCAGTAATGTATTATTGGGCTAACAGAAATTTGTAGCTACATGTTTTCAGAAGTTGCCACTTTTAGCTCCCAGAAGCTTGACACTACAAATGTCTGTTAGTCCAATAAAAAGGGTATTAAAATATACTGCAATACATCGTTGTCTATCGTGAAATACTTGTATCAATTTCATGTTTCTAAAGTAAAAAACGGACACATTGACCTGGACCATGACAAAAAGCAAAGAATTTTTCATTTAAAGTTCTGTAGTTCACATTGATTGATACAGTTCTTGCCCTCTTTGTATCTACATCTAAACATTTACTGTTTACGTGCATAGTTATACAAACCTATTTGTGTTTAATATTATAAGCATAAGTGGTTATTGTACATGTGTTTAGAATTTAGACCATGTAGAGATTTGGATAAGTCATTCTGTTCTTGGCAAGCGATTTGAACTAGGGATAATTTGGTTATTGACCAATGTTGTCCGCATACCTCCCAACATTTAAAATGTACAAAGAGGGACACTTTCATTTTAGGGGTGTGAGTAGGGCTGAGAGTGGGGCTGTTCTGAGAAATTTTATGAGACTTAATAATTTATAAAACTAAAATGTTATTTAGAACAATAACAATATAGCTTATTTACACAGACTGATTTCTAAACTAATTTATTGCTGTTTAAAGACACATTACTGGGAGTATTATTGCTGTAGAACTCGGTTATACACTCAGATACACCAACAATATGGAGCTTCAAGAAAAAAAGAGGGGCATTATGATAAAAAAGAGGGAGAGAGGGATTTGAGTCCAAAATAGGGACTGTGCATCTCACATAGGGACACTTGGAAGATGGGTTTGTGTTTCGCTTCGCTGTTGAAAAATCAAACTTATCGTACTGTATTGAAGAGAAATGCCTGGACTGTGTCTGTCGTTCTGGCAGATACAAGTCACATGGGTAGAACCTGAAAATACCAATTAATAATGAAATTACCCATATATACTCCTTAGGACTAACAAAGATTTTGCCACTTGCCAAAACTTTTTTTTTTTTTTTTTTTTTAAATAAAATATGTCATCCACATTTAAAACAGTCCATTTTTGTTGACCGTTTCCATACACCTGATAATGTGAGCGGGTCTGTGCCATGGTGGGATAGTATCACTGAAATCTCAGATGAACATAATGTAATGAACTGGTCAATTTGGGGAATCTCCAGAACCAAGTGATGCGACCATATAATTGCAAACCTTATTGCACAAAATGCAGAAAACTAATATATAGTGAAGCTCAATAGGGCCTTAAATGTGGCATACACTAGGTTAAATCACATCTAATATATTCTGAACAAAACCGTTTCACTCTTTGTGGTTAGATTTCAAAATATAAACTTAAGTTTGATTAGGCTAGTTTAAATAGACTTGAGATGTACTAGTAAGCTGACCATATTGTTTTGTGAATGCTGTACTGCCAACGATGGACACAGGTCTTAACCAACAGCTGAATTTATCGGCCTCGTTTAGCACTTGGGATGCTGAAGAGTTCAATAGAAAGTCCACGGATAGATGCTATGAGGAGCCACATCCACCAAGAACTTGATTGAGGGCTTACTGAAAGCAAAATGGACTCACCAGAGCAAAACAGCACGAAGCTTTGTAAATTATGTCCTCAAAATTACATGTTAACAGCTAAAATACACTTTTTTGAGAACATATTCCTCTGCATCACTGCCATTTTATCGCTACATGACAAAATCTAAAGGATGGCTGTCTGTATACAAATGACAGACATTTTACTTTGCAAGGAGCAGCGAGGACCTCCATCCGATACATCCAGTTTCTTGCTATGGAACAGAACTTGTCTGGAACAGTTTAAAGGGAACATGATTGGGGTGTCTGCTACAACTGGAGAGAGCTCAAACTCACTTACGTTTAGCTAATTGCTTCCTTCAGGCGGGCTGCTTCAGTGCACTAATGGGTTTTAATAAAAACTTCCAATTGGGCTAGTAAACCCCTCATTAAGCTGTTTTGAGAGCATGAATTTAAGAGAAGGGAGGGCAGTAGGTCACTGGGAATATGTAATTCACCAGCGCTGGTGACTGCTGCATTCGTGATTGAAAACATTACAAAGCAAGTGGCCATTGGTCAGGATGTGCCGAAATCAAGCCATCAGACCTCTTGTTTAATAGGCACTAACCACATACAGTGTTCGTAGTCATTACTAATAGGGAGCTCTAATCACTTCAGGCTAAAATCATAAAAAAAAAAAAAAAAAAATACCAAAATAAAAAAAAATAATAATCCAGTGGGGGTCAATTTTATAAATAAATAGACATATCAAAATAAGAAAAAAAATGCCCTTGTATTTAAGTGGATTATCTTCTACCGTAGTGCAGGCTGGAAGTTCTCACTCATAATGTAGGGTCGTAAGTTTAGAACATTGTAATAGTTGACTAATTAAATTGGTAATGCACGTTGATCGCTCTGCATAATCGTTAAACATGCAGGCATCTCGATGATTCTTTGTCTTTGGGTTAAAGCGGTCTACAAGATGTGTCACAAGCACAGTCAGTCACAGTGAAGAGGTTTTGTGCATAATTTATAGTGTTTTATCGCAACATCAACATTAATATGGAAGGACAGAGTCTCATTTGCTCTCCTACGCAAATAAGCACGGCATTTAGCCTTCAATTGTGCAATCTAATTAAATTGTAATCAAGCTAATTTAAATAATCATTTTTTTAATATGTAGATGTGGAAAGATATCAATAAAGAATGTAGGCAAACATTTATGAATCCTATCTTTAATGAGCAAGACATAGCAAAAGTCTCTAGAATATAATCTCTGTCACAACGTACTTTAGAAGACTAAAACAAACTGGACAATGCAGCTCTCCACCTTACCACCAAGAGGGACATGCTGCAAATATGGAAATAGGATTGCAGTAAGATTCACCTTTATCTTATTCAATCTCTGTTAGTCATCACTGTGGCATTAAACGAGCTGCTGGGTGTCAATACACCAGTTAACAGAGAAAGTAGGATTGTTACTTTTTTAAAGGAACACTACAATGTTATTCCTAACGCTATCGTGCCCTAGTCCAGATTTAGATTTAATTCAGTTAAAAAGCTTTTTAACTTACTTTTTTATAGTGCAGAGACTCACTAGGTTCTGCTGCCCCCTCCTTCTCCCGTGACGTCATCCGACAGGCGTCACTCTCTCTGTGATCGTCCAATCCAAAGCTCCTCATAGGAAAGCACTAAATTCAATCGTTTTTTTATGAAATGTATTTGGTCACATGTCTGACTTTCACTCGGGTTGCAACTCAGAAAGACAGCCACTAGGTGTGCTTAGCCCTGCAATATAAACATTACATTTTCTAATAAACTGGAATATTTTACATTGCAGGGTTAAACCTACAAACTCACTGCACCTAGACAACTTCATTGAGATGAAATGGTCCGGGTGACTTCAGTGGTCCTTTCAATTTTACTGATTTCTAATAGTTTTTTTAAGCTTACTCTGTATATTTGGGGCAGTATTGCAAAGATAGATACATTAGTGGATTTGAAACGTGCAATTATAATGAAAATATGAAGTAAAATTTAAATTCAAATAAACACGACCCCCAAACTAGTGCTGGTCTGGGCAACGGTGTCCTCTTGGTTTTGGCTAAGAAGCAGACAGAGAATATTGTGATGGGATGTACATCTTTATAAACCAGGGGGGAAAAAATGGGTTTCAAAAGATTATCTTCCTGCAGAGAGCAGGAAGAGAAATGCTTTACAAAGCTAAGTTTCAGAATTGTTTAAAAGCATTGTTCTTTGAAGTGATCATAAAGTGCTTTGAAATGCTCCTTGAGACAGAATCAGTCTTGGAGATGAAGAGAAAGCATGACAAGGGTTGTTGTTCCAGATATATTATAACGCAAAAAATATTGTGGTTTTCCTGTGTTCTAGCATAGCCAGCATGGATTTACATCTTATTTATCTTCATCTTCAAGAACATCTTATCCACGGACAAGAAAAACAGGGATCCCACTGGCTACAAAGGGTATGGAGAACAAGCAAGGGGGTGTCAGCTTCTCCCGGAGGACAACAAGTCACTATGCTTTGTTTAGAAACAGGAAATGGACAGTCAGGAAAGCAGGTGAAGTGGGACACAGCTCAGAGGGAACGTAGGATCAGGGTGGAGGAGCGCTGTTCGGTAGACAAAAGGGCTTGGATGGTACAAGTCAGATGGTTTAATAAGTGCTCCAAGGATATGACTGACAGGGAGACCACTAGTCTCCACAATACTATAGATATGGTAAAATAAATCTGCGTTTTGCTCTTGTAGGTTAGATGTTTTAGAAAAGGTGGAGAAATCTTCAATAAGGAATCTGCCCAGTCTTTACAGGGCAAAGATAGCTCATTTCGAAGTACCATTTTAAAATGAGTAGACTATTTACCAGGATACGTAGCTACTACTAATGCAAGAAGTGTACCATATCCCTTGCAAATCATACCCCACCAGTCTCTCTCCTTCACACATGCATGAAATAACTTGTTCCCAAATATAAAGGCAACTTTTGCTGTCGTGTGGTATCAAACTACAGTCTACTTGTTGTCCAATTACAAGTCCTAGAATTATCTGGCAGTCTATGGCTAGAAGAGAAAGATCAGAGTGACATTCAACAACACCTAAGAGGTCAAAGTACAAAAGCCTGGACCAAATGTTCATTCATTTGTCAGTTTATCGGTGACTTAAAATATTCAAAACAGCCAATTTGGGGGACTAGAACATCCATGGCCCCCAACTGGAATATAAGTCAGCTATTCTGGACCCAATTTATTTTTTGTCCGTTAAATTAGCACAAACCAAGTTTGAGTGAAAGCCAAATTCACAGACATATCCTTTACCCCCAGAACCATCTGTAGGAATGTGGCAGTGACAGAACACATTAGTATGCATGTGTACTTAGTAAAACACTTATTGAGCATGCATTACCCTGATTAAACAAATATCCTCTGTAAATGTAACTTATGGACAAACTATAGTGTTATAATGCCCTTTGCCGCCCCTCCCTTGTGCCCTCCAGTGGCAAATAAAGGGTTATAAATACTTTTTACACTTACCCATTTCTAGTACCGATGTCCTGCGGCGCTGGGTCACTCTCCTCTTTTGCCGACATCTGCTGATGGGGAGAGGAGCATAATGCTCATGGGCAACCTTTCCCTTTGGAAAGCATTGCCTCAATGATTTCCTATGGGGATTTACTAGACACTGGACGTCCTCATGCACAGCGTGAGGACGCCCAGCGTCGTTTCACAGGGTCAAGCTATGTGAATCTGCAGGTAGCGCCCCTAGTGCAGGGTTAAGGGAAAAGGGACACTGCACCCAAACAACTGCAAAGAGATTAAGTGGTCTGGTTGCCTACAGTGTCCCTTTAAAAGCACCTAATAATGTAGATTTACCCTAATCTACTATAAATATCAATACTATGTTTAGCAATGGCATATCTCTCAAATGTCCTATTTAGGAAGGCCAGTCCCCTATTTTGGGCCCAAATCCTTCTACCCCTCTTTTCTACCCGAATGTCCTACTTTTGTAAGAGCTTAGTATTCTTAGTGTGTCTGAATTTCTACCAGAGCCTCACAGCTATAATACTGACAGTAATGTGTTTTAAAAACAGTCTGTATCAATAACTTTAAATTTTCTTGTCCTAAATTTCATTAGACTTGCATAAATTGTTATCAGTAAGTCACCTAGAATTCCTTAGAGCACCCCACCCCTAGCCACACCTTTAAATTTAATGTACCCCCATTTGAAATGTTGTAAGGTATGCAATGGTACCACTGTACGGTGGATAGATTATCAGTTATCCATAAACAAAGGGTTGGTGTATATTTTAGAGAACAGTCAATTTCTCCTAAACTATTTTTAGTTTGGGACTTTCGATGTGTTCCACAATTCTGGACAGATCGTTCATCAACATCAGCAGATTTGTGTGATCATTGCTTCCAACACTCCAATTTATTATTCATACTTGTGGCGTGGAACAGATCTTCTAAAGTTCGACCACTGATTATCTACTGTGCCATTAAACTTTCTCCACTGGATGTGAAGAGAATGCTTACCCATATTACAATTGTACGAAGCAAACAACACATGGATCAGAGTTTGTTCTTAAAGCAGTCACTTACCAAACGAATACCTGCAAAAGACAGGCAATTAGAATACATAGTAAAAACATTTTAGTAACATTTAATAGCCAATTTTCAATGTTTCATAAAAAGAACTAAAAGCACGTTTAACCCAGTTGAGCAGTTGAAGTGAGGACTCTTTCAATTCCACCATGTTTTGCCTCCAGTGATCTACATAGTAGGTTTTGCAATAATATTCCCACTATTTATCATAATGAACAAAATAGGATAGGGTAAAATAAACCTGTACAGCAAAATAAAAGCACCATACGTATTTCCACTTCATAATAGACAAAACAATACATTCACAAAACAAAATAGGGTGTTGCAAATCACTAAAAACAAGACTCACGTTAGAAAACTTTAAAGATTAGAGGAATAAAACTCTATTAATATAGAAGAAAAATATTTGTTAAAAATAATACTTAACAATACACTCCACTGTCAAAATAAATAAAAATCACTATTTAGCAGATATACCCCCAATGCAAACATGCACGCATTTTATTATGCGTTTTGTTCACTGTGGTATAGCTAAAAACAGCTTGCAAAAAATGCAGATCTCTTTTCTGCAGCCTTTGTTAGCCCTCCACCTAATATCTTTGCAAGTCTTTGCAGGGCAGGAGCTCTGGGCAATTGCTGCCTCTTGAGTTTAGCTCCACTAACTTAATCAAATCACCAAATAACAGGGCCGATTACCTGCTTTACAGCCAGAGGATGTAACAAGGTTCATTTATAAATCTGCATTTTTTTTTATAAAATGAAAAAAGGTCAAACTCTTAACGCATAATGCACTTCAGAAAGCTTAAAGGGAAACTATAGCCTAGGAATATAAAATTGTATAGTGCCCCCTCACTCGCACCTCCTCACTCCATCCAGCATTGAAGGGGTTAAAAACCTTTTTGTCACTTATCTGAATCCAGCACTGATGTCCCTTGGTGCTGGGTCAGGCTACGCCTTTGCTCCTCCTCCCCCCAACATCGGCTGTCGTCAGGGACCTAATGCGCATGAGTAGCGAGCATTGTGATCGCATTAGGACAACCCATTGGAAAGCATTGAATCAATGCTTTCCTATGGGGTTTTATCAGACGCTGGATGTCATCATGCACAGCGTGAGTACATCCAGCATCAGGCTACCAAAATTCACCTAACGACCCGAAAGTGTTTCTAGTGGCTCTCTAGTAGACAGCCACTAGAGGTGGCGCTAACCTTGCGAGGTTCTCAAACACTGCAATAATTACCATTGCAAGACAAAACGGACAGTGACATTGCACCCAGACCACGTCAATAAGCTGAAGTGGGCCGGCGTCCCCAAAGTGTCTCTTTACATGCTTTAGAGGTCTGGAGTAGTGTGTCTTTAATATAGATGACAACAAAATGAGAGTGTGCCATGATGACAATAAAATGAGACATATGCCAACTACTGCCGAAACGTTTCCTGATACATTTCCTTCCACAGCGATAAGAATGCTTTAGACATTAGTCTATCTCAAAGCAAGGCCTTGTGCAAAATTTCTGTAAAAATGAAGCAGCTATGGATTGCGGATTATTAACTCTTATCAAATATCCACAAACTGTGCTGTAACTATTATTTCAACAGCAACAATATTGCTACACAATCAGAATTAGTCTCTGCATTTGTAACCAATGTGTTGGTACAAAACAGCTCAAGGTTATCCCAAAATGACAAGAATTTACATTTTCCTAGAAAGGCTTTTTGTTAACCCTGTGGGCACCACAATGTTCAAAATGAGAAATGATGAGGCTTAAGGGCATCTGTCACGTCCCATGATATTTAATATTGTGTTTACTTATCCCTTTATTATTTCTAACATATATGTATTTGTGAGGTGTGCAATTAAATTTACAAATCTACACATTTTATTCTTGCTATAAGCTCTGCCCTTTGCACCTGGCAGTCAGTATAGAGAAAAACATGGTTTATTTTCCTTGTCATCTGCAATTTGTGCTAAATATTACATTTTAAAACAGCAAAAAAATAGTGGATACCGTGTGGGTAGTGGATTCAGTGTGTGTGTGTTTGTGTAGTGGATGCAGTGTGTGTGTGTTTGTGTAGTGGATGCAGTGTGGGTAGTGGATTCAGTGTGTGTGTGTTTGTGTAGTGGATGCAGTGTGGGTAGTGGATTCAGTGTGTGTGTGTTTGTGTAGTGGTTGCAGTGTGGGTAGTGGATTCAGTGTGTGTGTGTTTGTGTAGTGGATGCAGTGTGGGTAGTGGATACAGTGTGCTTGTGTGTAAATATGTGCGGTAGGAACTCCCCCTCCCACCCCTTACCTGTCTCTTAATGACCCCCTTTACCTGTTTCTTAGTGCCCCCCTCCATTTCCCTTAATGTTCCTCTCCCTTCACTTTTCGTGGTCCCACCCTACCCCAGTGTTCCTTTTCCCTTCTCTCCCCTTTACCTTAGTGTCCTCCCTTAATGTTCCTCTCCCCCCTGTCCCATAGTGTTCTTCACCCCCTTCCCTGTCCCATAGTGTTCCTTACCACCCCCTTTACATAGTGTACCTTTCCACCCCCCTCCACAGTGATCCTTACCCCCCCCACGTCCCATAGTGTCCTGTCCCCTTAGTGCCCCGTCCCCTTAGTGCCCCTCTCTCTCCCCTCCTTGGTCCCCGCTCCCTGGTGTGTCTCCTGGTAGCGTGGCAGAGCGGAGCAGTGCGCACCGCAGTACAGGAGATTCAGTCTCCTGTATCCAACCGGACTGACAGGTGCTGTGCGCCCACCTCCTACCATTCACATCAATCTAGCGCCCCCCGGACCGGTGCGCCCTAAGACGGCTTGTGCCATCTTATGGACGCACCGGCCCACCCATTCCTTATCGTATTGCCGGTGATTATTGGACGATACGGATACTTACAATAAAAACGGAATATCGGCCGATAAGATCGGCAAACACGATAATCGGTCCATCCCTAATAAACATTTTAATATTTTTACATTTTTTTAATATTAATATTGTTATGTATGATACATTATTGATATTTTAATATTTTGGAAAACCCATCATTTTCAAAGTTTATCCAAAAAATTACATCAGGGCCTCAGGTGATGTACCCAGGGTATACATCAAAGTACAACATGGTATCGCTCTTAATTTGGTGATCATACCCAGGTTTTGCACATTCACATTTATTTTTACAACAGCTGCAAGTATGGTGGCTTAACTGTTTGGTGATGTGATGTTTATAACTATTCTTTACATTAATCTCGCAGTATACTAGATCTCACTTTCATTCCTAATTGTATCTTAAGGTGACTGACATCTACATACATTTTAGAGATAAATCACAATAACTTTTCATTACTTAAAGGGAACCTCAAGGCACCATAACAACTTAATTGGTTGCCTGGAGCTGGTTTACCTATAGGGCTCGCCCCTTAAAGTCTTCTGTCCGGTGCAGGTCAGCTCTGCACTAGAACTTTTGTGGCAGTTCGAGGAATCAATGCATCTCTATGAGAAAAGCTCAGTGTCTCCATGCAGAGGGTGGAAACACTGAATGTCAGTGTAGCACTGCTCGAGGAAGCACTTCTAGTAGCCATCTGAGGAATGGCCACAGGAGGTGTCCCTAGGCTGTAATGCAAACACTGCCTTTTCTCTGAAAAGATTGTTTACTGCAGAAAACCTGCAGGAACGGACTTTACTCATAAGAACAACTACATTAAGCTGTCACTTTAAACTGTTAACATTGTAAGCCCGAAAGTAAGTAGACAACAGGGACCTTCCTGGCACCCTATCAATTCCATTTCAATAAGGTTGTTATGGTGCCCAGAGTGTTCCTTTAAAGGGACACTCTCAGGACTATAAACATAACTAAACTGTCCCCAGAGCTCACACATCATAGCAAATTTAGCACTGTTTGTAGTGAGGATTTGAAAATTCTACATTATCTTGAGGAAGGGAGAAGGGCCGTGAGCTGTAGTAGTTAAAAGAACACTAAAAAGAAAAAAAATCCTAAATTTTTCCCATTAAACTATTTAGTAGAGATAAACCCCCACTGAAAACATGCATGCATTTAATTTAGCATTTTTTTCATTGTGGTTATAACTAAAAAAATCTTGTAAAAGCTACAGATCTTTTTTTTTTTTTTTGCATGCTTTGCAAGCCTCTCTCCTTTTGTCCCCCAGTGCCAGGGAAATGACTCAATGTGAAGTCTCTTATTTTCAGCCGCTCAGAGTCAGGGACCAGGGACGCAGAGCTAAACTGAGCCCTGTGACTTGGGGGGGGGGGGAAGGCAAGCACAGTCTGCTACCTTTAACACCCTGGCACCTCCCTGGCTGTCTAATTTCAAATAGAAACGGCACCTTTTTTTAAACTGCAGTCAGAATGAGACGCTCCTGACACCCACTTCAGCAGTGTCCCTTTAAGGTTCTTAAGAGTGTTCCTTAAAATGACAGAATGTCTGGTTCTTTTGTTGGTTCGAAGCATATAAATGCATGCCTTAAAAAAAGATTAAGTTGCCAAACAAAAGTTCAATGCAATTTGTAATGGAATTTGTTCTTATGACATTATACTTTGCTATTTTTTTATTTTTATTTTTTTAATTTTTAATCAAGCACCCAATTATATACGCTGCATGCTTTTTAAAAGGTTGAAAACTGAATCATAAATTGTATAGTAATCTCACTGTCATATTTTTATAATAGAATACCCAACAAAAGAAATTAAAATAATCTTGGCCACTCTGTGGCAACCTGCAGTCGATTGGACAAGCCCACTCAAACAAGCACACTAACTTTGTCTGGTAAGAACAGTCCAGACAGAGGGACCCATATCCTGCTGGTTGCTTACGCCAACCAATGTCATAAATAGGATAAAAAAATAAATTAAAAAAATCGGCATCAAATTTTGTTGAGTCTTATTCCAGTTACTTCCTAGTGACTATATGTTGACCTGTATGGTTAAAAAAAGGCATAACGACCTTGTTCTTGCTACCCTCCCCCTTCTCAGGCCACCTGTGACCAGTCCATATGACAGTGTTTCGGGATCACCTAATGACTCCTAAAACACAAGTGAGTTTGTTAGTCAATGGCTCTCATTGTGAGTCTCAGCTACCCATTAATATTTATTGAGACTATATGTTTTTTAGCAGGTGGGTTTAACTTGTTTACTTTTCAAAACAGAAGTTATTTTGGGGGTTTTTGGAACCAACCTCAACCACAATTATTTAGTTTACTATAGCACTTCGGCCATTCTTTTTCCCTGAGATTTGTAATTTGACATTTTAGTTAGGGTAATCTTTACTCAAGTGATGCTTAACTTTTTTTTTGCCTAGATACAAGCACTGAAGCAGTTTTCACCAGTTCTGTCCTTCCACGGCTATGTAACATCGCTGATACCATAACATCATGAAACACCGCAGGGAGATGGGAATTGATCTGGACTGGGAATGGCCAAAAAGGAGAAACCTGCATCGTGGGAGTTTTGATTCTACCTTTTATGTCCCCAAAGTTCTAGACTTCTTGTTCCTGTTATTAGGTATTGTTGAAGTCTGACTTTGTCTGTACAGAACAAAAGGTTAAAATATGTAAGGCTGTTCTACAGCTCACATTGCCTGCGATTTTATGAGTCCATCGGCTGCACAAGTCGACCCCAAATCACTGTAATTTTCCAAATAACTCTGACATTCTGTGTTTAAATGGAAACCAATTTATATTATGGAAATTATACATATATATGAGCCAATTCTATCATGCAGTTTTTGGCTAAACTGTTGTTTCAGACATAAAACACTGCTTAGTAAGTAGGTACCACTGTGTGACTACTACCTACAATTTACAACAAACATTTTCTCTAAAGTTCTGTAAGAGTTTGCAAAAAAAAAAAAAAGAAAGAAAAAGTCAAAGTGTCCTCAATCTGTTTTTTACAGCATGAAATCTTATACACGCATTGTTAGCTTGGTCTGAGGTTCGAACAGACACCTAATGCCGGTATCAGACAATGCTTCAGCTCCAAAATACATTGGCAAGGCTTCGTTATTCGAGATGTGTGGGGCGAGTAACATCTCAGACAGCTGTTTCACATTGCTGCCAATGCTGGGCAGACCTTTGCCGCGGTCGGGAAGCTAACTCCAATGGCAATAAATGAAACCTCTCTTTCTGGTTTCTGGAACTACTTTATTGTGGTTGTGGAATTTAAAGATCTGGGACACTCATTTCTACAATTACAAGGGCAGCCTTAACCCGTCCCTAGCCGGGAGCTAAACACACTCTGTGCTAGATTCATAAAGCACATGGCGAGGAATGGGGGGTGAGGGAAGTTGAAGGGGACTGGGACGAATCAGTGCAAGACGCAATGCTGGCTGAATGGATAGGAAGACGATAATCTAAGGGTGGTGATCTCTGGCAACTAAATATCATTAAGAGCAGAAAGGTAAAACACAGAATGGAATCTGGCTGGGACTTTAATTCCCAATACCTGCTGAAGACAGGTGGAGGAGATAAAGTAGCTTGTGTTATACGAAGCTATTTCACTCCACGGTGGCCATAGGTGCCAAAAGAGGCAGGTTATCTGTCAGTTTATGCCAGAATACAATTCTTTCTACTGGTTTTAGATAACAACAGCAGCAACAATAATAGCTGTTTGATATCAATAAACCACCATATAATTTAAAAAAACTGAAGAAATATGTATTATGAGAAAATAATTCCTTCAAGGAGTTATGGAGACATCAAAAACCACAAGACTTGGGGTTTATGGAAGACTCCAGAGGTCCCTGGAGATCTCATTATGCATCCTTTAATAGAACATTATTATTTTTTTTTTAAACATGTTTATTAAATTTGAAGACACATGTATACACAAGAGCAATTCCTAGTCCGGCAATGCCACGCTACTGACACACATTCAAGGATCACAGACTTTTACATTCAAAGGGACCATGCACCATCTAAGGCCTCCTCCATATGCAGTAACCTATCCAGACGGTCAGCCACCTACTCTTCCCACTTTGGCTCTAGGTCGGTGAGAAGCCACTGGAATACACTTTGTATTTTAGCGTATGCAGTTAAAATAGATCCCTGGATGGCACAATGTAGTGGTTCAGTTAGCAAATGTCCTTTTCTTTTTTAATTTATTTTGTAGGGATAATTATATTCATATTTTTTGGCATACTATGTCTGACAGTGTTGACCACCTTCTAGACATTAGCTTGTAATCCAAGTCTTTGCATAAATGTACTGATTATACCTGTTTAACTTAAGGAAACACAGCAACAACAAAACAGTAATTGACCAAAACTCGTCCAGGTTGTATTTTTAGAATGCCTTTTGCTAGATCCTGGGGCATACATATTTATATCTGCAAATGCTTAGGCACTTGATAGGTGTGTACAATATAAAGGTCTTAATAGGTGCAAATGCTCCATCAGACTCTAAACTTATTTGAACACGGCCCTCGACACATTCTGTTTCTGAAAATCCTACTTGCATGTTAGACCAACTTTAGAGTGTTGGAGAATGTATTAGTGCTTAATTAATTACAATAATATTTTAGGTTACACATTACTGAACAGGTCATACAAAACTCCCACTTAAAGGGACTCTCCAGTGCCAGGAAAACAATCAGTTTTGTCTGGAGTGTCCCTTTAACAATATACAATCTACTCCCAGAAGGTTAAAGACATATGCCCATCATATATAATGATATATGCATTTGAGACGCAGAAACAGAAATCAGAGTTCCTGACTCTTTCTCTATGTTGATTGAAGTTTCAAAGGGCAGAGCTTTTAACAATGATTGGCAGGGAGTCAATATGGAGGTGCCCAGTTACAGGATAGAGGTACATACAGAGTAAATAAAGATGTATTCCTGCCCCTATAGTGTTAAAACCACCATCTAGGTGGCTTACCCCCATTAGAAAGGGTGAAAAATGTACCTTTTTTACAGCACCGTGCAGATAGGCCGGCGAAGGCCCATAGACAAAGCATTGACTAGGCTGAGATCGCCAAGGAGGTGGGGTAGGGCCAAAGGCCGGCCAGACCAATCAGCATCTCCTCATAGTGATGCATTGAATCAATGCATCTCTACAAGGAAAGTGGAGACACTGTGCAGCACTGCCCCAGAAAGCAACTCCAGTGACCATCTGAGGAGTGGCCACTGGAGGTGTCACTAGGCTTTAATCTAAACACTGCCTTTTTTTCTGAAAAGACAGCGTTTGCATGAAAATGCCTGCAGGGACTGTCTATGCTCACCAGAACAACTACAATGAGCTGTAGTTCTTCTGGTGACTATAGTGCCCCTTTAAATATTTTTTTGGGACCGCACAAAAATATATTTGTTTAATAAAGGGGATAAGTACATATAAAGTTAAAAAATCTGGGAAGTATTGGTTCCCCTTTAATATATTTATCCTAGTTAAATACTGTAATGAGACTGTCATTATCTTGTTCCTTTTTCTATATGTAAACAAAACACACTATGGACAAAGGGGTTAAGAGAGCTACAAATGACATTGCACATTTTTTTTCTCCCCATTTGAAATCAAGATTGGATGACTGTAAAAAACTCTGGCAAAACAAAAGAAGGAAAGTTTCATCGTCCCTTACTTCTCATTTTCTCTCTAGCCACAAATATGCTCTTTCCAAATGCATTACCAAAATCTGTCATTATAAAAGGTTCCCTTTCCTAAATAATCAAGCCTTTTCTTTCAAGAATTCTTTTGGTATTCCTAATAATGACGAGTTTCTAGATTAATCTAGCCAAGGGGGCGGAGGTATCCTGCAAGGGTCCAATTAATTAGAGATCAACTTCAACCTACTGTTCCAATATGCTACCTTCATAATAACAACACAGATTTAAATCATCATGGGTCACAATAGGAAGTATCAAGACAATAGAATGAAAGGTATCTTATGCCTCGTTTCCACTGGGCGGATTGGTTCGAGTCGGTTCGGTACGGTACGCTATTTTGAGTGTTTCCATTATGAAAGTGGCCCATACAACCGAACCGTACCGCACCATTCAGGGTCCTGCTTCAAATGTAGGACCATAGGAAATGGTACGGTACGGTTAGGGCAGAGCTACTATACAATCCATTGATTGGATGACACGCTAGGCATTTTTTCTAAACCCCGCATGGCCCCTGAAGGTCTGACTTGCAGTGGAAACGCTCACCTGAATAGGCTGGACCATTCTAAACCTTCCAAACTGTACCAAACCGAACCGATCCACTCAGTGGAAACGAGGCATAAGCTATAGATTGTAATTTTTCATGTATGGGGGGGCAAGGAAACCAATCACTAGTGTATCTGTCTGTCAGTGATATCAAAGATGTATTCCTAACACTAAAGGATCCCTCTGCTCCCCTCTCTCTCGCAAGTTAAATTTTTCAACTACCTGATTCCAGCGACGTAGTCACTCCTGCTCCGCCAATGCCAGCCGATAGGGGAGAGCTAATGCACATGTGTGGCGAGCACTCCGCAGGCATTATGCCTTTTGGACCCAGCGTCGTTTCATGGAGTCAAAAAGGCCAGGGCGCCTCTAGTGACTGTCTACCAAAGGTTGTATTAAAGGGACATTGTAGTCACCAGAACAACTAAAGTTTAATGTAGTTGTTCTGGTGAGTATAGTCAGTCCCTGCAGGCTTTTTGCAGTAAACACTGATTTTTCAGAGAAAAGGCAGTGTTTACATTACAGCCTATTGATACCTCCAGTGGCCACTCCTTAGATGGCTGTTAGATGTGCTTTCTGGGGCAGTGCTGCACAGTGTGACTGCCATTCAGTGTCTCCACCCTCTGCGTGGAGACACTGAACTTTCCTCATAGAGATGCATTGATTCAGGGTTGTGTTTGGCTTGTGCTGGCTCTGCCCCTGATCTGCCTCCTTGACAAGCTGAGCCAATCCAATGCTTTCCTATGTAAAAGCATTGTGATTGGCTGAGATCACTACTTCTGATGATGTCAGCCAAAGAAGCAGATCAAGGGCAGAGCCAGCACCAGCAGACTGTAATAAAAAGTAAGAGTTTACTATATTTAGGGGGGCTAGATGGTGTTTAATACTATAGGGTCAGGAATACATGTTTGTGTTCCTGACCCAATAGTGTTCCTTTAACCCTGCAATGTAAACATTACTTACCTGATGCAGCCCTCTGCAGGTTCCACCATTTTCAATCCTTAGCTACTGGTGCTTCAACTGCCAGGATACCATCTCATTGCAGCACTCACACATAAGCACGAGAGTACATAACAAATGTCTACGGAGGATCCCCTGGGAGCCTCCACAGATATGGTTTCACAATTTATTAGTCCCTACACTATGTTGAAATTCCAACACAGTCAATGTGAGTACTTCATAAAGGCTGTATCTTTATGAAATACTAATTTGGTGGGTGGGACATTGACAGAGCTGCTTTAAGGATTTTGTATGCGTATGGGTCTATATGTATGTATGTGTGTGTGTGTGTGTGTCTGTCTGTCTGTCTGTGTTTGTGTGTGCATATTTATGAGTTTATAGCTACGTCTGCTTGTATGTATTATGTTGGTACATATTTATATTAGTATACGTCTGTACGTGATTGACTAGTCACGTATATATCTGTGTGTATAAATATAGATGACTGCATGAGAATGAATGGCTAGTTATTTGTATGTGAGTGTGCAAGGAATGGGCTTGTTATATACAGTGGATTAAGGAGTATGTAAGAGTATGGCCAATAAACTATGTATTAAAGAGGCACTGTCACTGTCAAACGTCTGTGCATATTTTGTAAATGGGGGTGTAGATGGAGATGGAGTTATACTTGTCTGAAATGTTATTCCATGGGTCTTCTTTCATCAGCTCTTGGTACTTTATTTTTCAGGAGTCGTGCCACTGCTGTACTCTCAGTTTTATCTTTATGAATTACTCAAATACTGACATGTAGTGACATAGTCCCTTTAAGCCTTAGAGCACGGTTATGCAATGTTTTGGGCATATATTTGGAACTCAATAGACTCAAACCGAGCAATCACCAACGTAAACAAAGTAATGTTCCTACTGATCACTCCACTTATTTTTAATATCTGCGGTAACAGCTTCTTGATCCAAGGAGAGATCTGACTGCTATTCTGGGGTCGAGAGGGAATTTATTTCCTAGTTTGTTGCAAAATCAGAAAAGCGCTTCAAATTGGGTTTTTTTCCTCCCCCTTCTACTGGATCAACAGCAAAAACAGATGTGAGTAAGGCTGGACTTGGATTCATGTCTTTTTTCAGCCTATATAACATTTTGACTTTGTCCCAGAATTCCTGTTTCTACACAGGATCTAATCTCCGAAAATGACCACCGGCACAGCTGGCACACACATACCCTGAGTGGTCGAGTAAACGTTCCGTGTCACTGGAAATTAAGGCACTATCTTCTTAATTTCCAGTTTGGATGGATGCACATGCTGGGAGTTATGGTCCACTAGTGTGTGCTATAACGTTACCTCACTGCACAATGCTGAAAGATGTATCCTGCTCTTTTAGAAATATGTAATAATTTACTGGTCTTAAAGGAACACTGTAGTGTTAGGAATGCATATATGTAATCTTAACGCTACAGTCCTGACACCCCTTGTTATTTAGGCCCATCCTCTGTATAAAAAAATAAATAAATAAATAAATAAACAAAATAAATAAAACAAAAGTATTCACTTTTTCTCCAGTGCCGAGCTGCCACGACCTCCTAGTAGTGTTGTGTCACCTGGAGGCGTGCCTTTAGGATGACGGACCAATCCATTGCTCCTAACAGAGTCTGCCATATATAATCATCAAATACAACGATTCTCTACGGCCAACAGTGACGGAACTGCACATGCGCATGTGAAGTGACGGTATGTTACAGTATGAGAACCAGGAAGTAAGATTCCCGTCTCTCATACCCAGAGGGCTTGGAGGCTTGGTTTGAAGCCCAGCTTCCAAGAGAACAAGTATGTTTTCCTGGCACTATAGTGGTCCTTTAAGCATCCCAAGCCAAGAACATGCGACTTAAAGATGACTGGTGTTTCAAACCAATTATATTAAGTAAATACAACCGGATGACTTTATTATGGGGTACCATGTACAAGTGAAATATCCGCTGGGCCTTTTGTGCCAATATACTCGCAGGGACATCACTTTTTCTAAAAGCTCTGATTACAGCCACGAGCTCCGTGAAAGCTGCTGTCAAAATATTTCTATTTTATTTTGTTTCACGTACACCTCAGGTCTTTTAATCTTTCTTCATGCATGCCTCAGTATGTCAAGAACACCCTTTAGCTGCCAGAGTATCCTAGAAAATAAAACCAAACGCAGCTAATTTGGCACTGCATGGGGTTAACAACGGGCCCTCTATTCAAGCTTTGAAACCGATCCCCTTATCCTCCAGTGAAATAGTAAATTCCCAAAGTCTCTTCCTTTGCAGGAAGGATGACCCCCCTATGATCCTTCTAAATTTGCTTTAAAAGCACCAAAGATAATCTGTTTCCCTTTTTATTTTATTCCAGTTCATTACAAAAAAAAACACAACAAAGACATCTCTGTATTATGGGCCAAGCAGAAGTGACAGATAAAAAGGCAAGGGGTATAAACTAATAATTAAAACAATCCCAGCAAATGCCGTCGCTCACTGAGGTGACAGTAAACCCACTGTCTGACCTAGTTTTTGTGTTTTGCACCCTTCGCTATATTGGACGCTCTATGGTCAACAGATGACAGCCCTTTTCACACTCACTGATGCTCAAATATCAGTCTGACATGGGCAGAAGATGTCCTTGCAATATCTTTTTTCATAAGATGGAAGCTAGATGATCCTCCAACCTATAAAAGTTCCTTCTCCACCAGACAGATTTTTGCCAGATGATGCCCACCGGTTATCTTGCCCATTTCATAATCCCAGCTGTGTGACCATGTTGATCAGGACTTTCCAAAGTGCCCAAGACAAGCCTAGTCATCATAGCAAAACTGAGCACAGTAATTTGACCAATCCTAAATATCTGGCTGGATAAAAGCACTCTGGGCTGGGTTGTAGATCATTTTTGAGTTTAGTAGACTACTTTGTCACCACTGGCTCCTTTAAAGGAGGCATCTGCTAGTACATAGGCCATGTGATGTCATCCAGGCATCCTCGTTCTTGGGTTCCTTCGCTCATCCAGTCTAATTAGCCGTTTGTATTGTAACCTTCAGCTTGGCCCAGGCTACAAACTGCTGCCTTCAAAGGCAATATCTCTCACTCTCTCCCCTTCTTTGTGATCTCTTGTCATCTTACTTTATGCTGTTGTCCAAGACAGTAGAAACCACAGAACTCTAAAAACCATTATCATGACATTAATGGAAGAACCTCATTCCTAAGATCTGGCCATTTCTGGAGAATGATATACAGGAAATTGTATACATTCAAGAACCACTAAAGTCACCCAAGCCATTTTATCTCAATTAAGGGTTCTGGTTACAGTGGCCCTGTGCTTTTAACTCTGCAATGTAAAACATTGCAGTTTCATAGAATCTGTTAACATTGTAGGTTTAAATACACCTCTCGTGGCTGTCTTCCTAAAGGGGGAATGGGGACCAACAAGGTCACTATAGTGATAGGAATATAGGTTTGTATTCCTAATTTTATAGTGTTCCTTTAAAAGATTTGGAGAGCGTCCTGGTAGCTCTCTGTACAGTCTTTCAGAACTGTTGTCCTCTGCTTAAAGGAACACTTCAAGCACCCTATGCACTACAACTCATTGTAGTGGTGCCTGAAATGGCATGGCTTTCTCTCTGTGTAGGTAGTTAAACCACTTGCAGTCCTCCGAGTACCTCCTCTGCTGCAGGAAGCTACATGGCTGGGCTTAGTTCAGTGGAACTTACGGCTCCAGAAGAAGTTGCAATCAGTTGCAAATACATGCATAAACGGATTGACTATTTACCTTGGGATAGCATCAGGGCACTCCTAGCTCCATAGGCACTACAGTCGTATGCACTGTTTCTGCAGCTAGATGTGTTTCTTTGCAGTGGCTCTGTCATCGGACTATAAATTTTGAGCATTTTATAACTTTAAAATACTCACAATAACAATAACTTCAACGCAGACCAAAAAATATCATGTCTTGACTTATGTTAAAGCCTCGAGTTAACAAAATGTAAAGCTTTGTCAATTTATACTTCTACTTCTCGTGGATCGTAACTTTGTCTAAGGAGGACGCTCCAGACATCAGTGTTGAGCTCACACACAAGCATGAGGATACAGCAGAGCTGGGAGAAGAAAGAAGACGGCGGCTCCGTCGCGGGATAGTTTCTGGTAACTATATTTACGTTCCACTGAATCCCTGGGCCACCACACCTCAAGTAGGGATGTCACCATCAATATTGCAACTTCTAAATGATGTATTTATAATATACAATCTTTTTAAATTTGTAAAATAATTGCATAAAATAATATGGTGGGTAAAACCATAAGAGCTGCAGAACTATGAGTAATGTATACATTTGTGCTCAGTGTTCTGCTAAGGAATTGGATTTATCTGTTTAATTTACATGTGGATTGGTTTGTAGTCTCTTTGTGAGAAGTGGGTTTTTCCAAGGAATCACTTTAACAGAATTAGACAACAGGTGGCCTTTCAGGTCATTTACAACTGCAACACCCGTGATGCTTTGTCATCTAACCAGTTGCATGCTACGCTATACTGTACACGGCACTGACAAATTTATACTATCAAGTTTAACAACTTGCTATGATTCGAAAATCGCACGATCGCACCTCACAGCTCCAAGCCGCACGGGCCATTTTCATGCAAAGTGAAGAAAATGGTATTCGGGAAGTAGTTATTTTTTTTTTTAACTACTGGTGATTTCACCAGCACAACATTTAGATTATGGGTACACTCAAATCACCATAATAACTACAGCACATTGTAGTGATTATGGTGGAAGGTGGCTACAGGTGCTCTCTATCCAGTTTTTGAGAAATCGATAACATGTGGGCAAATACTCAGGGGATTGACTGGCACCCAAAGTGTATCCGCTTCATTCAATCTTCACATCTATGTTTCCACAGTATGATTCAGCCACATTGAATCACTGCATCCATTTATGAGCCACTGAAGCACTGTTAACCACTGCAGTGAGCAGAGATTCTGTGGCACAAAAAGGGCTGCAGAGATTCTGCCTGGCCAAATCCCATTAATGGATAGTGTTCAGGGTTTATCACTGCGAATGGGTACTCACAAAATCCATATATTTTTACAACTATTGAAGTAGTGAAACTCCTCAAGGCAGATGTGGTGGAATGTGGGAGCAGTCACGTCCCCAGAATTTTTATCAATTTACTCTTAAACGGTTTGACAAAACAGAGGGTACTCCATTCATAGCACTCAACACAGCCACTACAATAAGCTGCAACGGTTATGGTACAAAATATGTAGCAGTTATGTTGTCTAGTCTGCCCCTTTAAATGTATACCTGCCTTAAGGAACCATCCATACAATGTGTGGGGTGGTGTGTTTACATTATTGCTGTGTTGCAAGGCAATGGATTGCGATGTAAATATATTTGGATGTATGCATTTAGTAATGATGTGGTAAGAAGTGTTATCATTCAAATTATGCCATGCAAAAAATAAATGTATAAAGTGCACTATAAGGGTGCAGCAATCCAATGGGTGCCATGGTATTTTTTTTCTAGAACTGCACAGATCCAGAAAAGCATTAATTTTTTTTAAATAAAATATTTATCTACTCTTTAAAGTGCATCTATCATTTCTACAGGATAGTGGGAAAAACCTGTACCCAGAATGCACTAGGTCCTTAAAGTGATTTTGCACAGCATCCTCATTTCCCATCTCCGGTGCTTTGCCAGAGTTTTAAAAGGACTGTGTCAATGAAGATGCCAACATGCTTTTTTTCTAGGGGCAATAATGAAATGATCAATGTAATTTTAACAGGCAGACAGAGCATGGAATTCCTGACCAACTTAAAATAGAAATATAGGAGTGGCGGGACTTTTTTGGTATAAAGAAATGAAGTGATCTCCATGCTAGCATACCCCGATAAGTCTGTCCTTACTGAAACTGTGTGTTACAGTGTGTGCACAATAATAATGTGTTCCTCTTGCCAATGACCCGTTGCAGAGTGTGTAATGAAAGGGCGGTTCATGCTCGAGTTGGTAGCAGCAATGGGCAACGTTCATTTGGTTTTTCTTCTCTGCAGCACAAATCTAATTTCCTGCTTGATATATGCCTTGTCATAATGAGTCTAGAGCACCTCGGAGCTGGGAAAGTGGTATGAATGGGTTTTTAGCCTTTAGCAGCGATGTCTGGTAGCCATCCTATGTGGCCTTAAAGGGCCCACATAGTCATATTCTCATTTATCCCAGTTTTCCTTATGCGTCCTCTATCTTGAGAATTATACTCCCCACAGAGTCACTTTCCTTTATTTATATGTATTATCTTTTCTTTTTTGTGCCGGATCTCAAAATCATGGCGCAGCCATTTTGTTCTCCCCTGCCCTTCTAAGATGTCTGCTGTTTGGCCTTCTAAGAGAAACATTTTATTGATGGATTGTAGGAAAGTTTGATTAAGAACGGAAAGAGAATATTGCTTTTAGCCCCTTAGCCCCACTGTTTACCACGTTGTGTCAGCTTGACTGCTACACACACGTAGTTCCTACATTTCATTATGTGTTTTGTAAAAACTACAGTGCATAGGTAAAATATAATAAAAGAGATTCAGACACAGGGAGCTACATAGATGTTTAATAGATAAAGTTTATTTTTTGCGACAGGGCCACTTTAGTGCACATTACCACAAAAGGAGACCGCAGGACGAATGTGGTGGTACTGAGAATGGTAGGTCTGTTGAAGGCTTTAGAGGATAGTACAAAACTACTTACAGGAGCATTCTAAGCAACATAATATTTACAGCTCAGAGTAGTGGTTATGTGTCTAATGCCCTTTTGGCAATGACCACCATCAATTGACATGTCCTGATTACATGATTGTGTTTGGAAAAGAGGAGGAAGGTAGATATATTAAACTAAAGCATCGCCTTTTCTTATATTTTTGTTTTAAAATGTCCTGTGTATACAAGACAAAGTAGTCCCTATTTTGTCATGTCTTATGACAGCCTTGGAATTTTAATGACATTCCAATGAAGTCTATGAGGTTTTTTTTGTTTTGTTTTTTTTAATAAAAATTCCATTGTTAGTAAAAACTCACAAGTGACAGTAGTTACTTTAAGAAAAATAAAATAAGTTAGCTGTATCCTAAAGCACAAAAAACGAACCAATTAAAACAAGACACAGAAGCTAGCAGGTAAATGTGTCAGCTAGATTGATTGCAAAATAATTGAATATAATAATTGAACTGTGAGCAAAGAAGGATTCACAGAAAAGCTGAAAGAGTCATCAGGAACAACTTACCATATCTGTCCGACGGCCACCAACGAGTGGTAGAGAATCCAGAGAGTGCTCATAAGGACCATATTAGCACACCCTGTTACGAGAATGAATGTTGAAATTGCAAGGCCAACCAACGCAATGTTATCCAAGTGGGTATCCATGTGAGACCAGTCTAAGAGCCAGAGAAGCGTGGGTGCATGACTGATGGCATCCATGCCAATCTTGCTTCCAAAATACTGTTTGATGTTTTCCAGATGCAGCCGGCATGGTAGTAAACCTCTGTCCCCAATCAGCTGCTTGTTCTGATGGAAGGCAACCAGGAATGCAACAACTAAAGTACAAAAAAAAACAAAAAAAGCACTGATTAGAAAGGGGAATTTGTTAATAAACAGTAACAGAAAGGTGATTTTGCAGAGATGATTGTGATTTTACGATTTTGCCTTTCTAAAACCCCTTTTCAAATTTCATGTTTAAAGTAGACCTGGCACCTACTAGTGTCTGAACAATGTGCTCAATGGCACCCCTCTCTAAATAATACGGCACATCAGAGCTGTCCAACCTTGTCCTTTGAGATGATGCTGGACTGCATTACCCAAAAACCTTTCCCTGCAGCAGGAAATATAGTCAATCCTGAGTATAGCTGGGCTGAATGTTAAATCTGTGTGTCTCTGGGTCTTGGCTGTATGCTGCACAACTATTTGAGTGTACCATTAATGCCACACCTACAGCGCAAAGTAAGCAGCTGGAAGGCCAGGATCTGCAATGAGGAAACACCCAGGTATTGGCAAGAAAGCATCGCTCACTGTATTTTATAAATCTGTATTCAGAGTCAGAATATTAGCTTAAATCTGCATTTTTGCAGCCACAATGCACAGATGACCATTAAAAGGGCTAGATTTCATCCATAGCTGCACAAGGAGGAGGGTGCTCCATGTGCCAGAATCTATACAATGATGCAAAGTTGTTATGGTGCTTATAGTAATCATTAATTGAATTATGTATTTATTATACTTTTCTGTTGAAAACAGTTACTGTAAAGCGTTCCCTAAAAACATTACAGAACAGCCATTTTGGTCTAAATAAGAGACGCAAGCTCCTGGTGGAAAAATCTACACAGACCGAAAAGTGGCAGAGAGGCTTTAAGCCGTAATAGCCACATCTGGAAAAAGCCACAGCTTTTTCAACCTTCTTCCAATTTAGCTATTTTTTCACCTAGAATTTGCAACTAGCTTTGTCTATTCTTCACATTTAGTTTTCACTTTAGTGAATAAGCCTCTAGGTCTTCTTACATGTAATGGGAGAGAAAACAAAATGAGCATTTGGTTCCAACGTCAAAAAGATGCTTAAAGCACTAGATCCACATGTCCCATCATTTAATATCAGTGGGTCCCTATATAAGGTAAAAAAAAGGGTTCGTTTAAGGCCTTTCATGCGTAACGGATAAAAATCTACCATGCACCTCCCTTTCCTAATAAAGTCCTTTTCACTGCAGCAGTCTAGCTTTATCTACCCCTGTAAATTCAGCCCACCGAGGCCAAACGGAAGCTTTTTTTCCTGAATAGTCTGTCTGAAGGATTTAATTACAGCACATGAGCCTGGAACCGATAAATTGCAAGTGAAGTTGGTCAGTGCTTCGCCATTAGCTCATATTTTCGGAATTTTTTTTTTTTCTGCTCTCTAACACACAGATTATGTTAAAACAATAGGCAAATTTCGGAGCTTACAAGTCTTGTCAGTTACCCATTAGAAAACAATTTCTGCCCCAAGCGGACAGGCATAAACCACGGAGATTCAAGAGGAATATGCTGAAATTAACGTTTTAATTTTATTTATTTTTTTAAACCATGTTGGCAAATATCACCTGGTAAATTGATGTTCATAAGTTACTTGGTTATCATGGAACTAGGACTGCCTTTATCCTTTGCTGACCGTAACATTGTCAAAGCATCGGAGGAGTTGTAGTTCTGGGACATCTAAACTTTGCCACACCAAACTATCAGGTTCAGCGATTAAAGGAAAGCTCAAAGCACGATAAAAATGCAGCCCGCTGGCCCTGGCTTCCCTTCATTGTAAGCAGTAAAACAATTTTTTAATGGTTTGACTTCTTACCTGGGATCCGCCGGGTGCTACTGCCTACCCCCATTACTAACATAGGTGAGCTGGTGGCTACTACGCTGGATCTCCTGTGCTAACGGCTTAGCAAAAAGAAAAAAAAAATCCACAAGCACTAACTCATCTACCAAACAAACTTTACTATTTTGAAGGCAAGTTATAAACTCACCAAAACTCACTGTTCAGTAAACAAACCCTCCATAATATATATATATTAGGGTTCTCCTGCCAGCGTCCCTTGGTTCCATAACAAACCACCTAATAAGAGTATGACATAAACTGAGGATTTATTCAGAACCAAGGAAAATGTCAATTGGGTGGCACTTGTTATGCAGAATTAAGCATCATTAGCATCAATTGCATACACCTAGCACTCTCAGCCAATCAATGTTGTCAAGGTTAAGTGACAGACAATGCTAATTAATTCTGCATTATTAATGAAGTCTATCTGAGGGTAGTACCTCAGTGTGAATAAACGGTTTGATATTAAACCATCTTAACCACTGAAGCAAGCATATTTTGCAAAGACCCCCGTTGGTAGCATCGCTGTTTGAGATGCGGTGGGCCAGGGGGCAGCAGAGGTGAGTTGTAGTAACCTGATGTGATCTCCCGCAGACGCTGCCATCTTTGATCTTCTCCTTCTGGCGCGTCATCCGCCAGGAGCCCATGTCAGTGCTGTGTACTCTGGAAGATGCATGAGAGTTCAATACTGATGTGTATGAAGAATCTTACGAGAGCGCGGGGTCCTCCATAGATATTGTCTCACTACGAGTATAACAAAGTCTAATTCCCATATTCATTGCTAGCGACAGCAGTGGGAAATACCAAAACTTGACGGCAGTAACTCTGCCTTACGCCATGTTTTGTCAACTTGAGGATTTACTTTGTCTTATGATATCTTTATCCTTATGAAATTCTTAAAAACATTTTTTGGGGTGACAGAGTCACTTTAAGATGTGTTTAGCTGTCAAATAAGGTTAAAAAAACATTTAAAGATAGATCAACCATTGGCTAATATTTGTTAGCTATTGTTTTGTACACTACCAAAGACTATCGTAACTCAAAAGTCACCGTCCTGCTCAAAGCACCCCAACTCTTTCACACGCAGGCACCCCATAATAATGATTGCAGGAGAAACTTTTTTTATTAGCATATTTACCTTCTGAGGTATAATTAGGTCAGAACTGGGGTACTGACGTATATCTCTCCATATTGTGCACGTAAGTCATACATTTTATTTAAAAAAAAAATAGAATAATGAAATAATTTAAGTGTGCTTGCTGACTTTTTTCTGTATAAAGTGGATACATTTGGGGGGTGGGGGGGGGGGAATAGCTGATTTAGAAAAACCTCTTCCCTCCAGTATTTCTTGAAGTTGGCTAGTTTATCCTGCATGTTGCCATTCGGATTTCAATTTGCTACAATTCAGAGTTTATCGACTGACACTCTGTAAGTAGTGATGTCCCGAACAATTTGCCGCGGACTCATCATTGAGTAAGCTTTGACCCTGTACCTCACAGTCAGCAGACACATTCCAGCCAATCAGCAGCAGACCCTCCCTCCCAGACCCTCCCACCTCCTAGACAGCTCACTAAGAATGCAGCTTCACAATGAATGTAAAATGGATGCTGTCCAGGAGGTGGGAGGGTCTGGGAGGGAGCGTCTGCTGCTGATTGGCTGGAATGTGTCTGCTGACTGTGAGGTACAGGGTCAAAGTTTACTCAATGATGAATCCGCGGCGAACCGTTCGCGGCGAACCGTTCAGCGAACCGTTCGGGACATCACTATCTGTAAGGGTAAAATAACAAACCGTGAATCTTGGTAACGTGCAAATTTTAGGCCAAAATAATTGAGGAGGAACTTTACATTGGCTACAATTTGCATATAATGGAAAACAAACTCTTATAGTAGTTTAAGCAGATGGGTATGTTAACACAGTTTTCATACTAATCCCCCCACTAATATTAGGGGTCTTTGAAGTAGTTGTGGATGTAACATACTATGGCTGTATGCCGTGACCAGATTCCCCATGTTTTGTATTGGAAAAAAAAAGAAAAAAGGTTTTACACTAGTCTTAAAATATTTTAAAATATTGTTTTTAGCACACTTACTTTTTTATGGTGTTTTTTTTATGGTATACTTTGCAATTGCCAGTTCTGCGGTTTTTAATCACGGTTACTTTGGCATGTAGCTATGGTCATAAATTTATGTGCACCAGGTGGCATGAATACAAATATAAAAAAATAAAAGACAAAGGAAATTTAAGAAAAAAGAAAACAAAAACCATGCATCCTTTCTGTCTGTGGGCAGCCATCTTTAAGTCCTCTCTGGTCCGAAGCACCGCCTATCCGAACAAACACCACATGTAGTTTGAAAAGCTTATTGCTTGTTTTTTTTTTTAGATGCCTGGCGCTTTAGGATATAATGGGCCCGCATGGTCTGTGGTCAGATAAGGAGAGTTCCTAAACATGGAGAATCACAGATGACCACAAGGCTTAGGCATTTTAATCTTAGCATCAAAACAAAACAAAAAACAAACAAACAATGTGATTGGTTGAAACCAAACTTTTGAGTCAAAACACAAAACCAAGATCTCTTTGGACTATAACAACTTAATTGCCATGAAGTTGTTATTATTCCTAGAGTGTCCCTTTAATAAAAGCTGACCTGAAGACAGAGTTAGGAAATATATTGGCATTTATCTACTTCTATTTAATTTCTTGGAACAAAACAATATAATTTTGAAAATTCTTTATAAAACATCATTCATTTGTTATGATTTTAAGATCGGGAAAGGGAATAATTCTACATCTTAGCTCGTGCAAGATTACTAATTTCGAACATGACTCCTTACAACATATAATTTTACATGCCAATTTCAATAAGAGCTGCATGAAACCACAGTGAATTAAATGATTAAAAATGATGATTAAAAAAAATATATACATGCTTTCAGAATTCTATATTTTATATAAGTAGGGCTAAATCCTGCAAGACTGATCACCCAGACATTTAATTAAAACCTTTTAAAGAAGACTTTGTTCAGTCTCTTTGTAAAAGGTTCATTTTCCTAAACACAGCGCAGACAGGACAAGTTTGCAGAATAACAGGATATTCGTGAAATAGGAGAGCAGAACGGTGACTGCACACACTCTCATATAGCGTGTGTCCGGGGCGCATGACACTGCTATATTTGATTATCTGTGAGTCGCTTCGGAATATCTCGCAAAATTAATGAAAAAAAGTATACATTACTCAAGGATTTGTAAAGATGCACATTTTCTACAATTTTATTCACTTTTGTCTACATTAGTACTCAAGACAGTTTAGGATTCACCACCCAGAAATGCAAAAATCAGAGGCCTTGAGTAGAGAACTTCAAACAATTGATCGTACGAATACTTGGGATTTACCGTAAAATAATTGCAGATTCTACCTCAAAGGGAGACACTGCAATACAAACTATTTTGGAGAGGTGGCAGATAGGGACACTCTAAGCACCATACAACAGCTTATTGTACAGCAAGCATGTCAAACTCAAAGTCTGGCACAGGCCACATAAACAAGGTTTAAGTTTATGTGGGTCTCTACTAAACCACGTCCCCCCCCCCTTCTACTAAACCAGAGCACCCCCCCTCTACCACCCGCTGACACACACACACATATTTACTGACAGACACACACACATACTCACAGACACACACACACTTCTTTATTGCTTCTTACCTTTAGGAGCCGACGTGGGTCATCTCCCTTCTATATGCTCCTCACTGCTCCCGCGCACGGTTCAGTGATGCCGGGTGCCGGAATATGACGTTATATTCCGGCACCCGGCTTCACTACAGAGGAAGGCTGAGCTCCCTCGCTGGCCCTTCTCCCTGGCCAGGGGAAATGTTAGCAGAGTAGGCACCTGCAATATGGGGAAAGCAGGTGCCTACTCTGCTATAAGACCAGCCTGTACTCACGGCTCGCCAGGCCGTAAAAATGGTCCTTGTGGGCCACATGCAGCCCGTGGGTCGCGAGTTTGACATGCTTGTTGTACAGGTTATGGTGCAAAGATGCTATAAGTATAGGCCCATGTTTTTACATTTAAGTTTTTGAGCAGAAAAACTGGTGCTGTCCAGGCAGCCATGGCCTGGCCTCCCTGCTGTAAATCACGTAACACAGAAGTTTCACTTCCATATTATTGCTCCACATTGGGAAAGCAAAGACAGGCTGCAAGAACTGCCACCTCCAACGCATCCCAACTATCACTGCCATCGCAACGTGGTCAAATTTACCTCGATAATGCAGAACGAAAACATCCACGTTATTTGAGAGCCAATATTTTGTAAAAAAAAAAAAAACAAAAAAAAACATATTCTAAGAACCATAATAATTACAAAAGTTAATTAAAGGGGCGGAGCCTGACCACCGAGCCGTGCAGCCGCAATAGACACGAGCTCCGACCAGGCAGGCAGAAAACGGGGTGAAATCGACGGCTGTCAAGCCAATAAGCACCCGAGGGCGCATCACCCAGGTCGGGGGTGCCCCACTGAACCTAGCGAAACCCCCCGGGACCTGTCGGAGCCGGGACCGCGGAGATCCATATACGGCCTACTGGGGCTGGAGCAGAGAAGAGACGGCCGCTCCCCTCGGCACAGGAGCCCACAAGCGATATCACCTTAACGCATCTTCCCCCCTCTGGACCGGTGGGGGACATCCCGGTCCCCACAG
Source organism: Pelobates cultripes (assembly GCA_933207985.1). Lineage (NCBI taxonomy): Eukaryota > Metazoa > Chordata > Amphibia > Anura > Pelobatidae > Pelobates > Pelobates cultripes. The sequence continues at coordinate 135,101,012 of OW240918.1, read as the reverse complement.
GGCATACAGACCTGCTGGAAATGCAAGCAAGATGGAAACAGAGCAGAGCAACAAGCCCACAGGGACCGAACAAAATGGCCGCCCAGCCTACGCCTGGAAAGCAGAGCACCCGTTTCAAGACACACATGTCCCCCATGGAAATCTTTGATCAGCTCTGCGCAGGCCTCAAGGAGGATCTACACAGCCGGGGAGCAACTTACCGCCAAGCTGAATTAACGGTGGCCTCGTGGATACGTTCTGCAGCGAGGCGCAGCTACTACATGCAGGTACCTTGAGCCTCCAAGATGGCCGCCCGGCATAACAGATACCGCTGGGCCTCGAGGCAGGATATGGTACCAAACCCAGCAGGCACATGAACCCACCAGCACACAAGTAACACTGGGGGTACAAATCAAGTGACATACACGTATCTCCCGCCCGACCAAAACTGCGGCGACCAGCGCAACACGAAGCGCACCTCCCCGTTCAAAGCAACACCGCAAGCGGCTGCGCAGCTGCACAACATGGAGGGAATCAAGGGAGCAGACCCCTGAAGCGGAGACACCAGGCCCTGCGGCCGCAAAGATGAGACAAGCAGACAACACACGGGACTTACCATCACTGGGCATAGGCTGACAAGCTCACAACGCTGCCTCACAGGGGTATTTTTCTAGCCTGGACTGTTCCGAACTCTCGCATCAGCGAAATACCCAGCGGCAGAAATATATGTGGACTATACCCCCATGAGAATGCAGGACACGCTGCAAAATGATCCTGAAGGTTCCTGGCCCAGTTAATCAACGGCAAAGCATAAGTCCAGCTACTCACTGATAAAACAGTTCATATTTATGTTTAGACTGTGTAGTGATGTTTCCCCACACTGTAGGTTTGCATTGTTATCTGTTTTTTCACTGCACAACAGCCTACACAAGAACAACGCAACATGTATACACACCACACACATGCCAGCTACTATCATAACTGGCATAACTAATCTAGCACTGTTAAGGGTTGACTATATCACTTTATTCTAATGACTTCACTGCGTAGCCAAGCTTGTTATTGTTATAATTATATAAAAATGTGCAACTCCTCATACCACTGTATAACTTGAGTACACCTTTGAACACGCTGTTGTGGCGTATGTCGATCCCATGTAACAACATGCACAACAAAAATAAAGAATTAAAATAAAAGTTAATTAAAGCCTGGAAATACACAAACATCAATTTGTATTTGTTATTGCAATAACTCACTTATGTCCCTGTGGGTATATATCAAGAATACATAAAATGTACAGCAGAGTGATGATATTTGACAGTAAACCACATTAGCATAAATATCATCTAAAGGGACACTATAGTCAGCAGAACAACTACAGCTTATTTGTTACGGTGCCTAATCGGCACTTCAGTGTGACCACACCAAATCGGTGCAGTCACACTATCGCAGTGCCCGATCGGCAACACAATGTGACCGCATCTGATCAGTGCGGTCACAATAAAGGAGGCAGAGGTTACTCACCTTACATCCAAAGCCTCTCCCTCCGTGCAGTTCTCAATACATCGGCCGGGTCGAGTGTAAGGAAGGACGCTATAAGGCCGCACAATATAATAATGCCGCCCACAATGACGTCACTAGTGCGTGCATGGCGAAAACGTGATGCCGTACGCACGTTCTGGGGTCATAGGACCCAAAGTAGCTATTAGTAGGGTTTACTGGATTATTTAAACCCAAATCTGCAATGGTTCAGTGCCTCATGGTTTCCATCCTGTTGGTTATCCGAGAGTGCATTCCTGATACTGTTTATTGGTTATTGATCTGGGCTTGGCTTGAGTTCCCGTATTTCTGGTATCTCTGACCCTTTAGCTTTGTTCTTATTGTATTTGTTCCTTTTTGTATTCCTGACCTCGGCTCGTGACTGTTTATTCTATTATGTCAAATTCGGACATTCTAAGGTCCAGTAATACAGTGTTTGTCTTTGTTACGTGTGTTACTTAATTCTACGTGTTGGGCCACTGGTTTGTCCTGACTTTATTGTATTTGTTGTGGTGAGTATAAGCTTTCCTTCAGGCTTTTTGCAGTAAACACTGTCTTTTCAGAGAAAAGGCAGAGTTGACATTACAGCCTAGTGATACCTTCACTGGCCACTCATCAGATGGCTGCTAGAGGTGCTTCCTGGGACAGTAACTGCCATTCAGTGTCTCCACGCTCTGCATGGAGACACAGAGCTTTCCTCATAGAGATGCATTGATTCGATGCATCTCTATGAGGAAATGCTGATTGACCAGGTCTGCCTCATTAACAGTTTCAGTCAATCCAATGATTTCCTATGTGAAAGCATTGTGATTAGCTGAGAGAATCACTTTTGATGATGTCAGCCAAGCTGGTAGATCAGGGGCAGAGCCAGCAGCAGCAGACTGTTGAAAAAGTAAGATTTTACAATATTTAGGGGGTAAGGGGAAACCAGGGGGGCTAGATGGTGTTTTTAACACTATAGGGTTAGGAATAAATGTTTGTTTCTGACCCTATGGTGTTCCTTTAATTCAAACTCTATATCTATATAAAGCATTATTAATGCAGGGGACCATATCCTGCATATTGCGGCCCTTTGGGTGTTTACAGATATAAGAAAATAACATGTTCTAGATCTTGTCTTTACCCTTTAAAAGTACACAGCAGCACTGTTCCTGGCAGCAAAAAATGTTAACACTGAAATTAATTATGTTTACGTTAATGGTGGATTCCTTAAAGGATTAGGAAGACATCCCAAATGTAATGTCCAAGATGGACCCCCTGTGTTGAACACTATCTGTGGGGTTAGTTTGGGTAGCTTTTGCCCAGTTTTTAGATTGTTAATTGAATACAGGAATAAGAATGCAAGGGCATATGCCAAGAAAAATTACATAGCTGGCTTGGGCTATGAGAAATGTTCCGCTGCAATCAGTATGCGAGCCAACAGATGCTACAAAGATGGCTGCTCTACCAGCTCACCCAATGGGTGCCAAAACGCTTACAGTAAACTGCTGAAAAGCAAGGGTGAGACTGGTGCCAGAATGGAGTGTATACTTTTGATTGTAAGCTATGTTTTGATTCAAAACTGACATTTTGGGAGGGGGTCATTAATCAGTTTTTTCACAGAACATTATAACTTTGGAAGTTTAAAAGTTCTTTTTATGGTGTGCGGATTTGAACTCCTAGAGAAGCATTGATGACGCATGCAGAGCAATCTTCGATATCTGCCAATCAGATGCTTCTCATAGAAATGTATTAATGCTATTCTTCTCGATGAATAGTATTGGGTGCATTTGGTGTCATGATCATGCCCAAACATTAAGATCTTTCAAAATGAAAAGTTTTAAAGAGTTACTCCAACCATGACCACTTCTGCTTTTAGAAGTGGCAATGGTGGTACTAGTCTGCATGTGCAGCTATGAGATACATTTGACTGGACCACGACTAGGCAGCAGGGACATTAACAGAGATGTGGAAAAGAGCATGGGGAGCCTCGCCTTGTGCTGTATTCTTGATAAGTTTGTTTTTTATTTGCAGGTTTATAAGGAGGGCATTGTAAACTTATACAAAGGGTTAGAAAGGGGTTTAAGAAGAAGGGAGTTCTAGTGGCTCTCTCTCAGACAGACAATAGATGTGTGTTTTCTGGAATATGTAAATAATGCCTTCTCAGAAACAACAATGTTTTACAATTCCAGAGAAAGGGGAAGATCTATGCACCAAAACCACCATGTTCAGATGTAGTGGTTTTGATATTGGACATTAGAAAAGGTCAAAGTAAATATTTGACCACTCCAGGAAATTCCCAGTCAGTCATTTTACATGCGCATCTGTAGTTCTGAACTCGCATGCCCATAAAAATGCCACTAGGCCGTACAAGCTATGTTGCAGCATGGAGGTCTTTTACATGCTGGGCTAACCTGAAGTCTGGCGACAAATGCTGCACATACCCAATGGTCATGCACTATGAGTAAACCTACAATGATCTGACTTGCAGCATGCCCCCTAGCGTCCTTAGTAAGCTAACCAGCTGCACACGGTGAACCGATTTGCAGCGTGTTGCTAACTTGTCATGCAAAATGTGAACAAACTGCAGGTGATAAACGTGAGGAGGCATGACTAGCACCAATATTAGTGCAGTAACAGTGCCAGCATGCCACCCATGTCAGTGCCAGGATGGTGCCAACATTTCCACATAGTGGTATTTATCCTGATTTCTAATCTCAGCTGCCATGCCAAGTGAAAAAAAATGTATGCCAAAATAGATAGAAACTGGGAAGTGATCAGTTTGGCTAATTTGACCTAAAAATTGAACGTCACTACAATTGACTGGCGTTTCACATTTTAGTAAAATGATCCTAGCAGTCGGTTGGACTGATGCCAACTGGCACACGGCTTACCTTTACCCACCCTACCTACCACAATATTTAAAGGACCACTATAGTGCCAGGAAAACATACTCGTTTTCCTGGCACTATAGTGCCCTGAAGGTGCCCCCACCCTCAGGGTCCCACTCCCACCGGGCTGGATGGCAAGGAAATGGGTTAAACTTACCTTTTTTCCAGTGCCGGGCGGGGAGCTCTCCTCCTCCGATCCTCCTCTTCGGCTGAATGCGCATGCGCGGCAGGAGCTGCGTGCGCATTCAGCCAGTCTCACAGGAAAGCATTCATAATGCTTTCCTATGGACGCTGGCGTCTTCTCACTGTGATTTTCACAGTGAGAAGCACGCAAACGCCTCTAGCGGCTGTCAATGAGATAGCCACTAGAGGCTTTAGAGGCTGGATTAACCCATTTATAAACATAGCAGTTTCTCTGAAACTGCTATGTTTATAAAAAAAAAAAAAAAAAGGGTTAATCATAGAGGGACCTGGCACCCAGACCACTTCATTAAGCTGAAGTGGTCTGGGTGCCTAGAGTGGTCCTTTAACCTGTGAGTGCCTCTCGCAACAGATTTTACAATAAATATTCACTAGTTTTTCTCAACTGCAGCACCAATAAGAAAGATTACATGTTAATATATATATATATGTATATATATATATATATATACACACACACATACATGTGTGTGTGTGTATGTGTGTATGTGTGCAGGTATACTATAAATAATACCATTTATGATATATTTAATATTTCTTATTGCTGCAGTTGATAAAAACGAGTGAACATTTATTATACACATATGCAGGCACACGTGTACATTGTTTTTAAACCCACTTTGACTATGTGTATTCTTATCTTCAGTGATATAAGTGAATTAGTGTAAGATATATAGTATATATGACATGCAGTGCTGTCCATGTGTTTACATGATGTATAATAATAATATTAATAATAATAATAACTATTACTGAGGACCTGGCACTCACAGTATATGAGAGCTATGAATCTGAGCAGCACGATCCTAGTCAGCCAGAAGCTGCCGTGCTGGAGTGGGGTGTCTGCCTCGGTCCCCTCCTTTATTTCTGCGGTAGCTCGGCCTTCTGCCGGGGGTCGCGTAGCTGCCTCGGCCGCCTTCCTCCTCCTGAGCGCCGGCTGCTCTGTACTCTCACTCGCGCTGGGCGCCGCCATCTTGCTACACCCATTCAAATCAGCCTGTATCAGGGCAATGGGAACGTGCGCATGTTCCAAACATGTCAGTGGCTCTCAGGGGGATAGACAGACTGACTGACTGACTGACTGAGTGAGTGTGCCTTTTAGTACACTATAAAGTCACCAGTACTTCTCCAAGGGATTACAATCACTGAATGAGTGAGCCCTTTCATTGCACATCCTGTACATAATATATATATAATATTAACCCCTGCACTGCCACATGTGTATAGTGATATTAAATAAAGGAATGCCTGCCCTGAGCTCATTTTTGTAAAGATGCCCAAGAGCACAGTAGTCTGCCCAGAGCATCATGCGTTTTCCTTAACCCCTTAATCCCCTTTTATTCCAGAAGTTTGGTCCTTAAGGGGTTAAAGGACCACTATATGCACCCAGACCACTTCAGCTTAATGAAGTGGTCTGGGTGCCAGGTCCATCTAGGATTAACCCTATGTTTACATATGGGTTAATCCAGCCTCTAGTGGCTGTCTCATTGACAGCTGCTAGAGGCGCTTCCGCGCTTCTCACTGTGATTTTCACAATGAGAAGACGCCAGCGTCCATTGGAAAGCATTGAAAACTGGCTGAAAGCGCGCGGCTCTTGCTGCGCATTCAGCCGATGACAGCGAAAAGGAGGAGAGTTCCCTGCGCCAAGGGAGCCCGGCGGGGGAAAACAGGTAAGATTTAACCCTTTCAACCCCCTAGAGCCCGGCGGGTGGGGGGGACCTAGAAACCCTATAGTGCCAGGAAAACGAGTATGTTTTCCTGGCACTATAGTGGTCCTTTAATATGGAAGTTCACAAAGTGTAGCACTACTTATGCTCACCCCAACATGCGCAGACTACAGCACTACTAATACTCACCCATATAAACGCTTCTCTGGCATTTGCTAGGGTAGGCGGATGACAACTATCAGAGAACTACTACACATTCCGCTTTAATCAGGAAATCGGTCTTCTCTTCAATTTGGCTTTAATACAATTTGACCACGGACACACTCACGGTCACACAGAACACACTCACTGACAAGGACACAAAGATTCACACAGACACTGCACACAATGGGGGAAATATATAAAAATGTCACCAACAGCTTTGTGGCTTCTTTGGCACAATTTATTAATTTTATATATATATTTATTTATTTATTTTTAATTTTTATTTTTTTAGAAACATAGAGTGTGACGGCAGATAAGAACCATTCACCATTCGGCCCATCTAGTCTGCCCAATTTTCTAAATACTCTCATTAGTCCCAGGCCATATCGTATATCTAGGCAGGGCCAGATTAAGAGCCCAGTGGGCCTGGTGCTGACAATTATGATGGGCCTAATTACAAAATCTTATTGACTAAACACTAAAACAGTACTACCTCCTAAGCGTCATGTATCTGATGGAGATGGTGCTGGAGAGAAACTCATGGGATGCAGCTATGAGAAAACACATACCCTATGCTAATTTCACACTTTCATCTTTCAAGTAAACCCATCCCATACCATACCCCCTAACAGCAGTGTCCAGTAAAGCAGGAAGTCCATGGATGGGGTAAAAGGGTGGGCCACTGACACAAATCACATAACCAGAACTGCCGAAAGGGGCGCACATTCACAAAAAGGGGGCATGTCTGTGTCCTGATGTCTCCCAGTCCCTTAGTGTCTGTGTCCCTATGTCTCCCAGTGTCCCCATGTCACTTGGACACTAGGGGACATTGAGAGACATTGGGACACTGGGAGACATGGGGACACCGATGGACACTGAGACTCTTGGGGACACTGGGAGACATGGGGACACTGGGTAACTTTGAGACATGAGGGGACACTGGGAGACATGGGGCACTGAGACACTGTGATACATAGGGGACACTGTGATATATAGGGGACACTGGAGACTTGATAAAGACCTGGGTACAGGTCAAAACATTGCACTGTCCAATAAACCTGCTTAAATCTATCACAGTGAGTGCCTGAGATTTTTTCTTTTATACTAGGGGACACTGAGGCACTTGGGGGCACTGGGAGAAATGGGGACACTGGGAGACTATGGGATTCTGAGAGACACTACGGACACCCACTGGGAGACACCAGAGACACTGGGAGACATGGGGCACTGAGACACACTGATAAGTAGGGGACACTGGAGACTTGATAAAGACCTGGGTACAGGTCGAAACGTTGCGGTGTCCAATAAATCTGTTTAAATCTATCACAGTGAGTGCCTGTGATTTTTTCTTTTATACTAGGAGACACTGAGACACTAGGAGACATTGGGACACTGAGACACTGGGAGACTAGGAAACATTGAGACACTAGGGACAGTGGCACACTACAGACACTGAGAGACATGGGGATACTGAGATACTAGGGACACTGGCTGGGAGACATGGGGACACTGGGAGTGCCCCATATCTCCCAAGTCTCAAAGTCGCCCAGTGTCCCCATGTCTCTCAGTGTCCCCTAGTGTCTCAGTGTCCTCATGTTGTCCAGTGTCCCCTAGTGTTTGTTTCCCCATGTCTCCCAGTGTCCCTTAGAGTCTGTGTCCCCATGTCTCCCAGTGTCCCGATGTCACTAGGGGACACTTAGAGACATTGGGACACTGTGAGACTTGGAGACACAGAGATACATGGGGACACTGAGAGACTAGGGCACTCTGGGAGACTAGGGACACAGACACTAGGGACACTGAGAGACACCAGGCACACTGGGAGATATGGGGACACTGGGAGACACCACAGACACTGAGACACTAGGGACACTGGCTGGGAGACATGGGGACACTGAGAGACTATGGGCCACTGGGATACATGGGGCCACTGTGTCCCTAGTGTCTCAGGGTTCCCATGTTCCCCAGTGTCCCTATGTCTCCCAATGTCTCAGCGTCCCCAAGTCTCTCACTGTCTCGCAGGCTCGAAACTGTGCAGAGCTGCTCCCCCGCAAATCAGTGAGTAGAGAGAAGCAGGGAGGGAGATGCTGTAACTTCTTATCCCTGCCTCTCTCCACACAAACAGCGACCCCTGCTGGCCGGCGCTGATATTGCAGAATAATCTCTGTTTATACTGAGACAGACATTTGTATTGCCGGTATTACTGTAATACCGGCTAGGCAGCCTCAAATACCTGAGAAATACTTCTGAGAAATACCTGGCAACCATAGGAAATACATGAGAAATACCTGGCAACCCTAAGAGTAGTGTGTAAAAAACAAAACAAAAAAAACCTCTACCTCTTCAGCTGGAAGGTTATTCCATGCATCCACTACCCACTCTCAGTAAAGTAATACTTCCTGATATTATTTTTTAGACCTTTCCCCTCTAATTTAAGACTATGTCCTCTTGTTATGGTAGTTTTTCTTTTATTAAAAAATGTTTTAATCTGTTGCTTCTTTTCATTATTTCATACAATGAATCTATCATGCTTTTTTTATCACATTTTCAGCCAGAAATGTGTTCTGTGTTATCTTCTTTTTCCGCCACTCTAAACATGGTGGTCTTTTCTGAAATGGAGTATAGCAAGATTTAGACAGTGAAAAGCTGATGACAGGGGCTGAGAGAGAATTACGAAATGTTAGAGTGTTCGTAATTGATTGAGTAGAGTTGGAGTAAATTGAGAGAAAAGAGGACGATACTAACTGGAGAGGGTACAGGGGCCGATACAAAATGGAGAAAAAGAGGCGGCAAGGGCAGACACAAAATGGAGATGGAATAGTGCGAGACCCTACCATTTCTCTTCAGTCTTGCAATTGCCGATTAAAACAGACATCTTTTTCACAGAATGTGTAACAGAATTCCATGTTTAGGTAATAAATCTTTTAATGTTCAATTTATTACAGTGCTTAGTGAATAACTCTGGGTAATGATGCTCAGTTTGTAGAACATTTGTTAAGGATTTATTCACTACTACTTTATTCAACTACTTGAAAACCAAGTTGACAATTATTTTTCCAAAATAATTCATTTGACACAATTCCCCAACTCTACAATTTCAAGTCCATACATGCCAACCTGGAGGGAAATTCCAATTCCAAATATGATATTTGTGTGCATATTAATGGCTACTGCCAAGCCATGATTAAGAATGTTGGTATCATCATATAATTGTGTTCCTTCCAGTTTTTCTTTGCATTAGGTATCATATTGGGGAAAATGGGCCCAATAGCTTTTGGCAGACACTCAAGTTTCAGCAATCTCAATTCTGCCAGTGACAAATTTTTTAAATTTTAAAGGGTCCATCAAAAATCGTAATAGTTTACAGACTAATGGCACCATAACCACTACATCAGCATGAAGTTATTATGGTGCCTCGACTGCTATTTTAGGCCGACTGAGCATCATGGGAAATGTAGTTTACAAACACCTGGACTTCCATGGTTAGCCATTACCAGTGTAGAATATCTAATATCTAACTGCAGCAGTTCAGCTCGTTGGTTGTATTAAACTGGGTGGTTTATAAATGAACCATTGTTTTGTACCTGTCTCATCAGTGGTGCCTGTATTCTGTTCTCCAACAAAGTAGATAATGTTGCTTTGTGAAGGTGAGGAAAACAGAGACTGGTACAGTCAGGAGTAAATATTAAAATAACTGCCTGTTTTTAATTAACTCCATTTTTTTTCCAACCCCAGTTACATAGAGGCTGTGCTGCAGGAATGGAGGAATCGGCTTTCGAAAACCCCACTATGACTTGACAAGGTAAGTGCTGGGGATATTGCGAGGCACTGGGAGAGTTCTAATAGAATTCTTAGGACAATGTTCTAAAACAGGAGTAATCAGCAGATGTGTTCTATTAGTTTCCAAGGTGATTGCTCCCATTTGCTCAATAGCCGCTATTTATGCATTCCTATTATGCTGTATTTTGCAATAAGGATTATATTGATCTCTTGACGCAGAGAGGGTTATTCAGTAAAGTGTGAATTGTCGGGTGTGAATTGTCGGGGATTCAAAGTCAAATTAATGTGAATTTACACTTTTAGGCCAAAAGAGTCAACTGAAAAGATAGATGACTTGGATAATTTTTCCAAGTCACCTATTTTGGCCTAAGATTTAAAATGCACTTTCCTGACAATTCACGCTTGCGTATGCTGAACATTTCACACACTAGTGAAATGCTCTGGTAATTAGCTAAGTTGTGGTGAACGGTGAAATTTAGACCGTAATAGACATGAGTGAAACAAATTCTTAAATTTAGCCTTACAGTGGATTTCTTCAAAATTTGCTATTTTGGGCTAAATTTTAAGGTAATGCAAAGACTGTATTTTATTCTCACCCCTAGCAGTTCCTCAAAAACCGGTACTGTATTGTGCCCATGATACATTATTATGTGCAAATATTAAATTATCTCAACACTCAAGTATATTCATAGCATCGTAACTTGTACAGTGGTCTGCAGTGTTTATGGTGCTTATAAGGGTTAGTTTAGGTTTAGGCACGATAACCACTACAGCACTCTACAGTGGGTATGGTAACAAAAGTCTCTTGGTGGCTCTTCCACCCCACAGCATGTAGTGAAACTTGGTTCACACCCGGTGCTGCTGAATTATGTTGGCTCTTTATAAATAACTTTTAAATAATAATATTAGTTTGATATTTACAGTAAAATGAAGAAACCAAGTCATGCCTCAATTCATTGTGGCTCAGTTGTTTGTGTTTTAACTCTCAGAAGAAGTCTGCTTTACGTCAATTTGTGCATGCCTTTAGTTTGGACTTATAACTCATGTTACTATTGACTGGAGTTCTACACACTTTCTACATTTGTATCAAATATATTTATTTTGTTTTCTTTTCCATTCTGCCGGTTCCATTCTATCAAACACACCATCAAGTTGACCTCAATTCACAATGATTTACAGACTTAATTATATAGGTGCTTGTGATATGGGCTCCCAGCACGAGAGAGCACCTAGATGGAGAGCTACTACTTAGTGCTCATAACTCGCCATTTGTTTTTTTTAACCAATTATATTTTAGGGGTTTATGCACTTAACACTTAGGGGTTTGTTCGCTAAACAGTGAATTGTAGTGGATTAAAAACTAAACTGTATAATATGGAAATAAACCTTCACCGCATCTGTAGTCACAATTTAGCAGTTTTAGCCTAAATGTTGCATGTCGGTTTACATTTTATTACAGTGCTGTGTTTAGTGAAAAAAAAATCTTGTTAAAAAATGAATCGCCAATGTGTTTAATGTAATGGAGGCGGGGATCAGTGCCTGCGAACCTTACTGAAGAAGCCAAAATAATTCTAAAACACTTAAACTACTTACAATGGGGGGGTATCTGGTTACACCATGCTGTAGTTGTTGTAGTACCTTTGGTGTATACCATTAATATAATTTGCATGCCCAACAGAACTTATTATAAAAATTAAAACTGGTGAGAATTTAAAAATATAAACAGCACAACCCATACAGGGTTATTTAGTAAACTGAAAATTCAAGGTGAATTGAAAGTGAGTTTCAAATTTAATGTCAAACTAGTTGAACCGGAAAAATGATATCAGCTCAACTTGCAGTTCAACTACTCTGGCCTTAAATTAGAAATTCATTTTGACTTCTCACGTTAGTACAGGTAAATACCTCTGTTAGATATTTGGTTGTGCAAAAAGCTGACATTTCTGCTTTAAATGGTTTCCTATTACAGTGAGGAACAATGCCAGGAGACTCTAGCTAGAATAACCTCTACAATTAGCTGTAATGGTTATATTGGTTAGAGTGTCCCTTTAAATTCAGGTGGTGGGGTGGAAAAATATTACTGAATGGGACCCCTGCCAGCAAGTCCTGTACTGATGAAGGGACAAATCTCGCCTTCCAGGTCTGCAAACATGTTGCCACAGAAACTGGGGTTTATTCACTAAATGATAATTACTATAGGAAAGTTGTTGTGTTCTGAAAAATGGTGCAAAGTACTAAAATTGGGGCAATTGCCATGGAAGCCAGTGGAATCAGCATGTGCATCTATTGGTGACACAACACTTTTAAAATTATTTGATATTTTGAAAAATATTTCATATTTTAATTTGTATTTTATATAAATTATGACATATTTTTGATTATATAATCTGTTGAAAACAATCATTTTAAAAGTTTATCCAAAAATATGAAATAATTTGAAAAGCATCAATAATATTAAATCAAGGCCTGTGTTGAAACCCAGTTGCGTTTACTCACTAAACAACAAATTATACTGTATTGAAAACTGAATTGTAAAATTCAGACTGAAATAGTCGATTTTGACTGAAACTGAGTTGGAGGATTTTTTCTGAACTCGGCTACTTATGCCAACATTTTATCATTTGATTTTCCATCCATTGTAATTTCGTAGTCAGTGAAAAAATGCCTCTAAGTTTCTCATAATATCCATCGAGATAACTTACATTCATGCATGATGCAAGTATTGACTGCGATAAAGGTTTTATTTAATACCAGGTTTATATTCTGAATTCCGCGACTTTTAATCATATTTTTGTTATTGCAAGACAATTTTATTTGTTATTTCACTCATTCCTCATAGCCTGGTCAGTCCATGCACTGATTACATTAATACACGAATGGCGGGATGCTAAGTTGCTAACCTATATTGTAAGTTAAAACGTCCAGTGACAACTATGGCTTAAAACCGTTACCTATCTGTCATATTTTTTAGTGGATCAGTTCCCAGGAGGGAGTGAACTAAATAAAATGACAGACATGTCTCTTCCCGCCAGGATGAAGTCATTGCATACTGCATGTCGGTGCTAGTGTCACATTTGAGGCATTGCCCAGTCATTCACATTCCCCGCTACAGTGACATCTGGGCCACTAGCATCGCAGAAACTAACTCCCTCTATACTATAGCATACAGACTACTTTCCTTTAACACCTACTTCTCAAATCGTGACATCAGGCACATAAGGCTAGCCACCCCCGCTTTCTGCGGCGACACCAGGGACACTTTATCCCAGTTCCTCTCCTGTCTGAGACAACAGGCTAACAATCGTATTGGAAATAAAATAAAAAAATCCCTTCTTTAACAGGAAAGCACACACCTAGCGCTGCTCTGCATTATGTGCACTTCATATGCTGCAGAAAGTTATCAAGTAAATAAGCTGGAAGAGACATTTGCTATTTCACGGCTACATACTGCAGGGCAGAACTTTTCATACACTTCCCATAAACACAATGAACTGAAATGTGTTCAGGAAAACATAATCTTGCCCAATCATCCCTCATCTTAGAAAGCATGCAGAAAAAATATGTTTTGTAGGCGTATACAATTTTTTTTTTTTTTTTTTAAATAAATCAATGGAGTGTCCCTTTAAGGCCCAACACAAAATATAATGGGTGATTATATAGTGCAGAGATGTTGTTAAGGCGGGATGTGGGGGCTCAAGCCCTGGATGTGGGTTTCTGTAGACCTGAATTTCTACAAGTGGTCAAAGAGTAGCAAGATAGCACTTGGATTTTTTTTTTAATTATAAAGGCAACCACGTGATGATTTTTTAAATTTTATTTATTTATTTATAAAATATTTTACCAGGATGGATACATTGAGATTTCTCTTGTTTTCAAGTATGTCCTGGGTCCACAAAACATTGCATTGTTACATTAGGGTACAATATTACAAAAATACAATATACAAACTATAAATATATATATATACACACACATATATAAATTTAACACATAACAGGTAATACATATATTGAACCATCACAGGTGCATTCTGTATTGAGGTATATTGCCATAGATCGCTTAAAAGACTTTAGATTGAATGAAGATTTGACTGTGTCCCTGAGGTTATTCCATAATTGCGGTGCTCTGTAGGAAAATGAGGATCGAGCCACTTTATTTTTGTATTGCGGTATGCTAAATAACACTATAGGCTACGGAATACATGTTTGTGTTCCTGACCCTATAGTGATCCTTTAAGTTGAGTATCAATTTTATAAAATATAAAAATTTTGTGGCGTTTTTACAAGTAAGTATTTGCTTTAGGAACTATTAGGCATGGTAGGTTGGCATGGGTAGACAGGTAGAAGGTGTGCATTCTATGATTAGGTAAATTGATTGGTACTAAGCAGAGACTACATAACACATTAACAAATTACTATGCATCAAAACAAATGCATTTGCAAGCAAGCAAGAACTTGGACCACAACCGAACACTGAACCAAATTTGTTTTGTTAATTAGTATTTACATGGTTTGTATATGTAAATTACATAAAAGAGTTGCTATGAGTATCATATCCACTACAGACCACTTTAGTAGTATGGAGTTCCTTGGTGTAGTTCTGAGGTAAGGAGACAAAACAGTTTAAAAAGGTTTACCACCCACTGGGTGCTAAGCCTCCATCAAAGCCAAAATGGTCACATCAGCTCTGCAGAAACTGGATGCAAATCTCGATTGTCATTCACTAACTGAGAGCGTCTTCTGGGCACTCTCATCCAATGAATGAATGTCTGTGCAAGGAAAATGCATGGAATTGACTTGAACCTCCCAAAAATGTCATTCCACGCTGGATGGTGCTGGAGAAACGCTGCACATACAGGGTCCTTGCACCATGACCACTTCAAGCCATTGAAGTAGTCATGGTGCTTGGAGTAACTCTTTAAGTTCTTGCAGAGTGGTATGCATGATTATTATTAATTATTAATATGTTATTTATATAGCACTATCAAATTCCGCAGCGCTTTACAATGGGTGGACAAACAGACATGTAGGTTGCTCAGATCGTACATACATGTACTATGCTACATGTACACAAGTACAATATCGGGCTTTTGAAAGTTGCGTGTATCTGTGTGTATCTGTTTGTTGCATTCCACAACGGCTGAAACGGAAGGGAGCAATAACAAGCGTTCTACTAGAGTTATGGGACAAAATCAATAAAAATATTTTACAAGTAAGATACACATACCTCCCAATGTTAGGAGCTATGAGATTGGGACCGGTAAGTCGTGCCCTGAGGCTGAGGGGGCATCACCAACCCATAACAGTGGCAGACTTGAAGGGGCATATCTGACTGGCACCTAACCTATAGGACCTTGCAGAGAGTGCTGTTGAAGTGCTGTATGCAGCATTTTAGTGTCCTATACAGAGCAATGATGTGCTCGAGCTTTGCTGCCTTAGAAGAGGTCAAAAAATCAAGACATTGGGATAGGACGCTGAAATGGGGACTGTCCCGTCGAAATCTTGACTTTTAGAGGGCCTGGATACATAACGGCTGATATATAATAACATAAAATAATGCCATCTTTGTCTTCTAGAACCATTTGTAAAACAATCAACCTTTAGTTTCTGAATGGTCAAAATGTACTATTATACTATATCTTTTTTAAATATAATGTTTTACACATTCCATGCATTTAAAGGCTGCATTTTGTGATATTAAATTAAACAATGAATACATCTTACCCACAAACATTTGCATATTTAAACAAACTGTTTGGGGAACAGTAAATAATATCTTAGTTTGTACATTTTGTGGATTTCTGTGTGTTTTAAGAGTTATCCCACAAAATCTGGAAAGAAAACTTCGCAAATAGAATTTTCTTTTTAATTGCTTACAGACTTCTATAATTATGGGCTAGGCTGTAATTGAAATCAAATGCTTTCAACCTTTCTAGAGCGGGGCTAATTTTTCCAAACTGTGGACAATTTTTTACTGTACAGTAAAGAGGCCTCAGTGTGCTAAACAGATTTTACTCAATGTGATTAATCTGAAATGTCATTTTTTTTTTAAATAACAGTGCCGATCAATGAAACGGTTTGTTTGTTTATCTGAATACCATTTTTTATTTTAAGGGTTTTTTTCTTTTAGAAGTTGCAGAAGGATAAATACACTAAACAGTGAGATATGTTGTGTTATAAGCTGTAATCGAGAAAAGGTCAAGGATTCTGTGTTAGTCAAATAGGTTTATTTACTAAACTGATAATTGCACAGAATTGTCAAGCAAATTGCAAATTTTGGACTTAAAGAACTGAGCTGAAGAATTTTTAAAGTTTTGCTATTTTACTCTAATATCTTGTAATTCTTTTGCTAATTCTGCACAATTCCTGATTAAAAACACCCCCCTTTCCCTCCAAAAAAAAACATTTAAAAAAAAATAGTATTTCATAATGGTAAAATGTAAAATTTAAATTAAGGACTGTCTTTCCTGAACAGGGACACTTTGGAGTTACGTACTAAAAGTGCCCCAAAATTGAAAATATGACAAATATAAAAACACTCTTGTGTTAGGAATACAAACATTTATTCCTAAAACTATATTGCTGGAGTGGCTGTTTTTACTTGTCCGGCCCCCCTCAGATTGAGTGAAAGGGTGTTTAACTCCTATTTTCTTCCTCGCCATGCTGTAGGAAAGCGTTTGGAGACTATTGCGCATGCGTGGCAAAATGCCATGCTGCGTCAGTCACCATCTCCTCGTAGAGATGCATTAAATCACACTGCAGCACTGAGATAGGAAGCACCTCTAGTGGCTGTCTGAGTGACTGCCACTTGAGGTGTTACTAGGCACCAATGTAAACACTGCCTTTTCTCTGAAAAAGCAATGTAAACATTAAAAAGCCTGCTGAGAGAGGCTAGAGATTCCAGAACCACTACATTACACTGTAGTGGTTCTGGTGAGTATAGTGTACCTTTAATAGGTGTGAAAACAAAAATTACAGTGCGGTGAAGCACATTTTTTTTTTTTAATATGGAGCCAAATGTATGTCTGGCTGGCTGATTCATTAATCATATTGCTCACTTTATTTGCATTAGAGTCAAGGGCTCAAGGCCACCAGCCAGTTTTACAATGTGCCATATTCAGTATTCAGTCTGACAACTCTCACTTAATGACCCAAAAATGTTGTTCTTGGACACAGACTGAGGAGTTAGTCGACAGCAGCTTGATTGTTATTGAATACCGAGACGAGCAGTTCAAATGCTTGCAATGAGTGACTTTGCAACCGAGTCTGCAGCCGATTGGTCCGATTAAGAGAATTTTTTTCCTAGATTTTTTATCCAACATTGTGCAATCAAGGAATTTTATTTGACATCAAACTACTAAAAAATTATACTTTACTAGACATCAAAAGATGAAATTTGTTAAACTGTGTACTGTTAAAATGCATGATGTTACTCCTAAGTACTAACAGATAGGGGGTGCTTTTTCTACTGTGCAATAACAAAAAGTACAAAAAAGTATATTTCACAAATAACGGAGCACCAGAGAAGCACTTCTGCGTTAAATCATTTTGAAAGTGGTTTAACACTGGAAGATAAGACTGGAAGTTTCAAGGCACCATAACAATTTCATTGGGATTAAGTGGTTATGGTGCCCAGAGTGTTCCTTTAATTTTCGACAAAAAGGATGTTAAATATTAATGGGGAATATAGGAAAGATTCCCTTTTTATGTTTTTTTTTTTGGATTGATTTGTGAGGGCAGTAAGGTGGGCTTTAATAATCAGGATATGTTGCGACCCAGGAAATGTAAAGGGGGAGGCTTTGTGTTGTGTTCTGAAAAGTGTTGCAAAGATGTTAAAGGGTATGAGTCACCAATAGAATGTGCCTGCTGGTTTGCATAGTGATAGCCCTACTTTTAGTACTTTACACCATTTGCAGTGCATTTCGATACATCTCTCTCAAATCTCCCTACACCATTCAACCTCTCTGTTCCTGCTGGGATAGGCAGTGAGACAGTGAAATTCCTGGGACTCCAGAGCCTAAAATCAGATCAATATGAGATATAACAAGTAGGTGACTGATTCCCAAATTAAATATATATTTGCCTAAAACAAAGTTTACTATGATGGGAAATGTCCCTTCAAGAAAATTCTGTTATTGCAGGTGGAGTGAGGCTCCAGGTTCCCACTCAGCGTTGCCGAGGGCCCATCTGATACTCACACACTTCTTTATCTATTGACTGAAGATAGGCAACAATGACAATGGACATATTTGTTTATTGACTGGTCTGGTCAAAGATTGTGGGAAAGAGACACCTGTGAAAATCAGTTCTGTGAAAAATACACATTCTCCTGATTCACCTCTCTTCCCAAGTGTGGGAATGAAGCAAACTATGATTTTCTACAAGCACGTCAGTCAAAAAAAAAAAAACCCTTCGAGGGGGGCACCGATCTAACATTTCAGATCCATAACATTTTTAGTTACTTTAATGACTTAGCAATTAATAGACTTGGGCACAGCGAATACATTTGATTGGGCCGAATTGATTAATCGAAATATAATTTTGTGTCGGCCAATTTGGGATTCGTTCATATGACACTTCGTTTAGGACAAATTTCCTCAATGCGATCGTTTCAGGAAAAAAAACAATTCACATAAACCAAAAGAACATGGAAATAGGCAATCAGGATACGGCAAAATACATAGATAATAATATGAATATTATGTATATCATGTGCAGTACATCGGTAGACGCGTTTTACTGCCATTTTATTCACAGATCAAATGAGAAGAAGTAACCAATAGAATGAAAAAAAAAATATATATATATATATTTAGATAATTGTTAAACATATAATGTCCAAATAGAGAATTTTTTTTCACTGCTGCTCATTTTTTTCCTCTATGTGATCTGGAAATAGAATCATTACTTAGTGGGTGGCCTCTAACCATCTATTATCTTTTTTTTCCCCATCAATCATCTCTTCTTTTTGTAAAAAAAAAAATTTGCACCACAACGGAACCCCAAAATGCAAATAAATAAAACTGTTTGTCCGTTGTCAATTTCGCTTGTGATTCACCCATATAGCATTTTAGAGCTGCTGAATTACCCAAAATTTGGATGACTCGCTATTAGTTTGAAACCGATTGCACAAATCGAGCATTCAATAGGCATAGTAAACACCGTTAAATCAGAATTGCAAAATCCAGATTAAAATAGCCAAGCTGTGACTAAAGCAGAGTTATATTATATTTCCATAAATTTTCCAATTCAATTTGTCAGCTCAACAATTTACAAGGGAATAGAATAGACAGAGATGACTACATTTGGCATACAGCTGTGAGCTATATTTCTGTATGGAAGCAGAGTATTATGGGAAATATAGTCTGCAAAGAATGCGGTGGCTGAGATTAGTTTTTGCTAATATAGAACTGAATTTTATATATATATATATATATATACATATATATATATATATATATATATGTGTGTGTGTATGTATAAACAAAACCTAGTTCTACCAGCATTAAGAATTAATAAAGTAAGTTTCTAGTGCATGGGTCCTCAAACTCCAGCCCCCCAGATGTTGCTGAACTACAACTCCCATGATTCTCTGGCCATCTATGTAATTCAAAGAATCATGGGAGTTGTAGTTCAGCAACATCTGGGGGGCCGAAGTTTGAGGACCCATGTTCTAGAGTTTTGGGACAGTGGCTTTAAATATTCTTTTTGTAGGAAACCAAATTACATACATTAAATTAGCACAAAGATCCAAGATAATATTTGTAATATTATCTTATTGACCCTTTCTTTATACATCGATATATATATATATATATATATATAAAAAATGCATTTAGCAAAACAACTTCATTACACTCTATCAGTATCAGAGGGCTCTCCACTCCTGTAATGTATGTCGCCAACATTTTCTGTAGCGCTGTACAATTGTTTCATTACATATATAAGTCAATTCAACAATATACGTTTGACTTACAGGAACAAGAGGTAGCAAGGGCAATTCTTGGCAGAAAAGCTTATAAGGGAGCTATATGAGCACTGGTGGGCCTTGCTAAATTTTAAAGTATACAAAAATGAAGTTATGGTTCTGATGTATAAGCCTTCGGTTGTTTAATTGTCATGCAGTAATATCATAGGCAATATGTTTTCCTGGATTTGTCACCGTTGCTTTAATACTCAGCCCTTTAGAGGATAATCAATCTCTTGAAGAGGTGATGTACAAGATTGATTATCTGCTGTGAATGTCCCTTATTAATGGTCAATAATTGATGATGTTCAGCATTGGAACACATGTCAGGCTTGCCCCAGAGACATTTGTTTGACAACTGATTGCCAGCCCTCTGGGTCAGTAACCTAGAATGTTTTATTACTTAGATTTTCACATCCCTAGTCTTGTTTTTTGTATCTTGCGCCCAATTTGCTGACATGAGTGTCAGATCCAATTAAAGAGATTGTACACATTAGTTATTTTGTAGCAAACAAAAAGGAAAATGAAAGCATTATTTTATTAATTCAGTACTTTAAAGGGGAAATACATATCATTGTCCATTCCACCATGGTGTTTTGTACCTAGATCTGTGAACATTTAATTAACAAATCATCTAAACAGTTCTGTGCCTTACAAACTGCGCTCCCTGACACAGTGCCCTGTATAACCTTTGTGAACTTGAGTGGGGACAGTTTATACATAACGTGATAGATGTTTTATTGCACTTGTAGATGGTGTATCCGTAAAAGTCAGATACTGCTTGTTACCTGGTGGTAACATATACATGACATTTATCCACAGAAGGAAGTCAAATCAATAATTTGCTTAAAGAATTACTTCAAGCACCATAACAACTACAGTTCACCATAACTACAGTATTGGGGCATTTATTTGGCCTTGCTTTGTGCCTGGTCGCCTTTAGGGCTGGCCTTGTGCAGAGCCAGATCTTGCCAGCAATTCATTAGTTGAGTGTCAAGTGGTCGCATTTAGCCAATGATTGCGATTCTATGCGTAAAAATGTGCACAGAATTAACATTTCCCAGTTTGGAACTCTAGTTTTAGACTGGCTGATGACACCCAAGAGGCGCTGTTGGAGGTGGAGTAATACCTGCAGCAGCAAAGGAGTTAAAGGACCACTATAGTGCCAGGAAAACATACTTGTTTTCCTGGCACTATAGTGCCCTGAGGGTGCCCCCACCCTCAGGGTCCCCCTCCCGCCCTGCTCTGGAAGGGGGAAAGGGGTAAAACCTTACCTTTTTCCAGCACTGGGCGGGGAGCTCTCCTCCTCCGATCCTCCTCCGTTCCTCCCCGTCGGCTGAATGCGCACGCGCGGCAAGAGTTGCGCGTGCATTCAGCCGGTCTCATAGGAAAGCATTATCAATGATTTTCACAGTGAGAATCACGCAAGCGCCTCTGAGACAGCCACTAGAGGATTTGGGGGAAGGCATAACCCATTCATAAACATAGCAGTTTCTCTGAAACTGCTATGTTTATAAAAGAATGGGTTAAGCCTAGCTGGACCAGGCACCCAGACCACTTCATTAAGCTGAAGTGGTCTGGGTGCCTAGAGTGGTCCTTTAATCTCCATATGTGCAGCATTTCACAGCTAATGCTGCATGTACATGCTCCAGACACCATGACTACTTCATATCACTGAAGTGGTTATGGTGCTTGGAGTGACCCTTTACTGCATCTCTTAGGAACTATTGTGATTGGTTAATTTCGTCTTGTGAGCATATAGATGATATACGTGCCAGTCAGCAGGAAATGTAATATGTAAAAAAGGGTAATAAAAAAAAACTGTTTTGGTAACCCTTACATATTTTTTAAATTGTTTTTAGAAAGAGTTAGAGGTGTATTCAAAATTCTAAATTCTAGAGCATTGAAAGCCTAACTAGAAAATTTAAGCAAATATACTAAACTAAACTATAGAATGTAACAAAGCTTTAAATAGAATCTCCCAGTTATTCTACAAACCGCAATGTAGTTTCAAATGTTTACATTTATGGAAACCTTGAAAAAAAATATTCTAAAAATGTTTTAAACAGGATACATTTTCATGTAAGTATTTTTACCTATAATATAAAACAATTACTATTTACAGAACTCTGTAGATAATAAAGGTCCGTAATCACGCAGAGAGTTTAGAAAATTCTCTTCCCAATGTCTTTCTCGGGAAGTAAGCCATTTGTTTTTCACATACACGTATTAAAGTTTTTTCGAGAGTTGTAAAGAGTTTTGCTCTGTTTTTACAAATTACTGTCACCAACCTGCCCCCCTTTTGTCCTCTTACTTCACTGTAGGATGCTAAATTTACTTCTGCAACTTCTTTCTTTTAATTTCGAAAAAACCTTGGATGTTTACAGGATTGCAGACAAGTAGATGAACACAGCAAATGAACAGGCAACTATATTTAAACGTACCATATTTAAACGTGAGTCAAGGGGCTCAGATACATTTTTCTCCTTTTCCATCAAAAGCAACAAAAATCAATGTGTTTAATTTTGACTTATTTTCTAAGATTTAGGAAATCCATGCGGATCATCTCGTTGCAGCTCAAAAAGCAAATGTTTTTGTCTAAGGAGGAAATGTTTATTGCGTAGAGGAAAATGTTGTGTATTGGGATAAACAAGGCTGATCAGGACAAAAATGTATTTGATTAGAGTATGCCTGTTTTGCACACTACGTAAACATAAAAAATGAGGGTGTTTTAAAGGCTTCCATTGACCTGAACGTCTGGACTTTACCCTTTCAGTGCCAGAAGAAGTATGTAATGGATTCAGGACTGGCCCAAGACATTGTGCTGCCTGGGTCCAAGGATGAAATGCTGCTCCCCCCACGCCCCTCAAAAAAACGAACATCTGCTTCTGCAATGGTAGTGTCTCTATGTGGTTGTGCTGGGGATGAAGTGTGTGTCTGTGTGTGCTGGGAGTGAAGTGTGTGCCTGTGTGTGTACTGGTGATGCAGTGTGTGTCCAGTGGCTTACATACCGCAGACCCCTGCGACCGGTTGCCCGCCACCATGTGTTGCGGCCCCGGCCCACGTGGAAAACTGCTGGGGCCGCACGTTCAAAGGGCCCATTGATACAGATTAATTTCCAGGGGGCCCCGGTCAGCGCTGCGGAGCTTTAACAGCGCTACCAGGCCCCGTGTGATGACATCACTGCTGGGAGAAAGTGACTGCCCGTCACTCCTCCCAGCTATCAGCGAGAGCCCGCGCGGGAAGCAGGAGAGGGAGTCAGAGTGGGAACTCTGACTCCCACCTCCCTGAGCCACCACTGGACCCCTGGGAAAGTCATCCTCCTGCACCTAAAAGGTAGGAAACAGGAGGGTGACTTAAACATTTTGTATATGTGTGTTTTTGTTTGTGTGTATGTGTTTATGTGTCTGTGTGTGTATGTATGTATAAGTCTGACTGTGTCTGTATGTGTGTGTCTCTGTATGTATGTGTGTATGTATGTGTCTGTCTGTGTGTGTCTGTATGTATGTGTGTCTGTATGTGTATATGTCTGTATGTATGTGTGCCTGTCTGTATGTATGTCTGTTTTGTGTGTGTCTGTCTGTGTGTATATGTGTGTATGTGTGTACGTATATGTCTCTGTATGTATGTGCCTGTTTGTTTGTTTCTGTCAGGGGGCGGGGGGGCATAGATCAGTTTCGCACCGGGCCTCATGGATTGTGTGTTCGCCACTGTGTGTCTGTGTGTGTGCTGGGGATGTAGTTTGTCTGTATGTGTGCTGGGGCTGTAGCGTGTGTCTCTGTGTATGCTGGGGATGTAGTTTGTGTCTCTGTGTGAACTGCAGCCAATACACTTACCTATACACTGTGTCTGTGTATATGCATGTGTGTCCGTGCTTGTGTCTTTGTGTCTGTATCTGTATGTGTGTCAGTGATTGTATCTGTTTGTTTATGTATCTGTATAGGTGGCAGTGTTTGTGTCTGTGTGTCTGTGTGTCTGTATATGTGCATGTGTATCAGTATGTTTGTGCAATTGTATGTGTGTCTGTATATCTGCATGTGTATCAGTGTGTCTGTGCAACTGTATGTGTGTCTGTGCATCTGCTTGTGTCAACATATGTATCAAAAACTGACACACAAGCAGATACTGACAGACTGATAGATATTGCTGAATACAAATATGTGTACTTTATTGCAGTAACAGCTAACAGTATTGTGACATTCACAGTTAAAATGCCATGCAGACCTCTTCCTCGCCTTATCTTTTCTTTCCCTATCTTTCTTTTTCACATTTTCTCCATCTTGTTACTAAACCCTTGGTTTACAAGGGTATATTTTTCTTTTTACCTCTCTATTTCTAACATTGTCTCAGTCTTTGGTGGTATTATTTACTTTCCTCACTCAGGCATGAGCATACTGACGGAGAATTGAGGATGCCTAAAGTACACCCTGACATGGATAGAGCTAGGGCTCCTTCTTAGAATGCAGGGCCTGACTAAAAGATACAATATCATCGATGGGAGGCGAGTGGAATAGAATTCATAAAGAGGCTTGTCTTTTGGGCTAATGTCATATTTCGTGTTTTCAAGTCTGATTTCTAGCATTTTGGCTCCTGTGCGAGCCTCACAGTTGTATTGCTCTTGCTATGCCTATCGCACGTAAAATTGGGAGTTTAAGTGATGTAGCCATATAAAAAAACATAAAATCCTTGATGGGGGGCAAGTTGTATGGAATCTATAAAGTGGCTTGTCATATGGGCCGATGTAAATTTTTATGTTTATAAGTACGCTCTTTTATATTTTGGCTTCTGCGCAAGCCTCCAAGTTGTATTATTCTTGCATTGCCTATCGTGTGCAAAAATAAAGAATTTAAAAAAAATTAAAAATGCCACGCAGAACTAAAGAAATAACATTTCTTATTTTCTCACTTTTTTAATATTTTATTCATACTGAATTATGCTTAGTATACAAATATTTGATGTGACATGAAAGCCCTGTTTCTCCTGAACAAAATGATATATGATAAGTGTGGGTGCGCATAATATGAAATAGGTGAATTACGCCTGAACAGAGACATAGCACAAATTCAAGGTTTTGTTTACATTTGATTTGATCACAACTTGTACAATTGGCTCAGTCCTTAAGGGGTTAATGTTTGTCACACAAACAGCCAGTAGCGCAACTTCCTCCATAAATGGTCACTTCGGTCACCATAACAACTACATCCAAAGTAAGTGGTTATGGTGCTAGGAGGCCACCAGGCACATTCTTACATTACGAGGTTCTCGAACAGTTTTATCCCAAAGTGTGCCTACAGTGCCAAACTGCAGGTCCCCCAGGCGGCATCTAACTTCTGAGTGCCGCCGGTCAGCTGACGCTCTAAGCCAATCAGTGAGTCCCCATTCATATAACTGGCTTGAAAAAAAAGGTATCAATCTTTTCAAGATCTTCTATTTTCGAAGGTCTTCACGTTCTGTGTAATGATGATGGGGTCCACTGCAAATGTCAATGCTATGCCTTTAAGAGAGGCAATAAAGAAATAAGAGAGGTAAAAAAGGAAGCACAACCAGATTCTAAATGTGCACAGGGAGTGCTACAAGCAATTTATTTGAAGGACCAAAAAGAAACATATGTATACCTTAACAGAAGTGCAAAAAAAAAATCCCCATAGCCACTCCTATTGAAAAGTAGTGTGCAGAGTCCTGAGGTGCCATTTTCTGAGTGCTCCATGAGTCTGGCTTGGTCACGTAATGCATTGTGACATAGGACGGAGCGTCTAACATAATCTACAGAAATTAAAGAAATCAAGGAAGCGCAAGTAGATTCTAAAATTGCACAGGGAGTGCTAAATACAATGTATTCAGTACAGTACAAAATGACTGTGAAGAAAATAGACTGTGTTCGGTATTTTCTCCTATGTTCGGGCTTTTCTGCAGTATTTTGTGCATGTTGGATCTATTAGTTCGGTAGTTTAAAACTACCGAATCCCAACCACCCTCCTGGCTTATTAACTTCAAAAGAACCATCTATTAAGCGCTCTCTGGGCGGCCGCTGTTCGTATAGCTGAATGCTACGTGGAACGGAAAACGGCGGCCATCTTGTTTGCACAAAAGGAGGCAGCGGGACTTGGTCGTCGAGTGTCTGGAACTAAAATCACTCGACCTCCTGAACCACCGCTGAAACTACTGAATGCCTGCTTCCTTTAGTTGCCGAAGAGCCAGGAGAGCGCCATTCGGTAGTTTTGTTCATACTGACAAGGGGAACAATCGCTCCTATGAGCCAGGAGGATCCATTCGGGACTTTTATTCATTTTATGCCTTTTTCTGAATTGACCGACCGCACACGCTAGATTCGTGGAACTCTTTTGGGCAGGAGCCTCGTGTGTGGTCGGTAACTTGTGACTTCCATACTTTTTAAGAACCCCTTAACCGATCTGGGTGAAATTTGGATATGTTGGTCCCCCAGATTGGGGCTATCAGGGGATATGAAATTATGGGGATACCTTGTGTGGAAAGGGGTGTTCTAACTTTTGGGGAAATTGTGTGCCCTCTGCCTGGAGATAATTGGGTTATTCCTTAACTTATCTCAATATCTCCCAGGCAGAGAGAAGGCGTGTATTACTGTAAATCTGTGTGTTGATTGGTTATTGTCTTTGTTTACTGTGGGAGGTCCTTTTGCAGGAGGATTTCTCATAAAAGCCAGTGTGGCTTCAATAAAATTAATTCCTGTTACACCCTTCATGAAGTCTAGGCTCATGTTTGGGGAATATTCTACTTGCTGGGGAGAAACGTCTTGGAAGCTGCATTCATCTACACTATTCCTCTACCTCCTACTGCAGTTATAATCACTTATGCTCAGCTATTGGGAAAGGAATAGAAGACTGCAGTACCATAACCACTGCAGGTCTTAACAATGAACAAACAGGCATTAGACACCTAAACGTTTATTTTTAATGTAACATTAGATTGTTCCGTTAAGTGGATACGTTTAACCAGTCATTCAGGCTTCCAACAATTTTAAGTATAATAAGACCCCATTATAATCTCTAAGTAAATACATAAACATAATGCATAATTAAAAAAACACTCTGGGCACCATAACAACTCCATTGGAATGACACTCTCATCCTATCATTAGCTCCCCATTGATGAAAAAGAGTGGAAATGGAACGTATCATTTTCACTGTCTTTTCTTAATATTCTGACACTCTCTGTCTACCAGTGACATCTGACCCGGTGCTTCCTGATTTCAGCCTCTGACATGGAGTGAAAGTTCAGGGGCATAGCGATCAGGTACCGGTTAGAACACTTTGGGGTTAAACTGTTCATTTACAGTTTAACCCCTAAAGGTAAGCTGGTGCATCGGACTTCCTTACACCATAACAACTTAATTCCAATTAAGTTGTTATGGTGCCTGGAGTGATCCTTTAATTGTTAACAAAAACCTTAAACCTAGGTTAGACGTTTTCTTATCCCATAAACGGACAAACTAAACATATATGACCCGCTGACCCTTTGTGTCTGTTTTCCTAAGCTTATAATTATATGATAAGCACCATGCCTGTAGTAATTAAGGTATATTGTCATGTAATAAAAGGTATTAATAAAAGGAGAAGGGGTTAATTAAAACATTATTATATTTATTATACACATAATGTAATATAGGTACAAGAGGGACACGTTTAAAAAACAACTAATATGACCTGTCACATTTGAGATTAAGGATGTTTTTCTATTTAGCACATAAAATTTACTCATACTCATACTATTCAATTTTATATATGGCTTTTTAATACATTTATGTATTTGGCAAAGGCTAACAAATGCTTATTTGAAGCAGTTCTGCAAGGTGTTTGGTAGACCATTGGACCATTTACTCTCATATTCTTTTTTCCCCTAATATCCCTCTTTTGGACCCAACTGTCCCCGTCTCTCTTCTTTACCTTTTTTTTGTTTCTGGTTCACCATTTCATGGGTCTTATACTAGGGCCTTTTCATCAGGTTTCGGAAGCTAAAACATACTTGTACTCTTCACTGGTTGCCAAGAATGGGGATCAAAACAACCCCATGGTGGTTTGGAAAAAAAAAGTTGACTCAATAAAATAATAAAAAAGAAAAGGAAGGACCCAAAGAAGACAAGATACTTTAAGGGTCCAAAACCTGCAGGTGGTCCCTAATTAATGCATGTACAAGTTAAAACTTAACTTTTAATATAAGTAGATAAAAAGTATACTAATGCCTATAATATAAACCCAAAAATGAAAAAATAATAATAATAAATTATTATTATAATAATAACCTTTGGGTCCTTCCTTTTTTTTTCTGTTGTATACACATATGTAAGGGTTATCCCCTATAAGGTTGTCCCTGACACACGTTTAAGCTAGTTCCCCCAAGGGGTCGCTAGCTTTCTTTTCAGTAAAATAATACTAATAGGTATCTTGAAGCTGTTGGCCGTTAATGGAACCCTTCAATGTTAAAACCAATCTGTGTGTCTCATGGATTGTAAGCTTGTTTGAACTTAGTCTTCTTCACCTCTAGCCTCCGTTATATTCTGTATGTCAACGTCTTCTAGTCAATTATCCCCATTCTATAATTGGAAAGCATTGTGCAATATGTTGGCGCTATATAATTAATCATAATAATTGTGTTAATTTAACTCTAAACGTGCCAGGCGCCCCCTAATGAAAACAATGAACACTAACTCACCTTTTTATCCAGCAGTGAGTCCTCTCTCAGGGTTGCCCGTTCTACCCCAGGGAGACTGTCAGTGCCAACAGCCTACCCTTCCTGTCTGAGGATAATTGCTGCAATTGCCCTAATCAAATGCAGTGATTGCTTCTCACACAGAATTCCCAGGCAGCACCTAGTGGTTATCCTGGAAACGTGATGGTAGGAACACAGGATGCATGTTTGGGAGAAATCAGGATTCTGTAATAGTATATTATTGGTCTTTAAAACCCAGAGACTTCACAAAAAGCTTTAAAGTAGCAAATGAGAGAGAATCCTGAGAATATCGCGGAGGTTAGGTTACCAGAGTTAAAAATAATCATAAAACAAGGAAAAAATCAATGTGCACAGCAAGCAAGGAAAACCAGCAACAAGCCTGGATCATGATAACAGCGATAAGAAAAAAAACAACATTCTGGATAGCAATAGGAAGAGACTAAATCACTATCAATACCAGAGCCACAAGCAGGTGTAGTCTCTGGAGTTGTCACAGTTAGGCCTTTAGCATGTTTTAGGGCTCACATAGTGCGAGGGATTACTAGACACCCTCATGTTGTATGGGAGTAGACAGGATAATAAATTGGTTCCCCTCAAAATTAGAGGGCCTAGTAACCCCCACATTCTTCCAATTGGTCTTTCAGAACCTTGGATGGGATGGAGAATGGTGGAGGCAGCTGTTCATTTACTAATATTCATTTATTATTTAATTTTAATTGTTTATGTAACTTTGTGAACAATGTGACCCCAATGTTTAAGCCATTAATTGCAAAATCATTATACCTGTATCTTTAATTCAGCTGCAATTCTAGTCTACCTTAACTGTAAATTGCAGAGTGGGTCTGTTGCGTTCCATGTTCCTTTAGTAAACTGGATATTTTACCCTAAGATGGCTTTTTGTCTTCACATTGTACAAGCTGGTCACAACTTTAGCCTCAATATTTGGCGGAAAAATGTACCACAGAGTTAGAATTCTACTATAATAAAATATCCATTAATCTGTGTTTAACCTGAGATTAAAGTGTTTACAAATTAGTTTGTCTAAATAAAATACTTAATTATTGCTACATGGGTAACCAAATTACTTAAAGATAAATTAAAATTAAAGAAACACTATAGGGTCAGGAACACAAACATGTCTTCCTGACCCTAAGGCGTTAAAAAAAAATGCTAAGCCCCTAAAAATAACTAGAAAATTCACCTTATTTTCAACACTGAGCAGGTCTTCCTGCATTGGCCTGCCCTGATCCACCTCCTTGGCTCACATCATCAGAGTTGATTATCTTAGCCAATCACAATGCTTTTCCATGGGATTGTCATGTCTGATTATCTCAGCCCAGGAGGTGGGAGCCAAAAGCCGCCCTGACCAAACAGCATCTCCTCATAGAAATGCATTGAATCAATGCATCTCTATAGGGAAAGTTCAGAGTCTCCATGCACACTGTGCAGCACTGATGCAGAGAGCACCTGTAGTGGCTGTCTGAGGAGTGGCCACTGGAGGTGTCCCTAGGCTGTAATGTAAACACTGCCTTTTCTCTGAAAATACAGTGTTCACATTAAAAAGCCTTCAAGGACAGACTATAAATACCAGAACAACTACATTAAGCTGTAGTTGTTCTGGTGACTAAAGTGTCCCTTTAAATCCTTAAGGACCAAACTTCTGGAATAAAAGGGAATCATGACATGTCACACATGTCATGTGTCCTTAAGGGGTTAAATAAAAAATAAAAATCATCAAGTGTTCCTGTTAATACTCATCCTCTAGTCACACTTACTTACTAAAGTGAAAATTTAAAGTGAATTTTAAAATGAGGGCCAAAGTAGCTGAACTGGAAGCATGGCTGTGTTAGAGAATTGTTCCAGTTTGACTACTATTGTCTTAAAACTACTACTATTGGTTACTGTTGTCTTAAAATATCAACTTGCCCCGCCACCTTACCCCCATGGCTTTTTCATAAATATATTTTAATGAAAATGTCACACTGACTGTGTTAGAATTGCACGGACATTCCAATTCAGTCCAAAGATATACTGAGACATTGTCACGTTTTGTAATTTCTCTAGCTGTCACTAGCGATGGCTAAGGGGAAAAAGACACTGTCTGCGCAGGAGCTGACGAGGATCGGCAGAAAGACGATGGTGGCGGCTGGGAGGGACCTGTTCAGGTAAGTAAAACTCACCTTCCCCTGCACCATCATACACAGGACACCCAGTGGAGTGATGCTTTCATTCAGCCATTCTGGTTTCTGGTTTCCTGACAATTCTCATTGTAGTGAATAACCCTGTGTAGCTGGCGTGTTGGGATGTGTGCCCTCCTTTCTCTGTGATTTCTCACTATTGACCATTGAAGGATCGTGAGTTTAAATTCTAAAGATCAAAGTGGCAAATGGGTTTTCGGTAAGGCATTAAGAGTGAGTGGATGCCCCACGTCTGCCCCTTCCACTTTTCCAGAGAAATTACTGCGTCGACAGAATATTCTCACCCAATCCATATCTGTAATCACACAGGGCTCATGTGATAACGAGTTACATTTTAACTGGCATAACCGCGGGTTTACTCTCCTGGTGACTGAGTGATTGCTATTTTCTCACATTGAAAATCCGTGATAAGTTTAGAGATTTTACTGTTAAACTTCAGGTGTTTCCAACAATTTGTTTGTTTGGTCTGAATACTATTAACACTAAGCCCAAGTGCAATAAATATATATATTTTTTTACCAGATATTAAAAATATACATAAATATAAAAAAAAATAAAAGAGAGAAAGGAGCTTATTTTGATCTGTGGTCTGAAAAGTATTTCCGTTTAATAAAATATTTCACGATCTTTGTTTAATAAGAGCAATGAATTGAGCATGTGTTCGTATCAATGTAATGAGTTTGATGTTGATTGTGTCAATGAATGTAGTGAGTGCGTGTCAGTAGTGAATGTATATGGTCGTGCAAGGAGTATGTTTCTGTTACAAGTGAGCATGTGATTGACAGATTGTGATTCAGCACGCACAGTGCCCGCTCCCAGTAGGTTACCATCTACTATGTGGTTTTTGATTTTACCTGATCTTCTGCAGATCCACATTGGTATGCCATTCCCAAAGTCTCACTTTTCTTTTCGCTCGTGAGAACTAGTTCTGTTTAGTCAACAGTGAATTGTGGATGCTTTTAAACCAAATTGCATAACTAAGTCTAAAATCGCCAAACTGTGACTACAGCTAATTTGGAGAATTGTCCCAGATTATCTATTTTTTTACCTCGTTTTTTTAAATTTTGCTTTCCGCTCTCTACAATTTACTGTTAAGTTAATAAACAACAGGAAGTGTTATTCAATAAAATGAGAACTGCTGTGAATTCAAAGTGAATTTCAAACTTATGACCAAACATAAACCGAAATTTACTTGGAGAATTGTTCTAAATTAAATATTTTTGCCTAAATTTTGAAATTCACTTTGAATTCCTAGCAATTCTCAATTTAGTGAATACTCTGGAGCGGGTCCTACTTTAAAGGGCTGACGTCGGCGGGGGAGGGGCGATGGCGGAACCTGACCCAGCGCCTAGGAACATCGGCATTGGATTCAGGTAAGTGGAGGGGGGGACCTATTAAACCTATAGTACCAGGAAAATGGCTTTGTTTTCCGGGCACTATATGATCCCTTTAAATAATAACACTACCAAAGTCTTACATTTTTGTGGCCACTATCAGAATACTGGAAGGAAATGACAGCAAACATTTTTTTTTCATTCACTAAAATCAAAATAGTCGCGAACTGAAGTCTGAATGTCAAAATGTAGGCTTAAAGGGACACTCCAGGCACCAAAACAGCTTCATCTAAATTAAGTTGTTATGGTGCCAGGAAGTGCCCGGAGGCACTGTTATCTCGATGGGTTAAACTGTGCTTGAACAGTTTAAACCCAAAGTTGATTCCAGTGGCGATGTCCACTCACACTGTCAGCATCTGGCTTCTGAAATTTCAGATTCAGGAAGGGCTCCCTTTTCCAAGCCAGTTCTATGAATGTGGAGTCACTCATTGACTGAAAGTGTCAGCTGACCACTGACCAATCAGCGGCGCCCCCACCAGGCGGGGAGCGAATATTACCACTGGAGGCAACTTTGGGTTAAAACGTTCAAGAAAGGTTTAACCCCCTTGAGGTAACAGTGCCTCCAGGGGCCTCCTGGCACAAAAACAACTTTATTTAGATGAAGCTGTTTTGGTGCCTGGAGTATCCCTTTTTGAAATCTTTTAAAATTATTCATACTCCTCTATAGTCACAGCTTTTTTAAAAAAATGTTTTGCCTCAGTTGGTCACAATCTTCATTTGGACTTCACGCTTACATCCTTCTGATAGTGTATCCGGTTCTGTACATATTTAGCTTTCTGCTTTTTCTGCGTTCATTTAGCGCCAATTTTCTTTCGCCACTCACTGCTCCAGAATAGATTCTGAAAACTAATTCCAGAACATTTCGCAGTCATTAGTAACATCATATGCTATCTAGCAAGCCGAGACCTCAGTGGATGTATTATAGAACCAAATAATTTCATGAACTGTTTTCATTTCATATATTGGCAATAAATATGATATAAAGTCCAAGAACAATAATAAATGTATACACTGGGTTGGTAATGGCAGGGTTAATTAAAGACCCCCTCTCCTGGTTTCTGGAACACGTTGTATCGATGTAGTCACAGATCAATCTCTAATGGGATTCATTTATTGAACAAGTGGTGGTGATTTTGAGAATCATCGTTATCATTGAGGTTAAAATATTTGAGCTGCAAAAAACAAATTTAAAGTTTATGTGAGCTGGGGATTTTTCTGCTGTTTGGGATTAAATAATTGTTCTCAGATAATCACAAATCGGTGTTTAGTGACTAGTCGTGTAAAACACAGAAAATGATTTATTTTGATTTAAGTCGGCAACTAAAAGGAGCCAATGCTAAAGTTTAAAAGTACATATTGCTCCCATTCGCAGGACATACAAAGCACTAAAATCCACAGCCCTATCCCAAATGACAGTTGCTAATGAGATTTGTTCTGGTCCATCCTGGCCTCTTTCCCTTGAGGGTGTGTTAAAAACAGAGGGGGGTAAGGGGATCACTAGAGAGCCTCTGCCCAGGGGCCTAGTGACTTTTAATTCCAACAGTGCCAACATCTGCACGTTAACATTCCAGCACAGAATGAGTTAAACAATGTGCAAGAAACAGACAGAATTAAAGGGTTTGTACCCAGTGCTGTAGATATACATTGGTTTGCCATACTGATCCAGTGCATGCACACTATACACAATGTGAAGCTTTAGATAAACTCTTAGCTAATACAAAATAAGAGATTCACGTGCAGGTCCTGATTCCTTTTATTCCACAGTTGTATTCGTTGAATTTTGCAACTGAATGTATTATTAATGAATGATACTTACTTAGGAAGTTATAATAAGACGTTGGACACTTTTCTAAGGGTGGAGTAATGATCCACTGAAATGTTTCTAGTGACAGAGAACTTTGATCCAGAATTGTGCTGTGTACATATAAATTAGAGTAAATAAACACATAAAACTGACAAAATAAAATTTTAATGCAAGATAGAATTTGCGCGCTTATGCGATGGCGTCATTGACGTCACTGTCCCGTCACATTCTGATGTTTGCGCAGAATACAAAAATAACGTCAAATAATAATTACGACAATATTAATAATACTACTAATAAATCAATAATAATATACTTGTTGGTGTTTTGGGTGTAAACAATTATTATTATCATTTATAAAGTGCCAACGTATTCTGCGGAGCATTACAATTTTACAATGCAGAGATTATGAAATAATAAATAAATCATAAATTCTATTAATCAGAAGCAATGGGTGATGATGGCTCTGCTCAAATGAGCTTATGGTAAATGTTTGTTTTGTTACACACACATGAGCATAACTAAATTCTCAAGATGGGGCTGTGAGCTTGTATAAAAATCCCAACTCATTTTAAAACAATACCCCATTAGCATAATTGATAACAGAAATAGTTTCAAAAACAAAAAACAGAAATAGCATATTTTCCCTCAGGATATGCAATCGTATATTAAATTTCATTAAAAAAAAATAGATTTTCCTTTTCCTGTTTTAAATCTGATCTCTATGATGCATGTGTATTAGATCCAGTGCTCAGCTTCCCAGCGCTGGTGGTAATAGATCAGTGAGATCTGGTGAAAAAAAATTGGACAAACAACAAGAAAAAAAGCAAAACAGGCAACATGCTGAACAAAATATATTTTTTTTCAGTGCTGCCAATGCAACAGATCTCCAGCAGTTTGCCTGAGCTATTCTGCTATACCATAATACACACACACTGCAAGGGGCTAATTACTCTACATTAACTCTAGCACTGCTGGTGTGAAAGAAGTGTTTCACTCCATCTGACAATAACCCCTTAGCATCCCAGCTCTTTAGAATAAAACACCCATAAGCTAACACTTCCCATCACACCCAGCCAGCTGGTGGGTTTCAGTGCCACTTACCAAGCGATGTCTCACCAGAGGATCATCACAGCAAAGTACAAATACAGGCACTCAGCTCTCTCTCTCTCTCTCTCTCTCTCTCATTGATATAATGTAATATAGACACAGACTCCTAGAGCCAGATGTATAAAACACACACATATATACAGAAGAGACATACACAGACACTCTCTGTATGTATTCACATATACATTACAGGCACACTCACACTGAGGACACAAACACAGTCCTGACATACAAGCACACATTGGAAGGGATACAGAGAGCAGATGCACAAACGCAGAGACTCACGTGGGAAAACATTGGCAGTGAGGAGAAAGTGACACTCTCCCTTTAAGAAATTTAAAGAGCCTCCCCCCCCCCCTCCCTGCGCCCAATGACCAGGAGGAGGCTGTCCCCCCCGGCCCTTCTTATAGGAGCTGGCTGGTCCCTGGGAGGACTCAATGAGAACTCTGCTGCAGGAGCTTTAATAGTGACAGAGCCGGGAACCTGCACCCACAGCGTCCCCACTATCACATCCCAGGGCCCCGTACTCTGACCTGGGGCCCCTCATCAGCCCCCTGGACTTTACTCTTAAAGGAGCCGCAGACTAGAAATTAAATCACAGAGCGTCTGGTGTCCTGGAGGGCTTGCTACCATTGGATCAGTGAGAGCCCGGGCTGTGCCCTGCCTGTGCCAGTGGGACCCGCGGAGTCCAGCCTGAGCCGCGCGCTGCGCTCCGCGCCTGCCGACAGACACCCCCACCCCGGCTCCCCAATGCTGAACATGAGCGACCAGGAGCAGGCTCCGGAGGGCCCCTGCAGCCCCGCGGGCACCGCCAGCTCCATGTCCCACGTGTCAGACTCGGACTCCGACTCCCCTCTGTCCCCGGCCGGCTCCGAGGGGTCCCACAGACCCCCGGGCATCTCCCCGCTCTCCAAGAGCGACCCCGAGGGCCCCATGGACGAGCGCTTCCCAGCCTGCATCCGGGAGGCAGTGTCCCAGGTCCTGAAAGGCTATGACTGGAGCCTGGTGCCCATGCCAGTCCGGGGGTCAGGAGCCCTTAAAGCCAAACCCCATGTCAAGAGACCCATGAATGCCTTCATGGTGTGGGCACAGGCTGCAAGGAGGAAGCTGGCAGATCAGTACCCACACCTCCACAATGCAGAGCTCAGCAAGACCCTGGGCAAGCTATGGCGGTAAGTACACCTCTGCCAGGATGCCACCTACCTACCTATCCACACCCTTACCATGACATTGCATGTGCTGTGTTTGGGGGGATCATTGGTCCTGTGCTGTGCAAACCTAGGTGTTACTTTGTTACCCTCCTAGTCTAATAATTGTGAAGGTGATTACACTCTGTAATTAGAAGGCTAGCTTTCTCTGGTTTATAGAATAGGTACTGATAATACATGATTGATTTACTTTTCTGATACTGACCCTGCCAGACATGGCTATTCATTTGTCCTTGGTATAACTTTCTGATATGTATTAGATTATTATATCTGGTTTAATGCACTGTTAGATACTTTATTCTGGTCTCATGGACTGTTAGATGATTACATTTCTCTTATTGAAATATTCTTCTATATGAAATCACTCAAAATGTTTAGGTATTGTCATACAATAGGGAATGGTGATTTAATAGATTCCTTGTTTACTAGAAAATTTAAAATTAAAAGATCTGTTCGCTGTACTAGGAACCAAAAAAGTTTGTTTTTTGTTCTCATAGTAAAGTAGACTGATACAAGGTCATCTTACAGTGTTCTAATAGGTGAAAATTAACAAGACTGTAAGATTCCTATGCTATCTATTAGAGGAGGTGGTAGTAGTTATTAGTACTGACAAGCAGTCTAGCCAAACTATGCCCATCCAGTAAACTCTTACACAGCTGTGTGTTATGTATTGTATATGCTCATAGTGTGTTTGCATATTAACATAATTTCACTCCAGCAAATAAATACATAAATGGATAAAGCTAAACAAACCTTTACACATCAGCGAATTTATGACAAAACATTAAAATGTATGTGTGTGTGTATATATATAAATAATTATAATTACATACGCACATTTTAGATATCTGATATGCATACACACCATAAATGATTTAATGGGTGTATAAGAATGATATGTAATTTCTAAATTGTTGCCCCCTGTAGAGCAAGTTATGTACAGTCTGCAAATGTGGTGTGTTCAGTACCCAGGACATATGTTCAAATTACAAATATCTAGATATAAACCCCTATTTGTATATATCTAATTTTAATATATATATATATATATATATATACCCATAATTGACAGATGTAGAGTGTTTTCGGTAATTCAGTATTGTGTGTGTGTGTGTGTGTGTGTGTTTGTTAAAAATAATCTCATGTTTATACAAATTGCACTGTGGCAGTTTATTGTAATAAATCTAAACTGCCAACATATCTGTAAATTCATAAAACTTACTGGAACTATATTTTCTCTGAAACAAAGAAATTTGTTCACTGACAAATTGGGTGATTATATATATTTTTTTAAGCCATACTGACAGCAGTCTTTTTTGTTAGTCACAACTCTCTATCCTTCCCTTGTTCATCTTTTGGGTGCCCAGTACCCAGTCTGCCAATGCACCCGCTGAGTGGCAGGGCTGCCCATCCATTGCAGTGTTTTACAGTCTCTTATTCTTCCAAAGGGTTAATATTGAGCTGTGTAATTGCCAGACAATACTTATCTCTCAGTGTAAAACAGGTGCTTAATGCCACTCCGGGCAGCTGTCAAATTGTATCCTGGAGGGAATGGCTAGCCTATTGCCCAGCAATGCTGCAGCCCAAAAACACTTTGCAGGCCAACTTTTCTTGCAAATCAGACCTAGCTTAGGGCCAATTATCTTCCTGCTCCCACATAGTCAGCCCCCCGATTCTATGCCATATTCTGACTTAGGGACCGAAATCTATATTACCCCAAATTATCTTCCAAAAATCCAACTTAAAACACTGCTACCACTGCAGATATACCTAGATTGCAAAACACATAGAAAGTTCCACCAGGGGATGCCAATTCAAAAGCATACATGCTTATTACACTTTTTAAAACCCCAGAGACTTAAATCCTGTGAAATGTACTTTCAGAGCTTATTGCAGGTAAATTTAACAAACAAAAAAACAAAACAGTTCTGACCGACCCTGATTGACTTTTAGTTTTATGTTACATTCAGTCACAGAAGCTGAGGAAGGACCACTAAAGCCTGAAACGTTATCCCCTAGTGTATTCCACAGCATGTAGGCCTCTGTGAAGTGTTGGGATATTACACAGCATGTAAGTGGCGTTGTCCATTATACATCCTAGGTCTCTTGGCTAGAGTAATTTTTTTTCTAATTTTCTCTTTAACACTTATTAGAAATACAGTTAAGTTCACAGTTCGCATATTAATCTTGGGATCCTTGGCCCTAAAAGGCATGGGAATTTGATTATTTTGTTGCTATGCATGAGTAGTATAATTCTTGTGGAATTCTGGTGAAAGTGATTAGAATTTTGTTCTGCCCCCATTTAATGACTAATCTTTTATTTACTGTCAGACAGGCTTGTAAGATTGTGTAACAGGCGTTAGCCTCATAGATTGTAAGCTCATGTTTTCTCTCCCTTAACAAATTCTTGTTTCTGTTGGAATTGGCCTGTGATTTGTCTTCCCATTGTACTGCACTGCAGAATATGTTGGCACCTTATAAATAATTGAACACCGCCATAGCTTATAGATCAAAGCTCACCCATATCTCTGGGTAACTGCGCCCAGTACCATTGGACTGGGCTTGATCAATTACGTTCTCTTGCAATAATTATGACTTCCACTGGGCAAGACATATGACCCTACAAACCTTACTGGGGATTTTGATATGATCCCACTCCTCAATTGGTGCAAATAATTTAAGTGCAAACAATTTGGTGCAAAATACCCACTTCTGTCATGTAATAAAACGCTCATTTTACAACATAGGTTTTAGACCAGCTAAATGCAGATTCGTTGCCACTTTAAAAATAAATGGCTCGGGATATGGTTTATAAGTAGAGATCCAGGCTGGTGTTCCAGATCTCTCCATCTGTCCTCCAGTGGATCAACTTCAACCTACCTACTGTTTCTGTACAAGTGCATTAAGGTACAATATTGTAAATTAAATATTTAGTATTGTAAACTGTAGAAGGAGGCTTATTCGGTGTAAGTGGACAAAAAAAAAAAATAGGAAAAATAAAAAAGGAAAAAATCACATTACTTAAATTATGTAAACTGATTGACAGCTCACTAAAATACACATAATTGTGCATAAGAACTATGAAGTGTTTTTTGGGGTTACCTGGAAGTAAGTGGCGTGTTCAAATTCTCCTTCACCAGAGTGTTGGCAGCTTTGTGCCTGCAAATATTTGCAGTGCCGTTGAATATATTGACGCTATATCTTCAACAGCGTACCTCCTAATTCTTTAACTCTTGTTACATTAACATTATATGCCGTTTTTTTTGTTTTTTCATTACAAATTTCCAGATTCTGTGTAATAAAACCAAATTAATCCCTACCCCTGCGCTCCAATAAATAAAATATTAATCTGAAATAATTTGGCCTTCATTTCGAGAAATGACTAATCTTTTCTTTACTGTAGCCGCTAAAAGTTATTAAACATTCTGGCAATCTGACAGATACATGGTATAGGCTTAACAATAATAAGTTCTCTTTGCACCCTACATCTTAACTCTTTCAACGCTAGGTGGTGACTGTTCAATTGTAAGAAATACACTGTAATCTCCCCTGGCGGTTAAGCGGTTAAATTAAATTACTCCTCCTTCCACTTAGCATGACGCACGTCAAGCAATTTTGTAAAAGAATAACTATTAACCTGTATTTTAACAGGTATCGGTTTGAAGAATACAGAGTACCAAAATGTTATAATTAATTATAGACTAATTAATTGAGCAATTTAAAAAAATATATATTTTTTGTTAAGTGTGTAATTGAGACAGTTTTTGTATAAATGTTGAAGACTGGAATAAATGTCTTGTAATTACACTTCTTTGGCACAAAAATCACATTCCCTATTAGAGAATCCCTAACAAATATTTGGAGAAAGTTATTTAGTGAATAAGGCTTGGTTAGGTTTTTTGTTTTGTCTTGGTGATTATCCACTGTGATCTTGTGTTTATTGTGTGCATTTTTTTTTTTTGTTTGTTTTTCACAAGCGGTTAAATAGCAAGTATTTGCCATTTTACACGATTTTTGTAGTTGTAGAAAACATGACTTGGGAATCGAGTCAAAGGGTTTTTTTGTTTTTTACAATAAAGATTTTCATTTTGGCTTACGTTAAATAAAATTGGTTCCAATTTTTAATCACGGCGCTAAGTAGAATTTATTTTCCCCTTACATGGGTAGTGAACAGGTTAAAATCTAAAAAAAAATATTAGATTTTGAAATGAGTGACCTTTAAAAACAGTCCTCCCAAAAAAAAGATAATTAAAAAATAAATAAATAAATAGAAAGAAAATCATCATCATAAAAAATAAATGTGGTAGGTGTCTGTTGCTTTAGTGAGTTATTAAATACAGAATTGTAACTAGGAAAACTCTCCAATCTGAATTGGAAAATAATTTTTTTAACTGTAATCTCTTGACTAATTGTGTAAGTGGGTTTACAACTTGCTTTTTACTCGGACGACAGTCTTAACCCCTTAAGGACACATGACGGAACTATTCCGTCATGATTCCCTTTTTATTAAGTTGTGTCCTTAAGGGGTTAATGTGGCTTTTTTTTTTTTTTCTTCAACAAACACAAAATATCTGGATAGTTGTGGCCCAGGATACCCACAGCGGCTTGACAACCATTTAAACAAACCTAGCGATTAGGACTTTTAGGTGTTAGGTTTTTTTGTGTGTGCAAGGTTTAACCTATTACTATAATTACTCTTAAACGTTTTAATTACTTATTTTAAATTTTACAGTCTTTCTTATTCTTTTTTGCAAATATTTTGTGTGTGTATGCGTAAATAATAATTTATCATCCTTCGCATTGTAACTTCACAAACCTACACTTAACACTGACACAGGATATAAAGAGTTAAACCAGAATTTGTGCCTTTCTTATACCCATAAGACACAGACCATCTTCCCCTTCTGAATCTATATTTCAATACTCATTTGCACTGTTTAAATTAAAGAAGTACTTTTTTCCTCCACCCCCGTTTTAAAACTTCAAGGGAATATCATGTATGCAGTAAAGAAGAATAAACTGGGAAACAGAATTTCTTCGTATTTGTTTCACTGCTATTTAAATTTATAATTTATTTTATTTTTGACCTACAGTGATGCACAAAAACAACTCATATTGAGAATTATAGGACATAAGGAAAGCCAAAATCAATTATTTTATTTCATTGCGAGAAAAAAAAAATAATTACTTTTTATGTGGTGGACAAAAAGGAACCCTTTTATAATTTTTGTAATCTTTTTTTTAAATATGCAAAGACTCAAAGTACAAGAAATAAAATGTAAAAATTGCTGCCAGGTTTGGCAGTGTAATAAGATACAATGCCGGCACTGTTT
This sequence comes from Pelobates cultripes, assembly GCA_933207985.1. Classification (NCBI taxonomy): domain Eukaryota; kingdom Metazoa; phylum Chordata; class Amphibia; order Anura; family Pelobatidae; genus Pelobates; species Pelobates cultripes. The sequence continues at coordinate 135,059,056 of OW240918.1, read as the reverse complement.
AGACTTATCGCTCTGTACAGATATTTCAAATGTTGTCTGTGGCAGTCAGTCAGCAAAGATCACTTGAAAAGTTATTATCCCCAGTGATTGCATAAAGAGAAATTAAACTCCTTTGTAACTAGAGTTGCATCTTTAAGCTTAAACCATTGAGAAAATGATTCCTTACTTTAGGAATGTTGGATTCGGGAAGTTGATAATCCCCAAATCCTAGAATTTTATTGCAGAGGTCTTCCTGAACTGTCTCCCACAGGCAGCTGACCAGAGATTGGATAGTAAGTGACTTTAGATCACATTACAGTTGGTAATAGGAATTGGTAAACTTTATTTTTGAGACATAAAATTGGTGCATTTTAACCTTTTAATAATAATTTTTTAAAAATCACTTAACTTTTTTTTTATTTATTTATTTTTTTTTTGCTACCTACCTTAATTAAACTCTGTATTTTGCATAATAACTGGGATGAACATAGGACAATTGTTAGTTTGCATCCTTGGCCAAGTATTCTTCTCTGCAAAGCAATCACCTGGTTATGTGTTCGTTTTAAATTGCCAGCTGGCTCATCCAAATCTTTTCTTCACCTACAGCTTACTGAGCGAAAACGAGAAACGACCCTTTGTAGAAGAAGCCGAGAGACTGCGAGTACAGCACAAGAAAGACCATCCTGATTACAAGTACCAACCACGCAGGAGAAAGAGTGTCAAAGCTGGCCAGAGCGACTCTGACTCTGGGGCAGAGCTCAGCCATCAGATGTACAAAACCGATTCAGGGATGGGCGCTATGGGAGATCTTCACGGGGAACATACAGGTACTAATTGTACTACAGCTGGGGTGGAGAGCAGTTACTGTTCAGAAACATTGGGACAGACGCAACTCGCTATCCCTTGTAATTAAGATAATCTTTTATTTTTTTTAGAATTTTAAGAAATTCTAGAACCCATTTTTTTTTTTTAAGGCTTTATACAAAATCTAGCTTAAATTTAATGCAGTTGCTATTGTCTGATACATGTCTTGCATAAATAAGCCCAACCTTGAATTGTTTACCTTATTTCTCTCCTAGTTTAGCTTAGTTTATCCATATTCAGAATCTGATATGGTCAGAAAAAAATAATCCTGCCATAATTATAAAATCAGGATACCTGCTAGCAAACTTCTTCGGTCGTTATTCATATGAAAAACTGCCTGCTCATGAAGATAAGGCCATCAGATGTTTACATTTTGAACACATTTTGCTCTATGCTACACTTTTTGCAGAACCATCCTACCCTCAACTAAAACAGATGCTCTATAGTCAGAAAATGTATAAACACAGGAACTGGTGGAATCATTTTTTTTTTTTTTTTTAATGTATAACAATTATACTAGATATTTTATACACGTAAGCGATTATGAAAAATAAATAGAGCTTTGTGGCAATTTACTGAAGATTTTGAGCCCAGCAGATGGTATTGGGCTAAAGCCGAGGTGTTTGAAAGTTGTTGCAAATTAGCTGTCAAGGCTCTGAATTTAGAATTCTACATTTAATATGATCAACAATAGATTAAATGAAAGTTAAACTTTTTCCCTACAATGTGAATCGGAAGGCAGATATAGTTAGATTTTAGTTTCTGCTATGTAACACACAATATATCAACCAGCCAAAAAAGAGACATTCATCTGTTAGGTGGTGTGGCTTGAGATGTTGTCGTTTTACAAGCTAGTAACAGGAATGAGCAGGACTAAAGAATATTGTTGACACAAACTAATATAAAAAGATTTGGTAGTGTTTAAGATGCATTACTCTGAGCTATGTCCGTTGTGATGCACATTGTTGTGGAGCTCTGTGACTCACTTATACATGCTGTACATTAATGAGTTATTCCGTTGGAGCTCTATGCTACACTAATACACTCTGCACAGTACTGCTTGCTGTGGAGCTCTGTGATACACTCATACACTGCACATTACTGTGTTTTTGCCATCAATATGCTATTATGTCCCAAGCAATGATGCGTTTAGTAACATACCAAAAACTTGAAATATCATCAAATTCTAACGTTTAATTCTATAATGGTGTTTTTTAAAGCTTGGTATCCTAGTAGTTGGGTAATAGTAATTGTCAACACCAATTGTGACCATTATGAACTCTTTCAATTAAATTAATTTTTCTCCTTTTAAGGTCAAACTCATGGACCTCCAACTCCACCAACTACACCTAAAACCGACCTGCACCATGGCAGCAAGCAGGAACTGAAGCATGAAGGAAGAAGAATGATGGATAATGGACGACAAAACATTGATTTCAGCAATGTGGACATCAATGAACTAAGTAGTGATGTCATAAACAACATAGAGGCGTTTGACGTGCATGAATTTGACCAGTACTTGCCACTCAATGGTCATGGGGCTATTCCAGCTGACCATGGTCAGAATCCCGCAGCAGCACCCTACGCCACGACCTATACCCATCCAGCTTCGAACACACAAGCTACTGTATGGTCCCATAAGAATCCTTCTTCTGCTTCCTCTTCCAATGAATCTGGACAGCAGAGGCCTCACATCAAGACCGAGCAGTTAAGTCCGAGCCATTACAGTGACCAGTCCCACGGGTCACCAACTCATTCTGACTACAACACCTACACTGCTCAGGCTTGTGCCACTACTGTGCCTAGTGCCTCAGTGACCAGCTCTTTCCCTAGTTCCCAGTGTGACTACCCAGACCTCCCAAGCTCCAACTATTATAACCCATATTCCGGGTATCCATCCAGCCTTTACCAGTATCCATATTTCCATTCATCTCGACGCCCATATGCCACCCCAATCCTTAACAGCTTGTCAATTCCACCATCTCACAGCCCCAATTCCAACTGGGACCAGCCAGTGTACACAACACTAACTAGACCTTAAGAGTGTTACTTCCTTGAACTGAGGACAAAATGCCATATTAATGTCTCTGGTCTTCCAGCAAGACATGCACTATAGACTGACCAAGTCGTTAGGAGGCGCAGTGCCAGATTATTCCAAGTGCCTGCTGATAAAATGAGGAAGTGCTCCTGTATCAGAAGGGGGCCGTGAGCTTCCATACTCTTCCACAAAAGAAAAACTAAAAACTTTGCTCTTTGCTCTTTTCTTTATTTTTTTTATTTTTATGGACCGTAACATATAAGATGAAGGATGGGCTTCTGGTTTCCATATGAGGACTTTGTGTCTCTGGGAAAACTTGGTGGTGCCAAGTTTACTGCAGTGTACGATACCGACCAACCATTAGGATGTACTTTGACCAATTAACCCAGCTCTAACCCATCATTTATGGTGTAGGTGAAAAGCATCGGGGACAGTGCTGGGAAAATACAGTGGTCCTTTTAGGACAGTCAACTACTTATTTCCTTTGGTAGCATGGTGTGTTTGAAGGCATTATTCAATGTTTATCATTATACTGCCGAATGTGTGAGTGCCACGTCTGCTAGACTTGTATCATCACGAACGCTCTTATTGTCAGACTGGGCTTCCGGTGCATTGTCTGTCAGTCCAACTGTAACGGGACTTTAGAAAGAGGGCACCAAACATCCTGGCTCTTTTTTTTTTTTCTGTCTCAGGCTTTAGTGATTTACAAAGTGACCATTTCAGTGGAAAATATTTTGTAAGAAATTTTTTGGCTGTAATTAACATTTTATTTTTTGTTTTTTTTAATATTTTTGTTTTCAAACATTCTTATAGTTCTGAGATCTGTTAAATATATATAAAATATTTATGTGCTTATTATAAGTGATTAATTACTTTTATTTGTGAAGAAAAACTTGGAATAGCACAAGAACAGTCATGTTTAATTTGTAATTAACAGAGGTGGGGGACAACCTGTCATTGGATTAGGATAGAGAGTTAAAAAAAAAAAAAATCTTTTAAAAGGATATCCTAAAAAAAATTACAAATATTTGAATCTGTTGCAATTCAACATAAACTTTATTAGCAATGACGTGACTTTATGGTTGGACAATTTCCCATAATAGCGTATCTAAAATATATTTTTTACTATAATCCGTTTTAAGTAAAGTAATCAAAGGCTGCCATTTTGGGAAATGATTGTCCCCCCGATTGCTAAAACACTAAACCCTCACCTCGATATTTGATAGATTTGTAACTAATAGCAGATGTTTTTAGCTTTTTCATGTTTTGTCACTCCTTATCATTGTATGCTGAGCATATAATATCTTCTATTTTTATTAAGTCGTGCCTTTTAAAATAGAAACTGAAAAAAAAAAGAATTGTACATTTGAAACACAGTTTTAGAAAATTTTATTTTTGTTTCTAAATTTCTTACTCTTTCTAAATTGACTCTCCATTCCGATATTTCTTGTTGCGCATTTAAGATAAATCCTATTTTTTGTTCCAGGTGTGAGATTAGATGTGTAACATGCAGCTGTCTGTTTCTCCATTAAGCTAAGCTAACTTTTGTATATTCTATCTTTTTTGAAAAAATTAAAATGGCTTTTTATCAAAACTGTTTTGTGTTATATTCTCTTTAAATGGGAAATACTTGATTCTTGGTTCTACGAAATAAAGAATTCTGATGTTATCAGTAATTTCCATACTTCAACCGCACAATCCATTTCAAATCTTCAGTTTGCTCATTCGGTTGTTAATTTATGAATTGTAATTTTGTGCTACAACAGAATCTTATATAGTGGGTTTCATTGACTAAATGCTGAACCTTAGTGCATTGTAAATGGAATGGCAACATTTTGGCAAAAATGCTGATTTGGAAAAGACCTCTAAATATTTAGTAGCTTGGTTTTTAATTCACAGCAGTTTGGAGTTCTAAGCACTCATTACATTTCTATTTTAATGAAAAAAAAGGACTTGTCTAGATCAAACAGACGTTATTAATTCAAGAAAATATTAACATTTTCTATTCTGCGTAGTGTGTATGTTACATTTTTATAACTAAATTTAGCAATATTCCAGACTCAAACTATTCATTTTTTTTTTTTGTTTAGCCAGATTAATTCTAACCAGTAGCCTAGTGAGGCCAGAAAGTTTCTTAAATATTTTGGGTTTCACATTCTTAGTCTGGAGATGAAATAAACTGATAGACCATCTTAGATAGCTTTTAAATATGCTAATATTCTGTTATGTTTAATATAGGTTCCTTGGCAACTTTATTATGCAGACGTTATCTAATATCGAAGACATTTTGTTCCCACCACCCTAGAGACTGTATTCTAACATAATTTGAGTCGATACTCCCTTAAACTATGTATTTAAGCTAATGTTCAGTGTCTATAGCGGTTTACTGACTTTAACGTTAAGTGATTCTGAAGGAGAAAAAAGCAGATACTTTATTTTGATGCCTGTAGGAGTCACAATTCAAATCTAGGAGAATAATTTTTAACTTTTTGGCAGCTCAAGTTGATCATTATCTAACTTTAGGTAATGGCTCATAGTATTGATTATTTTTCCACCTTGAAGGGGTTAACAGTCAAAATGGATTCCTCCGCTGCAGAAAATATAGTATATAAAGTATACTGTGATATCTGTACATAGTTTGCACTTGCACTATAATTAATAAACAGATTAAACACACTGCAGAGTTTATTTTGGCACATATGTAGTTTAAAATGCATTATTATATTTTTTTTAAATGAAAGGCTTAACAAATGTTCCTGAAGGGTTAACACATCTATAACATTTCAATATGGTTTGATTGCATCATTAAGAGTTCTGAATTTTGTCTTCCTGACATCTATCAATTTGAAACAACAACCGTGAAACCATAAGGATTGAGTCTGGACCAGCCCACAGTGAATCAAGACTACATAAATGTGGAAACTATTTGTCAGAGTCCCCTATTTACTGAAGATGTGGCCCAGAGCACTGCAAAATATACTTAAGTACTGTGTGTCTAGAGTCTACGTTTTGTTTGCCTTGGGAAAGTGGTGTGTTATAATTGGAGTATCCTAGGAAGGTATATAATTGTCAGACGCAGCAGTTCATACACTGAATGCAATTAATGGAGACTCACTTACTTATATAAACATTCAGTATACTGTACCACGTTTATGTTCCATCACTGAAATACATATGACACAAAGGGGTTATTCAATAAAAGGTGACTTGTGCATAACATAGGATACAAAGAGTTTATTCAATAAAAAGTTACTTGAATCCAACATGGGGCACAAAAAGCATTATCCACTAACCGTAATTTGTGATGTACTGGGGAAAAAAGGAATTTGGTAAATATAGCCAGTGCCAAGCAAGCTGTGAATATTGCAAATTGTAAGGATTGTCCCATCTTAACACTGTTCATCCAACAGACAGGGTTGTTCACTAAAATGTGAATTGGTCGGAATTAAAAATGAATTTCAGTCAAAAATAACAGACCTAAAAACATAGACATTTATAGAATTTGTACCATATCAGATTTTTACCAAATTATTCACTTTGAGTTCCCAGGAATTAACACTTTAAACAACCCTATCATTTTTAATTTATTAAAAAATTATTTTATTATCATAAAACAGAACTCATCACCTTAATAATTGTGGAGATTTTACTAGAGAATTTCAAATAAGCACCAAAAATAGCATAGATCAAATGTTTTAGACTAAAATCTGTAGTGCATAAACCCTGTGTTGTGATTTCTGAAAATAATCATGCACATTCTGCCACAGAACTCGTTAGGACAGAAGGCATATAGATATTCATTTTTTTTCTGGGATCACTCGCAATTAACAGGGTTATTCACTAATTGAGAATTCAAATTGAATCTCAAATTTAGGCTGAATTAGCTGAACCGGAAGCATACTTGACTTCAATCTCAAATTCACTTTGAATTCTCACCTTATTGAATAACCTCTAATCATACCACTAGTGGGCACTTAGATCAGGTAACAAGTCAGGTGATTGATGGCAAATATGTTTCAAGGCCAGCAGACAATGTAACTTGCAAATTAATAATAACATTATCTTTAAAACTGCTATTTTTAAAAAATAATATATATGCTGAGGTAAATCTGTTTTTTCTAAATTCCCTCAATCCAGTAAACACTGCTGAAACACTTACTGGGGTAAATAATCTAGGGGAGGTGAGTAAAGAAAACACAATTAACTCTGCTGCACTAATAAATCCTGGGTGAGTTTCAGATCCCATGATGCCCCAGGGCATCTACAGATAAATACTGTATGAGGAAACGGGCACTCGGGCCTTCCTTCAAAATTGCCACATAGAAACATAGAATGTGACGGCAGATAAGAACCATTCGGCCCATCTAGTCTGTCCAATTTTCTAAATACTTTCATTAGTCCCTGGCCTTATCTTATAGTTAGGATAGCCTTATGCCTATCCCACGCATGCTTAAATTCCTTCACTGTGTTAACCTCTACCACTTCAGCTGGAAGGCTGTTCCATGCGTCCACTCCTCTCTCAGTAAAGTAATACTTCCTGAAATAATTTTTAAACCTTTGTCCCTCTAAATTAAGATAGTAAGCACTTGAAGGAAGTAATTTAATTTACATGTCATTCCTGGCTGGGCAGGACAATAAAAAATAAATTAAAAAACGCGATTATTTTTTTCAGTATAGCTATTAGTTCGCTTTAGTTTGTGCAGAGATCACACAAGTGGCAAGTCTGATTTAACAAGAGATATAAATCATATGTTTGGCCATATAAATATCTCCCCCCCTTTCCTTTTGCATTATGGAAAGTTTGAACACATTAGTTAAATTGCACTTCTGTTGGGCTTTTCGGCACAAATAGCTTTTTCAGTTGTGAGAAATTTCACCGACTAAAATGACGCTTCAGAGGTCTAGGCCATAACGAGTCAGCTGCTTTAACCCCTTGGGATTAGGTAGCTAATTGGCAAAATGATTGTAAGTGACGCCAAAGTAAGATACATTCTGTTTCTATTATTATTGTCTCTAAGAGACTTAAGTAATTATTGTAATATTAACTATTTAATGCAAATATGGAACTCTAAGCAATGCTGGGTCATTTATCATTGTTAGTAAGTATATAATTTCTGGGAATTCTAGCTTATCATTAGAACGAGCCCATAACGATTGGTTTATGACGCCGCCAGTGACTGGGTAGGTTAATTCCTACTCATGCCCTATGCCCTTGCTTATGAATTTTGAGGCTACAAAAAAAGGGTATGTTCTAGAGTGTTAAAACGTTTGACAGCTGGTTGAATTTACAGCTGTTTGCCATAGTCTCATTTTCAAATATTTTGATTTAAATGAAAATATAGCAACGCAGAATGACAAACTGGCACACATCTCTATTCAAATAAATAATATAAACATAAGAAAATAAAAAAATGCAGTGTTTGTACCCTACCCAGGTTTTTTTTCTGTGTATTCAAATGTCAAAAAGGCCACCGATATCTCAAAAAGGATTTTATTTTAAATAGTCTTCTTCTTATGTTTGTCTTATCTTATAAAGGGTTAAATTACTGAATGATCTCAACTTGGGCAGCGCAAATTCAAAACAGTTCAGTCTTCTGGGGAATGGCCAGAGAGAGAGCAACAGGGGGGAGTGAGGGGCTGCTGCATTTTAATGATCCATTATTGCGTGGAAAGCCTTTTTTGTCTGCTTTTATCCGGTTCACAATAAAAGAATTAATTGGACAGAAAATGGAAGGGCAAAGAAGTGACAATTCATTAAGAGGTTTGCATAGTTGATTGGTTGCACATTGGTGGGGAGAATTCCAGCCTGACTGTCCCCACAGATTAATAACGGATAGCACGTTTTATTTTGTGTGTGTGCTACTAGGAAGCCCACTTTCTGTTTCCTGCCTCGAGTTTATTGTCTACTTCTGTACTCTGCGTTTAGCATTCTGAGCTCACAGCCTACGGAACGAGTTTAGAACTGTGAGAATTTTTTTTTTTTTTTTAAAAGACTGGTCTTTTACTGAGTCACTATGAGTTAACCAAAATGACTTTAAAATACATCACTCCGAAGTGCCCTTCATTTCGTCGGCTGGAAAACCAAGGTCACAGCGGGCAATGACTATACGCTTATTTTGGTACATATAAATATTACATGTATAGAACATTTTAAAAGCAGTCACTTGTCACTTTCCTTAGGGAATAGGTGTCTATTCACCAAACAATGAGCTTTAAAGGACACTTCAAGCATCATTAGAACTCCAGTCCCCTGTATTGGCTATGGAGCCTGTAGTTCGTGGGCATCCCTCCACAGTACGTAATCAAACTGTTACCGGGGGCCCGCTGGCCACCCACCATTGCTTCCTCTGGAGCCCTGTTTTAAAAGTTAATTCCTTAATAACGCTTAGCTCCGTGGCAATGGCAAAAAGATAGACGCCATAGAGGATGTAAAACTACAACACCCATAATGCTAAGGTAGTCTTAAAGGGAAACGATCACTTCTCTGAAAATTATACCATTGAATAAAACACTTTAAATTACCTGTAACTTGTGTTAATGGATTGTATGTGATGCTCCATTTTCTATAAAATGTATAATATTATTAAGCATATCACCAGTTCAGTCTAGGCACAGTCAAGGCACGCATTGCTAATAAGCAGATATAGAAGCATGGTTTAATTTCTACTCTTCTCTATGTTTTTTTCTAAGCTGACTGCCAGGTACAAAGGACAGAGTATATAACAGTGACTGACAGGGAATTAAAATGGCAGTGCCATTTAAGAGAGATGGGTGTGGATTTCAACTTTTTTTTTTTTTTTTTACACCTCACAATTACATATTGGTGAAATATAGGGGATACGTAAACATAAAATAAGAAATTCTGAAAAGTATCAGTTCCCCTTTAAGGTTGGCAAAGCATTATGGGAGTTTTAATACTAATTTCATTTTTCTTTAAATTATCAACATTCCATATAATCCTGTCACTCGTGTACCTACCATTTTATAATTAAACACCCATCATGCTCTAGTGACCTTATCCTTCCACAATAAAAGAGATATTTTGCAATTACACAATTTACTTGGCAAGCTTACTGGGGGGGAGGTAGATGATTTCTGTGAATTCTCTGAACAGCAAAGTAGGATATTTTGATTTTGAAACCACATTGTGATAAATGTTTTCAGACAGTCTGGCTGGAAATGACTCTCTCACTGGCTTCCATTGCACGCAGATCACTAATATTTTCACCGCTAAGCAGACCCACAGGAAGCATTTAGTATGATCTGCCCGAGGGCCCAATTTCTGGGTCAAAAATCTGCGTTTTACTCTTAATCCTTTTGCTGCTGGGGTGACCAATAATGAACGGGAAGCAAGCTAGACGTTAGCCTGTAACATGGATGGAATATTTCAGGTTAGGTTAAAGAGTATTCTTTATATAAAGCCTTATATGATATTCCATAATTAATATCTGATCTCCAGGATTGGGGTAGTATCTTGTTACGATCCATAATGTTATGGTGTATGCGCTGTGGGCGTGTACAACCCCTACTTTCCTCTGACGTATAGTTATAGTATTATGCTCACAGTTGCCCTCAGAGAGTACAGGGCCTCTACAACTCCTGGCCCCTTGGCACACAGTCCCACACCTGCGCACAGATACAAACTCACAGACACATACATATTCACAGACATAAATACGGACTGACATAACACACACACACCTGTAATAATTCACATTAGCGTGCTAAGCCAATGTTTTATTTACTAAGAAAGAGCATGAATACATTGCTTAATATGTGGCTCCCCACTCCCCCATCCAATATGTATTTACAGTTGATGTATATGCCAACTCTCTATTAACAAGACAATCAACATTTTTTTTTCTCTTTTGCTAAAGATGTCCTGTTACAATAACTTAAATGCCTTATTCACCTACTGTACAGCGCTACTGAATATGTTGGCAGCTTTTAAATAATGATAAAATTTTCTAGCGTGCTTTTTCTCAGTTTTATTTCTAGCTGTAGAGACAGACGGATTGAATGTAGCCAAGACAAAATCTCAAAAAAAATAAGAAATAATAATTAAAAAAAAAACAACTACATTTGTATTCTTCAGAAATTGTCAGACATGAAGTCCTGGACGTATCCCTACTGCTGTTATTCAAAGCTTTATTTTGGGAAGTATACGAACGTGAAAGGAATTCTAAAAAATACAACAATCACTGTTTATCCCTCGCTGCCAGTTTGCTGACTCTGCCCGGCGATTGCCCAGGCAGAGCAGATTGGATGGGGAGCGAACGGCTGGTATATGCGGGGTTAGAATCTGTCCCTATTTATAACATCAGATGGGAGCGTAGTTGCCGTCTGCACTGAATTTTATTGAGTCCAAAATCGTTTAATCTGATTTTCCAGGTGGCTTTTGAATTCTACCTTCTGAGCTCTGAACTCTTTTTTTTGAAAATTACACTAAGAGAATGTGTGCAGGCTTTAAATCGAGGGGAAAGTAGGGATTTATTCCACACATCTACTGATTGCCTTATTCTTTGCTATGTTTTCCCAAATCTATCTCAACATTCTAGAACACTGCATTAGAGGGGATGTTCAGTCACATCCTACATGCCATGCAAATTTCTAAAACCATGTTTTCTTTATTGATATGGTCTGTGCATTTCGCAGCGTGCCATAATGTTCATTAATCTTCAGTAATGCCAAATCTGTTAGGGGCATTTAACAGTAAAAAGCGATAAGGATTGCATTATTTATCATTCTGGCGAGACGACCAATGAGTTACAACATTTACATCAAAACAAGACATTTTGGGGCTATTATGGAATATATTTCATTATAGGAAATATATAACCTTATATAAATCTAACTTCCTTGAGCGTATCAAAGAAAAAAAAAAAATTAGCCCACTGTAGTGGTTATGGTGCTAAGAATCCCCCAGCAACAACCCCTGGTAAAAGGTCAAACTTGCTGGGTCCCTCCAGGTACCCATTCAGCTTACAGTCTTCCCTACACAGCTGAAGTGGAAGTCCCGATTTTCAGGTGTGTACGTTATCAGGTTATTCATTGGCCGCCGTGTCAGCTGGTGCTAAGAGGTGGTTAATGTGCTGTAGTGGCTATGTTGCTTAGGGTGCGCTATCAATGTAAACTGTGCCAATGTTTGTGACAGTCATTCTCCGGTCTGGTTCTCTGATATTGCCAAGTTTTATATTACAGGGCTAAGGAGAGAGGGACACGGCACCCAGGCCACTTCAATGACATGAAATGTCATGTCTAGAGCAGGCTTCCCCAAACTCCGGCCCTCCAGATATTGCTGAACTATAACTCCCATGATTCTATGAATGAAATAGATAGGCTGAGAATCATGGTAGTTCAAGTTCAGCAACATCTGGGAGGACCGGAGTTTGGGGAAGCCTGGTCTAGAGGGTTCCTTTAATAATCAGAGCAGCGGAGAGAGATTTAAAATGCCTGTCGCCTTAGCTCCTTTACCAGCAGTATGTAATTAGAGGTAGATGGTTGAATTAATAGTGGCAGCAACAATCATCAGCTGGTGCCTGAGAGTGTAACTCGCACAAATCATGGGCATTGTGAGACTTAGCGACCCCCACGTTGCACAGTGTCCATCTAATTGTCGATTGTACAGTTTTGAATGAATGCTGTGAAATCCCTCACTGTACAATATGGGATTTGAATGCATAAAATAAATATTTTTATATATGTACATTATCATCATATATCGTGTATGGCCATGTGTACAAAGGTTTACAGCCAGATAAGTGCAAGGAAGAGGAAGTGCAATCAGTAATTAAAGAACGATACCCTTGTAGAAAACTTTGCTCAGATAGAGGAACAGGAAGATGTATATTGTGAAGGCGTAAGTGTTTGAACAAATTCAAAGAAGCCGATATGGAGACGTGTCGGTGCAACAAAGTGCTGTATTTTTTGCTAAATATGTAAAACTATATTTAGGAAGTCAAGGGAGTTTCCACGATAAGGTAGTATCAAAAGTTTATTGTGTTTTTTTGTTCCAATTGCTACTTCTCCACTGTCTGCCACTACATTGTGTAATCCGTATATATTTGATCATTTATCTTAAAGGAATACTCCACATACCATAAGCACTGTAGCTTACCTTGCAGGAGAATCCAGTTACTACCACTAAGTTAATCAAGGCTGTGGCATTGCCTGATCGAATCAGCAGGGTCCTAAATTGGCCAGGCTTGGCTCAGTTTGTGCCCATGGCGGGTGACCCAGGTAAATTGTTTAACTGTTAAGGTGGTTTAATAGATTATTCCAGGAGGGTCTCGCCACCATCCTGGGACCATAACCACTACAGAGGGGCTATATTGATTATGATGCTTGCAATGTACCATTAGCTCCAACGAGTCACACACATAGATCTACACTGAAGACATGGAGTAGTTACTCACTAAACAGTGAATTTTATTTATTTTTTAAAATTCTTTATTTTTGGTATAGGTAACCAGTCCGTGTGTAGGTAACCAATCCGTAATCCAGTTTACATCTGATTATACCATCGTTACAGTTCGCGTGATTGTGTTCAGTTTGGAAGAATGTGCTAGTGAGTGTCATTTTTTGTACATTTTCATACATACATACATTTTGTGAGAAATTGTAAGCATTATACAATAAAAAGGAAAAAGAAAGATAAAACATGCCATAACTGGGTATTCTAAGTACCGCAAATGTCAAGCTCTGGTTTCAGCCCATAGTAATCTGTGTTATTAAATGTGAGACCGTTCTCGTTGCAGGGGGACCTGTTTAATATCGACCTTAGCCCTAGGTGGTAAACAGTGAATTTTAACAAATGATATCTGCGTGGCTATACAAGTTTATTGAGAAGTATTCTCTAACCCAGCTCCTGGCACTGCTCTGTGATTTTAGATAAAATTTTGCAAGCTACATTTAATTTTCTAAAACATTTGTTTAGCAAGTAACCTTGGGAATTAAAAGATCACAAAAATAGTAGTTTTTGCCACAGAGCTTGCAATCCAATGTGACAAAGCACCTGGCTATTCATTCCCAGATTTGGATCTTATCCTGTATTCAAGATGGTAGCTTGTGATTCGCGTTGCAGATTGGCGAGGTGCTGTCCAGGAAAAAACATGGTATGTCTGGCAACTCTGGGCCAACAGCCTCAGAATGCCTCATACATTCACTAATACGTCTGTCAGCTATTATACCTTTAGGAAATAAATAAATAAAAGGTAGATCCCCAGATGTTGTAGAACTACCACTCTCATGATGCTTTGCATGCCTTTAGAATGCTTTAGAATGTATTTAGAAAGCATCATGTGGATCTACCTTTTGGGCACCCTGGCACTAAATGATAGAACAAATAAGGATGGTTTAGAAAATCTTGAAAGGCCTCAAGGCCTCTGTTTAGTTAATAAATGAAAGTCTGGTTATCAAATGAAACTACTAATTAGGTATTCAGGAAAGAAACCTTGACTTTCCACTCTTGTGGTCAAATAAGCTCAACAGAAACCCATTATTAGATAGGTGCAACTTAGTACGGTCCCTATAGCGGGAGTATACAGTTGCAAGATTGTTTTGCTAAAAAACAAGCACGGAGCATGTGCAGATGAGTAAAGTCAGGTGTGTTTCAGGGCTCATTGTGATGTCATGTCACGTAAGATATCAGCGGTTTACACATCAGCCCTTTAAATTGTTATCATTTACTAAACAGTGAATTGTGGGGAAATGAAAAACACATTTTCTAAATTTCTGGATAAAAATAACAGCATCGCACACCTCCCACGTGTACCTAATTTAGGAGGGACAGTTCCTATTTGGGGCCTAAATTTTCTATCCTGATGTCCCTTTTTTCCTAGGAGCTCCATATTGTTGGTGTGTAGGTGTAAAACAGAGCTCCACAGCAATAACTCACAGTAATGTTTCTTTAAGCTTCAATTAATGTGTTTATAAATCAGTCTGTGTAAGTAAGATACATTGTTATTATTATTCTAAATTACATTTTAGTTGTATAAATAGTTATTAGTAAGTTACCCTAAATATCTCAGAACTGCCCTGCCTCAGGCCACACCCCGACTCATACTGGTTAACTTAAAAGGTCCCTCTTTCTGCACTTCGGAAATGCTTTGGATTGTGTGGGGAACCATTCCTGAACAATTTGTGCAGAGTGGCAGGGTGCAATTTCTTGCTGAAGAGGCCGATGCCATCATGGAACACCATTGTCATGAAGAGATGAACATGGTCTGCAACAATCTCTGGGTGGGTGGGAAGTGTCAAACATCCACATGAACGCAAGGACTCAATGTTTCCAAGGAGAACATGACCTAGAGCATAACTGCCTCCTCCGGCCTCTCTTCTTCCCATAGTGCACCCTGCTGCCTTCTCTTCCCTATGTAAAGGACCCACACCATTCATCTGATATAAATGAAAACAGGATTCATCAGATCAGACAATCTACTTCCATTGCTCTGTGGTCCAGTTCTGCTGCTCACGTCTGCATTCAAGGTGCTTTCGGTAGTGCACGGGGTCATCACGAGCACTCTGACCGCTCTGCGGCCAATTGCAAAGCACCGTATGTCCAAACACCTTTCTATCATGGCCAGCATTACGTTTTTCAGCAATTTGAGCTACAGTAGGTCTTCTGTGTGATTGGATAAGGCAGGCTAGCCTTCGCTTTTTCCTATGCACCCCTCTTGGTAGGTTCTAATCGCTGCATACTGAGATCACCACACAAGACGTACCATTTTGGAGATGCTCTGACCCAGTTGTCTACCCAGTGGCGTACACATGACCCACGGGGCCCCGGTGCAAAAATTGATCCATGGCCCCCCCCCACCCCGCGCGCGCGCTTACTCGACACGGGTCGTGGTCGCAACACATGGTGGCGGGCACCTGGTCGCAGGGGTTGCAGGGCTGCGACCCCGCGACTGCGGTATGCACACACACTTAAAGGACCACTACAGACACCCAGATCATATCAGCTCAATGAAGTGGTCTGGGTGCCAGGTCCCTCTAGTTTTAACCCTGCAGCTGAAAACATAGCAGTTTCAGAGAAACGGCTATGTTTCACTGAGGGTTAATCCAGCCTCTGGTGGCTGTCTCATTGACAGCTGCTAGAGGAGCTTCCGCGATTCTCACTGTGAAAATCACAGTGAGAAGACACTGAACGTCCATAGGAAAGCATTGAGTAATGCTTTCCTATGGGCGGTTTAAATGCGCGCGCGCCTCTTGCCGCGCATGTGCATTTCAGAGCTGAGTGGCAGACACTGGGGAGTCCAACGCTGGAGAAAGGTAAATGCTGAAGACACACACGCACACTCTCACGAACAGACGCATACACACTAGCTAACAGACACACACATTTACTGACAGAGACACACTCAGCGACAGACATACATACACACTCACTTACAAAACATACACTTTCACTGACAAACACACACTCACTAACAGACATCAAACACACTCAGTAACAGACACACACAGTAACACACTCACTAGCAGACACACACCCAATAACAGACACATTCACTGACACACACACTAACACACGCACTAACACAAACAAATACTGACACACACACACTAACACACACACTCTAGCACACACATACACTAACACACACACACACTCTAACACACACTCTAACACACACACACACTCTAACACACACATACACTAACACACACTATCACACACATACACTAACACACACTAACACACACTAACACACACACACTAACACACACACACTAACACACACATACACTAACACACACACACATTTTTTTTTTTTTAAATTTAATCCCCCCAGCCTCCTTACCTTTTGGAGTGCTGGGGGGATTCCCTGGGGTCCAGTGGTGCTGCTGGGCTCCTGGTCACTGGGTGGCCGGTCGGGCAGGCGGGCGCGCGAGGGAGCACTCAGTGCTTCCTCTTCAGCTCCCTCGCACGCCGCGTAGGGATGCCGGCGCCGGAAGATGACGTCATCTTCCGGCTCCAGCATCAGTGCGGCGCGCGAGGGAGCTGAAGAGGAAGCACTGAGTGCTCCCTCGCGCGTCCGCCTGCCCGACCGGCCACCTGCCCGCTGGGGTCAGCAGGGCCAGCCTCGGGGGGCCCTGGGGTGGCCACCTCCTGGGCCCCCCAGGAGAAGAGGCTGGCCCTGTGGGTACATACTGGGTCGCAGGGGCGACCCTGGTATGTACGCCACTGTGTCTACCCATCACTATTCGGCCATTGTTAAAGATCTTTTCGCTTGCCCATTGTTCCTGCTTCCAACACATGATATTCAAAAACTGACTGTTCGCTTGCTCCCACCCCTTGACAGGTGCCGCTGTAACGATATAATAAATGTGATTTACTTCATCTGTCAGTGGTTCTAATGTTGTGTCTGATCAGTTTAGTCCTAACTTGGCTAATTTTAAAAATTCCATTTTTATTGTGATTCAATTTGCTGTTTAGAGAGTAAACCCTTTGGTTTTACTTCGCTGTCCCTGGATAGAATTAGAGACACTAATGTCAGCTTAGCCCTACTTTGCCTGTAACATTCTTGGTTCTCTGCCCCGCCGAGTTCCAAAGAAGGAGACTAGTGAGAATATGGGCTGGTGTAAGGTCTGTTACTGCAGAAATATTTGACTAACTTTCTGTTACCTCATTTCCATGTCAGCTGCTTTTCTTTTGTCAGCGAGAGTTATTTGCATGAAGCTCGGAAAAAAAAAAAGTCCACTGTTTTACCTATTAAAGTTTTGTGGACAATACATTAACCCCTTGATCACCACCACATTGCATAGCTTTCTGGGAAACAAAGAGAGTTAAACTTTTCGGTGACCAAAAAAAATGTCCAATTTGCAAAACCCAAAATTGCAATATTTGCAACATTATCTGACTTGGAAAAATTCCATATAATGCCCCTTGATGTTTGTTGGCAATAAGGTTTTGTGTGCACTTGTGTGCTTAAAAGAACTGCAAACTGGCTAGATCTGAATATAGGAGGTACAGGGGTTTATTCACTAAACACCACTTTCAGTGAATAAAAAAAAAATAATGACAACATTTAAGAAAAAATTGCAGGTTTGGAAAATTTGGAGGCAATAGATTCAGAAATTGTAAATTTAAGCCTAAATTTTGCAGTTCACGTTTTTTTCCCTTATAGTTAAAGGGACACTATAGTCACCAGAACAACTACAGCCTAATGTAGTTGCTCTGGTAAGTATAATCATTATATGCAGGCATTTTCATGCAAACACTGCCTTTTCAGAGAAAAGGCAGTGTTTACATTGCCCCTAGGGTCACCTCCAAGTGGCCACTCCTTAGATGGCCAGTGGAGGTGCTTCCTGGGGCAGTGCTGCACAGTAGGCAGCAGTGCCGTTCAGCGTCTCCATGCGCTGCATGGGGATGCTGAATTTTCCTCATAGAGATGCATTGATTCAATGCATCTCTATGAGAAGGTGCTGATTGGCCAAAACAACATTTGGCCCTGCCCCTTGACGATTTTAGCCAATCCAATGCTTGACACTATAGGGTCAGGAATACATGTTTGTGTTCCTGATCCTATAGTGTTCCTTTAATGTTTAGCAAATAAATCCTAAAATGACTTGCAGACCTCACTTATATATATATATATTTTTTTTTTTTTTTTGGACAAAACTTTTAATTAATGCACAGAATCAGAGTTTTTCATTAATGTGAGAATACTCAACAACGCAAATTTTAGAACAAAAAAGAAAGACCGCTATATTTTTGATTCGGCTGCTTTGACTAAAATTTGAAATTCATTCTGAATTTTCTTGGAATTCCTAACAATTCCCACTTTAGTAGATGAGATGACTTCTGCGGAGTAACCTATGATAAGAATGGATAGCTAACCTACCAGTAACATTGCTGTTTACATTATGGCAGCTGATAAATGTATGTACATATGATTATCGGTGGCTCCTGCTAAGCACTGTCTGGTATTAAGATTATTTGCATAGGAAATGATCTGGAAATAGAAACTTTTCCATATAAAGTATGATTGCACCGGATAAAGTAGTCTCTGTCAATTTTTGATCCGAAGTAGAAAGTAATGTAGTAAAATTCAGGTCTTGGCAGCAAAATCTCATAACTTTTTCCTATTTTCCTTAACTGCTTTGAAATATATTTGGAGGAACACTATAGTGTCAGGAATATAAATGTGTTTTCCTCGGGCCCCCTTACTCTCATTTTCTAGCACCACGTGCATCTCCATGCGGCTGCCCCCACTCCCACTCGTTCTCTTGGGCTGAAATCATCAAATTTGATGATCTCAGCCAATACAATTCTTTCCCTAAGGGAAGCAATGGGAGGCTATTGTGCATGCGCGTCAAAATGCGGTGCTGCATCAGCATCTCCTCATACAGAGATGTATTAAATCAATGCATCTCTGTGGGGAATGTTAACGCCTCCATGCAGAAAGTGGTGACGCTGAACGGCACATTTTTGCAGCACCTACCCAGGAAGCACCTCTGGTGGCCATCTGAGTGACTGCCACTAGAGGTGTTCCAAGGCAGTAATGTAAACACTGCCTTTTCTCTGACAGCGGTCAGCTGATGTTCTCAACCTATCAATGAGCAGCTGGATCGACATCGGGCTTCTTCCACTCTGCAGAAGGCAGTTGTCGTAAATCTGCCTTCAAAGAAGAGGAGCCCCATTACCAGGGTGTGTCGTATGGGTACTCCCATCACCAAAACCACTACAGCGGAGTAACTCTTGTAAAATTGATGCTAAAATAGCTCAATTGGAAAATGATCCTGTTCATCTCTGAAATTTCTCCTGTTCAGTTTTGATTTTATCCTCAATTTTGAAATTTGCAAATACTGTGTATTGTAGTATCAGTAATAGGATTTAGTCATTAAACTGGAAATTCTGGCTTATAGAAAAGGGGATTGTAAATTGTAAGTCAAAATAGAGGAATACATTATTTCTATCAAATATTTTTTTCAGATCAGCTATACAGGCCCACATTAAAAAAAAATAAAAAATATTGGTTTTCAGTCCAAACCCCAATGATGTAGTGGATACACCTCACCTTTTGTTTTTGTAGCAAAAATAAAATTCAATTTCTCATTTTTTGCGTTACGATTTTCCTTTAATTTAACGTTTTCTCATTTATGTCAACATACAGAAAATAGTCAGAATAAGTAAACCGTTATTTTTTTATTTCATGATATAAATGAAGCTATAATAGTGGCGTGAAAGAGGCGCAGAATTTTAATACTTCAGTTAAATGCATTCTTGCAGGATATGACATCATAGGAAATTGGCCAAGGTTGTCAGCGCCTTTTAAGAAGTCCTCAATTAGCAGAGCTGGACAGAGTGATGGTATGATGTGTAACGTGATGATTGACAGCCCTTCAGATACATTATATTATAGCCACTAAATGTATCTAACAGAAACTTATCAAAATCATTATTGCTCATTAAACAACATCTGCAGAACTGTTCATTTTTGGGACTGTTGCAGTTATACAAAAAAAAAAAAAAACCACTCTATAAAAAAAATATATTGAATAAGAAAAGAGGAGTATAGTGCTATCAGGAGAATTTTTGGGGGGAATTAGTACCAATTAAATTTTTTTCCTTTCTGTCCCTGAAAGAGGGACATTTACATAGGAAAGGGGAAGTTGTGATACAGGTCCCTAATCATGACAAAATATCAGAAAGTAGATTATTATTAAAATATTTTTGAAAGGTATGAAATGTTGGGGTTTATCATAACTTCCAACACTGCGTACTTCCCAGCTTTGGCAGAATTGGGATGCATCTCTTACTCGGTCCAAAAGGGGACTGATTTACCCTGAAAGGTGGCAGGTCTGCCCACATTACTGGCAGGTCAGCCGAGTGTGAATACATGCCAGGTATTTTTATTGGGGGAGCGACAAAGACGTTTTCATGGAATTAGAACATATATAACAAGATAAACTACCAGACATAGGCAACCTTTGGCACTCCAGATGTTTTGGACTACACCTCCCATGATGCTTTGCCAGCATTATGAGCGTAAGAGCATTATGGGGGATGTAGTCCACAACATCTGTAGTGCTGAAGGTTGCCTATCCTTGAACTAGACACATAAATCAAAAACAATGTAATCTACTTTTCTTAACCACCCCTTGGTTAGGGCCAAGAATACATTTTAAATTTTTTACCCCCCACCATACCACAATATTCCCCTGTGGCCAATCCCCCTTATATGGTTTAATACAGTGTGTTAATGGAGCCATTGTTTACAGACAGACTCCAGGAGTTGTGGTTACATTAAAATTGCCACCATGTTTCAATATCCACTGGTAAGAGAAGGGTTAGTTTTGTCGTCCGTGCCAGGACTTATAAGACTATTACTGAGCTGCCACACTACCCCATCCGCCAACACAAAGGTTACATCTGCAGAATTACAAGAATCCCTTATTTCTCCTGTTTAACAGGAAAAAACTCATTGGGCGTAATTACCTCGTAATTCACACGTTCCGTGTTACCTGTATACTTTACAAGGGCGAGACAGGCTCCCCTGATACTTCAACACATAATATCTCTTTTCATTATAGCCTTAGGTGTCAAACTTGATTATAAGGCACAGAGTCGGCTCTGCTAAATCTCTCCTAGCCGGAGCGATTTCTAGACAGGATCTGCAAGAAAACAGAGCGTTGGCATGATAGAAAACAGATAAAGTTCTGCTTATAAGCGCATGCGTCTCTTAACAGTAAATACAATAAGGCACTTTAGAACATTCTTATCTTCAGTTACACAGTTACAGCCCTTCTCACTGCATCACTGAGAACTGGCTCCAGATTCAGAACCCTGATAAATTAAGGCTTATTCACTAAACGGTAAATTGAAAAGCTCATTGTAAAATGTGTGCTAAAATAGTAAAGCTGTGATCACCATGTCAAATCCGTTATTTGGTCTACCCTGCGCAATTTGGTTATTCTATCAATTTCATACAATTCACCGTTTTTCGCAAATAAACACCTTTGGGATAAAAAGTAACTTTCTCGGCCTCTTTGTTAGATTGGGAGTTTGCAGCAATCCCACTGGGATTTATTCACTAAACAATGAATTATTAACCTAAAGTCAAAGTTAAGGCCAAAATAGCTGATTTGGAAAAAAATATATCTGCAATTTTGTCAACATCAAAGTTTGGAGGTTATAGCCTAAACTTGGCAACTAGACTTTCAGTTCAACTGAAATCAATGTTTAGTCAGTAACCCCCATGAAATTAAAGGACCAGTTTTGGCACCATAGCAACTCCCTTTGACACAGGACGCTAACCTGGACATTACTTACCAAACAAATAAGCAAATAAATAATAATGTAGTGATACAGCAGTGCTGTAGATTGTAAGCTCTTAAGAACACTATAAGTCACTTGAGTAATCGTATATTTTAGTGTTTTTCATGATAAATAAATTAATGAATCAATAAAGATATTCACTAGATGGTTCTGGCTCATCTGGGTTTCACAGATCATTGGAACTACCTGTATCATTATTCTTAGTTAACTTTAGGGCTGGCTGTGAGTATTGGGAATTGTAGTCCCAAGTATCTGGGCTGCCGAAGTAAGCTGTCAGTCACCCAGACTAAGTGTTATTAAAGTAAGCAATACCACTAATATGTATTAACAAACCAAGGGGCAAGCACATTTTAGAGGTCTGGGGTGCATCAAGTCGGCCCCCATTTAAATATAAAAAAAGAGAACTAAATTAAATAATAAATTAAATTTTAATCACATATTAACACTGAAAACATAAGGATTACTTCTGAGACTGCCTGACTATGTATTACTTACATTACATTACATTACTTCAGTGACTGCCCAGACAACTCCAACTATAGAAGATGTGATTTAAAGGGGTTTTATCCTTACCACAATTAAATTATCATTTATCTTATAATATATTAAACTAGCCTCTGGTGGAACTATTATAGAGAGGACCACGGTGCAAGAAGTTATTGTGGGCCCCCCTCTTGCACAAGCGTGGCCAAAAGTTAGATCCTCATCTGTCCTACAAGTCACTTAATGTTTTGCCAGCTGGGTATCAACCATTTAGCCATCCTTGCCGTGCTGTATGTGTGAGCAGTGCCTCTGTGTTTGAATGTAAGCATGTTTTTGTATAAAGTATGTAGATATGAATAAAGGGGTGTATTTACATGCAGTGTTGGCATATGAATCCAAGGATGTGTGTGTAGTAATGGCGTTTGAATGCAGGGTGTGTTGCATGTAGTGTTTGTATTTGTATGTAGTGTGTGCGCAGTGTTGGTGGTTGAATGTAGGTGTGTATTTGTGTACACTGTTGGTGTTTGAATGCTAGAGTGTGTTTGTGTACACTGTTGGTGTTTGAGTGAAGGAGCATTCTTGTGTGCAGTGCTTGTATTTAAAGGGACACCATAGTCACCAAAACAACTTTGGCTTAATGAAGCAGTTTTGGTGTATAGATCATGTCCCTGCAGTCTCACTGCTCAGATCTCTGCCATTTAGGAGTTCCATCACTATGCACCCTAGTAACACCTCCCTGCATGTGACTTGCACAGCCTTCCTAAACACTTCCTGTAAAGAAAAATCTAATGTTTATATGTATTTTTGCAAATTCTCTTTAATTTAAAATGTCTTATCCCCTGCTCTGTTAATTGCTTACTAGACACTGCAGAAGTCTCCTGTGTGTGATTAAAGTTCAATTTAGAGAGCAGGAGATAAAAATATTTTAAATTAAGTTACATCTGATTGTTTTCACGCAGACTGTGTCAGTCACAGTCAGTAAAGGTGTAGCTAGGGCTGCATGGACAGAAACAAAAGTGATTTAACTCCTAAATGGCAGTGAAATGAGCAGTGAAACTTCAGAGGCATGGTCTATACACCAAAACCACTTATTAAGATAAAGTTGTTTTGGTGACTATAGTGTTCCTTTAAATATCAGGCTGTATTTGTGTGCAGTGTTAGTGTTGAATGCAGGAGTGTGTTTGTGTCAGTGTTGATTTTTCAATGCAGGGGTGTAATTGTGTGCAGTGTTTAAATGTAGGGTTGTATTGGTATTTGTATTGAGGGGCATGTTTATGTGCAGTGTTGGCATTTGAATGCAGGGGTGTTTATGTGCAGTGTTGCCCTTTGAATGTGGAGATGTATGCACTTCCACACACACATACACAGACACTGACGTAGCTGGGCACACACTCAGATACACACATACACACAATTTAGGATTGTAAGAATTTAACGGTCCAATTACTCTCTCTGAGAGGCTAACAAGTCTTCTACAAGACTCTTGAAGTTTATTGACTAAACTGTGCGCTTTGAAAAATTCACAAAGAAACTGTCAAATTTAGGCATAAATACCTGAATTCGAGAAATTATCTAATTTTGCAACTCGACTATTTTGGTGTACAGTTCACAATTCCCTCGTTGTGATTTCTTGGAGAATAAAGCAAATAAACCTCTTGGCTGGAGGAGTCAAGCCAAGGAGAAAATGTTTATGGGGTAGACATGGTTAAATAACACAAGCTGTGTACAGCGCCTTCAGAAGGGATATGGAGATCTAAGGTGAAGATGACCTCATTGTGTGACGCATTGGGGCTTATTCACTCAACAGCAAATTGTAGGGAATTGAAAATCAATTTGCAAAATTTTGACAAAAATACTGATAGGGCAAAATTATCTAATTAATCTATACTCACAGCATATTGAAAACATGTGTACTTTAGTCTAAATTTTGCAATTCTTTTTCAATCCACTTCAATTTAATATTTAGTGAGTTAACCCCACTGTCTAAAAACTGGAGATAAGATATGGATCTTTGGTGACTTTGGTAGTGAAGGTCACTGGAAGTCAGAAATGTGGAATGTTGGAAGAGATACTGGAGAAATTACAGAGAAAGAGTTGTTGAGGGATCAGATGGTAGAGTTGAAATTTTATATACTCCTAGTTTAGACAGGATTACTGAAAGGCAAATCATCTTACTTGTTTGCCAAGAGAGGAAGTGTAAAATGAAAAGAATAAGGGCCCAAGGACAGAGCCATATGGTAGCCAGACAAAAAAAAACAGAATAAAAAATAGGATTCTCCTGAGATGACTTGAGACTAAGGATTGCAAATGTCCTTGAAAGCAAGAAAGAGTTTTGGGCAGGGGTGGACAGGTAGGAGGTAGGGTGATAGACCATGAAAAGCAAACCAGTAAACACCAGAACATGAACTGATCGCAGAACTATTTTGAAGTCATAAAGCCGACTCTAGAGTGTCAGCTCACTTGAGCAAGATGCTCATCACCTCTTGTTCACCTCAACTTATTTCACAGAATTATTTGTTTGAATAAATATGTTGCCACTCTATAATAACTATAAACTCTACTATAATTTAATTCAGTCTTGGGGATCTGTTCACTAAATAGAGGATTGTAGAACAATCATGACAGGACATCTGACTTCTGTTGGACAGGACTACAGTAATGAGATTGGACAGAATGTTTGAGTCAGACCTCAAGGATGCTTTCGGATCAAGCCACAGCAATAACTGGGAAGGATGCAGTAGGAGGTGAACAGCAGGCTGGTGACTCGTAGTAAAGTGGCTGTTTGGATCAGTTGAAGTCTGAGTGCCCCTACCTGCACGGCCTTCATTAATTGTCATGTTGGCAATTCAATGGATGACAAAGATGGTAGTTATCTATCCCAACTTCCCACACATTACTGTGCAACAGAACTGCTGTTATGGAAGCCTGTGTAAAAAGGAACATTCAGGCCTCCATCCACCATATGGTCCCAATAGGATACAAATGAAAAGTGCATAGAGAGTCCGATCAATATTTCTCCATGACTCAGAAACAGCCCGTCTGGTGGCCATGGTGATATTACAGATTATTTTTAGGAACACTATTGTGTCAGGAACATGAACATGTATTTCTGACACTATAGTGATAAAATAACTATTTAGGTCTTCAGCCTCCTCTCACCTATTTTCCAGTGCCACGTTGGTCTTCCTGTGGCTGGCCCCACCTCACTCCACCTCTGTGGCTGAGATCATCAAATCTAACAATCTTAGCCAATCCGATTTTTTCCTATAGGAAAGCATTGAAAGGCTATTGTGCATGCGTAGCAAAATGCCACGATGCGCCAATCAGCATCTCCATTTGAATTGAATGCATCTCTATGGGGAACGTTCAGCATCCCCATCTCCACGCTGTGCAGCACTGACACAGGAAGAGCCTCTAGTGGCCATCTTAGTGACTGTCACTAGAGGAGCAAACACTG
Source organism: Pelobates cultripes (assembly GCA_933207985.1). NCBI lineage: Eukaryota > Metazoa > Chordata > Amphibia > Anura > Pelobatidae > Pelobates > Pelobates cultripes. Next base: position 135,032,950 of record OW240918.1, on the reverse strand, counting down.
CCTTTTCTTTGAAAAAGCTGTGTTTACATTAAAAAGCCTGCAGGTGGCCATAATTCCCAGGGGAAAAAAGTACATTGTGCAAAATATGAGACACGTGCAAGGGATGCAAAGTCAAGAACTATGGTATAGCCACTCTTCATATCTGAAGTCCCTCCTTAGATTTTCAGAATGGACTCTGCCCAGAATATGACCTTCTCATGGTTGTTCATCAGAGTGTAGCGCATGATGGTATCTTATTTGTGTCGAAGTGTGAATAAAAAAAAAATCTGTTCATGCTTCTTGCAATACCTCCTTTCAAGGTTTTCATGAATTGACCAGTACTCCGGGTCGTGAGATCTGCCGCTACGCCATATTGGTTCTTCACAGAACACTTTGAAGGAGCAGCTGAGGGATGTAGGGGCTTGTATAGCATACTTCCGACCAGTGGACACACACAGAATAATTGTAAGACCACATTACTTCCTCCAGTGATGCAGTTGAGTAAAATGTAAGAATTGTGGCTACAGAAATGTTTGCAAATTGCTGCAGTTAAAAACTAAATATGGAAAGGTAGACCGTGACCGTGACCGTGACTTATAGTTTATAATTTGATCACCCTTTCAAGCAAATAAAGGTATTTATAACCAGTTATCTGTATTTTCTATCAGAGTACAGATGGCAGGATTTTATCATTGCAATTTAGAACCAAATTTATAATTACCTATAAGCAGAACTTTAAAACTAACCCTAGCCGTAACTGTAGTCTTAATCTTAACCCCAACCCTAAAACTAGCCCTAGCTTTAATCCCAATCCTAGCCTTATCACTAGAATTAACCAGTGTCATGAGGGTCATACCCCAATTTACAGGAATGGAAAATTCAGAAACAGGGATTCTAGATAGAAGTATTAACGGGCCGAACTTAACGTTAATAAAGACAGAGTCAGGAATGGCCAAGATCATAATATAGAAATATGGATAAACGGAAAAATAAGCTCGGTCAGGATACCAGAAATAAACAAAGTCAAATACAAGCTGAGGTCAATATCAAAACATATCAAGAGAGATTTACTATTCGTTATAACATGTATCAGGGCAGAAACCACGATACGGCAAGGGATAAGGGCCCAAATTAGCATTATATAGGCTAACAATGTTTCTGATTGATCAACGTCATCTCTGCTACTCCAAAATCGTTGATAATGGGGTCGCCTGGATGACATGGTCACTGTGTGACATCACAGCATTTGAATTTAGAAAAGACAGGCCATTCAAACGGGCAGCATCTAATATAATGCAGAGAAGAAAATTAGGGCCGAATGGTAAGTATTTCCTGTTCAGACCACATGGCCGCGTGGAGTGTTAAGGCAATGTGACCTGAGGAGGGGACTACGAGGGGAGCCGCATGGGTGCCATGATATGGTAAGTTTGTGACAGCCAGAAACTTAAACCAAACACTATCCTTATCCCTAACACCACTCTAATCTTAGTTCTAATCCAAGGTCTAACACTAACCTTTGCTCCAACCCTCCCTAGATGTGACACCGGCCTCCAGTTACCATAAACAAATCTATCATGATATCTATATAGTGCATTAAGGGAAATGATGCCCTATCAGGGTTCTGAAGATTCTATATTAGTCTTGTATTGTATGAATGTTTCTGAATCCGCTCAATAACATTATTTTCCTATAATACACAATTTCATCCGTTTCATTTGATTTGAGAAAAAAGATTTGTGAAAACAAATCAGACAAACCAAAAGGGCGCAAAAATGGGGCAATTGGTGTATATAAATATTATGTATGTATTTTGCAATACACTGATTTTCCCACCATTTGGTTAATAGATAAAGTGAGAAAATTTACCCAATAAAGGGAAAATGAAAAGTAGCCATAATAAATTTATATTGTATATAAACAGCCATCATTTTTTCCCCATCAATCATGTCTTTTTAATTTTTTTGCGACGCGAAAAAAAACCCCCAAAAACTAATTTGGACTTATTGCAGTTAGTAACTAAACTAATCTCTAAGTATTGAAATATGGAAAGGTTATAAATAATTCTTCTTAAAGTCTTCTGATGTTTTTATTATTAGTGGCAAATAATGGTCATGGGAAAGGTTAGCAAAATAAATATCAATAATTTGCTGGAATAATTAGTCACCCTAGATGTGAGCAAAACTCAGATAAGTCTTTGCCAGAACAAGCCAATTAACATATCTGCTATGGAAATTCTTCTGTTTTTTTAGGCACTATGAGAATATTTATGAAAGTCAAATTATTCACTAAAGTGTGAATTTTCAGTAATTCCAAGTAAATTCGATGAAAATGTTACATTGAATATCACATCAGCCAAGATTAATTTTTTTTGGGGTGAAATCTCTTTACATAATTTTTCTTTTTTTACTTTCGCCAAATAGAATATCTGTTTTAGCATGCGTGGGATATTTAGAAAAGAATATTTTAATAATGTCACTTCCCAAAAAAAAGTTTCAATAAAACTGCGTTGACGCCACAAGTAATTTCCGACTCTTAATGAATAGCCCGCCCTGCTCTTTCTTTTTATGACCCCGTATTATCTACCAAAGCTGACTTTCCAAAATATACTCATTGGATTCGGGAGGAAGTTAGACTCTATGGTGCCTTATACAGGAGGCCATAAAACCCGGTCTGCGCATTCGAAACGCGAAGGAGCAATGGGAGCAATCTTTTCATATTAATCCCGTATATGAAGACGTAGAGGAAAAGGGGGATGATATTAACCCTTATTAAAAAAAAATTCTCTCTGTCAACGAGACAGGGGCAGAGCACTTGAAATATGCCTGTGATTTTGCAAAAATCCCAAACCAGATGTTCTTAGTAGTAATAAATTCGGGGTGGGGGGGGAGAGGGAATATGGGTGAGCGATTTCACAAAGGGGAGGGAAGCATGAGAACAGCCGTGGTTTCGATTAAAATGACCCGTCCCAAGCATGTTCTTGTTAATGGGATGACCAGCTGTGATACTATGTAGCACAGGCATAAAATTTTAGTGTTTGCAACATCTGTAATGTAATCTGTTACTCTGTGCTAGCATTGGGATAGATTGGAAAACACACAGGATGCTGATTCTGAAGGGGCAGTATAAGGTACTTCATCCACCATTGAGACAGGAGGACTTGCAGAACCTCTGTATAATATCAGACTCCCCTAAATGATTGAAAAAAATATATATGAGGTTTATTCATTAATTTATTATCTCGTTCTCATCTTTTTTTTTATTTTTTATTTTATTGTAATCTGTTTAATTTTTGGAAATGATTCGGCCCATATGATTATTAATTATTACGAAGTTAGTCAAAGAAAAAATGCAGTTAAAAAAAATAATAGATTTTAACATGCATTAATTGCTCCAAGGATGCTATAGTCAATCCCGACCAGTCTGTACTAAAAAGCTGACACATTTTATCACTGCAGTATGTTCCACAAATATCACCAACACAGCAGCTCCCTCAGAACAAAATAATCTCCCACAATGCTCTTGGGTGTATTTTGGATGCTATCCATTGAGACTGAATGGTAGGGGTTTCTGGCACAGACTGAAGTTAAAGCCCATGGAGATGGCACTGCTACCTGTTAGTAGTCGTTACTATTGCCAATGCACCATTTTAAAAATAAAATGTAGTTAGCTAAGCAGTATTCAAGAGCATCAGACACATCCCAGCTGAGAATGTGTAATATAAAAGGGATTATATAGTTACATAGGGGGCTATACATAGGGATTAATTTTTGGCCAAAGTTCTAAAAGTGAATCTATCAGTCGGAACATTCCATTGATTCCCATGGTGACTGCTCACTTTCTAGAACTTTGATCCAGAGTTGCACACAACGTCTTGCATTGGATAAGAGAGAAGATACGTTAGTGGAGTGAAGGCCTCAACACAAACCCTGGCCAGTTAGACCAATTGTGGTCCTGGGTACTAGAAGACCTTAAAGCAGATACTATAACTTTATCTTTTGTGCATATATTTCTTATATAATTAAAATAAAATAGATAATCTCATGAAATAAATGTTGACACAAGTGATTTACTTTTGAAAAGGTGTGGATCTAATGAGTGGACTGTTAATATAGTAGATTGGTCTAATGTCATCGTTTAGGAATAAATACCAGTGCTGTTTACTATTACTTAGTTAGAGAACTGTATATCCAGGTTTCTGGCTGGGTTTAACTTGTTTTGGCATGGCGGTTCTGTTTTTCACACACCTTTGCATGCATATTAAGGGATATCGACCTCCAGAGGCTGCACTGCTCCAAAAATATGTCCTAAGGCAATGAGAATAACTGCGAGGGTTAAAATCATTTGACAGCAAATCCATATTAAAATCATGGTCTATTGGTTTGGCTTGAGACAGCCAGTTGAACTGAGCGTGGGACAGTCGTGTTAGCAGTTGGATGTACATGTTTTGTGAAGGTTTCCAAAGCATGCAGGTGTTTTCTTTATATCGGAACATTGAGAAAAACCTGATGTTGGTTTGGGAATAATTTTCTGTCATGATATACTTGGGTGAATTCATTCTGGTGACCAAAATAGAAAAGAAAAATTGTTTTGAGAGCAGATTCAGCTCAATCTCAGCAGGCGAGTTCCTGGCAAATTTGGGTTGAAGAGCTGACTTTGCATTCTCAGTTTGGTGCTGGATAAAAGCCAAATATTCTGGTAAAATGGATTGGAGGAAATGTGTCAAGGTAAGACAACCAGAGCTATAGAAAAGACAGCCAGAGAAATGTTACTAGCAAAGGGATAAAACAGAATAACAGTGTGTTGCTGGTCCTTAGGGAACGTGGAACCAGCGAGCTGGTAAAGGAGTGGCAAAGAAAAGGCCTAGGTCAAGAGATACCAGAGTGATGACAAAATAAGAAAACAAGGCCAATGGATTCCAGAGAGCAGAATAGTTAGAAATATGGGCATTGCAAGGGGGAGGCTAGGGAGCTCCAGCCCCGAATGTGGGACCCTGTAGCTCCAAACCTTTTAGCTGGGGGAAGTGGAGCCCACAAATCCATGAGATCTTTCTACCATGCTGCTCTCCCTCTTAGTTTCTTTGTAGAGTCTGGGCTGGGATGGGAGCAGTACAGTTTACATAAAGATGTGGGAAAAATGACACTGTTATCATATTACCCTATCTTTATCTCTCTCTATCTAAAGCAGCATGGCAGGAATTACTGAGAGATTCTGGGTCTATAAGTGCAGTTTTTGCATCCTCTCCCTCACTCTGTAAATGCTATAGAGGGAGAGGCTTGTTGCAGTCAGCCCTAGAAATGTTTACCGACCACAGCTTGCCTTCCTGGTGCACAGGGCCTGGTTAGGGATGGCGGAAAAAAAATATATTTTATATGTCTGTGTAGCCTGTATCTGCTTGTATATTCCTGTGTATGTGCCTGTTCCTTTATGCCTGCTTCTCTGTGTGTGCCTGTTTGTGTATGTCTGTGTCTGTGCATGTGCTGCCTGTGTATGTGTGTCTATGTCTGTGTAGCCTGTCTTTATGTTTTTTTTTATGTTTGTGTCTGTGTATGTCTGTGTGTTTGTGCCTGTGTGCCTGCATTCTGTATGTCAGTGTCTGTGCATGTCTGTGTGTGTGCACCCATGCTTGACTATGTTTTATGTCCCTCTCTGTGTGTACCCGCCTGAATATGTCTGTGTTTGTGTATGTGCCAGTGTGTGCGTTTGTAAGTATCCAACTGTGAGTATGTGCCTTTAGATATGCATCCAACTGTGTCAATAAGCATATATTGCATGAGTAAAGGGCTGGAATTTGGGAAGGACGAAGCGTGGGGACCTGAGGAGGAATGTTTGTTTTGGGTTTAAGCCCTGGGTATTTTTTGACCCTAGCAACGCCCCTGGTCCTAAACAAAACAAATTAAAATCAGAATAACCAGAACACAGTATTAAAAAACCCTCTGTTATAGAAGACCACAAGAGGGCATTGGACTGTATGAGAAGGGGGTTTATATAGGTACAGATAAAATCTGATAGGTTAGCATCAGTTTTGATGCCAGAGCATGTTCATTGCCACTGAACAGTTGCAGTAACTTCTCTCTCCGTATTATGACACAATAACATGGGGTTATAAACGGACATCCTTGATAGCCCCCAGTGTCAGAGTTAGTGACTTGAACAATCGATCTAACAAGTCAGCTGTTTTTCAAGATATTGTTCACTTAAATTGACCTGCACAGTGAGTAGGTTGCAATAGGTGACTTGGCAACCAACTTGTCTTTAGTCAACATATATTCCTAATATCACTTATTTCACCCGTCTTAAAACTATTGGGTTTCAAGGCATTATTTGTTCAGATCTCTGTAAGTAGACTTCATACTTTATATAACAAGTACAACCAGGTTTATTTGGAACCCCAGTAATTGTCTCCCTGGCTGGTAGGTCCCGAATTTGATTGACAATTACAGATGTAGCTATATATCTGGGTCTATAGTGAACCATAAATACTATTTCCGGTTTAAACGTACAAGCACTTGGCAAATGTTACACTTTGTTTAGCGAGATCCTTGGCATATAAATTAATTGCCAATACAGTTTAATATTTATGGAGAATTTCCTGACCTAGATCTGTAGTCGTTGAAACATCCACCAATAGTCGGAGCGTTCTGTGGACAGACAGTAACGTATGTAACAAGTTTAATCCGGTTTAATATAAATATACATACAATAAAATCAGAATCATTAAAGTACAAAAGCGAAAGTTATTTCGATTGCATTTGAAAAGACATTAAGGATGACTTAATCTGCCTGCAGTGTTTAGAATACAGTTATAGGGAAATAATTACCCCAGGAGAATAACTATATTAGAATCATTCAGTTACAATTCCATATCAATAGAGATTAGGACATTTGATAAAATACAGGCCATTCCGAAGGACATAATACTTTATATGACATTTTTAAAACCAATATTCTACCTTAATTTCAGTGGTTAAATTATTCTTCAACTCTATATCATAGTTTGGCGAGAAACAACTGCATGATTTGTGATAAATCAATATGTTATGATATTATCTAGGCTTGATCAACCCCATTCTATGAAAAAAACCCACAATAATATCCTAATAATTTTATAATATAATAAAATGTAAAATATACAGTATATATAATAATAATAATAATCTGCATGTGTGTGTGTTTGTGTGTATTGAGGTGTGTGGGGGGTGGGGGTGGGGGGATTTACAAGATTATTTACTGAAGTGAAAATATTCGAGAATTTAAAGGAAATTTAAAGTGAATTTCAAATTTTAGATCAAAATAGCCAAACTGGAAGCATAGCTGACTTAAAGGGATACTATAGCATCTAAACAACTTTAGCTTAATGAAGCAGTTTTGGTGTATAGATCACTCAGGAGGCTCCTGCAGAGTCTAGAAGGCTATTAACATAGCAGGAGATGAGAAATTCTAACCTAAAGAAAATGTGCTATAAAGGAAGTTTAAACATTAGAGCTCCCTCTACAGGAAGTGTTTATAAAGTCTGTGCAAGTTACATGTAGGTAGGTGTGACCAGGGCTCTTTAACCCCTTAAGGACACATGACATGTGTGACATGTCCTGATTCCCTTTTATTCCAGAAGTTTGGTCCTTAAGAGGTTAAACATAGGCATTTAAAGGGACACTATAGCATTAGGAATACATATCTGTATTACTGGCTTTTTAGTTTAGGACTCCCCCGGGTATTAAAAAATAATGAAATAAATTGAAATAAAACAAATGACTTACTTTTTATCGAGTCTCTCTATGCTGCAGCATCTTCCTCGTGGGATGTCCAGCTGCAATTTTCTTAAGATTCTGACACAGAGAATCAATGAATACAATGATTCTCGATGGCAGACGGTGACGGCACTGGTATGATATGAAAGCCAGAAAGGGAGATTCTCTCTCATACCCAGAGAGGTTGGGGGTGCAGCTTGAAGCCTTCTAATTAGTGAAATAAGGGTTTTGGGGCAGGAGAGGGTGGCAGGGTTGCAGGCACTATAACTGCTGCAATAGATTGAAGTGGTTAACATACCTACAGTGTTCCTTTAACTCCTAAATTACAGTAAATTGAGCAGTGAGACTGCAGGGTCATGATCTATACATCAAAACTGTTTCATTAAGCTAAAGTTGTTTTGGTGCCTATAGTATCCCTTTAAAGAACATTTCTTGTTCAGTTATTTTGAAATTAAATTTGAATTCTGAACTATTCTCCTTTTAGTAAATAACCACATTGGAGATTTTTAAAAACATTTAATTATTGCAGCCAAAATTCGGCAAGCCAGATTGCAACTAAAGTCGCTGTTTTGTAACTATCATAATCTCCCCCCACCCAAAACAAATACATTAAAAAATATATGGTAAACCCAAATATGGAAGAGATCTGTTTCAAATATCCCTAATTGATATTATTCTAACGGAAGTTTGAACTTAGGCATCACAAAGAAAGGGGGTGGGGTGGGAGTAATTTTTTCCTCTTTACAAAAATAAGTTGGTGGTCTCTATTACAAAAACTTCAGGGCAAACTAAAGTCAAAGAAACCACCATATCTTTTCCAAAGCATTTTTCCCATAACTTCATCTGAAATCTCAAGGCTCGGTAATTAGGAACAGAGATCGGTTGTCCTAATCTAAGCGGATATTTTGTAGTGTTCTGACTAAGGAGGTATCTGTGGCTTCTGGGGTTTTGCTGTAGTTATGGTTGCCTATATTAAAAAAAAAAAAAACATATATAAAATGAAGACTTTCTTATATGTTTTAACCCCTTAAGGAGATTTAAGACTACAAAAAATTGAAATTTAATTGTGCATCCATAATATGCATTTTTCATTCAGTATTTTTAACTGTTAGGACTTTCTTTGATATTTCATTATTTGAAATGAATAACTTATACAAAATAAAAAGACTTTTATATTTAATCGACATTCATTGGAAGCTTAGAAGTAGAGTTCAAATGAGAAAACTTTATTTGGCTTAAAGGAACACTACTGGCACCCTAATATCCAAATGAAGTTGTTATAGTGCCAGGTGGTCCCTGGCGCTTGTTATCTTTAGAGGTGGTTAAACCGTTAAAGAACAGTTTAACTCCAAAGTCTCCCCTCCAGTGCCATTGCTCTCTGCCCCCTCCACATCCATTTTCTCAAATTCTTCAGAACGGAAGCCTGGGAGAGCTACTGATTGACTTAGAGAGGTCAGCTGACGCTCTAAGCCAGTCAGTGACTCCCCATGCATAAAAAAGGTATTAAAACAGGTACGTAAAGATGTGGTGGGGGCAGAGAAAAAAGCCGCTGGAGAGGAGACTTTGTGGTTAAATCATTCATGAGTCATTTAACCCCTTAAGGTAAGCCAGCGCCAGGGACCTCCTAGCACCACAACAACTTCATTTCAACTAAGTAGTTATGATGCCTAAACTGTTCCTTTAAATAAACAAAACAGCACAACACCACAGTATGAAAAAGTTCAACTGTGGTGGGCAGGATCAAAATGCCTTATGAAGCTATAATGTGACCTAGACATATTGTAAAACATATTGATATTAGACTAATTGTATGAAGCCATTCTAAACACGATTCATGTCACCATTGTGTAATAACACTATATGGAATGTGTAGGAACCCACTAGACCTTTTTTGTGTCAGATTATTAATCAATGAATGTGCAACCTGTGCTGTTATACAGGGATATTTACTAAAGTGAGTATTGTTAGGAATGCAAAGTGAAGTTCTGGTTTTGAGACCAAAGTAATCAAACTGGAAGCATGACTGGCTTTTCCCAGTTCGGCTAGTTTGGTCTTACATTTGAAATACACTTTGAATTTTAGGCAATTCTTACTTTAGTAAATTAGTTTGTGGTATTTGACTTAGGCTTGACAATGACCAAAAATCTCAGCCAATCCAATGCTTTCCCATAGGGAAGCTTTGGAAGATAGTGCACATGCACAGTGAGATGAAGTGTTCTGGGGGCCTATAGTGTCTCTTTAAGAGTTAGTTGTGGCATTTAAGCATTCACTAGTAGTACAAGCAGCATAAGGTCGAGAACAACTTTTTGATTATTGTGAGTTTTTGGTTATTATTTTTCATTAACCTCACATTTTATTCATTATTTTTCTCATTTTCATTTTCATAATGGTAGGATGTCCCTCCTGCGTAATCGAGGTGTGTAGGGTAAGACCTGTGCAGAGATAGCATGTAATTGGATGTTATAATTGGGGATTTTATATTTATTCATTTATAAATGTTGTAAATATTTGGTTTCTTCTGAGAGTTATTGGAGGTTTGTTTTAGCTGTTGGGTTAATAAAGTTTATAAGCATGTATGTTAATATATATTTTAAAGGTTTAACTGACGCACCCCTAGCAGGGATCTAAAGAGTATTGGCCCTTTAACATGCAAGTTTTCCTGGTTAGTCCTGGGGAGAGAAAGCTAGGTTTATGGTATTGTTTACCTTAGCTGGAAGCTGGATGATTTAGGCTACAGCTGTAATTAGGCTATATTCAGGTATATTTTGAGACGGCACTCGGTATTGTGGTCTTGAAAAAGTGCGTAACGGCACGAAACGCGCAGATCGATGTGACAACTGTACGATATGAGCCAATTTTACTGCATTTTGTTTGTTGAATTTATCAGTATGTACGAAAGTAAAGTTGTGGATTATCTGAGTGAGCAGTGGCCATATTTCTCCTGTGGATGCAGAACTTTTCATTTGTTTCAAGGTCGAGAACAGCAATGGTATCAGCAGAAACAATGTGCAACATTCTTTGTAGCAATGTCTGAATTCTGGGTAACGTCTTTAAAAGAAAATCCGGTGACACATGCCAGACAGCTGTTTTAAGGGTGTTTTGTGGCTAATGTGGCAAATTTGAGTCCTTGATACCAGAAATGTTCTCTTTAACCATCGATTGCTGATAATTTGTGTCAGCCAAGGCTACACATACATTGTGTGTTCTTGTATCCATGTGTGAGCCAGATGTAGTAAATCATTGTTGTAATGTTTATTAGTGAATATATGGCTGTCTTGGAGGCATATAAGGCATTTTCATTTATTTTGTTGGTGACACGTCAGTTAATTAAATGGATCCTATAAGCACCAAAATAACTCTAGCTTACAGGAACATTTTAGTGTTAGAATAACAAAGCTACTCAAAGAGTTAAATAACCCTTGAATTCATTCATCTTATTTTAGCGCCGAGGTCCCTTGGTGCTGGCTTAGACTCCTCCTCCCCCAACGAGGGAGGACCTAAGGCGCATACCACACTTGCATTAGGCCTTCCCCATAGGAAAACATTGAATCAATGCTTTCCCACGGGGGGCTACAAGAGAGATAGCCATATGCAAAGCTGTAAGAGTCTCTAGTGTCTGTCTGGTGAAATGCCACTACAGGCAGTCTTAACCTGCGATGTAAACCAGGGAGGTGTCTACCGTGAGGCAAACAAGGCATTTGCCTTGGGCGGCAATTTCCAGGGGGCGGCAAAAAACACCGCCCCCAAATGCCCAGGCAAATAAGTTGTTTTATGGGAGCCCAAGAGCTGGCCGGCTGGCCACCTTTGGGCTCCCCGCACATCCGGCTGCCTCCCTGCCCAGCAGCCCCACTAGACCCCAGGTGAAATATCCACCCAGCTATGCCAAAAGTAGGGAGACTGGGTGGATTTCAATTTAAAAAATAATAATAATAATTATGAGTGGGGGAAATGAGTGAATGTGTGTGTCATTGAATGTGAGTGAGTGTGTGTGTCAGTGAATGTGAGTGTGTGTGTGTCTGTCAGTGAATGTGAGTGTGTCTGTCAGTGAATGTGAATGTGAATGTGTGTCAGTGAATTTGAGTAAGTGTGTGTGTCTGTCAGTGAGTGTGTGTCTGTCATTGAATGTGTGTGTGTGTCGGTCGGTGAATGGGTGTGTGTGTCGGTCAGTCAGTATGTATGTGTCGGTCAGTGAGTGCATGCGTCTGTCACTGAGTGCGTGCATCTGTCAGTGAGAGTGTGTGTCTGTCTGTCAGTCTGTTAGTGAGTGTGTGTCCGAGTAAGTGTATGTCTGTCTAGCAGTGTGTCAGATCAGTGAGTGTGTGTATGTCATTGTTTGTCAGTGTATATGAGAGTGTGTGTCTGTCAATGATTGTATGCATCTATCAGTAAATGTGTGCGTCTGTCAGTCAAAGTGCGGCCTTGACAGGAAGGGGTGGGGGGAATTTAATTTGGGGGGGGGGTGCCCTGCCTAGGGCAGCACAAATCCTAAATACACCACTGATGTAAACAATTGCAGTTTCCGTGAAACTGCAGTGTTTTACAATGCAGGGTTAAAGAGACAGGGACAGTGCACCCAGACTGCTCCAATGAATTAAACTGGTCTGGGTGCCTATAGTGTACCTTTAATGGAGTGGTTTTGGTTTAGAGACCATGCCCTTGTGGTGTAACTGCTCAGTTCTCTGCCATTCAGGGGTGCTGCACGGAATCTGTTCCCTGGGGACACCAGGAAACGGAAGCGAGACAGGGACAAAATGGGGACTGTGCCACCAATATCGTGACAGTTGGGAGACCTGCATCTAGTAAATGGAATTTTACATAACTTTGCAGAGACAGTAGTTTTATTGGTGACTCCATTTATTGGATTTAACCCATTAATGAAACACAACTCCATTGGCTTCAATATGTTTATCTCAACATATTAATACACGTTAAAATTCAAAGTGAACACAAATTGATCATCATAATAAAAGCCACAGTAGCCACACTGGAAGCATATCCAGCATATCCTTAAATCTGAACTTTGCCGAGAATTCTCACTTTAGTAAATAACCCTGTTTTTGTTATTATATAAATAACATTAGTTTTCCCCCCCTCTCTTTTTCTCCTTTTGGTTCGACATGATTGACACCTGCAATACCACCCCATCTGATGCTGGGAACCATTCCGAGATATTGTAAAAGTTTTACTTGTTTCTATAAAACAAAGTTCTGTTTTCTGAGCATTTAGGGGCTTAGATTGTATTTGATTGTTAACAGATTGTATCTGTTAAAGGATCACTTTGTGTGTGTGTGAGTGATTGAGTAATGACTTGCTATGTACTGACTACTTAAATATTGAATTGTGTATGCGCAAGGCTCGCTGGTAAGTAGCACGTCAGCTAAGTGTGAATAAACAACTGGCCAAAACCACCTATCAATTGTCAGGAATACAAAGTGAATTTCAAATTTAAGGCCAAATTAGCACAACTAAAACCATAGATAACTAGGATAATTTTTTCAATTCAACTTTTTTAGCCTAGAGTTTGAAATTCACAGTTTTGGGAATAATCCTGAGCATGAACTTACAAACAATTCTGCTATACTGGCTCAAAGTCTTTGCACTTTTTCATTTGCGACAGTTCAGTTTAGAAAATAAGCCCCCCTTAAGTATTTATTGTTATGAATATGCAGTATTTTAGAAACAACATGTGGATCATCTTTCGGTCCTAAGGGCGCACTCAAGTAATGTGAAATTGTAGCTCCCATGAAAATTGTTTCCCATCATGTTATTTTCTAAACCTAATAAATCAGCTTCTGAAATAACTCACCGTGGTATGCCTTAGTTATGAAAACAACGAGGCAACTTCTGGTAGGATGACAAATATGGACTGCTATTTCCATCAAGCTCGGCCAGGTAGAATCGGTTGATAAACTACGTTTCTCTCAGTGGCTTGGCAAGAATTTCAATTCCTGAGGATAATTGGTTATTATTCAACTGTTATCACCGGAGCTCATTGGGTTCTATTCCGTTGAATATGGTTGCTGCTTGACAAGTTTTGAAGGTTAAGTTTGGAGAATCTTGTGGGAACCTGCAGAGTTCTGCTTAGTAAATAAGGTGAGGAATAGATCATGGTCTCTTAGAGAGTTCAGCTTGGTGGTGATGGTGGAGACTTGCAGATCTGGTACCACAACGTTTAGTTTGGTGAACCTGGGATAGACTTGCCTGCAGAGTTCTTCTTAAAAAACGTAGTAGGAACTAGTTGAAGATCTGTTAAGAAGTTCAGCTTTGCTATCACGGTAAAGACTTGTGGATCAGGTACTACAGAGTTCGGTTTAGTGGATGAGAGGGTATTTGCTGATGTACACTTACCTGGACAATTTGGACTTACCTGACACTGCTAAGGATAACGCACAGTCTTCTAGTGAATTGGTGTACAATATATGTGCCCATTTTATATACTTTTATATACTTACTTTCCCTGGAAAACATTTTTTTATTACACATATGTTCGTCAATATAATTAAAGGGACACTAAGTCACCAAAACAACTTCAGTTTAATGAAGCATTTCTAGTGTATAAATCATGCCTCTGAAGTCTTACTGCTCAATTCTCATCATGACCATCCTATGTAGACAATAACAGCAAAAAACTGGAGGCTTGAATGGGTATGTACGGGACTAACATGTGATAAAACCTAATTCCAAAACATCTGTGTCTTTCGGCGGGACCACCAGATGTGCAGCATCGTTCCCTCCTATTCACCACATCTCCAACATAAAAGGCGTAGCAGAAGGATATTTTTTATGTATTCGGTTAACATTTACATGGTGGTAAGATTGTTTTACCCCTTTGAGAGCATTGAGTGACTGCTCCCGCTTCCTATCTGTAATCCACACTCCTCCTATTAATTTTGAAAAGCATATACCCAAATTGGTATAGTGCCTTGAGTTTCAGTGGGGACCTCCAGTCATGGAACAGTTAAAACTGAGGGTCTACAGAAACGGATGGGTTGGCGCATCTTATCACGTGGGGAATTGAGAATACTTTTAATTTGCAAATAGCTATAGATGTAGCTGCGAGACAGCTTTAAGACCACCTGTAGGCGTGGGAATATTTGCCATTTGCCGTGCAATAGCAATTTGGCCACATCAGTAACCCCTAAATCCATCGACCTCCATTGAGATATCCATGGTAAAACTGTTGCTAGGGACATCATTCGAAGGCAATGAAAATGTTTTTTTTTTCCCCTTTTGATCAGATAATTCAATCTCAGATTTTAATCGTAAGTTCCATGATGGGAAATAATGGTCATTGGAGTTGTCTAAGTGGAGACAACTTTGGAGTCCACACAGTATTTATTATATCCACCCATTGAAGGACTTCCTCAGGGGCGTGTAAAGATAACTCTGTAGCTTTGTAGTACAAAAGGCTATTATGTACTCCCATCCAACCTCTTAAGAAGGGTTTTTGCATTAATGAAGCTTGGCCTTTCGGTGTTCCCAAATAAAGTTTGTATGTGTTGTACATTTTTGCAGCATGACAGAGGCAGTGAAACGGGTAAAAGACAGAAAATATATAAAACACATGGCAATAGCATCATTTTAACAGTGTTTATTTTGCCAACCCAGATTTGGGAATGCGGCTCCATTGAGACAGCTCCCTCTTACACTGCTGTAGGAGTGGTAAGTGGTTATGTTTGAATAAAGTAGGTACTTACTTTGCTAGGCTATAGGTAACCAGACCACTTCATCTCATTGAAGAAGTCTAAGGGAGTCCCTGTCTCCCTTAGTCCTACAATGTAAAAAATTGCAATTTTTAAGCACTAAGACTGCATTTAGTGGCTGTCTTCCAGATAGCCACTTGAGGCGCTTCCTGGAGTTTCACTGAGTTTGCACGCTGTGCATGAGGACGTCCAGTGTCAGAGAAACCCCCATAGAAAAGTATTGATCCAATGCTTTCCTATGGTGAAGGCCTAACGCACATGCGGCGCTCGCCATGCATGCGCATTAGGTCTACCCCTCGGATGAAGTCAGAGAAGAAGGAGCACAACCCAGTGCTGAAAGAATCGGTGCTAGAATCGAGTAACCCTATATGTGCAGGCTGTAAGGAGAGTGAGACCAGAGGGCCCTATAGTGTTAGGAATATAATTATGTATTACTAACACTGTATATTTCCTTTAATTCCTAGGTATGTGAGGTTCTCCATTCGAAATTATATCTATTTTCAAGGTCTGTCAAGATTGACAGAGATTTATCGTCACAGCTTGGGTCTTTGTTTAGTTTATAGTATGACAACTGTCTATAATGAAACAGGGTTAATAAGATTGTCGGAAGAGATTTGAATGTACTGAAAAAGGGTGGGGGTGGAGGCTGTAAGGAGAGTGAGACCAGAGGGCCCTATGGTGTTAGGAATATAATTATGTATTACTAACACTGTATATTTCCTTTAATTCCTAGGTATGTGATATGTGAGGTTCTCCATTCGAAATTATATCTATTTTCAAGGTCTGTCAAGATTGACAGAGATTTATCGTCACAGCTTGGGTCTTTGTTTAGTTTATAGTATGCCAAAAGTATGACAACTGTCTATAATGAAACAGAGTTAATAAGATTGTCGGAAGAGATTTGAATGGGTCACGCAGCGTGAGTATCGTGTTGTTGGCTAACAATGATATTCTGTAGTCTATGCTATCTATATCAATGCCCAAAATGTCTACCTGATGCCTGAGTGTCTGCACTAGGGGTTCAAGTGAGAGTATGAACAGGAGGGGGGCTAAAGGGTAGCCCTGATGGGTACCCTTCGATATGTGAAATGGCAGTGATAAGAAACCAGTATTGAGGACATTGGCAGATGGAGATCTATATAAGGCCTAAAATGTTGCCGAGATCTGGGTCACGTATGTCCAATTGAGCCTGTCTAAGGCCTTTTCATTATCTAATACCAAGATAAGGCCCTCCTTATTGGTTCTTTTGAGGTGGGACTGAATGTTGAGCAGCTTCCAAGAGTTCTACGAGCCTTGGCGTGAATGACGAATGACTCCTGATTGATCGTTGTTTATTATAGAGGGCAATATTAGGGATAGTTGTTGGCAATCAACTTAGCATACAGAGATAGAGATAGGTCTGAGATTGGAATATTGGGTGGGTGTCTTTCCAGTTTAGGCAGTATTTTAATATGGGCTCTAAGCATCTTCTGGAGCAAAGAGAAACTCCTGTTAAACAAAGTGCTTATGTGAGGTGCCACGTCTACAGAAAAGGTTTGGTAATGTAGAGTAGTTAGACCATGATTTTATGAACGACATGGAGGCGAGTATTGTGTTACCCTTTGAGATCTTTTTGCTTTGCTTTTCCCTCCCTTGTTTCCTCAATACACACTTTTTTTGGTTTGTTTATGAGATTGTGTTATATTTCTTTTAGTTTTTTTCAGGTTATTTTTCCATTGCTACGTGTTACATGCCTTAATCATAATAATTGATATTCTTACATTTCCATGATGTGCTCTAATTATGATGACTGATATTCTTGCATTAGCACGCTTCATTTATATGGACTTGTGGTTTGCATTCACTGAATGACCTGCTTTGGAACTGCTGGTTACTGCCCGATGTCTAACTGTGGTCCCACCCTGCCCTTTGTGTCTTTCAGGGTGATGTTCCTCAGGACTGAACTATTTGGTGGATCCTGCTCTTCCGATCTGGTTGGTTCCAGCCCCAGCTGCTGTCTGTCTCTCAGTTTGGAAATACAAGTTTGCCCTGGCTCCAGTTTGTTTGTGGGGGGGCGGTCTAGTTTAGGGATGGCTATTAATAAAGGGCAGAGTTTGGGAGGTTATCCGTAGGAATCCTTTTTTTCCAATTGTCTTTTTTCTTTGCTGCTGTTTTGAAGTAAAGAAACAGTTAAGCACAATACTCGCCTCCATGTCTTTCATAAAATCATGGCTTTCCATCCAAATAGCAAAATCATGTGTCTTCAAAGCAGACACCAGATGGTAACAAATGAAGATGTGCGCTTTGGTTGAAATAACAGAATTTCAACTAGATTGACATGTAGTAAATATGAGAATTGCAAAACTGGTTATTATCACAAATGTTGCTGACTTACATTACATTCAGACCCTAATTAGAGGATTGGCTGATGAGTATCCGAGAGAGGCGCCTATGGGATTTAAAAGACGGCAGTGACACATAAATCATTATACCGGCGATTTGAAGCTATTGATGCTGAATGCCCCTGAGGATGTCCAAACATTGTTCATTGGCGAAACGCGCATGGCTTTTTGATGTATTTTATCAATTTTTTTTTTTTGGTTTGTATGCGGATTTCACCGGCTGATTATAATATTATCATGTGAATACATTGAAAATTGGAGTTTGGAGAACCTTGCCTCGATTTTGCCTGATTTTAATTTGTTACAAACTAAGATAAGAATTAATGAATAACCCGTCCTCTCTCTACACATGGTGTGTGTTTCAATATCCAATTTCCAAACAGGCATTCTTCCAATCAGCTGAAGGTTGGCTGAGAAAGATGTGCATTGCAGTTTATATCTGCTAGGATCCCAGATGCTGTCCGTACCCGCTGGGCTTCCAGATGATGTGAGTCCATCCTCTAGATGACAAGCTCCTGAGAATATGAATCATCTCTGTTTTTTCTCTGGGTCTAAAATCCATGCTTCCTCCAGCTGCCACTTATAAAGTGCTTTGAAATATACTGGCGTTTTTTTTTTATTTATTTTTTTAAGATACTTAGAAACTTCAGGTCTCCCTTCCATAACTTAGTCACACTCATGTTAAGTTTCATCACTGCGACTGCCTTACACACAGTGACTCGCCAAACAAACATATCACCTGGTTATATAGGGATTATGTTACTAATATCAGAGGTGTACTGAATGCAATTCACTCCTCCCCACCAGGCACTTAACAGGTTAACACAGAAACAATGTTATTTATTCTCACATAAAATATCTAAACACACACTAAGACACACTTAACAATTACTCATTAATGTAATTTATCCACAAAGCTATGTATAGACTGTACAGATTATTTAATCAAAGGATGCATTCAGATCCTACAGTCATAACAAAATCATGTCATTGTCCCTGGATTTTTATTTTGACGGTAAGACTATTCCTTTTTTTTTTGTTCCTATTTCCCCAAACTTTCTTTGTCTTAATTATTTCTATTTTTATCAGCCATGTTACAGTGCTGATGCTCACCCCATGTGTGAACTATTTAGGGCTAATTTAGGGTCCATTAATTGCAGATATTTACAAGAATCCTGTTTCATTAGATTTGTTTTTTTAGCACAAGTTGAACAGCTTGGAGGTTTGCTGTGTAACTGACAGGTGAACGTGCACTTTGAGGGCCTCTACAATAGTGCTAAGTGCTTCTGTTGCTTAACACGATTTTTTACTAAAGTTAGAATTTCTTAGGAATTCAAAGTGAATTTCAAAATTTAAGGTCAAAATAGCTCAACTAGAAAATCCAGGTCATCAGTCCTTACAGTTTGACTACTTTGGCCTTAAAGCTATCTGTCTGTCTGTCAATGGATCTGTCTGTTGATGGATCTGTCTGCCGATGGATCTGTCTGCCGATGGATCTGTCTGCCGATGGAACTGTCTGCCGATGGGTCTGTCTGTCGATTAATCTGTCTGTCTATCTGTCGATGGGCCGGTCTGTCAATGGATCTGTCTGCCGATGGATCTGTCCGCCGATAGGTCTGTCTGCCGATGGATCTGTCTGCCGTTGGGTCTCTCTGCTCATGGATCTGTCTGCCGATGGGTCTGTTTGTCGATTAATCTGTCTGTCTGTCAATGGACCTGTCTGTCAATGGACCTGTCTGTCAATGGACCTGTCTGTCAATGGACCTGTCTGTCGATGGATCTGTCCGCCGATGGGTCTGTCTGCCGTTGGGTCTCTCTGCCCATGGATCTGTCTGCCGATGGAACTGTCTGCCAATGGGTCGATCTGTCTGTCAATGGATCTGTCTGCCGATGGGTCTGTGCCGATGGGTCTGTCTGTCAATGGATCTGTCTGTCTGTCAATTAATCTGTTTGTTGATGGGTCTGTTGATGGTTCTGTCTTTTGATTGATCTGTCTGTTTGTTGATGGGTCTGTCAATGGGATATGACTGTCTGTCGAGTGATCTGTCTGTTTGTTGATGGGTCTGTCAATGGGATATGACTGTCTGTCGACAGGTCTGTCGATGGGTCTGTCTGTTGATTGATCTGTCTGTCAATTGATCTGTCTGTATGTCTGTTGATTGGTCTGTCTGTCTATCAGGGTACATCTCCTGCTTGTGAACGAGGCTTACTTTAATGGCATGCGGAAGATAGATTTCCACATATGACATCAATAAAAAGGGAGTGGAGACTGATCACAGAGAGAAAACAGAAGATAACAAAAATGACAGAAAATTTTAAATGAAAATTTTTAGGGATGGTTTCAGTAATAAACAGCAGTGATTATGGTGCTTTAGCTGAAAAAAAAAAAGAACAATACTTCCCAGAGATAACTAATTTCAGTATGATCAGTGAAATTTATTAGTTAGAAGCACTAACACAATCTGTAGCGTTGAACAAATGCTATGATACAGCTACGATTTTATTCCAAACCATGCAACTCCGGATTGCATATTCCCCTAAAAAATTGCTAGTTAGAAAAAGGACATCTGGTCAATGTAATTTTGCTCCTGTTTAGGAAAGAAAGACATAAACTTTCCCGAAGAATTCCTTCCTAATAGTTTTCTCCAAAAGCCTGTTCTCTAGAATCAAAGTGGGGGTTAATATCCTAAATGGCCTCCAATTACGAGCCTGCCCTATTCAATAATCGTATGATATACTGCTGATTTTGTAAAGGTCCCAAGTGGTACAGCAACAGGTGTGACACTTTATATCTCCATACTTCTTCTACAGAGAACCAGGTCACCCAGTGAACCTGCTGAGTGATATTGCATCTGCGAGCTTTGGACTGAGCCCATCTCTGTCTTACTGCGGACTATAAAGAACTGGGAATTATAAGAGTTACTCAAATACTTTATATCTATTTCCAGTGCCTCTTGTGTTCTGACATACTCCCTGTATGGGGGTTTCAGATGTGGGCTCACTCCTATTGTAATAGCAATTACAGTGTTTCAGAGAGATGTCTGCTGAGGTCCATAAAGGAATTCTAGACTCTGTGGGCTGCCCGTTCACAGTCCTTTTTAAACCATCATGTCTGTTTTCTTCTTTGAAAGCGAAATAAAGGAGTGTTTTTGGGTCCCCCAAGGAGGCAGCACGGATTGGGTTACTGCTTAAGTACGCTATTATGGCCAGAATATTTTGCGACTTGCATAGTGTCTGTATTTTGTACCTGCACAGAGTGGTATATTAAAGTATTTCTATAACCGAAAGCATTTTCTATACTGGCCCTAAGAACTTGCAGTCAAACGACTTATCCAAAATTAAGCTTTAAAAAAAAAAAAAGGATTAAAGAAAGTGAGCAGTGAATGAAAAGTAACTGCTCTGTAGGAAAAGCATGGATAATTTTCTTTGAATCTTCTGTAGTACGTTCTATACTGTTTAAAGCAACATTTTTGCCATTAAAGCAGTCTAATTCTAATTCGATGAAATTAGACAAGTAAAAAATGTAGATTATATTTCTTAACTCAGTTATCAATTCATAATTCACTGTTTTCTAAAATATGTCCCTATATGTGACCTACCTAACCATAGTTTTATCAAAAAAGACTTCATAATTTGGTCAAATGCTTAGTTTTTTCTGATGTTTTTTATGTTCCTATACTTATCTGTTCAGACAAAGAAATGTACTAGATTTATTATTGCTCTAAATTAAACAGGCAGGTTACATACTCCTAGAACACATGCCCATTCTGTTCCGAAGAACCAAATCTCAGATGGCAGTCCATCTTGGTATGGCGGGGTTACCCAATTAGTATGGAAGACCTGAATTTCATGCAGACTGCACATAGAAGTCAAAATCTGGACCTCTCATCTTTCACTCTGACCCAGGAGACCTAAAAGGGGTAATTAATTTTGACTTACAGGAGCTGTATTAAATTGGATTGACATTGGTGAAAATAGGATTAGAAATGGAGTTTAGCTCAGAGAGAACAGAATTAAATCATCCCAAGGGTCAGGCGACAAAGCTTTCACGATGAGAGCCGGGCAGTTTTCAGCATTTCTCCGTGATGTTGTAATGCTCCAAATTCTCTGGTTTTCAATCAAACCAGTAAAAGGCGTTCTTAGATTCTAACACCGGAATCAAAGATTATCTCTTATTTTCTTGACTGGCTGAGTATCAAAAGAAAGAAGAAACTCATCGCTTACCAAGAATATAACAAAATAATTATTCATCGGAGAAATATGACATAATTTGAAAACCAACAGATGAATTTGGAAGAGTTTCCTGTTGAGATATGCTCATGGGTATTGTCACCTTCAGATCTTCCAACACATTTAATTTGAGTAAAGAAACAGCTACAAAAAGCTCTTCTTTTTAAAATTACATTTTAAATATATTCTCTACATAAAACTGAGCAAAGTTATATATTAAAAGGAATTTTTCTGGCGAACAATAATTTTATTGTATCAGCCTGTGGAGAAAAACAAGTTGATGTTTTATCATAAATTCAACTTTAGTTAGAAAAATCCTCCGGATGACTAACGTGGAAACGTCCACTACGGGAAGAAATACTGGTGTCAAGATACTGCGCTGTGCTTCTTAGACAGTTACAATATTTGGCAACTGTAATCAGCAAAAATATTCTGACATGGAATATTTCCATTATACAGAGATGGGACATATTCAGGGATAGTCACTGAGTTGTGAAATGTCACAAATTTACAAACATCTACATAATTTTCTATAGTTTATTCTGTTGCAGACTTTGTTAAAACCTCTTCAGTTACTTACCTTTATCCAGCGCCGTGCTCCGTCGGCGCTGGTGACCTCTCCTCCCACTCAGACCTCCGCTTCCGAGTGGAGCGGAATGCGCATGCGTGGCCAGAGCTTTCCTATGGATGTTCTGCACTCTGAATGCGATTTTCGCATTCAGCGTCGCAGAAGCGCCTCTAGCGACTGTAAGGAAGACAGCCACTAGAAGGCTGGATTAACCCTGCTATGTAAACATAGCAGTTTCTCTAAAACTGCTTTGTTTACATCTGAAGGGTTAGAACCTGGGGGACCTGGCACCCAGACCACTTAATTGAGCTGAAGTGGTCTGGGTGACTATAGTGGTCCTTTAAACATGTTAAAGTAACGCATGAAAGGCTGTCTAGTCCCTCTGAATCTATTAATAACCTAATAGGGTCAGACCGTACCAAATCACTTTGGCTCTGAACAACCCAATAGAGACAGAGGATGCCCAATCACTCAAGCCCTCTTAAATTACACCCCCATAGACTAGGAGTCCTAAGTCTATCTATCCTTTACATAATAACCCTCATTACTCACCCAAATAAATATTAGTGGGTGGGAGATATATTTAAAAAAACAAAAAAAAACTATACAAATAAAAATTCATACATAATCCTCAAAATACATTCTCTTTATACAGATGCATCAAAGATAAATGAGCAGTTTTTTCATAGACTATCACAGAAGCATATGCTTATAGTCTGTGTTATTATTTTACCATTGTTGAGATGAGCCACCAATTCATCATGAATCCCGCACTACCAGTTAGTCACCACTATCCTTTGTAACCAAATGCACTTGCTGATGTCAATGTCTTGGCTATACTTCTGATTTAGCGTTGAGAATTGTTTTTTCTGTCGTCTCGCTGTCCAATATGTCAGTCAGCTGATCTTATAAGAGTTAAACAAGGTGATCAATAGTTCTGCACGAAAGCAAAAAAAATAAATAAAAAAAAATACATTTTCTGATAACTGTCTTCACCCACCTGTAAATCAGTTTTTTCTGAGTTATTTTTTTACAAAAAGGATTGGGGGTAGAGGTTTAATAAAATCACTGACATCACTCATCACCCATCACATACAATGTACAAAAAAAGCAGGATCTTGTCGGAATGTAGTATAACATCTTCACCTTCCTTATCAAAGCTCTTCACTAGACATAGGCTGTCTCAGTACAGGTGTTGCTGAAGATCAAAGAACTTGCCTGCTCCATATCTTTGACCAAATGATTGACAAATATCTTAGCCAGACATGGCAGAATGAAATATATCCTAAACAGTCAAAAAAGCTAAAGGGTATTCAGCGCTAAGCAATAAAAGGAACAGTCCAAACGGCAGCTAAATTACGGGAACCGGTGTCTCTCGTCCCGTCCACAAACAGATGAAAGTACAAGGAGTGATGCAGCGCCTAAAGTGTCCTTAACAATATATATATATAAATGCAGGGAGAAAAAAAAGGTGTGAAATATATAGTGTAGTATGTCACTGTCCAAATAAATAAAATAAAACAGAAGAAATACGTTCACAATTTAAAATTGTTGCTTTAACTTGAATGCCTGGGCGGAACAATCCCCGCCTATGGATATAGTGTTCTTCCACCATTTGAGTGACCACAACCACCAAGAACCACACTATATCTATAGGTGGGGATTGTTCCGCCCAAGCGTTCAAGTTGAAGCTACAATATTAGCTCCAGGAAATTGTGAGCATATTTCTTCTGTTTTATTATATTTATTTGGACAGTGACATACTACACTATATATATTCCCCTCCTTGCTTATATATGTATATATATTTAAGGACACTTTAGGCACTACACCACTCATTGTACTTATATCCTAAACAGTGTAGCCTAAATGCCAATGTATCTTAGATTACCTTATTTAATAAAACAGAAGTGTCCCTTCTACTGAAAAGGCAAATGCTTAGGAATAGGCCACATAAAATACAAACAAAAAACTTCAACAGGCACCATAGAGCGCTCTGACCAATGTCCACAAATCTGTCAATCAATAGTTCTGCTTGTTTACTCATGTTCACAGAAGGTTTCTATCATAGCAGTCAAATGTAAAGATTAACTATGGGTGAGAGTTACTTTCTCCTTCAACCTAAACAATACTATTGAGATTTTACTGGGATGACGTGTACCATTAACCTCCAGAACTCATCCAGTGAATCCTTCATCATTCTAATGCCGTTTTGTCGGAATATCTGCCACATTATCTTCCTGTATTCCCTTCATGTGAACGCAAGGTCATAAGCTAAATATAGAGAATCATGGGACATTCTGAATTTGCCTCGGATGCCAGGCTGTGCCACAACAGCCTTGAATTTGATACAAATCAGAAGAAAGAAAAGGTTTGTGCAACACACGCATCCAGATATGCAGCAGATATATGTTTTTACTGGCTTTTGCTATGAAGAGCTTAGAGTGGGTGTGATGCTTGTGGCCAAGGCTGGATTAAAATAGGGGCTGCCTATGGAACAGGCCCATTGATTAAAAAAATAAAAATAAATAAATATATATATATATATATATATTTTTTTTTTTACTACTCTTCACATGCTCTTGCTAAAGTATGGGAACTAAAAGGGACACTCCAGACACCCAGATCACTTCTGCCCATTGAAGTGGTCTGGGCGCCAACTCCCATCACCCTTAAGCCTGCAAGTGTAATTATTTTTTATAAACTGCAATAATTACCTTGCAGGGTTAAGTCCTCCTCTAGTGGCTATCAGACTGCTGGCTTTTTAAAACACGAAAAGTGGTTTAACCCCTTATGGACACATGACATGTGTGACATGTCATGATTCCCTTTTATTCCAGAAGTTTGGTCCTTAAGGGGTTAAGAGACACTGGACGTCCTCACGCTATGCATGAGGACCTCCAGCGTCGCTGGAATTGCCATAGGAAAGGATTGAATAATGTTTTCCTATGGGGAGGTCTAATGCGCGTGCGCGGCAATTGTCGCACATGTGCATTAGGTCTCCCCCACCGGCAGACGTTGGTGAGGGAGCAGCGGGGGCAGAGCCTGAACCAGCGCCAAGGGA
The DNA here is from genome assembly GCA_933207985.1 of Pelobates cultripes. Classification (NCBI taxonomy): domain Eukaryota; kingdom Metazoa; phylum Chordata; class Amphibia; order Anura; family Pelobatidae; genus Pelobates; species Pelobates cultripes. Next base: position 135,007,280 of record OW240918.1, on the reverse strand, counting down.
CATTAGCACTGGATCCAGGTAAATCACTGAAGGGGTTTTAATGTGGGAAGGGAGGGGGGCACTGCAGGTTTCTGCAGTGCCAGGAAAACGTATTTGTTTTCCTGGCACTGGAGAGTCCCTTTAAGAGGGCTTTAGGGGAAAAAAACTGGTGTGGATTAGCTCCTCTGTCCCAGACTGTGTAACATGAGCTTCTGCCTCCTATTAAAAAGGTTAGAAGAGGAATGGACCGGCGAGTGTATAGAAAGCGTAGAGCTAGCGCATCATTAGACACATTTATGCTAAGCTCAAGGTGCTGTCTGCACAGTATGCCCTTGGCTGGTCATCCTGCATGATAGGCAGGCAGCCTGACATACATTCACGCCAGACTGACCATCTAATTCTTCGTGCAGACACTCCCCCTTTTTGGGCATGTTTGGGCGGTTCTGGTTATGTAATTTGCGTCAGTGGCCCACCCTTTTACCCTGTCCACAGAAATCCTGCATCACCAGACCTGCTGTTAGGGGGTATGGATTTACATGAAAGCCAGAGATTAGCACAGGGTATGTGTTCTCTTATAGGTATATCCTGTGAGTTTCCCTCCAGCACCACCTCCACCAGATACATGACGCTTGGAAGGTATGATTGTTTTAGTGTTTTCTGTCGATAAGATTCTGTAATTAATAAATCAGAATTGTCAGCATCATGCCCAATGTGTTCTTAATCCAGCCCTGCTTGTGGCCATAACAAGAGTTGTGCCATTCCAGAGGGCAGGATGAGATGCATCCCTGTAAGTAAGCCAAGTAGAGTGCCTGCAGGCACAGAGCTACTTTAGTGTCTTGGAATAAACGATCACAGCTGCACATTATGGGAACTGTTCTGCATGGTCCCCCAAATTGTAGACAACAGGGAAAAACTGGGATGGTTGAACAGGAGTCCATAATCAGGGCTTTCTTTTATAGTTCGCAAGTAAACATAAGTAAACACTTGAACAGGTCTTCTTTGTTAAAGGACCACTCTAGGCACCCAGACCACTTCAGCTTAATGAAGTGGTCTGGGTGCCTGGTCCAGCTAGGGTTAACCCATTCTTTTATAAACATAGCAGTATCAGAGAAACTGCTATGTTTATGAATGGGATAAGCCTTCCCCCAATTCCTCTAGTGGCTGTCTCATTGACAGCCGCTAGAGGTGCTTGTGTGCTTCTCACTGTGAAAATCACAGTGAGAGCACGCAAGCGTCCATAGGAAAGCATTGATAATGCTTTCCTATGTGACCGGCTGAATGCGCGCGCAGCTCTTGCCGTGCGTGCGCATTCAGCCGCATGGGAGGATAAGAGGAGGATCGGAGGAGGAGAGCTCCCCGCCCAGCGCTGGAAAAAGGTAAGTTTTTACCCCTTTCCCCCTTCCAGAGCCGGGCGGGAGGGGGACCCTGAGGGTGGGTCACCCTCAGGGCACTATAGGGCCAGGAAAACGAGTATGTTTTCCTGGCACTATAGTGGTCCTTTAAAGAGGAACTGTATTTAAAAAATGGCAATTGTTGATCAAAGATATAACGTAAACAAAAAATATTGTTAAACCTGAACACTCAAATCACCTAAAGCATTTCAGTTTGCTAGAAAACTGGGTGTGAGAAAAATGTGTCCTTCTCCCCCCACCCCATTTTACAAAAAAGTGCAGCTTTTATTTGGAACTGTCAATTTTATAAATTAAACTTGTTATACCACTCTGGCTGTCAATCAGACAGCAGGTCCTGTTACTTCCTGGTTTGGTTAGCTCAGTGGAGCTAGCCTCAAGAGGCAGCACTTGCTTCTAACACCTGCCATGCAAAAACTTCTCATTGAGCTGCACTGGAAAGTCTGTGATTCGACAGCCAAAGACAATCTGGGCAGGGTTAGAAGGGGAGGGCTTGCAAAGGGTGCAATCAAAAAGATTTGCAGCTTTTGCAAGCTGTTTGTAGACATAACTCCAATGAAACAATACATACTTATATTACTGCATGTTTTTATTGTGGTATATCTTCTAAACAGTGCTATTTTTATTTATTTTCTTTGCATTTATGCAGTGGAGTGTCCCTTTAACACGGGTGAGCAAGACAATGCTGACAGCTTCCTTGCTCACTCTGATGGCACTTAGAGAGTTAAAACATATTTTATTTAGGGTTTGGAATATTTCTAATCTCTGCTCCACAGAGACTCATATAGAGGAATGCTAATATTTAAATCACAACAATAAACTGTTTGGTCATGCATAATGGGTGGTGGAACTTGGCCTGAGTTCCAAAGTTTAGCCATGAGTGGTGGACAGGAAGCTAGCTTTGTTGGATACGCTAATGGTCCTCCTTGGATTGAAGCAAGTTGCAGAAGACGACTTTAAGAGTCAGCTGGATGTTACGTTGTTATGTTGATGTGTGGGAATCTTCTCGGCCCTTTTCACCCCACACCTGCAGAGCTATGGAACGTTCTCTTCGTCTTAGTTCTTTTGAATGATCTAATGAATGGGTAATGTTGCCCCTTAGACAAACCCCAGCTCCAGATCTTGCATAGTCCAAGTGTGGGCAATGTGAGTGGGGTTTGTTACATCACAACATCCTGTCTGCTTATCTCATTCAGGGTGTGCAAATGAGCTGCAGCCCTTGACCCTGCGATTTATCTCTGTGCCTGGCCTTGGGATTCTCTGAGTGAGATCTGCTATATCTGGCTCAGTCAAAGCCCCTTCTGTACTGTGCTGCTACAGTGTATCAGGATGCGGACCAGCTGGTAACATGCATTCATTGCCTGGGTAATATTAACTCTTTGTGCAACAGCAGGGAATGCTCAGAGATAGACTGCTGTCCTCACCCACTGTCATACAAAGATAAATAATTACCTGAGCCATAGAATAAACAGAGCCAGAATAGGATCCAAACTGGATAATAGCGATAGCAGTCTGTATCAGTAGTAGTAAACATTCTGGATAACAATTAAATATCTAAATTCTTGTTATTTATGCATCAAATAGAAAAATGAATATTACAAAAATCAATAAGTCAGTAGCACAAGAAGATGCGGTAAATGTCCGGATACGGCTTTGTAATCAGAGATTATATCGCTGGAACAGAAACATTGTCCCTATTCGTGTTCAATGCTGCACTGTAACATTACTGTAGCAAACTTTAGACACAAATAGCTGGATATTCTATTTAGTACCTCTATAAATTAAGCAAAGGGTACAAACATTTAGTTCTGGAAAATCTGTTCACCTTTAAAAATCAGTTAGTGACAACACAAGTGTATGAGTGTATCACAGATCCTACTGGCAGTGTACAATGTGTATGAATGTATCACAGAGCCTACTGCTAGTGTACAATGTGTATGAGTGTATCACAGATCTTACTGGTAGTGTACAATGTGTGTGTGTGTGTATCACAGAGCGTACCGCTAATGTACAATGTGTATGAATGTATCACAGAGCCTACTGGTAGTGTACAATGTGTATGAGTGTATCACATATCTTACTGGTAGTGTACAATGTGTATGAATGTATCACAGAGCCTACTGGTAGTGTACAATGTGTATGAGTGTATCACAGAGCCTACTGGTAGTGTACAATGTGTATGAGTGTATCACATATCTTACTGGTAGTGTACAATGTGTATGAGTGTATCACAGAGCCTACTGGTAGTGTACAATGTGCATGAGTGTGTCAGAGAGCCTACTGGTAGTGTACAATGTGTATGAGTGTATCAGAGAGCTTACTGTTAGTGTACAATGTGTACAAGTGTATCAGAGAGCCTACTGGTAGTGTACAATGTGTATGAGTGTATCACAGAGCTTACTGTTAGTGTACAATGTGTACAAGTGTATTAGAGAGCCTACTGGTAGTGTACAATGTGTATGAGTGTATCACAGAGCCTACTGTTAGTGTACAATGTGTACGAGTGTATCACGGAGCCTACTTGTAGTGTACAATGTGTATGAGTGTATCACAGAGCCTACTGTTAGTGTACAATGTGTACGAGTGTATCACGGAGCCTACTGGTAGTGTACAATGTGTATGAGTGTATCACAGAGCCTACTGTTAGTGTACAATGTGTATGAGTGTATCACAGAGCATACCGTTAATGTACAATGTGTATGAGTGTATAACAGAGCCTGCTGGTAGTGTACAATGTGTATGAGTGTATCACAGAGCATACCGTTAATGTACAATGTGTATGAGTGTATAACAGAGCCTGCTGGTAGTATGGTGTATCACAGAGATTCACAGCAAAACACATAGTATAATGCAGATACCAATAGCAATTAAAATACACAGCAATGTGCTTTGTGTATTAATGTCTTTAAGCTCTGTAGTAATAAAATGAATAATTTGCCGTGTGTAATACTGTATTACAGACCAACACACAGCACATTTTGTTTATTTGCCAGGCAGTTGACATTAATTTTAGCAATGCCCTTCCTGAGATTGGACTTTGAATACCCTAAGGGTATATCACAACCCAGGGCTACAACACAGCCAACCTAACAAAATGACTTTTACCGTTTGGGCCACTTGTAAGAACAGCCCCACCGAGCACAGTACCTCCCTGGACCCTGGGAAATACAAAAGTGTCCCAGAGATTGATGAACAGTTGATTTTATTGCTCAATTGCAAGTAACTGTCCCATTTTTTGGGAAGTTGGGACCCATTCTTTACTGTGATTCAGAGATAATAACAATGAAAGGCTTATTGTACAACTGGGCTAAAATCCCCCATTGTTTCTCGATGTTTGGGAGAGAGACCATTTACTGGATTTATAAAAGTGAACTACAGATTTTATTTGCATAGATAAAATAGCTTACAAATTAACATCATTATAGCTGGAACCAGTAAAAAAAAAAACCTTTGTAGCTAGATTGCTTGAAATATATTTTTGCAGATGACGTATGTGTGCAGACCTGGGAGTTTTATAGTTAAATAATTCTTAATTACACCATCATTGCTTTCTACTTCCTAAACCAGGTTGAAAATAACCCTTACATTTACTTTCGGGCCTACGCCAAATTCTCCTCCCTTTTAAGTGGTGTGCAAACACTTGAAGAGTAAATAGCCTTATGGCTAAAAGGTGGACCTCTCAGAAATAGATACCCACGTCATCCTAAGAATCACATAGGTGTGATAAATGATAGTTAAATTATCTCTAATGGGGTTAAAGTGTTCCTATCCTCCTCTCAAGTCCTGCTTTGGGTTACTTATAACACTTGTTCCATACACTGCTGCCAGTGAATACTCCAGCAAATATTTAAAAGAAATGTCACATTTATTTGAAATTGGATTTTCAAAGGCTGGACAAGTTTTTAAGTATCCCATCCTACAATGCCGTGTGCACAACTGTGCACAGTGCATTGTGGGAGTTCAGCATTTGTATACCATTAATGCAGAAACTGTGTTATGCATCTTAAAAGAAAATTTCAAGCTCCATAATCAGTACAGCACAATGAAGTGGTTATGGTGCTTGCTGTGTTCTTTAACCCCTTAAGGACACATGACATGTGTGACATGTCATGATTCCCTTTTATTCCAGAAGCTTGGTCCTTAAGGGGTTAAAACCCTATAGCACTGATTTTGCCAGGAAATTGGCAAATTTGTATTCTCTGTTAATGTAATATTTTAAAGGATTACTTAAACATGCAATTAAACATTTAACACAAACAGATTTATTCTGTAAAGGGCGAATTGGAAAGATGTTAGAGAATTTTAATGCGAATTTCACATTTTATGCAAAAATGGCTGACGTTTTAATTTTTGACATTTTGGCCTAAAAGTTATATTCCACTTAAAATTCCTTATAATCCACTCCTTAGGTATCCACAAAATGCCTCTCACAAGTTTTCTTCACTAGGTGTTGAAATGTAGAGAATGGAAATCCAATTTGTGAAATTTAGTCTAAAACAGCCGCAATGTGGTTATAGTTCATATGGAGAATTTTTTCAAACTAGCACTTTTTGCTGAGTTCTTTACATAAGGCATGTGTGGTTATGGCTTTTTTTTTGTTGTTGTTGTCATCAAACAGATGCAAAGGGGACGCAAGAGCAGCAAAAATAACGATAAACACATAAAAATGTAAAAACAAAATAAAAAACATTAAGTTAACAAAATATAAAATGTGATATGAAAAAAATGGACATATTTTTTTAATAAAAAATAACAAAAATTAAACAAAACAAAAATATACATAAAAAGTAAGATGAATATATAAAAACACAACTAACACAATCAAACATGAGGAGTAGACCACACAGTGACCCCTTGACAAAATAGAGTCCAAGTGTCAGCAAGAAACTAACTCCGTGGATCAAGGGGAAAAGTTGCAGATTAACAGTTTTTTCTGGATGTTGAGCATTTAAATTTATCACCTAGTTCTGATGCTGCCATCAACACTTCAGTTTGTACTATTCAGCCTCCTCTTCCTAGCCCTCGGCTATTAGAAATACAATAGCTAACATGCGGCCGAACCCAAGTTCACATGATGCCTCTGATGTCACATGATCTCCTTTCCTGTTTGCTTATTGGTTGAAATAGTTAAAGTATCTAGAAAGGAGTCATGTGTCCCATTCATGAGAATTTAGAATTTTCCATTTCTGTTACAGTATCTTTAGTCACAGTGTGGCAACTTTGGTAGGAACACAGCCAGAAGCACCTTTCGTGCACCCTCTCGGTGAAACGAGATCTCTCCTTGTACAGTTTACGCAGTTTCGCTCACCTTTGTGTGTCCTTCCTTTTAAATTCCAACATGACATCGAAAACAACCAATTGTAAAAGTAAAATATTGCTACTGCCAGTACTGATACTTCCTTGGTAAAATTGCCCCCCTCAGCCCCCCCCCCCTCAGGCAATATCTTTATCCTGGCCTAGTAATTACAGACTGTTTTGCAATATCTAAAACTACTGGTAATTTTAGTAACTTTGAGAAAAGAAGAGCTTGTCATCATTTGCAAAGCTACCTGTCATCTATGAAAATATTTGCTCTACTTCCTCTTCTTATTTTTAGTACATTTTTTCTGGCTTTTTTTTTTTTTTGTCTCTTTGTATTTCTTGTCTGGGAAGAGATTATGTGATCCGACAGGTAAAATAATCCCTCCGGAGGTGAGGCTCTCTGTAAACGTTTTCTGCAGGCTCCGTTGCATGATACCCCTGGGAAGGCCGAAGCCATTGTTGAAGCCTCCACTGACGAGAAATGACAGTTACTAGGGAAACCAGTTCTAGGCCTAGACATTTGAAAGGCCTAAGCTTTCCTGAAAAGATTGAAAAGATACATCCACCCCAAACAGAACACACCCAAGTATTTACGTGGCCTTGATACTTAATATGTCTTTGTTGAACTTCAACGTTTTGACAGTAAATCTGTAAACAAGACAGTGGATTAAACTGTATTCCTAACATGTGGCACAAGGAAAGGGGTTGACACCTTTTCTGAAAAAATAAACAATGCATAACTACGATTTGTATATTGCCACTGAATACAAATTTTTACCGGCCAATTGATAAAATAAAAATCTTGTTGAAACATTATAAATATTTTGCATAATCATCCACTGTTAAGTCATATACCTCCCAACTTTTCAGGTAGACAAAGAAGGACAATTTAAATTTAGGGGTGTGAGTAACAGGGTGGCCAGGGGTGACCCACTAATAACAAATTGTGCAACTAAAATGTAATTTAGAACAAGAACAATGTATCTAATTACACAGGCTGATTTTTAAACACATTTATTGTAGTTTAAAGACACATTACAGTGAGTATTATTGCTGTGGATCTCTGTTATACACTCTGACACACCAACAATATGGAGCTCCTAGAAAAGAGGAATATTAGGATAGAAAAATAGGGATTTTGGCCAAAATAGGGACTGTACTTCTAAACAGGTACAGATGAGAAGTATGAAGTTCTCATCCATCCAAACTTGAAGTTGGAATCTTTGGGTAAAATACTGTATGTGTTATTTTTTTTCTGATTTGCCAAGGACTCCAAATCTGTGTGTTCAGACTGAGAGGTGGGATTTACCTACCTCCATATGTAGCATTGTGTTATACCAAAGATTCCAGAAAATCTTTAAATATGTTCTCAACCAATTGCTTCTAGGTTCTACCTAATTGACTCTGGCTTCACCCACTTTCCCACAAGTAAAGATTTTTTAAATTTTTGTCCAAAAATGTGTCTGGTACCCCATCAGACAAATTCCTCCCCCATGGAGTGCTATTCACAATTCCCTGTTCTAATTTTTTTTTATATAGTACTATATAAAGTCATATTCAGTTCATCTTTTTTCTTTTTTTCCAATATTATTATTATTAATGCGATTTCTTTCAAGGAATTATATAAATTAAATCTGTCATTTATTTTGCATTTGTTTTAGGTCTAACAACAGTTTAATTTAACATGCGTTCACCAAACTTGTTATTTAATTGTTATCTGTGTTGAGTGGTCATTTCATATTTTCATCATTATTTTTCAACATGGATGGCAGTGTTTGGTTGAGAGGGCTTTCAGTCTCATCATCCAGTTTGGACAAAATTTACATTGCTATTGCAGAAGTGTATATTTGGCCTTACCAAGTCAGCATGGAGAGAAGAAGTGGCCTCCTGGTACCGGTGAGAATGTTTTTTTATATATATTTAAACTGCTCCTAAAACTTTGCCGTTCCCCTACCCAACAAAATTGAGAATGGTTCTCATAAACTCTTGGCAGTACACCCATGCTATTTCGGTGAGAAAAAATACTTATTATTAAACAGGCCCCATGCACCTCTCCACTCTAGCAGCAGTGCCATTCCCAGTAGAAATATATGGCCTTTGATATTGGGAAGAGTCTAATGAAGAAGCTCAGTTTAGTTTATTTTGTTAAATATTTTATTATTCTTTAAGAATGGGTCCCTAAACCAATTTAGCAGTTAGGGAATGAGCTGCCAAGTTGTGCCATGCAATTAATTGAGTACCTGTGAAAATATGTTAAAAAGCCACCGCAATAGTGCCACCAAGCTTCTTCATCAATCATTCTCTACCTTCTTCTTTTGCCACATGACCACAGCCTATAAGATATATATATCTCCATTAACAATCTTTTGATACTTTACAAAGATATTGAGGAATAGAACATTGCATTCATATCTCCTGCAGGACACTACAGCCCAACTGCAGCGATAAACATTAGGCATATCTAAATCCATTAATGACAGAAGAATTTATCGACTGTTGATCTGCACTTTTTACCTTGGGAACGGACCTCTTGTTTTGCTTAGAATTTGCATTGACCCTTTACATGATAACTCCAGCAGTGTCTCTTTGTTACATTTAATTCCAAATAATCTCTGATCTCTGAGATATGCCAGACAGATAACTGAAGTTTTGCATGGCAGAAAATTGGACCCTCAACTTCCTTCTTATTCAACAGAATAGTCAACAGTTTTGCCCACTTCCGGGGATAAAAGTGGGACTTACATATGGAGATCTTTCTTAACACTGGAAGATATAGCTTTTCCTTGTCAGCATGCGTTTGATTGTCTTCCAGAAAAGCTTTTAAGGCTGATTAAGACAAGGCATCTTCTTGTGTGTATGGTGATAGGAGATCTTGATGTGACACGCACTTTTGGCAACAACACAAGCAGTATCTCCTGGTACGCACCACTTACACTACTTCATGTCCCATGATTTAGAAGTTGGCAAAACGGATTGTTAAACCTCGATTAAATAAATCAAAGGAATGTGGGCATATTAATATGTGGTTTTTAAGGAAATTTTCAGAATCGTTTTATTATTACAGTACTATGTTCGTAAAGTGTTCTTCTGTGTCCTATGTAGAATATAAACACACATTCCATGTTTTTTGCCCAGGGATTGACCATGAAATTGCACATTTTAGGACAAACTATTAAATTTGTAAAAAAACAACTCAATTGGAAAATTATTCCAGTTTGGCAATTTCTACATTCGCAATTACCTGGCCAATTCTAGACATATGTCAGTCAGTCTAGTGAATTAGTCTACATTTCCTTTGAATGTTTAGATCCGGAGCAGAAAGGATGCTTTACCACCTTACGGATTGGTGATGTATGTGTCATCAGAACAATCGGATATTTTGGGTTACTTTTCCACAACGGGTTGTCCAGCTCATTTAGAGACAGCTAAACTGAGAAGGCTAAATAAACAGGAGAAGCCCTGTTACTGCACTATCTTTTGTAACCAACAAATAATACCGCTGGCCCTCGAGGAGTTAAGCGAGGCAAATTATGGCTCTGATAATTTCTCAGGGGCTGCTAAATTCTACCATGTGATCATGTGACAAAAGAAGGAGAAGATAGGTCAACAGGCTTAGTTGCCATAGCAGCAGGAAAAGCTACTTAAAAACGTTTCTTTAATGCTTTTCTGGCTTCAGTGTTGGAACCTACTGTGAAAAAGATAGAATGTCTATATCTTTCCTTAACACGCTGAAGGGTATTGGACAGTAAGAGTACAGGTAAGCCAGATCTCAATGCTTACCTAAGTACCTAAGAGTAACAAACACATTTTTAACATAAACTAAAGAGACTTCTGGGGTAGTGATTTATAATGACCGTTTGCAGTAATATTAAAGAGTCACACATTCTGTTAACCATTCGGTTTTCAATTCACCACAATCACTATTTAGTGATTAAGCCCTAAACTATAGTAAGTAAACACCTGAGAGAATTTAAATAGGCAATGGATTGTTGTGGTCCTTAATTCCTTTGGAGACTGGCCAGTCAGTATAACCCCAGCTGTTGTAGAAGTACAACTGCCATGAATAATATTTCGGCCTTTTTTACAGCTGCGAGAAATATATATTAGTTGCAAAAGTTGTCATTAGTAAGTCACCCAAAATTTCCCAGAACAGTTCTATTCATACCCCTAAATTTAAAGTGTCCTCTTTGTCCAAATGAAAGGTTTCATATGGTAAAGAGAATTCCCCAAGGTGACAAATACCAAAGATCAGAACCTTGGTGTGGATTTACTGATAAAGGCACCATCTTGGAGAACAAATATGCATCCGAGAAGCGTAGGTTGGAGAACTGAACCTGCGGCAGGATAATAGCATTAATATAAAACTCTAAAATCGTCCAAGCTGGTCTGGTAACATATTTAGGCTACACAATGGTTTTGCTAGTAGGGCACAAAGTGAAAGCCAACATTACAGGTTGTCATGGCAGGAAAACAAACACCCTGTACTGGGCAACCACTAGAGGATTCTGGTTTCAGGTAACATTTCAGCTAAGAGATCAAGGAAATAGCATAAAATGTTCTTCTCTAAGTATGAGCGGCAGAATATGGAAGAACATGGCTGGGATATAGAATTCATAACGTCACTGCTCTGTGGTCTAAAGTTCTAAAAGTGGGGCAATCACCATGGAAACCAGTAGAATCAGCAGGTACATTCTACTGGTGGCTCCTCACATTTCACATTTTGCAGAACACTTTGCTAAATCTCCCTCTGTGTCAGATTTTAGTTGCATTTTTGCACCCCTTTCTAGAACCGAACACTGTGATAAATCCACCGTGTGAGATGTTCAGATGTCAGTGCATGTTCCGCCATGCTGTGTCACTCTTGGAGGTTGATGAGATATAAGGTGTCACACTTTTCAAATCAAGCAGCCTCCATTGGACAAATCCATATATCACACAATTCATAGTGAGTAGGACCATCTACACTGAGATCTGGAAGTTTTGTGCACATAAAAACGTTCCACTTATTTTACTCCTCGCCCCCGTACCCCTAGGCCAAAAGTTGCAATCCCACCCCTGTTTCACTGAGACCATATAACATCATCAACAGACAAAACAGAGAATAAAGCTACCCAACTAAATCATAGCATGGATCATAAAGCTCTACTCCAATCACAAAAACTGTGTTTTTACAAAAGCAACCTTTTCTGGGGTGGCCCCCTCCCACCCTCCAGTTTTAAACCCAACTGTTCTATCTACGAGTCCAACTTCACCAACTCCTCCATATCTGACGGAAGGGCAGACTTAGGGGAGTACAGAGCAGCATGGAGTGGCGGGGTGTGCTGCCATTGGCTGTTAGTTGCCAATTTTGATATTAGTCAGCCTGCAACTTGCAGCTGGCAGCTAAGGGGTTAATCTGTGTATGTGAGATGTTTCAAAGCAAAAAAACTGCACATACAGACTCATCAACATGGCCACTTCAAATCACTAAATTGGTCATGGTGCTTGGAGTAACACTTTAAATATATACACGTGGCCATCTCCATACAACTTGTTGTAAACAAAGAATGATGGTCTGACTCAGACTACTGAGCATGTGATAAACACAGGATTCAATATATTCAGGCAAATAGCCGTTTTCTCTTGCCATCAGAGAATAATCCTTTAATCTGCTCCATTTATTATAGCCTGCAGAATTTACCTCAATGCTCACCATCATGTTCCTGAAAATTACCTTTTAAACAAACGTTTCCCTAATAGGCAAGATGGCAACTGAATTAGCAATAGCCCACCACCCTTACACTGACCTGAAGTTTAAAGGAACACTATAATGTTAGGTATATAAGCATGTGTTCCTACCACTATAGTGCTGGAGTACCTGTTTAGGTTCCAGGCCCCACTGAAAATGGAGAGAAAAGTTTTTTTAACGTAACTTTTCTCTTTCACTGCGCTGGACTCGCTATGGCTGTCTCTGCCTCCATGGTTAAGATTATTAATCTTGATGATCTCAGCCAATCCAATGCTTTCTCATAGGAATGCATTGGGAGGGTAATGTGCATGTGCGTCAAAACGCCGCGCTGCACCAATCAGCATCTCCTAATACAGATACATTGAATCAATGCATCACTGTAGGAACATCATGGATACGCTGAATGTAGGTGCTGCACACTGTGCAGCACTGAAATAGAAAGCACCTCTAGTGGCCATCTGAGTGACTGCTCCTAGATGTGCTACTAGGCAGCAATGCAAACACTGCCTTTTCTCTAAAAATGCAGCAATTACAGTGATCAGCCTGCAGGGACCGGCTATAGCCAACAGAATCACTACATTAAGCTGCAGCGGTTCTGGTGACTATAGTGTCCCTTTAAAGGATCACTGTAGGCACCATAACAACTTCAATAGATTAAAGTGACTATGGTGCCTGAAGTCTATAAGTGAGGGTCCTGCATCACTGTTAATTGTATAACCTACCATTAAAGGGACACTATAGTCACCAAAACAACTTTATCTTAATGATGCAGTTCTGGTATATAGATCATGCTTTTGAAGGATCACTGCTCAATTCACTGCTATTTAGGAGTTAAATCACTTTGTTTCTGTTTATGCAGCCCTAGCCATACATCCCGTGGCTGTGACTGACACAGCCTGCACATAAACAAAATGTTTTCATTTTTAATCAGATGTAACTTAAATTTAAAGTTTTTATCTCCTGCTCTGTAAACTGAACTTTAACTACACACAAGAGGATCCTGCAGGGTCTAGCAAAATATTAACAGAGCAGGAGAAAATACATTCTAAATTAAAAATAATTTGCAATAAAGAAAATTAGATGACTCTTTACAGGAAGTGTTTCGGAAGGCTGTGCAAGTCACATGCAGGGAGGTGTGACTAGGGCTGCATAAACAAAGTGAATTAACACCTAAATGGCAGAAAATTGAGCACTGAGACTGCAGGGGCGTGATCTGTACACCAAAACTACTTAATTAAGCTAAAGTTGTTTTGGTGGCTACAGTGTCCCTTTAATCCCTTAAGGACCAAATGTCTGGAATAAAAGGGAATCCTGACATGTCACACATGTCATGTGTCCTTAAGGGGTTAAGCAGAGATTCTCAGTTCCCAGCAGCCTGCAGAAATGTGATCATTTTCCTGAGCTACCTGCATGCAGAGCAAGACTAACCCATTTGTATATGCTGCCACAGTTAGCCAGGAAACACACAATCAAGCAAATGTATTTCAGTAAACAATAAAGTTTAGTTATTCAGGAAAAATAAATAAATCAGTTGCAACATTCAGTCTTCAAAAGAAAAGCTGTTACTGCAATAAGATGAAGACTTTGCCTGTACGTTACAATTTGACTTTCAATTCATTGCAATTTGATTTAGTTAATAAATTCTTTAGAGTTTATATCTCCAGAATCAGTGCCACTGGGTTAATCCTTAGAACTGTATACCTCTTAATGACAGAGGAGAATTCTACCAGTTAAATACAATTGTTTAATGAATAAATTGGACACTATGGTTAGAGAACAAGAGGCTGAAATGTATAATTACTCGGCCTCTAAGAAACCTGCATTTTTCTCCTGTTTTGCTGACATGGGCTAACGTGATAGTAACTAATAAGGTTAATGACCTGCCATTAAAATGCAAAACGAGCTCCTAATTGGTTGCAATTATCATAATTGCTAAATCCAAAAGATGTGATTTCAGGCTTGAGAGAAACCCTTGGCAAAACAAACAAATCTTTACATTCTGTTTCTGGTGGGGGTAGGCAGCACGCTTGATCCAATTTTTATTCTTTATGACTTTGTTTGCAAATCGCTATTGGAGCAGAAGACGCTTTGTAAAGTGGGACGAAGAAGGAAGTGCCTGTGGTACAATGGGGTTGATTTAACATTGTTGGATAAGCTATTCAAATGACTTAAGATTTTGATATCTTGATATTTTCACCAGCCTAATCAGATAATTTTGAGTAATGGCCATCATTTCAGCTGTTTATCCAGTTCCATATTTTAAGTGATATCCGTGCAGAGTTTCTGTCTTCCAATAGTTAATCACATTTCTGTCAACAAACTGTCCCTCTTCCTCTGCAAAGCACGTTGCTCTGTTTAGCTTAGAATAGGGATGCCCAAAAGGTAGATCCCCAGATGTTTTAAAACTTCAGCTTTCATGATGCTTTGTCATTTTAGAGCCATGCAAAGCATCATGGGAGCACTGGCGGATCCAGGGGGGGGCAACGGGGCAATTGCCCCCCCCCGAGAAATCCGCCGGTCTCCCTCCCCTGCCAGCAGCACATGCAGGTGCTAGCCCTGCAATGTGCCTGCGGACCGGAGGGGAGATCAGAGCTCTCCCTCCCCGTTCCGCAGGCACAGTGCTGACAGCCGCCAGGGGAGGGAGAGGGAGGACCCGGGAGCTCAGTCTGCAGCTCCTCCGGGTCCTCCTCTCGAGGGAGTTGGAGCGTTGCCGCGGTTACCGCGGCAACGCTCCAAATCTCGCGAGAGTGAAGTCTAGCCCGGGAGCGCGGACTAGAGTTCACTGTAACCACTGGGACCACCAGGGATGAAAATATGTCCCCCCTCCTCCTCAATAAAGGTAAGAAGGGAGGGGGGACATAGAATATTTGTTTTTTTTAAATTAAATAAAGATATATATTATTTAAAAAAGCCCCCCCTACCCTTAACACACACACACACATAGCCCCCATACTGCCCCCCCATGCCGCCCCCCCATACACACATACTGCCCCCATACACACATACTGCCCCCCATACACACACACTGCCCCCATACACACACATTGCCCACATTCACACACACACTGCAACTGTTACACACACATACTGTCCCACACATACACTGCATCCCTGACATACACTGCCCCCCCCTACTCACACACTACAACCTTCACACACACACACACACACACACTGCTCACACACTGTCCCCCTCACACACACACACACTGCACCCCTTACACATTGCACCACTCACACACACCACTGCTCCTATGCCCTACTACCGCCCCATTTCCCAGCAGACCTCAGGTAAGTTGTCAAACTGTTCTTAAACGGTTTGACTACTTACTCTAGGAGGGGGTCCCGGCACTATTGACACCATAACCACTACACTGAGCTGTAGTAGTTATTGTGTCTGGATTATTTCTTTTAAATAATCTACAAGTGCCCCTCCCGAGATCAGGCTCTGGATCCGCCACTGCATGGGAGTTGTAGTTCTACAAAATCTGGGGATCTACCTTTTGGGTATCCGTGGCTTAGAACTCCCAATGTATGTATCAGTTGTTAGATGTTGATGGGCTATAACTACAACATTCTTTTAATTCAGCACTGGGGCAAAGAATTGTACTTAAACAACATCCGTGGACAGGAGTTTGACAACACCGACATAGATCCACTAAAATAAATATTATGGGAAGCCCAAAATCTAATAATATTTTGTGATCTCAAAGCGGATGTGTTACTTTCAGGGGTCTTTGCATATTTTGGGTCTGGTGGCCATGGGGTGCAGTGGAAGATAGGCTTACTGCTTCGTCCTGGAGATATTCTTTCAATAATTGTTCCCCATTCTGTTTTAGTAGGTCCCCAAAGTTTAGAACAGGCATTTTTTATTCATAAACCCTCAGTCAACTGCCCACTATCAACTACTGACCGTACCAACAACTGATTCTAGATGGAGTTATCTTGGACACTGTGAAGAGTTCAGAATTCATTTTTTAATGTATTTTATTACATTTGAAGAATAGATCAGTGAATTTAATTTTTAGTGAATGAGTTGCAAATCTAATGACATGACTTTTAACTGGATTCATGACCAAAAAATGCAAGGGCCACAGATATAAAGGTTATGGATCTATTATGCTCTCAAGGCTCATGAGGTTGGGTTTGGAAAATAAATAAATTAATATAATATACTATATACATTCATTCCAATGTGATTCTATCTCTGAAAATGTGTCACATTTAATAAACATCTAGAAACGATGTATCATTGTTTTAAAATGTCCAATGTCCCTAATCACTCACTAGAACATTTCAAAATGGCAGCTGCCATTCTACTTTAAAACATAGTATTCCTGGAACAATTCTAACAAAAATAATACAAATAAAAATGTTTTAGAATGTTTAGATATATAATATACTTGTCTGAATGTACACTTTTCTGGTAATATAAGTCGAATTGTTACTGCCTTTTAATTTGCATTTAATATTTCTGGGATTGTTCTGATTTTTAAGAAAACATTATATAAAATACATTTAAACATTAAGCACAGCAGTAAACGTTTAGGAGCCACAACGCCGTTGCTTGTGAGATTAGTTTAGCTCTGTAAATATACAAACGGACCCATCAAGTGATTTTTCTCAGTGTTTGCCAGATGAACCTCAGAGCACTGAGTCAACATAAAAGCACAATTACACTCCCAACGATACCTATACTTTTTCAGATGAGAGATTCTTAAGAGTTATTTTCTGCAGGGAACTGAATAAAGGATATATTATATATTCACAAAACAATAAAGCATTGTGATTAGTGATGTCCCGTACTGTTTGCCGAACGGCTCGCCACGGATGGCGAACATATGCGGTAAACTTTGACCCTGTACCTCACAGTCAGCAGACACATTCCAACTAATCAGCAGCAGACCCTCCCTCCCAGACCCTCCCACCTCCTGGACAGCTCACTAAGAATGCAGCTTCACAATGAATGTAAAATTGATGCTGTCCAGGAGGTGGGAGGGTCTGGGAGGGAGGGTCTGCTGCTGATTGGCTGGAATGCGTCTGCTGACTGTGAGGTACAGGGTCAAAGTTTACGCATATGTTTGCCGTCCGCGGCGAACCGTTCGGGGAACAGTTCGGGACATCACTAATTGTGATGCATGATACGGCATAACTCTTATGTGTGCTTATATAGAATGGAGGGTCATTATTTTGGACTCGAATCTCTCTGTCTCTCTTTTCAATCCTTTTTTAGGATCTCCATATTGTTGTTATGGTGAGTGTTTAACAGATCTCCACAGCAATAATACTCACAGTTATGTTATTTTAACATCAATAACAGCGCTATTCATTGAAGTGAAAATTCATTGAAGTGAATAATAATAATGACATTGTAGGGTTAAATCCACCACAAGTGACATTCTGGGTCCTTAACTGACTTTTGGTCCGCTAAATGACGCTAATTGACGCTGGACATCCTCACAATGTGCATGAGGACATCCAGAATCAGCTAAAACCCCATAAGAAAGCATTGATACAATACTTTCCTATGGTGTTGTCTTAATATGATCGCGGGACTTGCTGGGCATGCTCAATAGGATCCCCCCGCCGGCTGCTGTTGACAGAGGAGGAGTGGAAGTGGAGCCTGGCCCAGAGATGTGGGACATCGTCACTGGAATCAGGTAAGTGACAAAAGGGTTTTTTACCTTTTCAACACTGGGGGTGGGGGCACAACTTTGTGTTCCTAGCAATATAATTTGGAGTGGAGTGTCCCATTCTATTACCTCAAAATATGCAAAGACCCCCATAGATGATGGGGCCACTTTAAAGTTTCCCACTATGCCAACTCAAATTCTAGGAGCTATGGATACACTAAAACAGGATAATCTTGCAGGCAGTTAAATTTCTATCCTCTAGGTCCTGTATGCTTGCACAATGGACATTTATTACTATCAATATCAAATAACTCTAGGGTACTACATCTGGAATACAATGACACTCAGCCAATGCATAGTGTATCGACACATACACGTAGAGATAATTGTGGGACAAAAGATTACAAATAATATTTTGTGAAAATTATGAAAAATTCTATCTGACATATTCTAACCAGCGGTGTATTTACCGCGAGGCTGACAAGGCATTTGCCTTGGGCGGCACTTTTTGGAAGGCTGGTTAGCAAAAAAAAAATTCCCCCAATTGCACTGGCAAATGCCTTGCCAGCATCTTGTCCTGGGGTGTCCAGGAGCTGGCCGGGTTGCCTTCTCATGGCTCCCCAAGGCTGGCGGCGGCAGCACTTTCTGGGCGGGTGACGAGGGAGCACTGATCCTCCTGTTCAGCTCTCTCTTGCGCACCACAGTGATGCCGGAGCCGGCATCACTATGCGGCACGCAAGAGAGCTGAACAGGAGGATCAGTGCTCCCTCGCCGATTGCAGTGACCGGCCGTCCAGCAGCCCCACTGGACCCCAGGGAAAGTGAGAATCCACCCCAGCACTCCCAAAGGTAAGGAGGCTGAATAAAAAATTGAATAAAAAAAAAATAAAAAATAAAATATATAAATATATATGTGTGTGCGTGCATGTCTGTTAGTGTGTGTGTGTCTGTTAGGGAGTGTGTTACTATGTGTGTGTCTGTTAGTGTGTTAGTGTGTGTGTCTGTTAGTGTGTATGTATCTCTGTTAGTGAGTGTGTATGTTAGTGAGAGTATATGCGTGTCTGTTAGTGAGTGTGTGTCTGTTAGTGTGTCTGTTAGTGAGTGTGTTAGTATGTGTGTGTCTGTTAGTGAGTGTGTCTGTTAGTGATTATGTGTGTCTGTTAGTGTGTGTGTGTGTCTGTTATTGAAAGTGTCGGTGTGTCTGTTAGTGAGTGTGTTACTATGTATGTGTCTGTTAGTGTGTGTGTGTTAGTGAGTATGTTAGTGTCTGTCTGTTAGTGAGTGTGTTAGTATGTGTGTCTGTTAGTGAATGTGTATGCATGTCTGTTAGTGAGCGTTATGTGTGTCTGTTAGTGAGTGTGTGCCTGTTAATGACTGTGTATGTATGTTAGTGACTGTATGTGTCTGTTAGAGAGTGTGTGTGTGTGTGTCTGTTAGAGAGAGAGTGTGTGTGTGTGTCTGTTAGTGAGTGTGTATGTGTGTCTGTTAGCTAGTGTATGTGTGTCATTGAATGTGTGTGTTTGACACTGAGTGTATATGCAGTGGCTTACACACAATCCATGGGGCCCCGGTGCAAAACTGATCCGTGGCACCCCCTCCCTCCCCCTTTCCCCTCTCTCCCTCCTCCCATCTCTCCCCAGATCCATGCCCCCCATCTCCTCTGACACATACATACATACAGACACGCACACAAACCTACACACAGACAGATACACACAAAAACATACATCCATCGACAGACACATACAGACACACACACATATATACACACAGACACATACATACAGAGAGACACAGGTCCCACTCTGGCGTAGGCCGGTTTCAGCGTTTCAGCTGTGTGTATTTACCGCGAGGCTGACAAGGCATTTGCCTTGGGCGGCACTTTTTGGAAGGCTGGTTAGCAAAAAAAAAATTCCCCCAATTGCACTGGCAAATGCCTTGCCAGCATCTTGTCCTGGGGTGTCCAGGAGCTGGCCGGGTTGCCTTCTCATGGCTCCCCAAGGCTGGCGGCGGCAGCACTTTCTGGGCGGGTGACGAGGGAGCACTGATCCTCCTGTTCAGCTCTCTCTTGCGCACCACAGTGATGCCGGAGCCGGCATCACTATGCGGCACGCAAGAGAGCTGAACAGGAGGATCAGTGCTCCCTCGCCGATTGCAGTGACCGGCCGTCCAGCAGCCCCACTGGACCCCAGGGAAAGTGAGAATCCACCCCAGCACTCCCAAAGGTAAGGAGGCTGAATAAAAAATTGAATAAAAAAAAAATAAAAAATAAAATATATAAATATATATGTGTGTGCGTGCATGTCTGTTAGTGTGTGTGTGTCTGTTAGGGAGTGTGTTACTATGTGTGTGTCTGTTAGTGTGTTAGTGTGTGTGTCTGTTAGTGTGTATGTATCTCTGTTAGTGAGTGTGTATGTTAGTGAGAGTATATGCGTGTCTGTTAGTGAGTGTGTGTCTGTTAGTGTGTCTGTTAGTGAGTGTGTTAGTATGTGTGTGTCTGTTAGTGAGTGTGTCTGTTAGTGATTATGTGTGTCTGTTAGTGTGTGTGTGTGTCTGTTATTGAAAGTGTCGGTGTGTCTGTTAGTGAGTGTGTTACTATGTATGTGTCTGTTAGTGTGTGTGTGTTAGTGAGTATGTTAGTGTCTGTCTGTTAGTGAGTGTGTTAGTATGTGTGTCTGTTAGTGAATGTGTATGCATGTCTGTTAGTGAGCGTTATGTGTGTCTGTTAGTGAGTGTGTGCCTGTTAATGACTGTGTATGTATGTTAGTGACTGTATGTGTCTGTTAGAGAGTGTGTGTGTGTGTGTCTGTTAGAGAGAGAGTGTGTGTGTGTGTCTGTTAGTGAGTGTGTATGTGTGTCTGTTAGCTAGTGTATGTGTGTCATTGAATGTGTGTGTTTGACACTGAGTGTATATGCAGTGGCTTACACACAATCCATGGGGCCCCGGTGCAAAACTGATCCGTGGCACCCCCTCCCTCCCCCTTTCCCCTCTCTCCCTCCTCCCATCTCTCCCCAGATCCATGCCCCCCATCTCCTCTGACACATACATACATACAGACACGCACACAAACCTACACACAGACAGATACACACAAAAACATACATCCATCGACAGACACATACAGACACACACACATATATACACACAGACACATACATACAGAGAGACACAGACACACATACATAGACACAGACACATACATACAGGGCCCCATGGATTGTGTGTATGCCACTGCATACAGAGACACACGTACATACAGAGACACACACACATACAGAGAGACACAGACACACATACAGAGAGACACACACATACAGAGACACACACACACATACATACAGAGACACAGACACACACACATACAGAGACACACATACACATACAGAGACACACACATACATACACATACACAGAGACACACACACATACATACAGAGAAACACACACACATACCAAAATGTTTCCTACCTTGTTACTTTCCCTGGGGTCCAGTGGTGGCTCAGCCTGATGGGAGTCAGAGTTCCCACTCTGACTCCTTCCTCCCGCGTGTGCTGATAGCTGGGAGGAGTGACCAGGGAATTACTTCTTCCCAGCTCTGATGTAATCACAGGGGGCCCGGTCGCGCTCTTAAAGCGCCCAGCGCTGACCGGGCCCCCTCACAATCCATATCCATCGGGTGGCCCTGACAGCATGGGCCACCCGATGGACCCCTCCATATGCGGCCCCTGCGGTTTGCCGTGCAGGCCGAGCCTCAAAATGTGGCAGCAGGCCTGGTGCCTGGTCGCAGCTGCGACCCCTGCGACCGCGGTTTGTACGCCGCTGTGTGTATGTGTATTTAGAAGGCTGGGCGGGGGGAGGGGGAGCTGAGTTTTGTCATGCCTAGGGCAGCAAAAAAACAGGATACACCACTGATTCTAACCCCATTATTGTGGCAAATGCTAAATAAAAGTGCTCGGTATATCTGGGAAGCAGTCCTTTGGGACTCCACATTACCCCCGTCTTCCTACCCTGTGACCCAGCATATCTTCCAGATGCCTAACATAAACCAAACAATTAGATTGTGTTGCCTGAAGACATACTCCAAAAGTACAGAGACAACACAATAAAAGGATGTGGTCTCAATTAATGCTTACTGCGTATTAAATTGCAGACAACCTGTTCACTAAAGTGAGAATTTAAAGTAAAATTAATTGTGAATATTACATTTAAGGACAGGATAGCCAATCGGAGAGCATAGCAGACTAAAAGAATTCTTGTGGTTCGGTTATTTTGACCATAAATTTGAAATCCACTTTGAATTCTCCTTGAATTCTCTCATTTTGGGGGGGCGGGGCCAGTGGCGGATCCAGAGCCTGATCTCGGGAGGGGCACTTGTAGATTATTTAAAGAAATAATCCTGGCACAATAACCACTACAGCTCAGTGTAGTGGTTATGTTGTCAATAGTGCCGGGACCCCCTCCTAGAGTAAGTAGTCAAACCGTTTAAGAACAGTTTGACAACTTACCTGAGGTCTGCTGGGAAATGGGGCGGTAGTAGGGCACAGGAGCAGTGGTGTGTGTGAGTGGTGCAATGTGTAAGGGGTGCTGTGTGTGTGTGTGTTTGTGTGAGGGGGACAGTGTGTGAGCAGTGTGTGTGTGTGTGTGAAGGTTGTAGTGTGTGAGTAGGGGGGCAGTGTATGTCAGGGATGCAGTGTATGTGTGGGACAGTATGTGTGTGTAACAGTTGCAGTGTGTGTGTGAATGTGGGCAATGTGTGTGTATGGGGCGGCAGTGTATGGGGGCAGTGTGTGTGTATGGTGTATGGGGGGCAGTATGTGTGTATGAGGGCAGTATGTGTGCATGGGGGGGCAGTATGTGTATGGGGGGCAGTATGTGTGTATGGGGGCAGTATGCGTGTATGGGGCAGTATGTGTGTGGGGGCAGTATGTGTATGTGTATGTGTGTATGGGGGCAGCATGTGTATGTGTATGGGGGGGCAGTATGTGTATTGGGGGTCGTATGTGTGTATGGGGGGCAGTAGTGTGTGTATGGGGGGGCAGCATGGGGCTGTATGTGTGCATGGGGGCAGTATGTGTGTATGGGGCAGTATGTGTGTATGGGGGGCAGCATGGGGCAGCATGTGTGTATGCATGGGGCAGTATGTGTGTATGGGGGGGCAGCATGTGTATGGGGGCAGTAGCATGGGGGGCAGCATGTGTATGGGGGGCAGTATGGGGGCTATGTGTGTGTGTTAAGGGTAGGGGGCCTTTTTTTTTATAATATAGATCTTTATTTAATTAAAAAAAAACAAATATTCTATGTCCCCCCTCCCTTCTTACCTTTATATAGGAGGAGGGGGGACATATTTTCATCCCTGGTGGTCCCAGTGGTGATTCCCTGGTGGTCCCAGTGGTTACAGTGAACTCTAGCCCGCGCTCCCGGGCTAGAGTTCACTCTCGCGAGATTTGGAGCGTTGCCGCGGTTACTCCAAATCTCGCGAGAGGAGGACCCGGAGGAGCTACAGACTGAGCTCCCGGGTCCTCCCTCTTCCTCCCCTGCCGGCTGTCAGCACAGTGCCTGCGGACTGGGGAGGGAGATCTCTGATCTCTGATCTCCCCTCCGGTCCGCAGGCACATTGCAGGGCTAGAGCATGCATGTGCTGCTGACAGGGGAGAGGGAGACCGGCGGATTTCTCGGGGGGGGGGGGTCAATTGCCCCGTTGCCCCCCCCCTGGATCCGCCAGTGGGCGGGGCCTGACAGCCAAGATGGCAGGCCGCATAATCTCAGAGCTCCTGCTGCATCAGACCAAAGAGCGGAGATACTGAGCGGTCCGACAGCAATAACGGCACATGGTGACCAGCAAAGGGCACGCGACAACACAAGCACCGGAGCGCCGAAGAAAAGCTGAAACCGGCCTACGCCAGAGTGGGACCTGTGGTCCGGCGGAGGCGGCCGATCCCACGGCCTGGGACACACTCACCAGCGAGAATGCATAGCAGCCCTGCCACCCCTCCTATGGACCGGCGGGGGATATCCCGGTCCTCGCTGGGGGCGAATACCCCCATATCGCTGAGAACCCAAGCGATGAAACCCTTAAGCACCCAGAACCATCAGAGCCTAACCAAGATGGCGGCTCAGCAGCAGACTAAGACTAGGCACACACAAGCCGCCCAAGCACATGCCCGAATTCTATGAACAGCTCTGTACCTAACTCTGGACGAAGCTGCGTGCCCGGAGACAACTCTTCAGACAGGCAATGAGAGATGTGGAGGCATGGATCCGCCCAGCTACCCGGCGCAGTCTGCGGGAAAACCTCACCCGTGACTATGGAGCAGCATCCTGAGCGAAACGGAGCAGCAAAACTACAAGGCAGGAAACGGCGCCATGCTCCCCAGGCAGCACTATTCCTGTTCCCAGACTTCAAAGCAAGACACACTGCTGCATGCGACATGCCGAGCACGCGGCAACCCCAGCAACTGCTAAACGGCAAGGCACTAACTCACATGGGGGAACGCATGGATCATACCGGGACATCGCCCGCAACGCAGCAGGGTTGCTGAACGGTGGACTGGAAAAGTAAAGAGCTCATCCACGACCGGCCAAGGAAGGAACCGATGGACTTTAGTTATTCAGTGGGACTGGTGTGGTGAGAGTGGGAATAGGGTGATCTGCACATGTGAGACTCAAGCTGACGCCACTTTTGTCCCTTGCCACACCTGACAACACAGCCTGGCATGTGTCCCGATCGCTAGCCATTGACATTAACTGCTTGTATACTCTACCATACATATGATACTCATATTCTCAGACCTGTTTATATTTTGTTTTTATTGTTAATCGCTGCCTTTTGCCACTTAGGTCCTAAGCATTAACTGGATCTCTGCTTTGCTTACTGAAGTGGTTTCTGGGGCTACTAGGTCAACTTAAGACTAGGAACAACTTGTCAATTACTTAACTGAATGAAGCTTAGAGCTCAGACATATACACATCTTTGCACAATCCCATACCTATCTAGTCGAATGCCTGCAGGGGTTATTATGATTATTGCTGCGACACATAGCCTGCTGCTTAACTTACTCAGTGTGAGACACACTTGATTAATCGCATATACGCTAACCACATCATCAGCCAAAATATCTTATAGTACTCATTAACTAATCTAAAGCAACAGTTATATTCAACCTGTTTTACTATGTACACAAGCTATCGTTTACTCAAATACTACTCTACAAAAATTGTGCAGAATATTCTACATGCAACCCAATGGTTAAGTGTTTGTTTATATGCTTGTCAAGCTGTTGGGGCATGACGAGCCCAC
Organism: Pelobates cultripes; assembly: GCA_933207985.1. NCBI lineage: Eukaryota > Metazoa > Chordata > Amphibia > Anura > Pelobatidae > Pelobates > Pelobates cultripes. The sequence goes on along the minus strand of OW240918.1, from coordinate 134,981,933 downwards.
TTGTTATATTTTCATGCACGCAAAAAATAAAGAATTTAAAAAAGAATTCTCTCATTTTGGTGAGTTAACCTGAACATTTCTAAGACTCTGTATGTTCTCAGCACAGATTGATGGGTTAAACAGAAGTGCAGAATTCTGATCACTTCTCTTCATTTACATGTGTTAAGAATGCCAAATCTCACACACACACTCATGTAGAATCCAGTGGACTGTGCCAGATATTGCAAGGCCAGACACCTTATAGACCCAGTGCCATGCTGTTTTATGAATCCTCACCCCTCCCGGCATAGCTGAGATCCTACTGCCGGGATCGCTCTGTCCAACATAAATAGCAACGAAGATCGCAATTTAAATGCATGACGCGGCAGGGAATTCTGTACTTGGGTCAGGGGTCGGGATATGGCTGCATTAATTATTTTTCTTCTATTTTCAAAAAAATTATTTTTCTTTTTGTTTTTTTTCAAAGACCATTCACCACAATTTTAAACAGTGATGTTTTAGTTATTTAAGCAGATAGTTCCAGCAAATCTGGTGAGCATCACTAACACCAGAAAATTATTTCTGACCACATGAGAGACTCTTTAATAAAGATAAGTTCAGGATTCTCTTGAAATCAGAGTGAAATGTGAGGTGCTGTAAAGTTATTCTATGTGGGCGTATTTCTCGTGCGTCCCTCTGTTCCCTTTATAAACTGCCGAAGGATTCTAGAATAGTGAAAACAAAGTAATTTTCCTATCTGGACCAATAGGCAGTAGCAGATCAAAGGCCCTTAAAGCGATGCTGTCATATGGTTTCCTTTCAGCTTTCCTTACCTCCCACCTCTTGTATCTTAATGATTACACAACAACATTGTATTTAGTTTTATAATCTTTTTTTCCTAGCATCAAATCTCAGTATCGAGGTGCCATTTTGTTTTACTTTTTCCATGAAGTCTGCAGTTTGCCCTTTTGTGGGATTCTTTCAACTGGTGGATTATGGGTAAATTACCTTAGCAACTAAAACGTAATCTTGTTTAAGCTCCACCCATTGCAAGAGATCATAATTGCTACTTTAATTTTCATAATTTGCTACGCCCTACTTTTTCTTATGTATACGAAGAAAACTAAGGTGAACCTAAAAAAAAAACCTTAAACCTGCAAAGTGACAGTGCTGCTTTAACTTGTTATGGATCAGTGGCGAAATAATGCTGTGGAGGAATAATGCGTCAGGGAGCACATTTTACATTTATATTATTTGATTAATTTTGGTCATCACCAGGTTCATTTGTTTTACGTGTAGTCCCACATATGACCACATGGTGTGTTTGTAGTCAGTAGTTTAGTGAACTATCTATTCAATATAAAATCCAATCTCTCTATTGTAGCACTCTGGATTGGAGCCCTAAGTAAATGTTAAACGGATGCTGTACTGCCCAAATAAAATATAAAAAATATATATTTAGTAGCTATAGCCCCAAATAAAACATGCATGCTTAATTATGCTTTTTTATTGAAGGTATATCTAAAAACAGATTGCAAAAGTGGCAGTTCTCTTGTCTGCAGCCTTTGCAAGCCCTCCCCTTCTAACTCCACCCAGACTTTCTGTGGATGTCCAATCACAGACTTCCCAATTCAGCTCAATGCAAAGTCTTTGCAAGGCAGGTGCTCTGGGCAAGTGCTGGCTCTTGAGTTTATCTCCACTGAGCTAACCAAACCAGGAAGTAAGAGGACCTGTTGTCTGATTGACAGCCAGGGGGTGTAATAAGGTTAATTTATAAAACTGTCAATTTCTATTGAAATGTGTATTTTTTTTGTAAATTAAAATATTTGGACACATGCTCATAAAGCATTTCAGCAAGCTGAAGTGCTTTGGGTATTGGAGGTGTTAAACAGAACAAGGAGTTATGATGCTTGAAACCTGTATTTGTCTGTTGAGTTAGTTAGCAGCATGAAAGCTTTCATCTTGCCCCAGAACTGCCACCAAAGTGTTCTTTGCCATTTTGGTAAGCAGCTATATCTCCAAGACAGAAAATGTCAACAGCTGTTCTACAGTTTATTAACTTGTTCGTCTTCAATCGTCGCCCCACTCCGTCTTTTCTAGAATGGATCATGCTAATTATTATCAGGTTTCCCATCTTTTATTAACCTTCGCCCCTTTTCTTAACAGTATGAGCTCCTTCTCCACCCGATGTCCCAAATTACATGGTGGAGATACCCTACCCCCCTTTTTGTTTTATGATAAACATCTGTTTAATATGCTCTCCCCCTCAAGCTGATGGAAAGTGACAGGTGTGTTTTAGCCTCACACGTCTCTGCCAATATGTTTTTAGTTACTCAGATCCGGCTGCTGTCCCCTAGCCCCCTGCAGGCACCCGCCGAAAAGATAAATTCATTAAGACCCGTTTTCATTTCCACTGGGGAGTGAGCACCTAAATATTGTAACTGTATCCACACAAGGTCTGTAGAAACACAGAATTCCTACAACTGCTTGCGCTCAAAGTAACCGGGAGACTAATAAATTGCAGCCAATTTTGATGTAATTGGAGATTTTTACTCAATCACAACTAGCTCCTCTTGGTAGGCATTAAACAAACAAACAAACAAAAATTTTTATTAAAAACTGGAAAAACGGATAAACTTGTGTATTTAGAAAAAAAAAAAATCTTACATAAATGTGCATACATTTTTCCAAAGAAACATTTATTTAAAAAACACTATTTTTTTAATTTTATTTTTTTTACATTTGGATTTTCGTTCTCTCCTGTCATTGTATTCTACACACTAATGGTTTTTGGAGAACAGATCTAACCGCCTTTTTTTCTAGTCAATAAATACGTTACAATGTTTTAAAACCAAATACCCTGAGCATTGCAATCAGGAAGAAGCTGTCAAGTGGATGCTGGGGAAATAACTTTCAAAGTGAAAACTGCAGACACATAAAGAATTAACAAAATATCTACTGGGTTTTTGTGCTTTGTAGATTAAAGGAACACTAAAGGGCTAGAAACACAAAGCTAATGCTTTAATGTTGACCAATTCTAGCCCCTCTTACATCTCTTCACAGATCCATAGGTATGCCCCTTTTCGGTCTCTCCGCTCTGCCTGTGACCTTCTCCTGTCCGCTGCTCGCACCCATACGGCCATTTCGCGCTTCCAGGACTTGGGCGGCTCTCTTCCTATGGAATAGCCTGCCTACCGCCATCAGACTCTCCCCTAGTCTTCAATCATTTAAGAAGTGCCTTAAAATCCATTTCTTTAGGAAAGCTTATGGCCTCCCAGACTAACCTCTACCTCACATACCTGTCTCTTGCGCTCTTCCAAAGGGCAGCACTCTACTCTCTTCTCCAGCTCTGCTTCACTCCCACCTTATTTGATTGCTATTTCCTGTCCTAATGTGTTTAACACCCCACCTCCTATAGACTGTAAGCTCGTTTCAGCAGGGTCATCTTCAACCTACCATTCCTGTAAGTTTTTTTGTAATTGTCTTATTTATAGTTAAATACCCCTCTTATAATATTGTAAATCACTACTGAATCTGTTGGCGCTAATAAAATGGCAATAATAATGTCCCTGCCCCTGGTTACCATGTTCCCACCCCCAGTCGGTGCCATAAAAATAATAAAATAACAGATTTTACTCACCTTTGTCGTGCTTTTTCCAAGTTTCCCCATAGTTACAGCAGAAGCACCTTCAGTGGTCAAGAGAGAGCCTGAGTTGAGGAGTCTTCATGTTCACCCTAGACCACCAAGAAAATGGGTTTCAAAATTGGCAGGGCTTTTGGGGTCTGAGTGATTAGAGCCATGGGTGTCACTCTAAATGCCCAAATTCACAGATTGGATTTAGAAATAAAAGAAACTAAGCCAATAGATCATTATTCTGTTTTGGTGTAGTGTATATATCAGACAACACAAAGTGACACATTAGTGCTCGCAAGTAAAGGGTTACATATAAATGGGGCATTCTAAGCACCATAACCACTTCACCATGATGTAGCAGGTATGGTGCTATGTTTCCCCTGGTGCGTCCCATGGTGGGAAGCCCATGGTCCTGCTGGTCTTCTGTAATATTGTCAATGTTTCCATTCCAATGTAGCAATATCAATTTTAACCAACTTTCAACATATTTTATTGGCTGAGAGTGTCAGGTGATAATCCTCAGCCAATGAATGAATAGGGGATCCCCCTAGCCCAGAATTCGTTACTCCCTCCACTTCATTATTCCTTCAGCAGACCCTTCTTTCTGGTTTACCATCTTTTGTTTTTCTTAAATTCTTTATTTTTCATTTTGCAGGAGTATAAAGATAACAATGAGTGTTGTATAGTTAAAAGCAGTATATATAAAAAAGGGGGGGGGGAAGAATAAAGGTATTGAACGATGCAGAACAGTTCAGGCCACATGTCTGAACAAAAGAGGGTTATCCTCATACAATAGCTGAAACAGAAATACACATGGAATTATTTAGCTGTGGACCAACATGGTATTCAATACTGGTGTGACATTCTACACAACCGGTCTATATAGGGGTGTATATACCGGTGGGGGTCACCATTGCATTCCATTGAATCAGGTGCACCCCATCTCTGTACTCTTTAGGGCAAGTATTCATTATCGGATGACCGTGCGTTGGGATTGGGGGTCCCTTCATCTTCTGTTTAGTTTTGCATGTATTAACATATTTGATATATTTTACCTGCTTTGTGGAATGTGTCTTAATGTATTTGTAATGTGTGTGTTTTCTGTTCTGCAGCACTGAAAAGGTTAAGAAAGTTTAAGCTATGGACATTGCGCCATGCGTAGTGATGGATTAGGTACGTCTTCACAGCTTAATGAGTGTTACTTCTCCTGTTAAGATGTTTAGAATATGTTTATTTGCAGTAAAGGTGACGTAGAAGCGTTTTGGTGTTCCTTTTTTTTCCTAACAGCTAGTCCTAGCAGCAAACGTTAAATAGGTTGTTAATTTCTCTTTCCCATATGGTTTTATGGGAGGAAAGATTACCAGCCGCTGGCATCGTTTAACCCACTTTAACACTCTCTAACTGGTGTCATTGTATCAAGAGTCAGAAGAGTCCTCTTATTTAGTGTTTAATGTTAATATTTTTCATCTTGTGTGTAGTTCAATATTCCTTTATGCTATCATGAACTATTGCGAGTCATGTAAAGGGACACTTTAGTCACCAGAACCACTGCAGCATAATGCAGCAGTTCTAGTGTCTCTAGCCTGTCTCTGCAGGTTTTAATACAAACATTGCCTTTTCAGGGAAAAGTGTTTACATTACTGCCTAGTAACACCTCTAGGTGCAGTCACTCAGACGGACACCAAAAGTGCTTCCTGGGTCAGTATTGCACAGTGTGCAGCACTGGCATTCAGAGATGTTAGGGATGCCGAACATTCCCCTTAAAGTTAGATTGATTTAATGCATCTCTATGAGGAAATGCTGATTATCGCAGTGTATTGTTTTACCGGGCATGCACACTAGCCTCCCAGTGCTTATGGGTAAGAATTAGATTGATTGAGATCATCAGGATTGACCGGTGCGCCATGTGAGAAAAAAATGTGTGTGATCCAAAGGAGGATGGGGACCTAAGTAGTTAAACACTATAGTGTCAGGAATACATATTTTTATTCCTGAAACTTGTGTTCTTTTAAGGGCTAAGTTCATTAAAGGGACACTGTAGTCACCAGAACAACTACAGCTTAATGTAGTTGTTCTGGTGAGTATAATAGCTTCCTTCAGGCATTTTCATGTAAACACTGCCTTTTTAGAGAAAAAGTAGTGTTTACACTGCTCCTAGGGACACCTCCAAGTGTCCACTCCTCACATGGTCACTGGAGGGGCTTCCTGGATGAGGGCTGCACAGTAAGCAGCCCTGCCGTTCAGCGTCCCCACGCTCTGCATGGAGACGCTGAATTTTCCTCAAAGAGATACACTGAATCAATTGGCTAAAAATGGGTTGGCTAAAAATTGGCCATTTAGATGATGTCACAAAGTGGGCGGAGCCAGTGCCGGCGGAGACGCGCGGCGCTGGAAATAAGGTGAGTTTTAAACTTTTATAGGGGGGCTAAGGAAGGGCAACCCACCTAAATGGGGTTTAGCACTTTAGGGTCAGGAATACATGTTTGTGTTCCTGACCCTATAGTGATCCTTTAAGTGTATTATAAAATGTGTAGGGCATTTTAAATTTGTTTTTTCCATTTTTCTTTTATTTCACCAACCCAGTTTTCGTTATTTTTAATTGTTTTATACATTCAAGTTGATTCTGGTAGTTTAGAATTCTGTTTTTACTTGAAATGTGTTCACAAACAAAATTATATTATTTGCTTTTATTAATATGTGAATGAAAATATACATGTTTCTTGGAGGGGGATACAATGGAACATCTTTTGAAGATATAAACTTTCTGATTAATTTCCAATGTTCTTTCACCACTCTTATTTTTAACTTTATGTCTGATATATCGGAATGGCAACAAAAAAACTTGGCAGCCTTTTAGTATTCATTTTTGGCGTATCCCACACTGACTCCTAATCCTGCTTTGTAGAGTTCAATCTTAATGTACTTAGTGTTGTCTATACCTTATAGTCTTGCCATACCCTGTCATTTTCAATGATATCCGATTTTGCTGTTGTTCACATGATCTCTTTGACTTTCTTGCTAGAGAAATGTGTAGTATACAATTATACAACTGGAGAAGGCTTTCGGCACCGAACACAGTTAAGGATTTGAAGAATGCTTGGGATGCATTTAAATCTAACGCAGTAATGCCTTGGGTTATTGCTCGTTAAGTGTATAAGGAAAAAACGTAAAGGAATTGAAAAATTGTGGGACTTTGTATAAGGCTAAAAAAGTAAATTAATTGGAATTCGCTTGGCGCAGACGGAGTATTCCCCTTGTGAACTACAGCAGTTTGGATAGTTGCCGTGGGTTACCGCGTTAATACTCCAATACATCAAGAGGCCTAGTGAGAAGAGTTAACTCAGCTGCCGAAGGTCCAAGCTAGTTTTACTAAATACCACCGGACAACCAGGGTTTTTAATGCCCCTGACCAAAAGTAAGAAGAAGGAAATAAAGTCATTTATTTATGTTTAAATAGAAATAATAAAAACATATAAATGTATAATTCCCCACAATACACACACAATACAGGCTCTACCTCACCCATCACATATACACACTGCACCCCTCACATAAACGAGGTCCTCTATACACATACTGCACCTGCCACACACACTGTTATTCTCAACATCCCCTATACCCATTCGTGATCCCCTACAGACAGACACTATACACACTATATTCTTGACACACACTACATCCGCTGTACACACTCTGGATAACCTATGCACACACTAGATCCCTTATACACAAGCAGACACTACATTTCCTAGATACACACACACACTCTACATCCCCTACATACACACAAACACTACCCCCCATGCACATACTTGCAACATCCCCAATGACCAAACTATACCCCCTATACACATGACTACAGCCTTTATGCACACATACAAAGTGACTCTCTACAGGCCCTAGACACACACACTACTCACAAACATACAGAAAATTTGAAATTTTGTGGCTCCTTACCCAGCTCAAGGCCTGGGTCCCCAAGTGCACCCAATGCCAGTGCTTGCTCACAAGGATAAATAAAGAAGATGCAGTGTGTGTGTATATAGCGGATGCAGCGTGTTTGTGCGTGCATAGTGGATGCATATAAGTACAATAATTATGAGTTTTCATACTTGGCAGACTAGTTTACTTATTTAACTATGATATGTTCTGAATAATGAAAGGAGATAGGCTATCCCAACTTTCTAAATACTTTATAAAATTTGTCTGTGTAATAGTTTGTCAAACTATCAAATCTAATTAACAGGATAAACAAAAAGAGTTTAAAAGACTTGGGCCTCGATTTAATATTATTGGATAAGATTTTCAAATGATTTCATATTTTTGTAAAAACTTTTAAAAATGAAATATCAAAAAACATCATATTTAAAACAAATATCAGTATATATATATATATATATATATTAAAAAATCTAAATTTAAATTTTTTTAAAATAGTAAATTTCAGTGGTAACATTTTGCCCAACACCTCAAACCCACGCAGAGAAACACAAACCTATTTACATGTTTAGCTAAGTGAATTTAAAATTTAAGACCAACCAGTTTGGTTAATTTTCCTTTTAAATTTTAAATTCAGTTTGGATTTATTTTGAATTACTGGCAATTCTCAATTTAGTGAATAACTTGCTTCAAAGGTTAGGAATGTATGTAAGTGACAGTAGATAGAGCAAAAGTTATTTGCTTCCTCCTACCAACTCAGTTTTAGTGGATAAAGCCCTTTTTATGCGTTAGTAAATCATTTTATAAAACAGATTAATAAAATACATTTCTTGTGCTTAAAAAACAAGATGAACAGGTTGAGAAGATCAGAAACCAGGCCCCTGAACACAAACCAGCCTGAGACAAGGCGTAGCACAGTCTAGTTATGTAACCAATATGGGTCTTTCTTTGTGCTTCCAAATAAGGGGTCACAATCACGGTCGTTACAGCGCAATTAGTAAAATTATCAAATGTTGACAATTAGTCACTGCAGCACAATTTCTGGACCTAGTATAACAGCAAAGGACAAGCATTCTTTTCTGTTTTCTCTGGAGAATAGGGGTACGGGGATTCCGTTTTTATTAACCTTTAATTGGTTCAAACTCCGGTATTATCTTTATCAGATTAAGAGACACCATACAACAGACTGCGCTCTTCACCCCCAAAAAATAATTTCACTTCCCAGATGACGCCAGTCCCATGTTTGGGGTGGGTTTTCAAGGTGGTATAATCCTATCATTTTATTAAAAAAAACACGAGAATTTTATAGAGTTTTGTTGCATGGGTTCTGCACGAATAGACACAAAAAATAGAACTACTGAAAGAGAGGGAACTTTTGGCCCTGAGTTTAGCGAGATATGTACAATTTCAGAAAAAAAAGGTATTAGTTAAAGGGACATGCATCACTTTAAGATAACTGTCTCATTCAAAACTTTAGCTTTGAATGAGACAGTTGCCTCACTCTTCAGGCTGAAAAAGCAGGTAAATGTGATTCCCCCCCCCCACCCCAGATTTACTTACTGCTTCTTTCTCATGGTTTCCACACCCACCCAAGGGGAGCACTGATATAACTAATCAGTGTCTTATCCCCAGGTATGCTGTAAAAGTGCATTGGGCATGCCTGACAGATCTACATGCGCAGTTTCAAGATCTCTTCACTTTGCAACATCCTGACTGGGGAGAGGGAGTCTGATCAGTGTGATTTGTGCAGCATAAGCTCAGTGTTGGGGTTTTCTCTCCTTCTGCTGCACAATGATGCCCTGTTTCTGTCATTAGTGGACTGGTCTGAAACTCAGATGGGTGGGTAAGCGTCGGGAAGAGGGGGAAGACTAAAGAACTGAAGAAACTCCCCTAGCTCATAGGTGTGCTCAACAATGCCATTTGACTTAGTTTATAGTAAGTTTATACATGTTTATTACATACTTTTATACATTTGTATTGCTTTATTTTGTTTTGTTTATTTGTTTTCTTTAACCATTCATCTATTAATGTTAAAAAAGGATAACATTAAAAGAAAAGGACAGATTATACATATTGGTTTCCACGTGTGACTAGTGACGACAGTGTACAATTGGGTAGCAGCATGTAGACATACAATGAGTTAGAAGTTGGAAAGCTAGTCCAGACATGGTGTAGGAGTAGATGTCAGGAGAAAGAAGAGTGAGGGGTTAGTCTGTGATTTTGCCCAAGGGTGTATATTTGTTTAAAAGACTTGTTTGCTGGTTTAAAAAAATAATTGTCAAGTGATGCATGCTCCTTTAAGGCATAATGTCCTTATTGTAAAAACAAAATATAACTATGTTCAGTGACTTACACTTTTTTATGTCCATATAAAAGTGTAAGTCACTGAACATAGTTATATTTTGTATTTAGTTTAGGCTGGATATTAGAATGGCTTGATTCTTTAGTTAGCGCAATAAGTCAGGAAAGGAGTCAGTAAAGTTAGGAAAGGAGAAAAATGTTGAGTCAGGATGATATAATGAATTCCAAGAATTGACAACAGAACATGTAAAGTTCTGCAGGTGGGTACGAAAGTATAGGATGTCCATTGTAAACATTGTGGTTATCATACATGCCATAAGTAACCTGGAATACTACAAAACGCTGCTTGGAGGACAGCACTTATTGGCCAGAAATCGTGTACATTACTAAGATCTGTTTTATAACCAGTTCTCTTCGGAAGCCACTCACACGTCATTCATGGCCTCAAGGAGCAGCGTGTCCTGCCAAGGTGTCCATCCTAACTGCCTGCCTTAGTCAAGTTCAATAAACGGAACACGTCTTCTGACAACTTCACTGGGCAAAGAAGGATCTCGGAGGCCAGCCAGAGATGGATCTCCCAGTGAGACGTTGTGAAATATTATTGTCAGCGCAGATAAACACTCTGCAGAACAAGTGAGAGGAGGAGGTCGCAACAACAACCAAAGGTTTCACCATTGATGGGAACCAGATTGGGCGGGGGAAGAAATAAAGTACAGAACACTCAAAATTAACTCTTTTGGGCCTCTGAGGAAAGAGGTGATAACATGCAAAAACACTGAAGAAATTGCAGAAAATCACACAATTTTAGGGCAAAACAGAAGAAATGGAAATATTTCTCAGCTAAAGGGTATTTCCGATTGACTGATTGGCCTATTTTTAAAAAAACATTTTTTTGTAAATTTTACATGCTTTGGAAATGAAATGCTTTGGCAATGATTTTGACAATCTCTTATTAGAAATTATATGACATGTCTTATTGTGCAGCAATATCTCCTTCTGATTCAGATAGTATGTATTCCCACAATATTTTATAAGTGAATCGTTTTTTTAGAGGGAAATGATCGTATAAATTCTCTCCCACCGCTCTTAACAAACATCTGTCTTTACTATACACGACAAAGCAAATGTCTATTGCCCCCAAAGAATTAACAAATGCATATATGCATTTATTTAAGTAATACTATCTTATGAAAGTAAGTTTGTTTTCTACAGGGATAAGAGAAAAATATATATGCAAAGTTTGGTAATTGTTCTTTTATGACTTGTGTGCAAAATAAGCAAAATGCAAAAAAAATGGAAGATACAAACGTGAAACAATAATAATGTTTTAAATATATTAACATTATATTTCATAAAAATTCCTTTAAGCCTTGCTATTTTAAGTGACTTCACTCCTTTATATCTTTCTGCCCATTCGTCTGAGTCCATCTATCTGTGCCCAAAAAAGACAACAAAGGGTTTTTCTCTAAAGTGACAACTGTCAGGAATTCAGCGCAAATTCAAAGTGAATTTCAAATTTAAGGTCTGAGAAGCCGACCTGGCTGCATAGCTCATTCACTTTGAAATTTTTGACAATTCTGACTTTGGGGAATAGCCCTGAATAATATTGCAAAATTTATGCAAATATAAACTCAAATCCAAAATGGTTTTTTTCTATCGAAATTCATTTCGCTTCTTGACAACCACCATTGGCCGTTATTGTGCTTATTTGTAGGCTCTGCAATTATATCATCACTCCAATATACTAAAATTCTAGGATTTAAAGCATGTTTAGCTAAGGAGGAAGCTCGCTCATTTAAAACTCAGTATTAAAACTGTTTGTGGTTTATGAAACGGTGGTTTATGAATGAGCCAATAAATAAATGGGATGATCCCGTGAATCAGATTCCTTCAGATCAGCAAAATTCACTAGCGATCGCAGCTGGGAAATGGCAATGTTGGTATGCAAAAACAATTAAAAATTCTATTTATATGAGACTCTCAGCATTGTTACAATCATGAATGATAGCTTGGGCTTTCGGTTACAGCTACCTATAACAGAATGCTGATAAACGGGCACAGAAGATGAGCGGTAGTATGTGTACTGTCCCTTTAAGAGGCTTGATCCCTTTACTGAAGTTGGTTCACCGTCCTGCGCCCTTTCCACATTCGGCTACACATTTCTATTTAAACTGGTCAAACAGTCCAAGATGATACTTGGCAGAGAATAAATAGCTAAACTGGCGCTTAAAAGATGTTGTATATGAAATAGAAAGAGTAGAAAAGGATTTTTTATTGTAACAAATAAAAAATAAAAATGTCATAATGTTGCGAGGTGTGGTTTGTTTGTTAATCCAAAATTCTGATTTCACAGATGTCTTAGGGACATGCCAGCTCCTGAAACATCACTTTTCTTTTAGTCTGTTGACCGTTCACTTTTTACTAATAGACAATCCGGGAAATTATTCTATATCCTGGAACACAATTAGTGAGCTATCCCTCCATTTATTTGTCTATTTGAAATACAAATTCACACATTGAAATTTTACGATTGTACGGTGTTTCGCTAGTATTTTTAGTGCTATCCAGGAGTAGGTCATTTAAATAGGTGTAGGGGCAGATCAGGCCTCCCAGATCGACCTCCTTATTCAGAGTGACCATGTGTATACTACTCACAGACTGCACAATACTATCTGCAAAAACAAAGAAGATGGTAAATTTGTTTCAGTGCCACGATTTGATTTTGGAGATGAAAGGAACTGTGGAAGGTAACAAAGAGAAACACAGAGGGGCTGGGGTGACAAAGACAAGGTGCTGGGGGGAAGAGATGCATAGAGGGGCTGGCAAAGAGAAGATAGAGACAAGATAGAAACAAAAGAACTGGGGGAATAAGACACAAAAAAGGTGCTGAAGGGTAAGAGATAGGCAAAGGGGGGAAGTAAAAGACACCATATAAATGTGGATAAATGAGGAGTAAGATACACTAAACTGAGTAAGACAATCAAAAGAGGGGATAGGAATCACAACAGGGGCAAGAAATTCAAAAAGAGGTTAAAAGCAACATACGTGATGATGCATTTGTTTGCGGGTGGGGGGGATGCATCTTCTCCTGTGTAGCCAAACGTCCGTGCACTCCTGGCAGTGGGCTGTAGTGGTTAAGGTGCTTGGCATAACCCTTTAGCTCTAATGCCTCTGATCTCTAATCCTGATCAAGCGTATCACTTATCTCAAGACTCCAATAAAAAAAGGGCAAACCAAAATAAAAGCAAAAAACTATTCCAATCCAGTATAATTTTTTTAATTTATTTTTTATTATTATTATTTTTTTTTAATGGAATACATAGCTTATATAGCTTGGAAAATTAAAGAGAGAAAAAAAACATTTAAGATATTAGCAGGTCCTTCATATTTATGCAGCCCTACCCCCTGCAGGTCTCTGAATAGCCCTTGCAGAGACAGGGGTGCTGTTATAGCTTGGGTCGGACTGCACAATATATTTATTCAGATCACTTTATTCTGTACTAAATGTTATTGGAAAGTCAGGATGCAATAAAACTGGCAGCTATTACTGCTGCACATACAGAGTCACTGCTCCTAGCCAAAATAGAAAAAATCTTCCAAACAGATGTTTTTAATATGGGAAGGGCCTGTTGTAAGATTTATGAAGGGTTTTGGATTCAACGTGTTTAATTTTTGTTTTTAATTATACAGGGCCTGCACTTAATTACATCATTTATAGTTTTCCGGGATAATCCTTGTTGACACCATACAGATCTTTTGTATGACTAGAAGAAAGAAATTTGTTGCATGGTTTGTCATGTCTGGTGAAGTCATGTGGAGTCTGTCCCTTTAAGTGGTTCCTGCCTCAGGAGATAAAGGAATAAATATTTTAATCAAGTAAAGCACAGTTTAGGATGTAGACTTATAGACAGTGATTGCTCTCACTTTATAAATAAATATATATATTCAATATATACACTGATCAGCCACAACATTAAAACCACCTGCCTAATATCGTGTAGGTCCCCCTCGTCCTTACAAAATAGCGCTGACACGTCAAGGCATGGACTCCACAAGAAATCTGAACGTGTCCTGTGGTATCTGGCACCAAGACATTAGCAGGAGATTCTTTACGTCCTCCAAGTTAAGGTGAGGCCCCCATGGATCGCATTTGTTGTTCCAGCACAACCCACAGATGCTCAATTGGATTGAGATCTGAGGAACCTGAAGGTCAAAGCAACACCCCGAACTTTGTCTTGTTCCTCAAACAATTACTGAACATTTTTTGCAGTGTGGCAGGGTGCACTATCCTGCTGAAAGAGGCAACTGCCATTACGGCACACCATTGTTATGAAGGGATGTATGTGGTCTGCAATAACCTCCAGGTAGATGCTACGTGTCAAAATAACATCTACATGAATTCCAGTTCATGGTTTTTCACCAGAACATTGCAGAGCATAATAAAGTCTCTGCCAGCCTGCCTTCTTCCTGTAGTGCATCCTACTGCCTTCTCTTTCACATATAAACAACAAACATGCACCCGGCCATCTGCCTGATCTAACAGAAAGTGTGATGCATCAGACAAGGCAACCTGCTTCCTTTGTTTCATCTCCGACGATCATGTACCCATTGAAGGCACTTTCGGTGGTGGACAGGGGTCATCATGGGGACTTTGGCCGGTTTGTGGCTATGCAGCCTCATATGCAGCAAACTGCGATACACTGTGTGTTCTGACACCTTTCTAGCATTGCCAGTATTATGTTTTTCAGCAATTTGTGCTACAGTAGCTCTTCTGTATGATTGAACCAGATAGGCCAGCATCAATGAGCCTTGGGCGCCCATAACCCTGATGTCAGTTCGCTGGTTGTCCTACCTTGCACAACTTTTGGTGCTATAGGTAATAAGCACTTCGTACCGGGGGAAACATCCCACAAGACTTACTGCTTTGGAGATGCTTTGACCCAGTCACCTAGCCATCACTATTTGGCCCTGGTCAAATGCACTCCATTTTTCCTGCTTCAGACTCAGAAGAAGATCCATCCCTAGTCACAGTTACCCCTGTGACAAAGTTGGCAAGTATGCATCTTGCCAAGTTTGGCTCTAAGCATCAGGCACTGTTATGCCCCATTTATACTGTGAAAAACACGTCTTGTCACAACAGGAGCAGGTATACGTCCACAAACTGATGACCTGGCTCTACCCCCTTTTTAGAGTTGGCTTGTTCTTTTTTTAAGGTTTAACACCTGCTTTGCACCCGACGCATCTGACATCTTGCCCTGTATGATGGCAGAGAATTCTGGGTCACTGATTCCTTACCAATACATCCAGATAATCAGATATTTACATCAAAAAGCAATTGTCTATCCTCTGCTATTTACACCATTGAATAAAACATCTAAAATCACCTACAAGCTGTGTTAACGTTATTCAAGAGATGCTCAGTTTTCCTATAATTTTTTTTATATTAAAGATGTAGCAAATACCATTGTAATCCAGTTCAGACAAGTCATGGCCAAGGTAAACTTTGAAAATGAACAGGAGAAATTTAGACATCATTTACTTCCTCTACTTCACTGTATGCGCGTTCTCTATGCTGACTGCCAGGTGCAAGGACACAGCTTAGAACAATGATTGACATGGAGCTAAGATGGAGGCGCCCAGTCGCAGGATAAAATGGTGTGCATTTGTTCAATTCATTTTATTATTTACACCTTACAGATATATATTTTTGTTAAGGATGTGGATAAGTAACCATTATATTATTTTTTCTTAAATTTATACTATTAATATTAAATAATTTAAAAATTTATTTTTTAAAAATAAATATGAAATATGTACATTACAGGCCAGTATTACAAATATTAATATCCTGTATTATGCATTTTATAGGAACCTCCAGATAAAGATAATATGTAGTAATGTGCCCAGGCCTTGACATCTGTCACCGCACAGGTAAATGGGCCTGTTTGTTCTAAGTTACTTGCTTATTTTTGGGGCAAATGCATCATTGTTGTTCCCCCTGCCGAATGTTTGAGGCATATTAATGTGCTAAATGAACTAGACCTCAATTAATAGGAAGCAGCTATGGTATTTGGCTCATTAGTCAGCTACTGTTGCCTACTCGTGAGGAATGTCTCAGAACTATGAAGTTGTTAATTTTGTGGGAATTTATGGTAACAGTTTTAATTAGCGGAGATGGGGGAAAAAAACATGAGGATTTTCATGAGAGAACCAAGTTTGGCTAAAAAAGGCCCCAGGCATTATCAAAACTAGAGTCCAAGAGTTTATAGAATTTGCCTGTGAGGTGACATTTTCTGAGCTGTTGACAGATTGGCTTAATCATAGCTTCGTCCATATTCTTTTGGGCGCCCCAACTAATTTTTATCTGTGCTCCACCAAGAAAGATACTTTTCAAAAAATGTATCTTTGTGTGTGAATGTCAATGGTTGTTTTTTAGTCTTTGTTTATATATATACCACGTTATCTATATTATGTATTTTAGACTTCAATGGTTCACTATTTGGGAAAACCAGGCAGTGTTAGGCTAGGAATTGAAGCGACTAGATGGGATAAAAAGACATTTCTTACTCTATCTATACATTGCCTTCCATGTGTGAAAGTGTATCACCTGAATATACTGACAAGAAGCACAATTCATGCACCTCCCAAAGCACACCTTCTTTACTTATTTTCCACCAATATTTCCATGACTGATTTTATATTTCTCCCTCATCATTATGTAAAATTACCATAGAGGTATTAAAATAGTGGATAGTAATTTTAAAACATTAGATCATGCTAGTGCATGCTTATTTTAAAATGTTATGGAACATTTTGTATAAATGTTATGGCTCCCGGTGAGGATAATCTTTGTGGCCCGAGTCAGCTAAAACCTGCCCATCCTAGCCAAAGACTTGCCCTATCACCGACATGTTTCTATATTAACAATAACAGAAAACTGGGGCTTGTGGAACAAAACCCTTATAGGTAAAACATTCTATTTTTTTTAAACTGTAATACATTTTGATGGAAACACGTATCAGGAGAGAAGATATTTTGTCTTATCAGCAGTGAACATGCAAAAATGATTTTCTTCGCCATTAGTCCTACTTCCCAAATTAAATGTTTTCATTTTAGATTTGCTTTTTTCAAAAAGGATGAACACATGGCCTAATGTTGTATATTACAGAGGCTGTCATGTTCCTTAAAGCATTGAACGATGGGCTTGCTTTTCAAGCTATACTTTGGTCCATATGTGAAGATAATTGAGTATTTTCCAGGTGTGCGAATGATTTCCAGGTGCGAAAGAAGCGATTGCCCTAAAATCATCAAGACACAGGCACACCATTAAAATATCTCCATGTGATCCAATAAACCAGGTGATATACTGCCCACTGAAAGCCACGTACAATCAAAGAATAGTATGGGTGAAAACTTCTAAATCCGGCAATCATACCTACAAAGGGAAATGGATTGTAGTCTGTCCATATGGTGTATAGGTTAACCCTTTTGAGGTGTGCTTCTGTGCATGATGTGCTAATGCCAGCATAAAAGATGGAGGATTAACACTCATTGCAGGGTTGGGGCGCCCCAGAGACTTGACACAGAGGTGCCTGCTTCTTGGTAGTAAGCTTGCGCTTGGTCTGGGTTTTGATGATCACATCATGGGTTGCCAGATACCTTGTGGAATTTTCACTTCTAACTGCAATTTCTCCTTCTTCAACCCTCGGCAAGAAAACTAGCTGCAAAATATGGTTTGGAGTTTCAATTAATTTCCTGCATTAGTGTTATAGTATTTCTGATAAATTGCGGCTGGGTAACAATTTGTGAATTCTGCCATATGAAATGTTATGGTACATTGTAGTTTTAATCTGATTTAGAAGTGCACACTGATGATTCTTTACCAGATACACTAATAGAGTAGTGGGTAAAACCCTCTTTTGACAGTAGAACAGCCTGAATTATTCTTTGAATTTGCTCTTCACGTTAAAATGTGGCTCGTGTTAGTGGGCCTAGTTTTCTAATTTGTGCAAAAGCTTTTTTTTCTTGAATTATTCCTTCTTTTGTGATCTGCTGGAAACATTTCTTATTGATTCTGACTCATGTAGATACAGTAGAGAAAATAAATTAGGTCCAGGCACTCAGGATTCCTGCAGGAAGACAGGTTGATTGAAACAAAAAGTGCAACGTTTCGGCCTACACAGAGGCCTTTATCAAGCTTTCTATTCCAACAAACCTGCCTTTCTGCAGCAAGCCTGAGTGCCTGGACCTAATTTATTTTATCTTCTAAACTGGGTTTTGCCAACCCTGACCCTGATAAGCACCTGGATTCCTAAGTGTGAGTGCGGCATCCTCCGTCAGTGAATTACTCATGAAGATACAGTAAAACAGAGACTTCCTATTCCAACTCGTTCTATTGGACTTAGATTGTGGGTGCTGTGCAGGATCAAAGAAACACTATCAACTATATTGTAAACTTGTGTGAGCATCTATTCATCATTTTTGTCAACGTTACTTTGTGTTTCAATACTTGTTTTTTGACACCCCTTCTGTATAATTGTAAAGCACGGCAGAATATGTGGGCACTATATAGCTGCTAATAATACCCGTAAGAAGAGATGAGTGTAATGTTTAGTATTATTCTGATAACATATATCCATTCTTCAAATTGGTCGTCTGTGACCATAAAGAGATTGTCTGCAAAAAGACATACATACACTGTGGCTTTCAGATAATGTTTATCAATGGTGCATGTTCCTGGATTTTATATTTAGGGGTGTCCTTGCTCTTTGAAATCCAGTTGACAAAACGTAACCAAGTAACAGTCTTTAACAATAAGTTATTATTATTGGTATTTATACAGCGCCAACTTATTCCGCAGAGCTTTACAATATGATGAAAGGGGGAGAAATTTAACAATAAATGAGACAATTACACAATGACACGGGAATAATAGGTAGATGAGGCCCCTGCTCAAACCAGCTTACAGTCTTAAGGTCAGGTTTTACCAAACAATATGCCTCAAAAGGCATAGACACAAATCCGATATGTATTAAAGAAAATTATATACGATAAAAAAAAAAAGCAAAACCAGCACAACAAAGGAGGGAGGTGGGGATTCCACTAGACAAATATTGTAAAGGGACACATGTATGTACCAAAAATTACTCTTCATTAAAGGACCACTATAGTGCCAGTAAAACAAACTCATTTTCCTGGCACTATAGGGTCTTTAGGTCCCCCTCACCCTCAGGATCTCACTCTCGCCAGGCTCAAGGGGGCTGAAGGGGTTAAACTCTTACCTTTCTCCAGCGCCGGGCTCCCACAGCACCGGGGAGCTCGCATTCAATTAGTCCATAGGAAAGCATTACTCAAAGCTTTCCTATGGACGTCCAGCGTCTTCTCACTGTGATTTTCAGTGAGACAGCCACTAGAGGCTGGATTAACCCTCAGTGAAACATAGCAGTTTCTCTGAAACTTCTATGTTTACAGATGCAGGGTTAACCCTAGATGGACCTGGCACCCAGACCACTTCATTGAGCTGTAGTGGTCTGGATGCCTATAGTGGTCCTTTAAATTCTGTCCAAAGATCCCACGCTTTATGAAACGTAGAGTTGATATTATTATTACTATTGGTGTTATACACCAGGGCCATCAACAAATCCATTAGCCCAATATCTTTAATTATGGCTTTTACATGTGTAATAGGTGTGTGTGTGTGTGTGTGTGGGGGTATCTTTTAACATGTGCTTAGGGGGTCTGCTGGGTTCCTGTTAAACAATAGCTGATTATAACTGGTAAATCTCTCTGTAGGTTGTCATAAAAAAAATGTCCATGTCGATAGGACTTTTAGCTAGTAAGTGCCTTCAGATTTCCAATAAAAAACTAATTTAGGGCACATCCACTATGTATGACCGTCCCCTATTTGGAAAAGTTTTATAGGGGTAGCTACTATCCTTTAAGCTTGTCTCGGCAGGGCCTTCATCACCTACTGTAACATTAGGTCAGTTGCATTTTGTTTAATATAAACGTTTGCCTTGTTTAACTTTTGTACAACCATGCAGTATATGTTGGCACTATATACATAATTGTAATTGTATTATAATAGCACCTTGTACATCTGTTCTTGTGCAAACCTTTGTGGCACATCCCTAGATGCCCCCCCAGTCCTGTGCCTCCAGTCCCTACCCAGCTCAGTCACCTATTATTCAATGTACAATGGTGGGACATTCTCTAAACGAGAAACATACAGGGTTAAATATAGATTAGAAATAACCCCCTTCTGCAAGCCTTGTTCTAGAATGAATTGTTTCAAGGGAGATGAAAGGAGAAGATGCAGCCTTCCATATTTTATGTGTTTGTGCAAAGTCTGCGGTCTGTTTTGTTGGATTTTGAACTTCAAAAATGACCTATTGACAGAGCTCAGAAAGTTTGCAAATAGTCCCTAAATAGAAAAAACAGTGTGACGATGGTGGTGTGGCTGTTTAGGCACGTTACTGTGCTGAGCGAGACTTGTTCTTCAGCCAGTTATGTTCACACTTCTATAAAATAAAATTCCATGGCTTATTAGAGACACGACTCTAGGTGCGAAAAATGTCTTCAGCAGGGAATACATCTAGCGTTTCGTGAAGGTAACAGATTCAAATTGCCTGGAACAAGTCCCTCTCTCATTTTAAAGGGGACACAAAGTATTTATAGTTTGGCAGAAGTAATTATAACATTTACAGAATAATTGATAAAAATACAGTGAGAGGACACAAAATTTATAAAACTACAGCAGGTTGTAAATATAATAAAGCTTTGACCAGCGGAGGAACAAAGTGTGCTCCATTTCCTGTGGTCAGAGCAATTTTCCCACAATTCTTACCTTTCCTCCGTGATCCCGCGATGCTTTCTGTCAGTATTCCTGAACGTCCTGTTACAGAACGCTGCCGAAACTACAGAATTTCGTCCTAACAGAATGAGAACAGTTTGTTCATTCATGTTAGGACGCAATTCGGGACTTTGTTCGGATTGGAATGAATGAAACTCCGATCCGATTTGTGCCGCGGCTGCATCTTGCAGCCGCTTAGTAGATAGCTCCCTAATTCCCATGGTATTAGGGAGCTATCTACAAAAAGGCTGAAAGACCTAAATTGGTCTTTCAGGCAACTTCACTAATACTAAGTAAAGATTACTTAGTATTAACGTAGTAAATTCTGCCCCTACTCGCTATACCGTATGTAGGGGCATGTCTAGTAAACAGTGAGCAGCCTGTGGCTGCTCACTGTTATAAAAAAAACAAATAAAAACCCATAGTATCCCCCCTCCCGTGCCGCGCGAGCCCCCCTGAGCTGATGGTGGGGGCCTTAAATGACAAAGGGACCTATTGTCCTAAACTGTGAGTGAGCACCCTCTGTTAAGACTCCTTATGATTGGCTGCGGGTGCTGTGCGGCTGTGTCAAGGATACAATCTAATGTCATATTTCGTTATCTGTGCTCACAGTCTCTGATGCTGAATGCGTTCACTCCCAGGACTCTCACCCCCATGCTGCTCAGCTGTGCAAGATTAAAAAAACAAAACGATTAAAGTTTGGCAAGCCTGGGTTTCCTCCCGGATCTGCACCTGATTCACCATCACAATATAGCCATTCAACCTGACTACACCTAAATATTAAATGACATATGATCTAAATCCCAGGTTCTACAAATGTGATGTTTAAGGAAATATATTGACAGCATTTTGGTAAATGACTATATGTTGCTAAACATAAAACTGAAGCGTTCTGATCAAATGACATTCCCAGCAGGGAGAAATATTATACGTTCATCATCACAGTAACATCTGGTCTGAAAGGTATGGCAAGCAAACATGTAGACAGCCCGGGGCAGCTTCATAAGGCACAGCCGCACATCAGGGAGCAGTAAGATCAAGCCAGGTTATTTTCGTGGCTGATTTTAATATGTGAAATTAGCTTTCTACTAGCCAGCAGATGATTTTCTGGCAGGTACACGAGCACCTTGCCTACACCCTAGGCCTAGAAATGTATAATGTATTTAAAAACCAGAGAGCTTGTTGTATTTATGACACACACAGAGTTAATCATGTTCTCTGCATGCGTGTAGCGGTAACGTGTAACTAAACAAGGGAAACATCTAAAATAGGCCAGTCACCCACAACAAGCTTCATATAACTCAACAGGGCATTACAAAAGCTGTGGATAGATTGTTTTTGATTTGTTTTACTTTAAAAGGCCTTCAAGATTTATTTAACCATCAATGTCAGACTGTATACCTTAAACCTGTTAAATTAGTAGTACAGCCGGCAAGCATGTTCATTTAATTGTTGCTTGTGTTGAAAGAACTCATCCTCTACCAAAGGTTAAAAAAACACACAAAACAACCAACAAACAGACTAAACAAACTGTTAGAAGGTAACAACCCCCCTTAAGATCATTCTTGAGATTCCACATGATGTCCCTTCCTTGGGGCCTGTAGAAGACTGAAATCAGACCATACGTTAGTAGGCAAAACAGGAGAAAATGACTTAGATTGAAAAGGAACGGGGAAAGAAAAATCTGTTCAATTCTGTTATATAAAAAGTTTCTCACACTGGTTTGCTTTGGGACTTGGGAATTTAAGACGGTTCAGCCCGAGGACCAAAACGCAACCAGCTGAAGACATGAAATATTTTGTATTAACTAAAGTTGTATACATTCATATGTTGATATTATTGTATATTGTATTCTATGTACCAGTTTACTAATCACGATTTGAGCTGAGCGGACACCTGGATGTTAGGGTTCGTCGGGTTTGGCCAAACTTGACCCAGAACCCGAACCCCATTGAAGTCAATGGGGACCTGTACTTTTAGGCAGTAAAATGGCTCTAAAAAAGCCATGGGAAGGGCTAGAGGGCTGCAAAAGGAAGTAAAATGGGGGTAAGAGTAGGACAAGTGATTCACAATGACTTTCAATGACAGAATCAGGAAAATAAACATGAGAAATACTTATCAGAGGTTGTTCACAGGGTTATTTACCAAGGTAAGAATTTCAAGTGAATTTCAAGTGAATTTCAAATTTAAGGTCAAAATACATGGAGAGGAAATAAAATATCTAAGCTTTCAGTTTGGATATTCTGGCCTTAAAAGTATTATACGGAATAATGTGCACCATAAAACAGCATTTTCCCATGCAGATTGTTGGACAGGACCACCTAAATCATAAAATGATGTACATTTGCACATTTTAAACGTTTTATGTATTAACTAATCAATAAGTAATAACATGTTTTAGAGCTAATACAGTAGAATCCCATATCTTGTAGTGTTTTAAAAAAGATCTCATAAATCAGCATCCAAACATAAATAATTTGTTTTTGTCTTATACAGTAGTAGTGATGAAGAGATAAATAAAAATGGTCAAATACCCTGAATATGTAAGTTCTGTGCAGACATTGCTTAGTGACCCAGCTTCTAAAAATTGCCATCAGAGAATAAACTTAATTGCTGTACGTGGGCATGATGCTTTTATTCAGTAAAAACCATTCCAACAAGGATATCTGCAACACAGCATTGTAGACTTTTGTTGCAGCCTGTAATGAATCCTTGTACGGAGATTAGACTCCTTGCTATTGCTCGTCCCCTGGCTCTGGCTACTACAGTGCAGCCGTAAGTTTTAACCTACAAACCTTTACTATGAGGAAGCATGAGAGTGACACAATTTACTATCCTTCTGCAGAGAATCTGGAATAGAGAGCCCTGGCAGAGAAGTTCATTTCTCAGCGGGGTGAGAGCCAGCTCTGGTGCAAAGGGAAAGTTAACTGTGGGATGAACACTCTAAACTCTGAAATGTAAAACAGATGATATGGGAAAGTGCCCCAACTCATCTTTAGTCACATCTTGGCTGTTGTTGCTTCAGTTTTGTCATTCAGATTTTAGTTTACTGCACATTGATGTTTAGTCGATATAACCCTGTTCGACGTATGGACTTTATTGTTTATTTTGGTTTGCTTTGAAATTTAGATGGTGCGTACATTGGAGGTATGTGGAGTTATTAGTCATCTAACCTCATGGACACAAGTAGGGCAGGAGGTCAGTGGAATTTTGTATTTGTTTGGGTTTGGAATGTCTGGGTCTTCCCAAACTCAATTCTTGAACAAGATCACTTTGCTCCTGAAAGCCAAAGAGTGTATTCACTAAACAGTGAATGGTAGTGGGTCAAAAACAAGTTGTCAAAATTTTGTCCAAGATAGCTGATTTGGAGAAATTCTGCATTTATGCTATAATCACATTAAGGAAATTTTACTCTGAATTTTGCAGTTGGTTTTCAGATGACCACAATTTAGTGTTTAGTAAATAAACCACAAAGTGTCTGGGTTAACCTGGCAACGAACCACATCCAGTGTCTTCTATGCCCGACTGATACAAATCCAAAGGCTTCATACATAACTACATTTCATCTCAAGCTCATATGTTTCATAAGCCCACTTTCCATCTCTCGAGTGATGTATCGGCATCATAACCGCATCCAGAGGGAGTTGCCCAAGCTTTAAGCAAACGGGCACGCAGCCAGTGTATTTATTAGATACCCCTTCAAACTGATACAAAATATCATCCCCCCAAAAGCTGCCTAATCCCATGGCGTTGCTGCGCTAGACCTGTCTGCATCACCCTTGTCTCCCTTCATTAGCAACCAGGCACTGAGCAAAAAGACAGAGGGCTTGCAGGTATGAAACATCCCCCCAGGAATGGAGGAAAACATCTGGATAGTGTTAGCTCAGCACTGCACACGAGCGACTAGCGCTCAGCGTTATTACATATTGCATCATAAAAGTTATTATAAGTAGTGTGTGTCTGGGGGGTAAGGAATACTCTTCCAGCAGTATTAATGAGGAGTGTCAGGTATGTTTCCGGTTATGTCGAGCCGCTTCCTTCTGTAGAATTGAACCGGAGAGGTTGCAATCTAGGTATGGGTTTTACAGAGGCCGATCACAGTTATTACTGCTAGGGTAATCTCACTTAGAAAGCTTCATATTTTATTATGTTTAAAACACCAAAATAAAGGAAAAATGACTTGATATTGTACTAGACAGGCGGCTTTCAGCATCAGAGTACAAAACAACCGATCCTGCAGAAAAAACACTTCCCATAAAGCTTATCTAGAGACATACTTGGCTGAGAATCTTGGGACACGTAGTTTCAAAAAAAATCCTGAAACCAAACGTAGCCATCATTGGTATAAGGTGATTTCATCACTTTTTAAAATCAAGGACAGTCATTGAAAGCTTTCAGAAGCTTGTAATCTTTATTTTGTACAGTGCCACCCAAAAATATACATTTTTATAAGTGTTTCCTTAAAACAGTGCTGTAGTCACTTTAGCCTGATGTGTGAGCGGTGGCAGTTATGCACTAAAGGAGCCTGCCGCACTAACTGATAGGATACTGTATCTTTAGGGATACTGGATGTAACACCATTGACCAGGATTGTGAAAGTGTCTGCTCAGCATATTTAAAGGGACACTATAGTCAACAGAACAACTACAGCTTAATGTAGTTGTTCTGGTGAGAATAGTATGTTCCTGCAGGCTTTTTAATGTAAACACTGCCTTTACAGCGAAAAGGCAGTGTTTACATTGCAGCTTTGGAACACCTCTAGTGGCCACTCCTGAGACAGCCAGTAGAGATGCTCCCTGGGTCATGTGCAGCTCTGCATGCAGACGCTGAACTATAACATAGAGATGCATTGACTCAATGCATCTCTATAAGGAGATGCTGATTGGCCAGGGTTGCGTTTTGCTCCCCACCCGCCTCACATCCGTGGGTGAGAATGTGAGAATTGACGATCTCGTGCAATTCAATGCTTTCCTATTACTCAGACCATCAATGCTGATTATGTCAGCCATGAAGGCTGATCAGGGGCAAAGCCAGAGCAGCCGACTAGTCCAGCGCTGTAAATAAGGTGAGTTTTCTAGATATTTTCGGGGGGCTAAATAATGATTTTAACACTATAGGGTCAAGAATACAAATTTGTGTTCCTGACCCTCTAGTGTTCCTTTAATATTGATGTAAGAGTTGTACCAGTATTTTAGGTCTCATTAGGGAACTTGCATGCCTATGTCTATGGGCCCATTACATCAAAGTAAATTTTAGTAAAAAAAAAAAAAAGTATATAGAAATTTTCCCAGTATAATTTGAACTTTGTTTGTTTTGTGGTGGTGTGATTAAATGGTATAGTGGCTCCTGTTGCTTTGTCTCAGAGCCCGTGCCAACTCCAGTGTTCCTGTTTGGTGCCCTGGTACAAGGCTACTGTGAGATCACGGCTCAGGTTAAATCTCACTCTTCCACTGTGTTACTCTCCCTAGCATGGTCGTCTCGCAGAAACCCAGGAAAAATGTTGCCTTCATATTCAGCAATTTTGTATAAATTGTAGTTTGACATGTGTTAATAAAGTAATTTCTCCGTTAGCCAAGACAAAAGGTAAATAGGACAAAGGGGATGCCTATATACAGGGTGCCTTGTTACTCTGCACATGGGGTGACTGCTTTCTTTAGAGTCACTAGTGTGTAACTAATGAATAAAAAAAATAATTAAAAACAAAAAACAGAATTTATGTTTAAATTCTTGTATTACGCGGAAGATGAAAAGGAAAGTTAATCTCACGAACAGTGGTATTTCCCCCCCATTTCTGATTTTCTCATCAGAACAATTCAGAGGGAAAGAAAAAAAAACCTGTATGTGACTAGACACCGGCCGGAATCCTGGAGGAAACTGGCTCGTCCCAGGGCCCCTATAAGTGTTTAGAGGAATTGTACTATGGGAAATGTACACACGTATTTAACGGGCTGTGATTACAATCCAAGAGAAAAACTGCTGTATATGGCCGCAGATTACGTTTATTTATGGAGTGAAAAACTGGAGTCTGGCTACGTGTGTGCGTTCAGACGAACGCATGGAAAAGACCAGAGTGATGTGTTCTTAAATGTCAATTGTTTTTAACCCTTTAACTTCTATTCAGATGCCGACAGGACACTGCAGATCCCAGTAGAGACAGCTGCTCCATTCCCAGCTTCGCTAAACAAACTACTTCAGCGACACTTGAAACACCCATCAAGTGCAGTCAGCCCTGAACTGGGGATCGAGAGGGGGAAAAAAAATCGGAGAATTCAAGGTGAGTTTCAAGTGAAATTCACATTTAAGGTAAAAATAGCCGAATTAGAAAAATTCTCTAAGTCAGCTATGCTTTAAGTTTGGCTACTCTGGCCTTAAATTTTAAATCTCTTTGAATTCACTTTGAATTCTCACTTTAGGAATAATCCTACAGGTATTTATTGGACGTTGTATCCATGAGCTCAGTGTCAAATGATCAACGAGGAAAAAGAAAGCTGTGTTTAAAAACATGCATGTACCACAAGCTGTAGATTTATTTAAAAGAACACTCCAAGCACCATAACCATTGCATCCTTTTGTAGTGGTTATGGTGCCAATAGTGTTCTTGCGCCATCCCATGGTAAGTAGTCAAACAATTTTAGTAGGGTTTGACAACATACCTGGATCTCACAGCCACGGCTGCAGCACCTGCTTCCAGTCTCATATTTTGGGAAAATCTAGTAAGCTCGATGGAGCTAAGCAGGGCTTTGAAGGGCTGCTCGCATTGGCTGAAGGCGTCAGCTAGGCGCTCTCAGCCAATTAACGCGCACTTGCATCAACCGCGCTCTATTCTACAGATATCTCCAGCATCTCCTGTAGGACAAGGTAGGATGTGGCATGAACACACAGAGGACCCAGGTAAGATATCAAACTGTACTAAAACAATTTAACTACTTACCGTGGGATGGCGTCAGATCACTCCAGGCACCAAAAACTATGTAGTTATGGTCCTGGGGTATTCCGTTATAGGTCCACTCCAGGATGTAACTTTAATCAGAAAAAGCAGGTACAGTGAAAATGTTTATATTCAGTATATACAGTTGTTTGAGTCAGAAAAAGTTAAAAATATATATTAGCTAAGATATCTAGGTACAAAGCAGTACACAGTATTAACCAGTATAGCTGTATATAGTCCAACTTTTCAAACGTTTTAATTTTCTTATATTGTCTTCTCGTCTTCATCACTAGAAAGTACTAAACACATCAGAGAAATTAAACATATATACGTACATTCTGTATAATGCCCCTTCTGGTTACATCTGTCTTGTGGGCAATGAAGATAAATAATAAATTATTATGAGGTGTATGGAATTTGGCCCTGTTAGGGACAGGTTCAGTGTTAAATATAAATGAGTGTAGGCATAAAAATTATTGGCAATGGCAAAAAAACAAACAATAAAGGGTTGTTTTGTTATTGAGTTAAGCAACTGGTTTTCTACCGCAAACCTTTTAATGTAAAACCAATTGTAATAGAGGCTTTTTTTTTAATGCATAGTATGCATTGTGCATTAAATAAATATGCAACAATCACTCATTTAGATGTAATTGGCAATACACTAGCTAGCCCAGAACTCTTGTTCCAGGCTGGCTAATGACACCCCAATGAGGCTTCCGCAGGTGGAGTTACACCTCTGGTAGCAGAAGAGTTAAACTTTGTATGCGCAGCGTTTCATAGAGAAAAGCTGCACATACAGACTTCAGGCACCATAGCAACTTCAAATCACTGAAGTGGTCATGGTGCTTGGAGTCATTTTAGGAGAGCTCATAGCTGGGAGGTAGCTTATCATTAAATGGAACTTAAAAGTACATTAACTCCCATCACACTCAGCTTGTCTTGACTCTATGACGCTAAGTTTGCACTTTAAATCAAGAATGTTTGAAACAGCAGAGTTTTGTATGTATAAGGGAAGGGGATTTGAACCGAGCAACATCTGAAGGGTTTTCCACCTCATACTCTCTAGATATCTCCGTTTGAAAAGGTTTGCATCCTGCTGACAGAGTGGGGATTGGTAGCCCTGTAAAAGCTGAAAATCTGAGCTTGCCCAATTCTGCTTGCTGTTCCTTCATCATTGTTTGCAGGAAGGCAGTGGGAAATGGCTGCTCAGCAAATACCTGTGAGCCAAGCTTAGTTTTTTTGGTCCTCTTGCATGGCAAGGTGACTGTGAGTGATTAGAGTTACAGTCCAGCCAGAGGAAGGGTGGAAATGCTGATTAACCCCTTAAGGACCAAACTTCTGAAATAAAAGGGACTCATGACATGTCACACATGTAATGTGTCCTTAAGGGGTTAATCTGGTCCAGATACGTAAGTGTTGTCACAAGGCCAGACAGAAGTCAAACCTGGACCAAACATTGCAAGAACAAAATCCAAAGCGAAGGAAAAATAAAATAAATGTTACAATAATGAAAAAGTTTACAAACTCATTTTATTTAGAGGACGGGAACTGTAAGGCTAGAACTGATTTCTCTATAGGGATAGAAGAATGAGCCAATTTAATAAACTGCAATAAAATGTAAATGATAGCGCTAATAAATACTTTATGGTTGGAGCTATGTCGGGCATTGACTCTGTGTTCTCACAGAGTGTCAGCTGGATCCAAAACGTTTACAAAAATGCAATGAAAACCGCGGCCTGGAAGATGCATATTGACAGCTGGCTTCTCATCCCCGACCAGGCCAGCCACTCCGCATGCTAAAATCATCTGTCTCAAATACACGTTCTAATTGAAAAAACAAAACTGCATTAAAGGGAGCAGAGCAATACTTGGGAGAATATTGCCAGTGATGGCTCCAACTTGCATGCATCACCCAGTTTGCACCATACGTCATGGCTGAAATAGCTGGAACCTTGCTGGATCTGACCTTGTATCGCAGGGTATGATAGCTACCGTAATTGCAAACCCCTAGGGCAGGGCACAATCAAGACAGCTACACCTCAAGGAATGGCCCTCTGACAACTAGGGAATAAGATCACCCACTTTCAAGGCTAGAATGGACTGCTGCTAGGTTGAGTTGTAGCTAGGAGAACAAATTGATTTTAATAGTGAATCCATGATAGTTCTACATTAAATGGGACATAATCTGTCTGAACTGAAGAGGTTACATTATTAAATATTTATATTTGATTGCAAACTTTAAAACAGTAGTAACTATTAAAGAGTTATTTTAAGCACCATAACTGCCGTAGCTTTCTGCAGTGGTGGTAGGGCTAGGAGACAATGGCTATTTTATTTTCAATCTTTTCTTGAGCTCTATGCCAAAAACTGGAGAATCCTAAGCCCGCCCCTACTGCTCAAGATGTCATAATGAGAAGTTTAACTTCCTCTTTATTTGTGCAAAAATATGTGGGCAGGCAGAGCTGTGAGCCATGGGCAATAACCGGATTCAGCCAGCTGTTAATGGCATTCTGACAAGCAATTAACTCTTGCTTTAACACACTTATAGCCTATCAAAAACTAAACTGAGGCACCTTTAGCCTCATTGCACCATAACCACTGCAAAATGCTTTAATGTTATGATACATGGAGTGTAATTTTAAACACTTCAAATTTTTTAAAATTGATTGAGGGGGAATACAGGTTGTACATTTTTTTGAGCAGCAACTGGAATCTAATTATGTCGGCATTGATGGATCTGTTAAAACTCCACGCACATATTTTAGCGGCAGCTAATTTATTTGCTATTGCGCCTCAGGATGGATTCAGCCCGTGATACGTCTTTACAGCAAACTGTGAGATCAAATGCAGCCTGCAAGATTGTAACATCTACCATAAGACAGATTGCCAGGTCTCCGGACGAGAGGGAGTTTTTTTTATTATGACAAATTGGGAATATTGTCCTTGTCGGATATGTATTCAGTAAAATTTGTAATTCACTCTGGATTCTTGAAAATCCGTACTTTATTGAATAATCCTCTCTGCTATCTATATGAGATTGCAAGCTCTTCAAATCACACTGCTCGCTGCCTGTAGAGACTGCAATATGTATTCATAAACATATTTTCCCCAGAGTCTTTGCAATTTTATATTTATAAATTAGACTAGTAGCTGTTTGCTGATTTTTCTTGACCCTGTCCTCCCTATCGAGAACCGTTTGGCTGGCTTAGAGTGTTTTTTAAAGGGGCAAGCTGTGTTTTTTGTCCAGAGCAAAGTACATATTACATAGTAATAAAAATGTTGCATAGCCTTTCAAGTGTACACGTCTGTATTTCCCATATACCCAAATCTAAAACATCAACCAATTCCCTCTCCTCTTACTCCCAAATGCCTTTCATTCTGCATCATGCATTACAATCTCAGGAATCATATTAACACCCACAGACTGATAATAATAATCAGAAAACATTCCTTAAACATGAGGGAGCTAAGTTAATCTTATCTTAGCACAGTTTTTCTCAATTAAACATGACAACGGATCTGGACTCTCTAATACCTAACGATATGTGCAATATATTTTGTTTCATAGGCATATAATCAGATGGATGATACGGAAGTGAAAATCTTTTATTACGATGTTTTTAGTTAAAGGGTGGGCTTAGGACGTCAGGAAATCACCAGGTTTTCTCCGACAGCGTAAAAATTGGTTTGACAAAAATTGGAAGGGAAGCCACTCTCAGGCTCATTGCACCATAACCACTACAATACACTGGTGGAAATGTTCCTTGGACTCCCCCTTAACATAAAAATTTTATTTTTTAATTAAGGAAGAATGTCACAAGAAAACAGGAAAAACAAAACAAACAAATGCCCCTTTGATTAGCTATAAGTTGGACATATAAGTCCCACCCGTATTATATTTTATATAATTTTTATTGCATAAAATTTTGTATAACATTTTATTTATTCTCCCCCAGGATGGATTCAGCACACAGTTTAAGATGAGATTTATCAAGTGGTGCATACAGGGAATGTCAGCAGAATTAACTGAGATCGATTGAATTACTCTAAATTGCACTGGCCTTATTTGTGTTTGCATTTAGTGAATAGACCCCTGACTGTTTATATAGTACATCGATCCCTCTATCCTGCACTTCCGGCAAATAATGTATCCTGTTCTCTCGCACTCTGATCCCACATTTGGCTCAGAATTTTCAAGCTGTCAAACTTCCTTCCCGCTCCTAAAGCACCTGTCCCCCAACACCTGCTTCTCCCTCCAAATCAGCTCTCAGCATGACATTTACAAGGGGATTCAGTGACATCCAAAAATGGCAACTTAAAGCCAGAAAGGGATGGGCTAGTCCTTGCTCAGTCCCCTGATTGAAAGCTTGACGTCAAAATACCATAAGTTACTCACTTTCACACTCACTGTCCAAATGAACGACTAATCCGTGTCAGTTTGGGTTGATTCACTACACAGTGAGTTGTATTGCGGGAACTGGCTAACAAAATGTAGGCCACAATAGCCACAATGGCTGGTTTGCACAAAACTGTGACTTGTCGGGAAATAAAAGTGAATTTAAAACTCTAAATTTTATGGCAAAATAGCTGATATTTTTTTTTTTTAGACAATTCACAGTTTACGATGTTATTAACTAAACTCTGAATTGTACTGAATTCAAATCTGAATTAGAAAATTCAGGCTATATTACACAAGCTGTGACTGTAACTGAGTCGGAATTATATACAGATTATTTAACGGATAGATCTTGTTCTTTAATAAACCTGACTGTTTAGAGCAGGGGTAGCTCATTTTGGCACTCCCGATTTTATGCACCACACCTCCCATAATGCTTTGCCAGTAGTCTACAATATATGGAGTGCCGAAGGTCGACTACCCCTGGTTTAGAGAGTAAAACTTTATAAAGTTGTCTTGTATGCTCTATGTGCTAAACCAGATTTAAAACCAGATTAATAGCAATATATAGTCATGTTATCGACACCTCATTAAAAGATAAGAACTTGGCAGGACAGTGAGTCAATGGTTTGAGATGTTTCTGTTTCTGCAAAGACAGTCCTTCGGCCTTGGGTCTTCCCACAAAGGTTTGTTGTCTGTACCATGCTCCAAGGTAGGACACGGCAAAAAATGTAAAGGGGCAACAAGTATCATATGTTACAACTGTAAAACTGCCGTTTAAAAAACCCAGATAAAACAAATTGTAGTAAATTGATAACTCAATTATAACTGTGATAACTGTTGCTGTTCTGAGAAATTTTAGGTGACTTACTAAAGTTACTAATAATAATTTATGCCAGTAAAATGTAATTTAGAACAAGAACAATGTATCTTATTACACAGACTGATTTCCAAACACATTTATTGGAGTTTAAAGACACATTACTGGGAGTATTATTACTATGGAGCTCTGTTATACACTCAGACACACCGACAATGTGGAGCTCCTAGAAAAGAGGGACATTAGGATAGAAAAGAGGGACAGATGGATTTGGGTCCAAAATGATTATTATGTTATTATTTATATAGCGCCAACAAATTCCAGTGGGTGGACGAACAAACATGTAGTTGTAATAGGGACATTTGGGATATATGAGTGTGCCCGGTTGTGACTTCTACATGCTGCTGCTGTGCTAATACAATTCTGCAAAATTTCAACTACATTGACCCCACATAGGGCTGAAACGTTGCCAGATCACAATGTATGGAGGCTGAATGAAGTACAAAAAAATCCAGAATTAAATTATGGAGCGTTTACTTGAGCCCTGCTAAAGATAGTTTGGATGGAGACCTTTGCGTGCCTCTCTTCCCACTGTTACTTTGACGGACAGTCTGTCATCCTGGAGTTTACGTGCACCGGTTCAATGCATCCCCTTTACGGCCAGGCACATCCATAGTTACACATTCTGCATCACTAATTTACCCCTGCACTAACTTGACCTCCGCTCACCCTCTATCGTCCCGCCAGCACAAGTACGCTAAGGTAGATCCCTAGTTGCTGAACTTTTTTTTAATCTCCCGTGATGATTTTCTGGCCATTGTGAGTTTTAGTTTAACAACAGCTGTTTTTTGGTCAATCCTGTTTTAGAACATGCCCCCCCACAACTTTTTTATTATTTATTATTAATGTTCTTGGACAGTACTTTCTATCATACTGACTGCAGATGTTCAAGAACAACATTTACCATGGTGCTCAGCCACACTCCAAGTCTGAGAAACAATTCTTAAAAATCAGATGAACGTGGTTTAGTTAGCATTGACCTTGGGGCCTGTCCCCTCCACAATCAATCCCTGTATTGCCACAAGTATCATAAAATGTTTCCACCTCCCGAATACCTTGTACTCTCTCGACAGAAAGTATTTATGGAGACGTTTGTCAGTACTACGGTATTCTAGAAGACATTCACATACCCAACAGGTCTTTATGAAAAAGTAGAGATCAGAAATAAGGTCAATTAGGGTTTAACAGAGAGGCCTGGTCGATATCTTAATTAGTGTTTTTTTTTGTGGCCTAGCCACTTGTAATGTTATGAAACAGACAACTGCTCAAAGCGGTACAGCAACCTTCCCTCTCTCTTTGCAGCTGTCTGTTTAACTGAAGCCTAATCCCATAACAACAGCTGTGAATGACCCAAAATGATACAGTCTGACGAAGAGGGAGAAAGTTCTCCTGATAATGAGTTTGCAAACTCCTAGAGGTATCTGTTACATATAACTTGCAGATGCCTCCCGCTTCCGTTCAGAGACAGATGGAGAAATTACTCTCCTGACACGGAACACTTCTCTTGGTTACGCAGACCTGTCATGGGATTAACCCCTTACTCCGCCAATTTTGGCTGAAAGTCAGGCCACAAATTTTGTTTATAATCTTATGCGGCGCTGTCCCTTTAATCTTGAATCCGTGTTCTCTGTCGTGAAACCGATTTGAACAATTATACTACAAAAGGATAGCTTGTTACCCGGCCGTACGAAAACAAATAAAACAACTGTCACTTTAAGTGTGCAACGTTGCCTTGCCTTTTCTTGTAACGAATAGGAAAAAACGAGCGTATTTTATTTTTAGCTGAGTAAGCATGGGAACGTGACATCATTTACAATTAAGATTACTAGAGGATTTGCTAACTAAAGCAGGAATTGAAGAGATCCGATAAGGGAATTACAAATTTTAGGCTAAACAAGGTTATTTCGGTTTACGGTTTGTAATTCCCTTGTTGATAGTCCACTATTTCTGTTATTCAATAAACCGATTGTCATGATCACTCAAGATGTCTTTTTTAATGCAAATTACATGTGCTTTCCCATGATCCTTTGGTACACCGAAATCATGTCTGTGTGCACGATTTGATTTGTTTGCCATAATTGAATCCTCTATTCCCCCCAATTTTTAAAATCGAGCTCATTGAAATTAAAGGGAAATAAGTGACATAATTTGCATAAAATGCCCTGTCTGAACTTTTTTAAAAAGCTGTTGTGATGCTATACTTTTGTAGTTTTGTAAAACTTGCCATGAAAGGTTAAAGGATCTTAACATGTATAGCTTGGAGGAAAGACGAGACAGGGGGGATATGATAGAAACATTTAAATACATAAAAGGAATCAACACAGTAAAGGAGGAGACTATATTTAAAAGAAGAAAAACTACCACAACAAGATTACATAGTCTGTAATTAGAAGGGCAAAGGTTTAAAAATAATATCCAGAAGTATTACTTTACTGAGAAGGTAGTGGATGCATGGAATAGCCTTCCAGCTGAAGTGGTAGAGGTTAACACAGTGAGGGAGTTTAAGCATGCGTGGTATAGGCATAATGCTATCCTAACTATAAGATAAGGCCAGGGACTAATGAATAATGAAAGAATTTAGAAAACTGGGCAGACTAGATGGGCCGAATGGTTCTTATCTGCCGTCACATTCTATGTTTCTATGCTTATTTTTTTCGACTGACGTCTAAAAATCTGAAGTATATGTAAAAAAAAAAAAAAAGGAAAATGATAATGATAATAAATACTTTTTTATGTTGGGCAGAAACAAGCACTCATCTTAAATGTGAGAGTTCCTCTTTAAGAAATGTCTATTACTGTCTATCAAATGGCTGCGGTGAAATTTAAAACTGTTGTATGTACACTGCAAGTTGCTCTGCAAAGTGCTCATTACTTGTCATTTACCCATTAGCTGTCAATCCCTTGAAAGAATAACAGTAATATCTTTTTTGGAACCAACTTTTTGTTTGTGTTGTTTAAGTGATATTTATTATGGGAGCAGCAAAGGGTTAAAGGAAACGGTGGACGTTTAGAGTAACCCGTCCTAACAGCTCGTGTCATTTCACCTGTTGTTTTGTAGGGATTTGTAACCAGATGTCTAAGTAGTTATGTCAGCAGCAGGTTCCTAAAGAGTTACACATGGAACATGGAATAGAGTATTGGCAGATCATGCGATATCTTGATTATAGCGCACACTGTAAGTATGCAGGGCAGTGCTTAAAATGAACAACTCAAAGCACAAGTACTTAAAGTGGAACAATCGCAGAGGAAACCAATGCCAAATACCAGATATAAATTCACGGACTGCCCATATTCTACCTATCTAAAAAAATTCAGTCCAAGATTTGTTATAAAGAGGAAGACTGTATCTCCCTGTTTTCATAAGACAAGGTTACTTTAACATCACTGAAGAACTTAAAGGAACACTGTAAGTACCCAGAATACTTAAAGGAGAACTACAGTGTCAGGAACACAAACATGTATTCCTGACACTATTGTGTTAAATTAACTATTTAGGTTTTTGGCCCCGTTAGAGCTCAGTGTAAAGGAGGCTGGCCCGGCCTCCATAGCTGAGATAATAAACTTGGGAGGCTATTGCGCATGCGCGGCAAAATGCCATGCTGCACCAATCAGCATCTCCTCATAGATCGGTGAATCAATGCATTTCTATGGGGAACGGTCAGTACCTGTATGCAGAGTGTGGAGACACTTAACACCAGTGAAGCACACTGTGCAGCACTGACACAGTAAGCATGTCTAGTGGCTGTCTGAGTGACGGTCACTAGAGGTGTTACTAGGCATCAATGTAAACATGCATCCCCTCTGATGTCGAGGGGCCTTGCGCTGCTCAAACAGAGGCATAGAGAAGCCTGCAATTGGTCTGTTTCGCCAGGCTCAGAGTGCATGTGCACACTCCAGGCCGGTGAGGAGAGGGAGGATTTGAAATATATATATATATATATATATTATGGGAAATGGAGGGAGGGAGAAAGGTAGGGGGAATAAGTCTTCCCTTTGCTGCAAAGGAGAAGATGATCACACCTGTCGCCAGTGCTGATGACAGATGCAAAATATGCACAGAATTGAGTTCTGGGCCGCTGAGATCTGTTCTGACGTTGTAATGTGTTCTGGGGGCGTAACTAGTCCTTTGGCACACAATTGTAGATGCAGTGTTTCAAGCAGAATCACTGTACATACATACTCCTACCACCACGACCTCTCAAATCTCTGAAGTGGTCATGGTGGGTGGAGTAACCCTTTAAAAAAAGAAGGAGGTAGCATAAGAGCCCAAAATGCAAATATGTGTGAAATGTGAACTATACACAGTAAAATATGGGGAAAGTGAAAAATTTGCGTTAACAGAAAAAAAATATTTTACAATACTACAGTCCCCAGTTTATTGTTACAAATATTAAGACTCATAGAATTGTTCCCTAAACAGGAATTAGTCTATATGAATATTAATTACCTGAGCACCTTTGCTTCTATTGTGATGTCATCACATTACATCACACTACTCATCACATGCAGCTCCATTCCAGTGTGACTGTATCATTTGTAGAGTACGGTGCAGAGACCAATTGGTATATAAACCAAACTGCTAACATGTTCTTTACATTGATCACATTTGTAATATTAATATTACGGTTCATGTTTAATCGAGGAGCTGCGAATGGAGGTAGGTATATTATAAGTGATCTTAAATCATTATAGGTTTAACAGCCTTTGAAAGCTTTTATAGGTTTCATAAATAAGTAATATGACTATTGAAAAGTGGAGAAACTCCATTTCTTTCTTAGTTTAAAGGGATATGCATCACTTGACAATTTTTTTTTTAACCAGCAAGCACTTTAAAAAAAACTATACAAACTAATATAAAGCAAAGGAAACTTTGAAAAGTATTTAATAAACATTTCTACTTTTAATATAATTGCAATATTGGGCACACCTCTCAGCTAGGGGAGTTTCTTCAGTTTCCCTACCTCTTACCCACTTATTTCAGGATCAGACACAGGGCCGCCACCAGAAATTTTGGGGCCCCTGACAAAGCACAGAATTACCCTCCCACACTGCATTTCTCACACAACCTGCCCCCTCACACACACTTTACCCCTCACACCTACTGTACCCCTCACTCACACTGCACCCCCCACACACAATGTACCCCTCACACACACACGCACACACACAAACTAAATCCTGCCCCACACACACATACACTCCACAAACTGCCCCACGTACACACACACACTGCATCCCTCACACACACACATGCACACTGCACCACTGTACACACACACACACACACGCACACTGCACCCCTGTACACACACACACTCTGCACCCCTCACACACACATATTGCACACCTCACACACACACATATGCACAAACACACACTACAGCCCCTATCCTGGCAGACCCCAGGTAAGTTGTCAAACTGGGAGGGCACTATGGCAGTACTGGCACCATAACCACTACAACGTAATGTAGTGGTTATTGTGCCTGGATTGTTTATTTAAATAATCTACCAGTGCCCCTCCCAAGATTAGGGGCCCAGTATATGCTGCAGTGCTGTACATATATACAACCTAGAAAATTATTTTGGGGTGCCTTGGAAAAATATTGAAATATTGAACCTAAAAAGTTTGGGAACCACTGGGTTAGATCAATGTCCCCCTTAGAGTGGGTATGGAAACCACAAGGAAGAAGAAGCAGGTGAACATGAAAAAGAAAAAAAAACATGTTTAAATGCGTTTTTCAACATGCAGAGTGATGCAACTAATTCAATACTTTCAATACTAATGCTTTCCCAAAGTGATGCATGTCCCTTTAATCACTTAGATGTCAAAACCTACTAAACCATTATCAACCATAGTATATAGTTACATTCAAAACTAAAGCAGGCATAGTATATTTTAGAAACATCTCTCCCAACCTTCCAGATTTCGGCAGGTCAGTCACAGTTTTCAGGGTCCTGTCGTGTCATTCCAACCCCCCAAAAGTAGGACTCTAGGGAACTGTCCCCAACATGGATACCATAAGCTCATTTTAGAAGTGCTTGTACTATGCTCTGGGTACTAGGACCCTGCAAAGGGCTGATACAGTGTTCCTTGCACGGAGGGCTATCCTTATTGATGGGCAGGCAAGCTGGCATGTATTAATGGCGGCTGGCCTGTCAATTCTACGGACAGACCCACCCCCTTTCTGGATGGGCCTGTCCTAAGAGCAAGTGAAACGAATCACATTACTGCACCCCTTTTTGCCCCTACTACCGGCGTCCCACTTTGCAGAACGCTGAAGTTGGGAGGTATGCAGTACAGATTTAGTTTTTTCAATGTATCATTTTATCAAATAACATTAAAAGTAGCGCATATTCAATATTCCTTGATATACCCACTGTATAGCCTGCAAAATAGGGTCAATGATTATTGTCATGTCCTGAATTGATATGTAAAACCATCAAATTCCAAGAGGGTGTACCTATGTACCCCATGACTGTATACCTCAATTAAGTTTTTATGGTGCGTTAAGGGTCCTGGGCGTTATCTTACTTTAAGAGGTTAAAGAGTTTACGCATGGTTTCACCCAAAAGTTATTCTTGTGGCATTAGTAATAGTCAGCTCTGCCCTTCTTTGTCTGCACCAGTTCACGGATTAAATGAGGGAACCTTGGACTGGGAGTCGTGATAGGCTTAGAGTGTCAGCGAACGCTCTCAGCCTGTCATTATCTTCCCATTTATAAAAAAGCATGAGAAAGGTACATAAGTTGCCAGATGCTGTTTGGATAACTTTGGGGTTAGACAGTTTATAAACAGTTTGACTTCTTTAGGTAAGACTGCGCCCAGGACCTCCAGGTACTATAACAACTTGTGGATGTGACGAAGTTATATTTCTTTGATAATCATAAGGGTATGTGGGTAGTATTCAAATCCTATTGTTAATGTGCTTATTAAATGCTATTATTAATTTACTAATTAAAATGTTTCTTGTAGAAAGGATTAAGCCAAGAATGTTGCCCGAAAGGGGAGTCAGTTTCAGACAAACCCCTCTGGTTACAGAGACCATAGGTCCATGTGATGTTGTTCAGTCTCCCGTGGCACCATCGAGGACTGCAGCTCAAGCACGCCTTCCTTTACTTCCTGTTGAGAATGTGGGTTGTCTATTATGTTAACGCCCAGAAAGTGATTCTCCGAAACTCACGCAAGATCTCAGTGGCTTAACTGAGGTTAAGATTTCACCTTTTGACTCAGTTGGATGTACCCCTAGAACTAACTCTGACAATTAACCCTCTGTATCTATATTAAAAATAAAAAGGCTATATTAAAAATAAAAATTTATATTGAGCTGCTCCCCTCTCAGCCCCTATCCTACCCGACAAACCCTCTCTTTTACACTACACACATACACAATGCATCCTTACACATAGACAGAAACACACAATGCATCCCTACACACACACACACAGAAACATACAATGCATCCCTACTCACACACAGACACACTGAAACACACAATGCATCCCTTACGCACACACACACACACACACACACACACACTACTTTTCTTACATACACAGAAACAAAATGCGTTTTTTACACACACTCAATGCACCTCTTACAGACACACACTGCATTTAGTTACATGCACATAAACACACCTTGCATTCCTTACACACAAACACACACTACTTCCCCTATACACACACACTACATCCCTTACACAAATTGGTATCCCTATACATTACATTCCATAAAAACACACACACATTACATCCTCTACAATAACACATAACACAACCCCTACACTCATACACTCCACTCCCTGTGAGAGAACTCATGGGTGGGCCATGTAGGTGGGTTTATGGGCAGGCCTTGTAGGCATACTCACCGTCAGGCCCTGGGGGCCCAGACCTTGAGCAGTGTAAGGGGCCCCAAAAAATGGAGCTGCTTCCTGTTCGTTAATTGTTGTGAGCACTGTTACAAACAGTCTCCAGAGAGCCTCTTCTACACCAGACC
Organism: Pelobates cultripes; assembly: GCA_933207985.1. NCBI lineage: Eukaryota > Metazoa > Chordata > Amphibia > Anura > Pelobatidae > Pelobates > Pelobates cultripes. The sequence continues at coordinate 134,941,029 of OW240918.1, read as the reverse complement.
TGTGGAGCCAGACAGAGCCCTTCATCAGCCTCTTGTCCTCCTCTGATAGTAAGTAGACAATCCAACATATTATTAGTGGCACTAATCTCTAATTTACCTCACATTAAGGGGCCACTATAGTCACCAGAACCACTGCAGGTTAATATAGTGGTTCTGGTATCTATAGTCTGTGCCTGCAGGCTTTTTAATGTAAACACACTGCCTTTTCAGAGAAAATACACTGTGTGCAGCACTGGCGTTGGCCCATATGGCAGAGCATATGGGTGGGACATTGTGATGTCACATGGTGGGCAGAACATATGGGGGTGCAGAAATTGTTGTTTGCCTAGGGCGGCAAAAATCTTTGCACCGGCCCTGCCTAAGATGGGTACTGAGACCCTACAGCTGGGCATCCAATCACTGTTATAGCCAAGCACATGACAGCTGACGCCAGTTGTAGCAATGCATGCTGGGATTTGTTGTCAGTGGGCTATTAATGCCTGTCTCAGTACAGAGCTAATCCAGTACGAGGCAATCAGTGGTGCCCCTGGCCAATCAGAGCCACAATGCTTGTGTGACATCAATGACAAGCCAACATTTGTAAATAATGGCTTGTCAAATATTAACAGCCTGAATATTTTGTCCATGTATGTGTAGAAAAAAACTATAAAAAGTAAATTTTTTGAAACAGGTTAGCAATTAAACGGTCACTTAAAAGGGGAGAAATCCGGTACGCATTCTCTGTTTAAGATGAAGTCGTTGTGGTGCTCAGAAAGCCCTTTAAATGTTCTGTAGCAGATTAGAATATAATTATGCAGACACTAGATGGTGATACTGCATAATAATCCATCACTAACCAACACTATTGCTGTCTGTGTACGTTAACCCAGGAATGCAGAAGCCTGATAAAGAGGGAATATATATAAGCCAACAGGCTGTGTAGTGGTTATAGTGCCAGGAAAATCCTACCGTTAAAAATCGAACCATTTATAGTATAGTTTGCCACTCAGCTAGGTTCCTCAGGCCTTCTCTTTATTGATATCGATCACATGTCCTCATTAGTGATATCAAGTACAGACATTTTTGGATTTTATTTATTGGCCGAGAGTATCAGAATTCTGTATTAACAGGGACAGCATTGATATATCTAAAGCAGAAAGGAACTTAAAATGTATCAATATTAGGGAAGTAGGGCTGGATGGCAAGTGTCCAGGGAAGTGTCAATCCTTCAAAATGGTTTGACCTTTGACAATGACACTGCGCCAGGCGATTATTGGCACTATAACTACTACAGTGGACTATGGTGGTTATGGTTCTCGGAGTGCCCTTTTGAAGTTAATTCTTACTTAATTCTTTCAGTGCATTGGAAATGGTAAATCGGTGCCCCATGCTGAAAGCAGGCATTTAAGGGAACTTTAGGTTAGGAAGTACTTGTGTCAGGGTGTGTGGATTGTAACACCAGCAGTTTTTAGCTACAAACCTAAACACACCCTAAAACCTAAAAAGACCAACACAAGCCTGAACAACCCAAGCGTACCCCTACGAGAGCTGTGTCCTTCTTACTTGTATAGCTTTTAGCATCTGTTTGATACAAAAACCATCTTACAAACAGAGTCATTATAACATTGTTCTAGATAATGTATGCAAAATTAACAAATAAAAAAAGATATTTGGAGGATAAACGTTGCAGAATATTGGCAATGCAATACATAAAGGTCTTAATGTGGTTTGGGGCAATATACAGGAGTGCCATGCCCCCTCCAGAGCCCTTTAAAACAATGCCAGTGGTAGATAAGATAACCTCAGGTGCCCTCTCCATGTGTCAGAGGATCAGACACAGATTAAATTTCCATGGTTAATGGAAAGCGATGCCCATGTGGTCTGACCCACAGTGATTACACAAATATTCAGTGCATCCATTTACAGTAATAAGACCAGCTGGTGTCTGTGATGCACCTCTTACCAGATCCTCCAGTTACCCAATATTAAAATCTTGGCAGTAACGCCGGCCTCGTTAAGCTCTTGGCTACAATCTCAGATAGTGTGAACTTAACAACTGTCCGTAGACTTAACATCAGTCTCGTAGTAGTATTTTTTATTTTAACAGATATTTGTTAACTTTGCGGGTTTACCCAAGTAATGTTGTTGCATGATGCTCGCTGGAAAACTGGATCGGTGGTGAACGTCCATAAGTACAACTATGACGGGACGTTTCTCATTATACACCCCTTCACATTTAGTTCAAGACAGCAGATAAAATACTAAATATGCCTAGGCTCAAACTGTAGGTACTTGAAAAAACAATATCACTATAAATTGTTGAATTACCTGAAATTACCATAATCACTCCTTCCTAATTGATCTAGACATAAAATATCCCTATGATAATGGAATTGTTTTTTTTGGTCTTGCAATGAGTACATAGACAGGAACACATGGAGGGCTGGGAGGGAGGGCTAGTGGGACACATGGAGGGCTGGGGGGCTATATGGACAGAGGGAGGGCTAATAGGACACATGGAGGGCAGGGGGCTAATGGGACACATGTGGGGACTACAGAGACACATGGAAGACTGGAGAGGGTGGAATGAGACACATCGAGGGCTGTGGGGTAATGAGACACACGGAGGGGCTGGGGAGTAAAAAGACACATGGAGATGTGTGGGGAGAAAGAGACAGAGGGGTTGGGAAAGGGGAACAGGAGACACACACAGAGCAGCTGAGGAAGATGAACAAGAGACACACAGAGTGGCTGGGAAAGGGGAGAATGAGACACACAAAGGAGCTGTGGGGAAAGATACACATAGAGGTGCTGGGGCCTGGGAAATAGAATCACAGAAGGACTGGGGAAAGGGAGAAAGATACAAAGGGGCTGGGGCTAAGAGACACATGAAAGAGGCTTGGGGGAGAAAGACACAAACAAAATGCATCTTAACTTCTGTCTTCTGCTCTCCCTGTAACTCAGAGTCGACCGGTGAGAGAAAGACGTCGGTGAGAGAAAGACGTCATATTAAAGGGACTCTATAGCCACCAGAACTACTACAGTTTAATGTAGTGGTTCTGATGTCTATAGCCTGTCCCTGTACGCCAAGCACTGTAAATGTTACCTTTTCAGAGAAAAGGCAGTGTTTACATTGCTGCCTAGGCACATCTCTAGTGACAGTCACTCAGATGGCCACTAGAGCTGCTTCCTAGTCCAGTGCTGCACACTCTGCATGGAGGCGCTGATCGCTCCCTATAGAGATGTATTGATGCAATGCATCTCTATGAGGAGATGCATTGGTGCGGTGAAGCGCAGCATTTTGCCACACATGCGCAATAGCCCCCCAATGCTTTCCTTTGGGATTTGAATTTGCATTAACTGAAATTTATCCACGTGTCAGCCAAAGTAAAGAGCACACTCTTATTACTTAAAAAAACAAAACAAGATAACATCATTTTTTTTTACTGCTGTGCAATAGCATACATTCAAGAAAGATATATCAAGAAAATGGTCTGAAAAATTGATTACCGTATATACTCGAGTATAAGCCGAGTTTTTCAGCACATTTTTTGTGCTGAAAAACCCCAACTCGGCTTATACTCGAGTCAGTGTCTGTATTATGGCAACTTACATTGCCATAATACAGACTTGGGGCTGGCAGCGAGCGCTTACCTCTCCTGCAGCTCCTGTCAGCTCTCTCCTCCTCCGCGCCGGTCCGGTCAGCACCTCGGTCAGCTCCCAGTGTAAGTCTCGCGAGAGCCGCGGGGTCATAGTGCGGCTCTCGCGAGACTTACAGTGTGAGCTGAGAGAAGAGCTGCACGGACCGGCGCGGAGGAGGAGGGAGCTGACAGGAGCTGCAGGAGAGGTAAGTAACAGCTCTGCCAGCCCCCCTCCTCCCCCCACTGAACTGCCAATGCCACTGGACCACCAGGGAAGGAGAGCCCCCCTCCCTGCCATGTATCAAGCAAGGAGGGGGGACGAAAAATAAATAAATTAATAATATATAAATAAAAATAATAATAAAAAAAATAATATAACAAAAAAATTAAAATAATATTAATTAATAATATCTAAATATAAATAATAATAAAAAAATAATTAAAAAATAATATAACCAAAAAAATGAAAATAATAAATAATAATATTTTTTTTTTTTTTTTTTTATAGAAATGCCCACCCCCCACCAAGGCTCTGCAACACAAACACACACTGCATCACACACACACACACTGCATTCATACACACACACTGCACTCATACACACACACTGCACTCATACACACACTGCACTCATACACACACACTGCACTCATATACACACTGCATTTATACACACACTGCGCACTCATACACACACACTGCATTCATCATATACACACACTGTAAATAAATATTCAATATAATTTTTTTAGGATCTAATTTTATTTAGAAATTTACCAGTAGCTGCTGCATTTCCCACCCTAGTCTTATACTCGAGTCAATAAGTTTTCCCAGTTTTTTGGGGTAAAATTAGGGGCCTCGGCTTATATTTGGGTCGGCTTATACTCGAGTATATACGGTATATTGAAACCAGAGTAATCTGAATGTGCCTTTCCTGGTTAAATACTTTGTTATTATTATTATTATTATTATTATTATTATATGCACGTCTGCTTACAACAAATCTTGTTTATTTTGAATCCCTATGAGTGCTTTCTTTCATGTTTGAGTGATAGTTTTTGGTTTTAAGGTTTTTTCCCCACTTCCATATCTGACCACCGTGCTGGCGCGATGCATTATGGGACTGGTATAGCATTTTTTTCCAGGGCTGATTTTAATTCCCAGTCCGGCCCTGTTGACAGCTCCCCAGTGCACTTTTCTGAATCATCCCTGCTTGAAACTCCCTCTGTACCACGGGGCATAAAAATAAACGAGTGGCTTTGGCCTGTAGGTCAAAATACAATGGAATTAGTGAAAGTTATTAATCGTTGTATTAATTCTGAGAACAGAAATTTCTTTAAAGGGTTACTCCGAGCACCATGAAAACTGCAGTGATTTGAAGTGATTATGGTGCGTGGAGTCTGTATGTGCAGCGTTTCGCTATGAAATGCTGCACATACCAAGATTAACCCCTTTGCTGCCTAAGGTGTAACTCAGATGATGCTCTGAGTCAATGAATGGCTGACGGGATTGGCATCTGGCTTCAGTTGAGCTGCAAAGCCACAGGATAGCAGCCGTGATGCCTGGCAGAACACAGGTAAGACAATATACCAAAAACAATTTGCCACATTACTGGAAAACGGTGCCAGTGGTGATTATGAGGCTTGGAATAAACATCTTAAGGGAATCCCATGAAAAAAAAAATTATATTCAGATTTTTTTTTTTAATGTGAATTTTACTTGCAGTTTACTGTATTCTGCAGGACAAGCCTGACCTCTAGTGGCTGAACTAGCCAACATTGGGCTTCTTTACATGATTGTCCTTAAACAATAAAGGCCTCGATCAGCTTTTCAAATTATTTCATATCTTTGATAAACTTAAAAAAAAAAATCTAAATATTAGAATACTAAAAACATATATCATATATAAAATATATCAAAATATTACATAATTTAAAAAATTACCAAAAAATATTAAATAATTTGAAAAGCTTATACAAAGATATTAAAGCAAGCCTAACAATTAGCCAATCTAACAGATTTATCTACTAAAGTGTGAATTCAAAGTAAATTTCAAAAATGAAAATAGACAAACACTTCGGCTACTCTGGACTTAATTTTAAATTCATTTTAAATTCTTGCTTTAGTAAATTAACCTGGTAGAATTCACATGATAAAAAAAAAAAAATGTAAAAAATAAATGATCAACATGCATATTACATCAGCAAAAGTCTGCCTCCAATGACCAGAACTTAAAAGCACATTGGACCCAATAAAATAAATACATCTTAATTATTATAAGGTCAGGAACACAAACGTGTATTTCTGACCCTATAAATTTGCCCCCCTTAAATAAGTAGAAAACTCACTTTATTTCCAGTGCATGGGACCGCCCCCGATCTGCCTCTTTTGCTGACATCATCGGAATTGATGATCTCAGCCAATCCAATGCTTTCCCACATCAAAGCATTGGATTGGCTGAGATTGTCAATTCTGATTATCTCAGTCAAAGAGGTGGGCAGGGATGGAGCCAAATGCCGCCCTGTCCAATCAGCATCTCCTCATAGAGATAGATTGAATCCATGCATCTCTATGAGGAAAGTTCAGCGCCTCCATGCAGAGCGTGGATACTCTGAACGTCAGTGCTGCACAACCCTACAGGAAGAACTTCTAGTAGCCATCTGAGTGACTACCACTGGAGGTGTCCCTAGGCTGTAATGTAAACACTGCCTTTTCTCTGAAAAGGCAGTGTTTACAGCAAAATGCTTACAGGGACAGACTATAAACACCAGAACAATTGCATTAAGCTGTAGTGGTTCTGGTGAGTATAGTGTCCCTTTAATGTAGTGGAGTTTGGTACATAGATGCGGCTCCTTTTGTTTGTCATTGTAAAACATTACAATTTCTGAGTAATGGCTATGCTTATATTTTGCCTAAAACATGCCTCTATTGCGAGGTAGACAACCAGCCACTAGAGGCACTTATCCTTAAGCTCTTTGAAGAGCGTAGAATTTTGAAGGTCTTTGCACACAGCACAATGACTCCCATTGCCACTTGTGCTTCTTATAGAGATTCAATGGTTCTCTGTGAGAAGCACTGGATCTTGCATGCACTATATGGGTCTGCAATGCTTTACTATGAAACTGAATTGGACTAGATATCAGCAAAGTTAATGATTTAATAGTGGTTTGACTGGGGTGTGGCGAAGATGCATTTTTAATGTTTAAGTGTTCCTTTTACAGGGTTATTCAATAAAGTGTGAATTTTAAATTTAAGATCAAAATAGCTGAACTGGAAAATATCTGTAATTCAGCTATGCTTTCAGTTCAACTACTTTGGTCTTACATTTTAAATTCACTTTTTATTTAGTGTGAATTCTCAATTTAGTGAATAGCCCTATTATAGTTCATCATTTTGCAAATCGGATGTACTTGAAGACAACAAATTCAATTTCCAAAGTTATTGCTGTAGCAGTTCCTCTAGTATACGATAAAAGGTTTGCTAAATGCATAATCAGGGGCCCCTAGGACATGTTTCAATGCTTGTCGCAGTCATTCACTGGAAATTTGGTAATCGCTTAAATGACAGACACTATCGTCAAAGCATATTAGATGTTTTCACGCCATTCAGCGTTTAGTGATGGGTAAATAGCAGCTAGAGAAACGTTTAACATATCCTACCAAGGATAATATGAGTCGTTAAATGCTAAGTAACACCCGATTTCCATATTAAATTTTAAACATTACTGTCTGCCACTTTCTGACTAAACATTATGCCTGCCTCTTCTAGGTGTCAAAAAGACAAGTTGTATTTTTTTTTTGTAAAGTTGTATTTTTCAAGTGTGCATAAGCACCATGATAACAAGCTGCCCAATAAGGGATCTATTCGGAACTCTCGTACGCTTAGCAATGCACTGTTGAATTACTAACATATACCTATTGGCTAAAATGCCCTGTAATTAAAGGACAGCGGATCACATTTAAACATATGCTTGTCCTGCATTTTACCCCAGTCCTCCCAACATTGAATGCTGGAGCCCTTCACCGGTGCCCAAGGGAAAGGTTTTTTGCATTAATTCCAAGGCTGGAGGAGAAGGTAGAGGAGACAGGTGGAGAGGCGCGTCAAGAAAACTCTGGGGTTAAATTGTTGAATGGCGCTATTGAGATGAAGTCATTATAGTGATTTTTTTCCGATGATGATTATGGTGTAGTGTTGGGAACATGTCTGCTTGTCTTTCTTGGACAGTTATTTCTTATTATTGCTTACTATTGCTAAATGGTGCCAGTGGATTTTTTACATTAAGACATACAAGGACCACTAACGTCACCCAGTCCACTTCATCTCAATGAAGCGATCTGGGTGCAGTGGTCCTGTCATTGTAACCCTGCAATGTAAAAGTTGTTTTTGTAGAAATTGTTAACATTGCTGGGTGGAATCCACCTCTTGTGAATGTCTCCCTGAAAGTCAAGTGCGGCGTTTCGTTCCCCAGAACCAAGTGAAACTCGACCCTGGAATCAAATGCTGCGTTTGGCCATGTATTTTTTATTTCCAATCCAATGCATTGGATTGGAGCACATCACAGAAGACATCAACAGGCATGTTGACAAGTTAAAAGGCAAATGGGTGGCTGCAGTGGAGAAGTCCTGGCCTTGAAAAAAGGTAAGTAATCTACTTTAAAGTTTTTGGTTTGTTTTTTTTAATACCAAAGGGGTGGACAGAAGAAAACCTATAGTCTCTAAAAAATTATTGTTACTTTTAAAAATATAGTGTTCTGTTTAATGACTGCCAGTTGATAAAGCCCTGTGTGGCGAAACACGTTTTGGCTATTTTAACAATTTTTTATGTACTATTAAAGGAATATTGGCTGTTATTCTACAGTTGCCATATACCTTTTTATTTCATTTTACTTTGTAGAATTTTATTTTATAGTTTTTTAGTTATTTTAACCTGGTCATTCATCACATCGAATCACTCACTCGCTCAAGAATACCAGGTGGGGATTATAACACCTACGCTATTATAGTGAGCTGTAGATCCTGCTCACTTAAACGTGAGTATTCTATGTTTCTACACCTATTTGCCTCAACAAAAAGACTGTGAGCTCTATATTTGGCTCTTTTTCTTTCCCCATACTGAGGACCTCTTCTGTGTATCAACACCTATATCCTACCAGTGGGGGATCGACGCCACTGAATGCCAGTCATACCTGAGCTAGTTCTAGCTCTCCAATAGGTGAGTTTAAATGCCTTCCTGTTGTGAAGTTTTTATTTCCACGTGACCTTCAGTCGCAGTCTGCACTATTGGAATTTTCCCTTTATATTCACATATCTCCATCTGGATCAAGAGAACCTGATCATTTCCAGTTCTACAACCTGCATAGACCACAATTACACTCAAGTTCCAACAAGTGGATTTGGTCTTCTACATGCCCATTTTTTATCAGGACTATTATTTATCTTACCTTATATTCAACTATTTTATAGTCTATTGCGGTGTGATTATCATCATTTTATTTCTGTTATCTATCTTTAGTTTTATCATATCTTTGTACTGGTTTTTGTGGCGCGACCTATAATTTTTACTCTCTAGATTTATCCTTTTTGACGACTTGTGAGGGAACGTCATAATTTTAGGTTGCAGCCTTTCTACATTCATTTCCAGCTTTCTATTGACCACCAAGCGCGGAACCCACTGCCGTTTGTCCTACTTTGTTAAATGTGAAGAGTCCCCAGCTGGTTAAATATTTTACCCCTGGACAGGTAATTTAATAATAATCAAGGTATCTTATCAACTGATTAACTGCTTTAATGAATACTGTTGGTATTTATGGTCTAGTAGTAAATAATTAACAGATCTATTTTAAAGAGACAGTTTAATTCCAAGGAAAATCTTGTTTTTTTCATCTACAGCTTCTTAAATATAATGGAGAAATTGTCAGTTTGTTCAAAGTTAATCAACATTACTCTAACGAAAGCAGAGAAGGCCCCTTTAGATAATTTGATTTATTAACAATAACTAGTCTCTCTTTCTTTTGACAAATGGATTGATGATGAAAGAATGGCTTAAAAGAGATCTTTTGTCCAGTACATCTTTTATCTAAACCCAAGAACAAAACACTCATTGAAGAGATTATTATAAGTTTTTAACAATCAGATAGCCTTGAATTATGAATATTGCTCTCTTTGAGGTCATGTTTGATGAGAGAATGAAGAGCCCTGGGTATATAACTATCTATTCATTTATCTAGTATTATTTTATTTCTTAAACATCAATATATTATACTGGGCTGTAGACTCATGTATTTGATTAAAAAAAAACCCAACAGTTTAGACAATCATACAGGAATAAAAATGACACAAATATGGATATTGCTCTAACATGAGTTTACAGTCAACAGATATTTTTCTGTACATTTCTATTATTTTGCAGCCTCTTTTTTTGTCTTTATGGGGAATAAAGACATTTTATATCTGGGTTTTTTCAACACTGGAAGGGGCCATCTTGGTTGCTGAGTGAGGCCTGTGCCTTGCACATTGGGACCCTGGTCTGGACTTTACAAAGCTACTGCTGTTTCACTATGTAATATATATATGTAGCGGAATGGGCTTCGCCACAGTATCTGTTTTTTTTACTAAGGGCTGTCCAAACCCCTTTTTGTTGCTTTATTTCCTAATATTGTACATGTTTGTTACTTGTAGAAACAAGTAACAAAATAGTATCTGGTAGCGTTCGTCTGGTTGTTCGGTAAGAACCCCCTGTTCAGCTAATTTCCACCATAGAGTTAGAAAAACAAACTAACTACCGAACAACCAGGCCACCCAGAAGAGGAGCGTGGCGCCAATAAACCTCCCTAACCTGGTTCACACTCTCTCAATTGCCGACACACAAACGGACTAGGTGATCCCCCTGTGTGGCCGCCGTTGGCCATACGAACACGTGGCAGCGGCCATCTTTGAATACTAATTACACCAGCGGTGTTTAGTCATTGAGTGTCTGGAATCCAAATCGGACACTCAACGAGCACCGCAGATACTTCCCTCTTTATATAAGTTTGTGAAAACTCAGGAAAACAGAGCGGCATTCGGTGAAAGGAATCACATGAACAAGAGGAATTAAGGCACAAACCATGTTTTTATGTACTTTTATGCATTTCAGACACCCGAACAGAGACCGACCACACAGCCCAAACACATGTAACTATTCTCGGCTTACACCTCGTGTGCGGTCAGTAAAACTAAGACCTCCATAAAACTGTCGAACCCCTGAACCGATCTGGGTGATTTTTCAGTATGTTGCTCCCACAGATCGGGGCTATAAGGGGATGAATTATGAGTGTCTGACATGTTTTTGGGGTATTTCTAGAAAAGTATGAAAATTGTGATTTTTCTGTTTGGAGATAATTGAGCTGATACAGTAATTAACTCAATTATCTCCTAAGCAGAGGGGAGGGATTTTGTGTAATGTATGGGAGTGACTTATTACCTGACTCTGTCTGTATTGGTTGTTTTATGTTTTTACCAGTGCCCCACAAGGTCCACCTGGATGGTAACCTTTTGGCCATTAAAAGTAGTTCTGCTCCTAGGCCAGATCTAGGCCAGAGCGCAGGTAACGTTTTTCTTTGTTTTTACTATGTATTTTAAGCTGTTGGATACTAAGCCACTGCTGCTGTAAGCGCGGTGCTTTATCTTTGTTTGTATATGAATTTTGTATCACTCAGCTATGTTACATTGCTGCCAGCCTTCCCACGTTTGTCTTATTAAGACTTTATAAGTATGTAGGGGCAGCACCCCTTCCTGTCTCATCAGAGAAATTTGCCTTTTAGCTGATACCAGCAAGGTGATTTGTATGTTATAGCCCTATTTAGGGTAAAGTATGTAGGGGTTTATAAAACACCCTTTCATGTCTCATTAGAGACGTTTATACTTTGTCTGATACCAGCAAAGTTTATTGAATGTGTAGAAGCCCTATAAAGGGTTAAATGTTAAAGGGTTTATAAAACACCCCTTTCTGTCTCACTTTGTCTGATATCAGCAAAGTGTATTGTATGTGCAGAAGCCCTATAAAGGGTTAAATGTTAAAGGGTTTATAAAATACCCCTTCCTGTCTTATTGGAGACTCTTGGCTGATATCAGCGTATCTAATGGCTAGTGTAGGAACTCACCTATTGAGGCTTGCCTTGACGTGGCTGGTGAGCTTACATATTCAAATGGCCATTTAGAATAGAACTAAAGAGCCTCCTTTTTTGTTCAAATGCACATGGGGATCTAGGCCAGAGCGCAGGTAACGTTTTTCTTAGTTCTGCTCCTAATGCTGAGTGTCGTCCAGTTTTTGGGAAGGGTGATGGGATATTCATGGATTATCTTATGATTATGCCTGCTGTCTTGAAGTTTTCTGTTTGTTCCTGAGTAGCTGTTGGAGCCCTGCTACCATCACTCTCTGCTACAATGTATATATATATACCAGCCGTGTATATTACATACCAAAAGAGTTGTGGTGGGGAAAAAAGTGTGGATGAAAACCCCTTCCACCTGAAGTAAGTGGATAGTTAATACATTGCTAAACACAAATACACACACCAGTCAAGTTATAAGACTTGCTTTTCCCACAGAAATCTCACTTTCATAGTGCTCTCACTACTGCAAGGGATTCTGTGTAGGCGTATGTAATGAGCTCAACAAAGAACCACATTTATGTACTTTACAAGTAACGCCAAGTCTTCATAGCAAGCCAGTAACCAACCTCATGCTGATGAGTTGCATTAACAATGAAATAGCTGTCCATGAGTGGTTCACTGACTTTGCTCCTCTTCCTGAGTTGTGTTTCAAAGCTGTTGTATACGTCAGGATCCCATTTTGGGTAAAGTGTTACCGGAAAAAACACCAGTTATTTTCAGGAGAACAAAAAATTAAAAAAATTTATTAGCACCTAGTTATGCATTAAAAATTCCACGTAAAGGTACGGCCTCTAATATCAGTGGTTTTAATCCCTGTAACTCCTGCAAAGCATGCAAAAATAAAAAATTTATACAAAAGAAAGAATTCATGAGCTCCACTACAAAAGAAAGATTCAAAATAAAATCCAACATAAATTGCAATACGAGGAATGTGGTATACATGCTACAATGCCCATGTGGGAAACAATACGTGGGGAGAACATGTAGGAAGTTAAAAGAAAGAATATTAGAACATCAAAATAATATTAGAAAAAATTCAGTCAAACATATAATACCACTACATTGCAATACTTGTAATAAATTTGATTGGCGAAGCTTCACTTTTCTGGGCATTGAGCATGTGGACCCGTATTGGAGAGGAGGGGATTTAGCCAAGAGGCTCTCTCAAAGAGAAACCTTCTGGATAAATAAGTTAAAGACACTTCAACCCTTCGGTTTAAATTTGGATATTGATTTGTGGAGCTTTTTTGAAGATTAAATAAATAAGTAATTTCAACTCTGTTTTTTCGTCTGTGGAGTGTTCGGGGAACATTGTACTTTTCCCTCATTTGGAAATTAAGGATTTTTATTTTTATTTTTTATTTAAATTTTTATATTTATTTTTATTTTTATTTTATTTTTATATTTATTTTTATTTTTATATTTCATTATTTTCATTAATTGATTTTTATTTTTAATTTTATTTTATTTCATCTCATTTTATTTCATATTTTTATCATTTTCTCTTTTTCTTATCTACATTTATTATAATTATTTTGATTTTATATATTTTTTCATTTTTATTTATTTTTATTTTCATTTTTATTTTTATTTACATGTTTAATTTTCACTATTTATCAATATTTTTGTATATATACAAAAATTCTATTCTAAAGACAAAAAGATAAAAAGACAAATTCTCTCTATATATATTTTTAAGGAGATAGAGGTATAAGAGTGATCATTATATTATAACTATACATGATGTTAATCCATACAACTATTTATGCACTTTATGTAAAAAAAGTTTTATATATAATTTCTATGAACTGTGAGGATGTAGATATGTGTATATATATTCACTACCAAAATGCACTTTATATAGAATTTGCAATTTAAGATTTTCTAAAAATATGGATAATCTTTTTTGCAGAATTGGAGGATGTGTATATATATGCATCTGTAACCATAGATTGTAATAACTAGCATAATCATTTTAATGTATGTAGTGCCATCCAGAGAATTATCTTAATAGCTATTCCCCTTTTCGTTTTGCCCATCTGCCCATACACGTTTTGGAGCAAATGTATTAGAGGAAGAGAGGATGATAACTGATCGCGATCCACTTCCGGGTTCGTGGAACGTAAAGTGGAACGCATACGGCACACGTGATGACGTCACCTGGCTTTTTGCCGCCGAAACGGAAATTGAACACCGGCCGAAAATCTTTGAACAATCAACGGGGGATGTATAAAAAGACTGTGGGAGGGATAATTTTGATTGCTGCTATTACTATCATTGTATTTTATTTCACCAAGTCCCTGAGGAAGTCCAATTGAAGGACGAAACGCGTAGGACGTTTTCATGGTGACATGCTGTTTGTTTTATATCTTAATGTAAGTCATTAAATTACTTTTTAATATACTCTGGAAGTGCACTACATTTTGTATATCTTTCTCTTTTGAGTTATATATACCTATCTGACTATGACGTGAGGAGGGACAACACAGTGGATATTGAAGAAAAAGGATATCATCCAAGGCTTTTTTACATCAAACAATTTGTGAGTGACCAATTGTAACTGCACACTGTTACTAGTCCCCACACAGTTAAACGTTATGTTTCTTTATTTAATTTGCATTTAGCAGATCATCCCCTATTCTATTTGTATATACCTATTTGAAGACAAGAGGAAGTCTTTGTGGATTTACCTGGATATTTCACCTAAATTGCAGGGAAGTCCTGGTTTGCTTCAAATTGTATATTTTTCACTGGGGTTGTGTTCACATATATTGATATATTGTTGTTTTTGTTTGTACATACTCCAAGGAATCCATGTATAAAGTGGAAGTATGAGGCAAAAATGTGATTCTAACAGACTATCAAAAGTGACCTCGGCAGAGGTAAGGCTGAGCTGCACTGTCGACGCTCCAACGGAGCTCATGGGAACAAACCACATCAGAGCACACCCAGTGAGTGCCATGATAATTACATCCTGCTCTAATCCTCTGACTACCTCCACACCAGACTACACTCTGCTCTTATTCCATCCAAAGTCTACAGACCAGACTAGATCCTGCTCAAATCCCTCCCACTGCTTAAGTGTGCAGAGTGGCTGGCTATCTGCAGACCAGGCCAGCCACTCACTCCTTCTTCCCTCCTGCTTGAGCAGAGAAGAGATTGTGCAGGCCTGGCTGGAACTGGTGGACAGCTCATCTTGAGGTAGGGGAAGATGAGCTGTAGTATATTAAATTGTGGGGTGGGCAGTATTAATTTGTGGGGAGGGGGGCAGCATTTTAAATAGTGGGGAGGTTGTGAGGAGGGGGGCAATGTATTGAATAGGGAGGAGGGAGGGCAGTCTATTAAATTGTGGGGAGGGAGGGCAGTGTATTGAATAGGGAGGAGAGGGGGAGAAAGAACACTATAAGGAAGGGTGGGGGAGAAAGAACAGTATGGGACAGGGGAGGAGGAAATAAACACCATTGACGGGGTGAAAAGAACATTATGGGAAAGGGGAGGGAGAAATATTAAGAGGGGTCACTAAGGTACAGGGGAGGGAAGGAAAAAGGCACACAGGTAGGGGACCACTAAAAGAGAAGGGAGAGGAACACTAAGAGAGGAGGAGGGGGGAACATTAATGGGAACACTAAGGGACAGGGGAGACAAGTAAAGAGGGCTAAAGAGGAACACTAAGGGACAGGGGAGGCAGATAAATACTAAGGGACAGAGGAGAAAGGGGAGAGGAACACTAAGGGACATGGAGGGGGTTGGGGTGACACTAGGAGTTACTGCACCGGGTGACACCAACCCTAGTGACGCCACTGAGCATGACTATTGCCATGAGAGGTTGGCATAGCAACCAAATGGATACAGTGGGTTAACAGTTGGAAGCAGGGAATTCTGGGAAAATTACCAGACTACTGGTGAGCAATGCTGAGGGAGTCTGGCAGTGTATTTCCTCTGGTAGTCCCTGTAAAAATTACATTTATGAAATTGAGTTTTCCTCCCACATAAAATGGCTAGTGCTTTAGAGATGGCAGGGGAGGCATTACTCACTCTGCTGCAGGCTTTCCATAGAGCTCATGGTGAGAGTCCTGTGCTTCCTTAATACAAGGTGACAGGGCTCGGGAGAACATGGTGGATCAGAACGAGAAGTGACCTCTTCACCTGTGAGCAGATGGGCCCAGCCCAAGTCTGATTAGTGATCTAGAGCAGCTCCAGCAACCCCCAGGAGTCCTGAACCAAGGGAGGCTGGTTTGGAGACTAATATCCCAGCGACTGTGGTGAGGAGAAGGTCCGGGAGAGTGCCAGGTGTAAAATTTCCAGATCTGGGTCGCATTCCCAAGATGGCGGTTCACCGCCTCAGGATGGCGCCGGATTCTGGGTAAGGTTCCTGAGCCCTAGGCCTTCTCTTCCGTCTGGGCAGGAAGTCAGAGCATACGGCCACATGCTAGGGTAGACGGAGTTATGCTCGAACCTCCCCCAGGGGCGTGTACGTGATGTTTGTATGCACCACTGCACGGACATCACAGGCCCATACGTCACTTGGTGGTGCCAGATCAAATTTGGAGAAGTTTGCAAATTGCATTCAGAGGCAATTTGGCAATTAGATTCGGATTTTATTCGGGATTAGAATGTTATTCAGTCACTGGATTCTGAGGCAATTCACAGGAGGGATTCAGAGTACTTCACTGGAGTACTTGGATGCAGTTCGCAAATGAGAATCTTAGTCTTTGCAAAATTTGCCGCAGGACTTCTGCTGCCAGTGAGGTTCGGTGAGCCAAAGAGAGCGAAGAGCAGTTTTCTGCACATTCGGCTGATTCTCAGAGGATGGAGAGACTGGTTCCCCTGCTCCAGGATCGTGAATATGCTTGCACTCGTGCTTGGGCTGCGCATACAGAGCCAGTGGAGAGTAGTGGGTCTCAAAGGGAAGTAGTGCAGTTGCTTAGGGCAGTGTTAGAGCACTGCATCCCTGTGCAGAATTCAGGGTCTACACTGGGTCTGAAGGTGGGTACCCTCCCTTTCCTGAGTTGTGCCTTACGGGAGTTATGGATTCAGGATCAGAGTTAAGTAGTACCCCCATTACTAGTAGGTAATGAGGCTACGCTGGGTTTGCATGTGCCCTTTGATAAAAAAAATAAATAAACAATAAACATTTTTATTAAGGGTGAGTCAGTGGACAGACAATGGCAAGGGGAAGTCGGGGAGAGGGACAAAGTTAATTGCTTAGAATGTTTTGGAAATTGGTTCCAAGTCTTTGTGACACTTGCAAGTACTTTGATTAGTAGGTTTCCTGAGAGGACACAGGCACTGTTCACCTATCTGGACCTCATTTGGGGTGCCTGGAAGGTATATGAAGGTCAGTGCTTGATCAGAATGGGAAGGTTTTACGGATGGTTTCCGTATTCTGTTGGTTGTGTCGCAAGAGGCATAATTTGCACCTAATTTTTTATTGGTTCGGGGTAAGTAGAATATGTTATCAGAGAAACTTCAAAATGCAGTTAGGCTTGGTCACTTTGACAATTTGTGGGTGTCCTCTTTGGGCTTGGTTACAAAAAAATGAACCAAGCACCTTTCAGTTCATTCTCCATTAATCCTTCGGTGGATGATGGCACTGCTAAAGAGGTCTGTTGAGCACGATATGCGTCTTTTGATTGGGCATTGGAGCAGTGGCGGATCCAGAGCCTGATCTCGGGAGGGGCACTTGTAGATTATTTAAAGAAATAATCCAGGCACAATAACCACTACAGCTCAGTGTAGTAGTTATAGCGCCAGTAGTGCCAGGATCCCATCCCAGAGTAAGTAGGCAAACCGTTTAAGAACAGTTTGACAACTTACCTGGGGTCTGCTGGGATATAGTGCATAGGAACAGTGGTATGTGTTAGGGGTGAAGTGTGTGTGAAAAGTGCAGTGTGTGGATGTGAGCGGTGAAGTGTGTGTGCGAGTGCGTGAGGGTGGCAGTGTATGTCAGGGTTGCAGTGTGTGTGTTAGGGGGCAGTGTATTTGTGGGGCAGTGTGTGTGAGAGTTGCAGTGTGTGTGTGAGCGGTGCAGTGTGTATGTGAGGGTGGCAGTGTGTGTGAGAGTTGCAGTGTGTGTGTGTTTGGGACAGTGTGTGTATGGGGCAGTGTTTACGAGGCAGTGTGTGTAGTGTGTGTATAGGGGCAGTGTTTCTGGGGCAGTGTGTGTAGTGTGTGTATGGGGGCAGTGTTTGTGGGGCAGTGTGTCTAGTGTGTGTATGAGGGGCAGTGTGTATATGGGGGGCAGTGTTTGTAGGGGCAGTGTGTGTATTGGGGGCAGTGTGTGTATGAGGGGCAGTGTGTGTATGGGGGGCAGTGTGTGTATGGTGGGGCAGTGTGTGTAGTGTGTGTATGGGGGCAGTGTTTGTAATTAAAATAAATATACTTTATGTCCCCCCTCCCTTCTTACCTTTACTGGGAGGAGGGTGGACATTTCTGGATCCCTGGTGATCCGGTGAGGATTCCCTGGTGGTCCCAGTGGTAGGAGTGAACTCTAGCCCGTAGCTCCAGGGTAACCTTAGGGTGGTTCATTTCGTGAACCAGTTATCGTTGGGTTCTCTTCTAGTATTGGCTTTATTGAGATGATTGGTTCTGCATTGCTTAGAATTTAATATTTGGTTTGGGTGCATGTGTCATATGTGTCTAATGTATTGTCGACTCTCTTTCACATTTCCAGTAGGATCAATTTCAGGAGGTGACACCAGAAGCAGAGGCTTTGACCTGATTGGGAGGTCCCTGGCTCCTACGTCTTTGGCAGCATGCCTGACAGTGTGAGATAAATAGATTTGTGTGGCAGGAGAATTTAGTTGGTCTTCCTCAGAAAGTAGGTTGTCATCTACTTTAGCCTTTCTTTCTGACTTCGTGGGACATCTATGTCAGTGGATCAGGGTATGTGAGCTCTTTTTGATGCATTTCATGAGATGGGAAGATGTGAAAATAACATCTGTGGTTCAACAGATATTGCACTGTTGGCGGTCTTTAGGCATCCTGTATTTTTGCACTTGCAGGTTGACGTAGGTAGGATCCTGCCTGCTATTTTCGTTTCCACATTTGAGGCAATCTTGTTTCGGGTGGCCTTTTCAGTGTGTTTTTATGCAGCTCTATGGGTCGGCAGATTGGTGGCTCCAAGTTTTAGAGCTCAGTCACGCCTTTTTAAAAAGGATATTCATTAGCGTAAACATTAAGTGGAATTTCTGATTTGGTGATCTTATACCGATCAAACGGATAGTGGTGGAGTGATTAGGATTGGAGTGAACACTCCAAATTTCTCCTCCTGACAGACACACACCCTCATTGATGCATACACTCACTTACAGATACACAGTCATTGTCACGCACACTGTTTAACCAACACACACTTTCACTGAAACATACACATTCACAGACATATACACTCACTCATTCACAGTTACGCACACATACTCACATTCACCGACAGACACACATATACACTAACTGACAAACACGCATTCACCAAAAGAAACACACACACTCACTGACAAGACACACATGCACACTCACTCAGTGTCAGACACACACACCGGGACACACTCACTGACAGATACACACTGACAAACACATATATAACACTCACTGACAGACATAAATGCACTTTGTGTCAGACACACACATTGACTGACAAACACAGATACACTAGCTGACAGACACACACTGACAGACATACACATTCACTGACAGACACACACTCTCAGTGCCAGACAGGCATACACAGTGACAGATACACACTGACAGACACACATACTTACTCACTGACAAACACGTATACACTCTCACTGACATATACACATACACACTCTGACAAACATATATACACTCTCAGTGACAGACACACACTCACTAACAGACACACGCTAACTCTCACTAACAGACTCTCACTAACAGACACACACTAACACTCACTAACACACAGACACACACTAACACAACCACTAACAGACACACACTAACACACTCACTAACAGACACACACACTCACTAACAGACACACACACACTCACAATTTAAATTAAAAAAAGAATTCAAGTTTAATCCAGTCAGACACACACACACTAACACTCACTAGCAGATACACACTAACACTCTCATTAACATACACACACTAAGACACTCATTAACAGACACACACTAACACTCACTAACACACACACTAACAGACACATACACTAACACACTCACTAACAGACACACACACACACACTCACAATTTAAAATAAAAAATAATTTTTAAAATCTAGTCAGCCTCCATACCTTTGGGAGTGCTAGGGTGGATTCTTCCCTGTGGTCCAGTGGGGCTGGCTGCAGCTCGGTGGGCAGTCGGGATGGCAGGCGCAGAGTGGAGGCGGGCGAGGGAGCTCTAATCCTCCTGCTCAGCTCCCTTGCGCGCCTGCTAGTGATGCCGGGGGCAGAGTGACATCATATTTCGGCTCTGGCATCACTTTGGTCTTAAATTAGAGGGACAAAGGTTTAAAAATAATATCAGGAAGTATTACTTTACTGAGAGGGTAGTGGATGCATGGAATAGCCTTCCAGCTGAAGTGGTAGAGGTTAACACAGTAAAGGAGTTTAAGCATGCATGGGATAGGCATAAGGCTATCCTAACTATAAGATAAGGCTAGGGACTAATGAAAGTTTTTAGAAAATTGGGCAGACTGGATGGGCCGAATGGTTCTTATCTGCCGTCACATTCTATGTTTCTATGTTTCTATGTTTGATGCTGAAAGGAAGCTGAGCAGGGAAGAGCCGCCTGCCTCCCACATAAGGTAGATACCAGCCTCAGAGGGCCCTAAGGTGGCCAGCCGGGCAGCTCCAGAGTCCCCAGGACAAGAGGCTGGCAAGGCATTTGCCAGGGCATTTGGGGGACGGCTTTTTTTGCTGCCCCCCTGAAAGTGCCGCCCAAGGCAAATGCCTTGTCAGCCTTGCGGTAGATACACAGCTGTATATATACATACATATTTCTACTTGGACTGTCTGTCCAATTCTCCCTGGAGGATTGGCTGACCACTCTCAGCCAATGACAAACATTCTGTGCACTAATTGACATTAGTTAGCCTGGAACTCAAGTTCTGGGTTACCAGATAACACCCCAAATGACACTGCCCGAGGTGGAGTTACACCACTCGCAGCAGAGGGGTTAATCTCTGTATGTGCAATATCCATGTGTTTAAAAGCAAAACACTGCATTTACAGACTTCAGGCACCATAACCACTTCAAAACACTGATATAGTCACACTGTGCTTAGAGTAACACTTTTAAGGTTGTGGAATAAGGGGTGTTTGTGATTAATTGGTTTAGGGCTAGAGTTGGTTTAAGTTTAGTATTGGGGTACATGAGGTGTTTAGTTTTTACATATACACCTACATACATGACTAGTCACACACACTTACATAACTACTTGCATAACTAGTACCACACATCTATACATATACAGGGTAATTCAGTGCAGTGAGAATTAAAGGTGAATTTAAAGTGAATTTTAAATTTACTTTGAGTTCTCACTTTAGTGAATAGATATAGTTACATAGTTACATTGCTGAAAAGAGACTTGCGTCCATCAAGTTCAGCCTTCCTCACATTTGTTTTTTTGCTGTTGATCAAAACGAAGGCAAAAAACCCCAGTTTGAAGCACAATTTTGCAACAAACTAGGAAAAAAATTCCTTCTTGACCCCAGAATGGCAGTCAGATTTATCCGTGGATCAAGCAGTTATTACCCTACATTGAAAGATTATATCCTTGAATATTCTGTTTTTGCAAGTATGCATTTAGTAGCTGTTTGAACATCTGTATGGACTCTGATAAAACCACTTCTTCAGGCAGAGAATTCCACATCCTGATTGTTCTTACAGTAACCTTTCCTTTGCCTTAGAGGAAATCTTTTTTCTTCCAGTCTAAACGCATGGCCTGGTGTCCTATGTAAAGTCCGGTTTGTGAATAGATTTCCACACAATGGTTTGTATTGGCCCCGAATATATTTGTATAATGTTATCATGTCCCCTCTCAGGCGATGTTTTTCTAAACTAAATAGGTTTAAATTTGTTAACCTTTCTTCATAGCTGATATGTTCCATTCCTTTCATTAATTTTGTAGCCCGCCTCTCTACTTTTTCTAGTGCCATAATATCCTTCTTTAGAAAAGGTGCCCAAAATTGCACAGCATATTCAATATGGGGTCTTACCAGTGATTTATAAAGAGGCAAAATGATATTCTCATCCCGAGAATGAATGCTCTTTTTCATGCATGACAATACCTTACTGGCCTTGCTGATTGACCACTGCTGATTGACATTGCACATTGTTGCATAGTTTGTTGTCTATAACAATTCCCAAGTCCTTTTCGTGTGTTGTTATCCCTAATTCGCTTCCATTAAGGGTATACGTTGCTTGTGTATTCTTTACGCCGAAGTGCATAACTTTGCATTTTTCAACAATAAATTTCATCTGCCATTTGAGTGCCCAGTCCCCCAGTCTATCTAAATCCCTCTGCAGCAAAGTAATATCTTGCTCACATTGTATTGTTTTACAAAGTTTGGTGTCATCTGCAAACACGGAAACATGACTTTCAATGCTGTCTTCAAGATCATTTATAAACATGTTAAATAGAAGGGATCCCAGAACAGACCCCTGAGGGACATCACTTGCCACCTCTGTCCAGCTTGAAAATTCACCATTCATGACAACTCTTTGTACTCTATTTTTAAGCCAATGTTCTACCCAAGAACATATATATGTACACATACATACCTAGCCGCTCACATTTGCCTAATTAACAACTCACACAGGCACAGACATAAATATATAATTCTAAACAAAAATACATATAGATACATACTCTGTAATTTTGATACTTTCTCTTCTTTTCCCCTGCAATATGCATTATCATTTTCTACCACTAGAGAGCGCCAACTATCAATAAAACCCTTGGATTATGTATGGTGGGCACAGACAGTTTATAGGAAAAGATCTCTCCATCTCTGCTGCTGGAAAGATACTCTGACCGATGATGTGCCTTTCTCATCTGTACCAAATAAAACACATGCAGCTTCGTTTCATCACAAAAGACAGATGGTGACGCAGCTGCCCTTTTGAAGGTTGACCTGGGACTCGCGCTATACGTGCTTTAGGTATGAGTGATACGTTGTTTACCATTCTGAAGCTCTGCTCAACAGGTTAAACCACGCATCACAACCTTTGTCATGTTTTGACTCTTAGTTGCAAGGCAGCATCTCATTCGCACCTCCTCTGCCACATGAAATTGCAGGAGGACTCATGACATTTTTCAGTTGATGAGGAATTTCTCCGACATGAGGAATGTGCAGATAAAATGTTTGAGACTGAGTGATTTGTGCTAAAATACATGTTGAACAATACCCTAAATTATAATTTGAACAATTGCATATCTCATTAAATCACGGTCGAGGACACAAAATAACACACCAACCGAACAAACTATACAAAGAATTTGAAGAACAGACTCTTTAACACCTTAGTAATCACCGTGGCATATCATTTAAATATATTTACATTTTAAGCATACGTCTGCTTGAGCACAGATAAAACAGTTATGACTGACTGATCGGTATATAACAAGGGTAGTCAACCTTCAGCACTCCAGCTGTTGTGGACTACATCTCAAATAATGCTCTTACAGCCGTAATGCTCGCAAAGCATCATGGGAGATGTTGTCCACAATGTCTGGAGTGCTGATGGTTGTCTACCCCTGTAAAGCCATAATTTAGGAGGACTGTCAGGTTATTGTCTAAACTCCAAATTATAGTGAATTACCCGGATGGGAAAGTATAGGCTAAAATATCTGTTTTGAATAAATTCTCCCAACTCAATTATAGCAACACTGCTTCAGACTAAATTTTTGATCATTTGTTCAACAGTGAAGTACTCGGAAAGGCAAACTGGCCAGAATAACATGGAAGGGAAGCTGAACTAGAGAATTTTTCCATTTTTAATTTTTTTTTTTATCTAAATCAAGAAATTCCCAGCTCAGTGTATAACCCTGACATTCCGCTCCATTCATTTACATTTTTATTACAGTTTTAACATTAATATTGAATAATCTCTATCAGTGATGGATAAACTTTGACTCGCCAGCTGTTGCAGCGTATAATTCTCATGACACTTCCTTTGAATTCTGGGAAACGTAATCTGTAATAGTTGTAGGTCTAAACATGAGCTACTGCTGTGCTATAAAATTTTACTCGGCATCGAAAAAATAAGGTACGCTCGAAGGGTAACTGAGAAAATCTTTTCTATATTCATTCTGTCTATGGCAAAACAGCAAGCGTTATTAGAAACATGTTTGTTCCAGCAGTGGTCCCCCTAAGATCTTTTTTTTGGTGAGCAAAAAAAGAAATCTTTATGCTAACCACACTATGAAATTTTCATTATTTGCTTTTTATTTCCATGCAAACGTTAAAGTTTAGTTGTTACATAACTCTAGATGTTTTTAGTGTCCATCTACATCCCCCCCCCCAAAAAAGAACTCTTAAAGGGAACATTGGACACATGGCGCTTTACAGGGCTTCAATAACAATCAGTGTTGCTGGTGTCTGAGTAGCCTCATTATAGAACAGTAATAAGGTGAATAACACATTTACTGTAACCAGTAATAGACTTATTTGCCAATAAACGCGTGCAGATTTTGCTCTGGAGTGCGTCTGTAGGAGTGCAGAGGGTTACATTGGGTTAAGTGTGTTGCGAACTGTAATGTGTGGTAACATATTGTGCAACTAATCAGCAGATATTAGTTAGCAATCAGCCTACAGATGAGCACAGCATGTTACTCATTTATTTTAGGTCTAGTTTTCTATTTAACCCCTTAAGGACCAAACTTCTGGAATAAAAGGGAATCATGACATGTCCCACATGTCATGTGTCCTTAAGGGGTTAAAGGAGAAATTTCGCACCTCCGAAAATTACACCATAGGACAAAATACTGAAAATTGAATATAGCTTGTGTTATTCATTTTATCGTTTTTGTGATGTTTCATTTTCTTTTAAAAGCCTATGTAAAAGAAGTTACATGGGCTGAAAAGGGACATGTGCCCATCAAACTCAGCCTTTCTCACTTCTGATTTTACTGCTGATCCTAAAGAAGGCCAAAAAACCCAGTTTGAAGCGCTTTCCGATTTTACAACAAACTTGAAGAAATTTCCTTCTTGACCCCAGAATGGCAGCCAGATCTTTACTTGGATGAAGAAGCTGAACATATATTAAATAAACTTATATTAAACAAATATAATACCAAACCAGTTCAGTTCAGGCACAGCCGGAGCACACATTGCAAATGATGAGGAGAAATCAAACCATTTCAAGACAGGGCTTATTACAATGTTTGTCAGGGAGAAAACACAGAGATGCCCAGTTAAAGAATAAAGGGATGTGGATTTTTACATTTCATTTTTTCCACACTTTACAAATACATATTTATTTTCAACCTGAGAGTTTTCCATGCTGCCCCAGAGTCCTTTCAAAAGTGAAAAAGAAAAACAAACAAATAAACATTAGGGATAGAGATGTCGCGAACCGTTCGCGAACTTCCCGCGAACGGCTCGCCGCGGTTCGCGGCGAACTCCGGTCAGCTGACACATCCCGGCCAATCTCCAGCAGACCCTCCCTCCCAGACCCTCCCACCTCCTGGACAGCATCCATGTTGAAGCTGCCTTCAACATGGATGCTGTCCAGGAGGTGGGAGGGTCTGGGAGGGAGGGTCTGCTGGAGATTGGCCGGGATGTGTCAGCTGACCAGAGCTCGCCACGAACGGTTTGTGGCGAACCGTGGCGAGCCGTTCGCGGGAAGTTCGCGAACGGTTCGCGACATCTCTAATTAGGGACACTATAGTCACCAAAACAACTTTATCTTAATAAAGCAGTTATGGTGTATAGATCATGTACCTGCAGTCTCATTGCTCAATTCTCTACCACTAAATTAAATCACTTTGTTTATGCAGCCCAAGCCACACCTCATTTTACCCCTTTTTACCTGTTAATTTCTTGCCCGGATCTTGGTCCTAGGTGCCGCCATCTTAGTGGGACACATCACCTGCCTTTACTAGCTAGAACTGTGAAATTCACATGCAACACTTGGGCATTCGCTATTGTCCGGAATTCAGACGGGAATTTCAGCTATTCTTTCATTTGTCAGAAAGACGAATGAATGAATAGCAATTGCAAACAACGAACGAAGACTTCCAATTTGGTCTTCTTTCATTAGTTTAGTTTATTACAAGGCGAGAGCTACCAACTCATGGCTCCCTCCTTGTAATATGTAAAAATAGAAGTGTCAGGGAGCTCCCTGCCACTTCCTAAACCCCCCCATGCTGCCCCTCACTCAATATGACCCCCATATTAGTATAAGTGAGATTATTGCTCCCCCTCACTATTGTTAGGGTTAGTGGGTAGGTAGACTTTTATTTAATTGGGGGAGGTGACAAGAGGAGTGGGGTTCCCAAGTCACTTTGAGGGGGGGAAGTTATTTTAACAATTAGCCCCCACCCGTCACCAATGGGTGGGGTCTGGGTGGGACAATAGGTCCATCCATGTCACTTAGGGTCCTCACCCACCGCTAATGGATGAGTCAGCCGGGAGAGGTGTAATGAGGGCTGCATAAACAGAAACTATTATTTTACTCCTGAATGGAAGAGAATCGAGCAGTGTCTCAGCCTACCAATGGCTTCCCATTACCAAAATGCTTTTGGAAACACATATTTCCTAAGCTGTTTTTATGAATGGGGAGCTACTGGTTGGCTGGTAGTGTCAGCAAACCTCTCAAAGCCATTCAATGATGCCCTTGTCTATAGCAGTTGTGAATGGTTTAACCCCTAAAAATCAGCCAGCGACAGGGACTTTCTGGCACCATAACAGCTTAATTTTAAGTCATTGTTGTGGTACCTAGCAGTGTTCATTTAAGTGAATAACCCTGAAAGTCCAAATTTGGCCATTTAAAATGTTGGGAGGTGTATCTTTCACCTCTTGGCATTGTATTAAATCCCAGGTAACACTAGGTACCATGAGGTAACTCAGAATGTTAAACTAGTCGTGCTATAATGTGACATATCAGGTATTAAGATACAGGTGGATAAACACAAGATAAAATATGCGTGTGGGCGACAGTGGCTGAGAATGAAGCTCGATTAGTGACCCAATGGAACTACATCCGTTACATTAAATCCTCGATCACACCTGTCTGGCTGTACTACTCTGCATACCATCTCTGTGTAGGAGGTCTGAATTAATTGAAATAAAAGCCATGTCCAGCAATTTCGCTCTCCTTAATGGCTGCTTGACAGAAGTGTTCCACGGTAGCTTTCTAATGGAGCGGTAACATTTCTGATACGCTCCACGCTGACAGGATCATAAAAAAAGCTAATTAACTCTGTAATGTGCAGCCGCAATTACCTTGTTATAGGACCAAAACTGTATCACTGTATTTCACCTCGGGTATTAATCTGAGATACCATGAATACAAAATCCAACGATAACTAGTTTGACCTCAATGTTATAGCTTGTTTCACGGTGACATCAAGTCGCTCAGCTGAATGTTTGGTTAAGAAAGCCTTCGAGAGTTTAACGGATGCATGTAAGTTAAGCAAACAAGGCTACTCGCTTAATTTGGAATTAATTGGAATTGACCTGGGAATTTCAACTGTTAGCACAAAATATTGAATTGGGTATCCTTATGAATGCCATTATGAGTGATAAATAATACGGCTCAGAAATTATGCATTGACGTACCACTTTGAAGGCGTTGGAAACCTTCAGATATATATGTGTATTGTAAGGATGACTAAAGGGGACTGATAATTCGAACCTGATAGCAAGTCGACTTCTGGCCAGTAATGAAATGTAATTTACAATGTGGTATAATGAAATACCCAGTAAATATATAGATTAAATGTCATACTTCTACAAACCTCCCAACATACCATATGGACAAAGAGGGACACTTTAATTTTAGGGGTGTGAGAGAGGATGTAGCCAGAGACAGGGCTATTGTGAGACATTTTAGGTGACTTTACTAATAACAATTTCTGCAACTAAAATGTGATTTAAAACTAGAACAATGTATCTTATTTACACAGACTGATTTCTAAACACATTTATTGTAGTTTATAGGGACACTATACAGGGAGTGCAGAATTATTAGGCAAATGAGTATTTTGACCACATCATCCTCTTTATGCATGTTGTCTTACTCCAAGCTGTATAGGCTCGAAAGCCTACTACCAATTAAGCATAATAGGTGATGTGCATCTCTGTAATGAGAAGGGGTGTGGTCTAATGACATCAACACCCTATATCAGGTGTGCATAATTATTAGGCAACTTCCTTTCCTTTGGCAAAATGGGTCAAAAGAAGGACTTGACAGGCTCAGAAAAGTCAAAAATAGTGAGATATCTTGCAGAGGGATGCAGCACTCTTAAAATTGCAAAGCTTCTGAAGCGTGATCATCGAACAATCAAGCGTTTCATTCAAAATAGTCAACAGGGTCGCAAGAAGCGTGTGGAAAAACCAAGGCGCAAAATAACTGCCCATGAACTGAGAAAAGTCAAGCGTGCAGCTGCCACGATGCCACTTGCCACCAGTTTGGCCATATTTCAGAGCTGCAACATCACTGGAGTGCCCAAAAGCACAAGGTGTGCAATACTCAGAGACATGGCCAAGGTAAGAAAGGCTGAAAGACGACCACCACTGAACAAGACACACAAGCTGAAACGTCAAGACTGGGCCAAGAAATATCTCAAGACTGATTTTTCTAAGGTTTTATGGACTGATGAAATGAGAGTGAGTCTTGATGGGCCAGATGGATGGGCCCGTGGCTGGATTGGTAAAGGGCAGAGAGCTCCAGTCCGACTCAGACGCCAGCAAGGTGGAGGTGGAGTACTGGTTTGGGCTGGTATCATCAAAGATGAGCTTGTGGGGCCTTTTCGGGTTGAGGATGGAGTCAAGCTCAACTCCCAGTCCTACTGCCAGTTCCTGGAAGACACCTTCTTCAAGCAGTGGTACAGGAAGAAGTCTGCATCCTTCAAGAAAAACATGATTTTCATGCAGGACAATGCTCCATCACACGCGTCCAAGTACTCCACAGCGTGGCTGGCAAGAAAGGGTATAAAAGAAGAAAATCTAATGACATGGCCTCCTTGTTCACCTGATCTGAACCCCATTGAGAACCTGTGGTCCATCATCAAATGTGAGATTTACAAGGAGGGAAAACAGTACACCTCTCTGAACAGTGTCTGGGAGGCTGTGGTTGCTGCTGCACGCAATGTTGATGGTGAACAGATCAAAACACTGACAGAATCCATGGATGGCAGGCTTTTGAGTGTCCTTGCAAAGAAAGGTGGCTATATTGGTCACTGATTTGTTTTTGTTTTGTTTTTGAATGTCAGAAATGTATATTTGTGAATGTTGAGATGTTATATTGGTTTCACTGGTAATAATAAATAATTGAAATGGGTATATATTTGTTTTTTGTTAAGTTGCCTAATAATTATGCACAGTAATAGTCACCTGCACACACAGATATCCCCTAACATAGCTATAACTAAAAACAAACTAAAAACTACTTCCAAAAATATTCAGCTTTGATATTAATTAGTTTTTTGGGTTCATTGAGAACATGGTTGTTGTTCAATAATAAAATTAATCCTCAAAAATACAACTTGCCTAATAATTCTGCACTCCCTGTAGTCACCAGAAAAACTACATCTTAATGTAGTTGTTCTGGTGAGTATAATTGCTCCCTTCAGGCATTTTCCTGCAAACACTACCTTTTCATAGAAAAGGCAGTGTTTACATTGCCCCTAGGGACACCTCCAAGTGGCCACTCTTTAGATAGCCACTGGAGGTGCTTCCTGGGTCAGTGCTGCACAGTAAGCAGCCCTGCCGTTTAGCGTCCCCACGCTCTGCATGGGGACGCTGAATTTTCCTCATAGAGATGCATTGATTCAATGCATCTCTACGAGGAGGTCCTGATTGGCCAAAAAGGCATTTGGCCCCACCCCTTTGCTGATTTTAGCCAATCCAATGCTTTCCCTATGGGAAAGCATTGGACTGGCTAAAAAAATTTACATTTCGATGATGTCACAAAGGGGGCAGAGCCAGCACTGACAGACACGGCGCTGGAAATAAGGTGAGTTTTAAAGTTTTATAGGTGGGTTAAGTGGGGGGCAAGCCACCTAAATAGTGGGTTTAGCACAATAGGGTCAGGAATACATGTTTGTGTTCCTGACCCTATAGTGATCCTTTAACCCCTTAAAGACAGAGGCAATTGTATACATTCTGAACCAAAACAAACTTTGAATTTAAACTATAGGTTTGTTTGATCGTAATCTGAGGGTTTCTCTTCATGTGCCCTCATGCATCTCATATATATTTTGTTAAAGGACAGCAAGGTATTTTATTTAAGATGCTATATGTATACCTAGTACAACTTTACATGTGAATAAAATATTAAAATCTAAAAATGTTTAAATTTTTTCACATTTTTGCTTATATTTATATTTGCGAGGGGTACAGTGACAGGGGTTAGGGGGGTAGAGGGGCACAGTGACAGGGGTTATGGGGAAGAGAGGTAGTGACAGGGGTTATGTGGGTAGAGGGGTAGTGACAGGGGTTATGGGGGTAGAGGGTAATGAACGGGGATTAGTGGGGTAGAGTGGTAGTGACATGGGTTATTGGGGTAGAGGGGTAGTGACAGGGGTTAGGGGGTAGAGGGTAGTGACATGGGTTATTGGGGTAGAGGGGTAGTGACAGGGGTTAGGGGGGGGAGGGCAGTGACAGGGGGTGGGGCAGTGACAGGGGTTAGGGGGTAGGGGTTGACAGGGGGGGGTAGAGGGTAGTGACAGGGATTAGTGGGGTAGAGGGGCAGTAACAGGGGTTAGGGAGGGTAGAGGGGCAGTGACAGGGGGTGTAGAGGGGCAGGGGATAGGGGGCAGTGACAGGGGGTTGTGTGAGGGGCAGTGAGTAACAGGGAGTAGAAGGGGGTGGGGGGACAGTGAGTGAGAGGGAATAGAGGGGGGTGGAGGGCAGTAAGTGACATGGGGTAGAGGGGGGTGGGGGGCAGTAAGTACCTTCCCTGGTGGTCCAGTGGGCGCCCTCTCTCTTCAGCCTGCAGCTCCGCCGGGAGTGAGCTGCAGACCACATGGTTGCAACGGCAACGCTCTGACAGGCTGGAGATCGCGAGACACCTCAGTCTGCAGCTCACTCCCGGCTGAGCTGCAGACTGAGGCTGGATTCCGTGCACAGCAGACTGACAGGAGGGGCCTCATACCCGGCGACATTGTGGGCAAGCTGCCGGGCCCCCTCCTCTGTCGGGTCCTCGGTCATAGACCGAGGACCCGACATGTTAGTCTGCCCTAAGGCACCCCGTGCGCACACCTATGACTCTAACTGTATGCCTACCCTAATCTTATCCTTAACTTCAACCCTACACTATCTTAACCCTAAAACAGCATTAACTCATACCCAGAAATAACCCTTACCTTACATAGAAACATAGAATATGATGGCAGGTAAGAACCATTCGACCCATCTAGTCTGCCCAATTTTCTAAATACTTTCATTAGTCCCTTGCCTTATCTTATAGTTAGGATAGCCTTATGCCTATCCCACGCATGCTTAAACTCCTTTACCTTACCCTAACCCTAATCATACCCCTACCACAACACCAAGTGTAACCCTGCTCAGGGCCGGTGCAAGGATTTTTGGCTACACAGACGAAGACGCATTTTGCGAAGATGCACCCTCCCCCCCCCCAAAAAAATGCCCCAGTTCCTCCATGTGACTCACCCCCCCTAGCCTCTCTATGTGTGTCATCCCCTCACCCCTCTATATGTCTTCTTCCACCCCTTTTGTCTCCTTTCCTCACCCTGGGTTACAGGACACTGGCTTCCTGCTCTGCACAGTCGGTCACTAAAAATAGCCCCAAATGACTAACAGGAGCCCCAGGTATGCATTGATATCTTGGTATGTAACCCTGCTCACACCGCAGTCATTTTAAAAGGCATTTAAATGCTAATTTGCTGGCTTCCAGCACTGCAAACAACTCTTCTAAAAGTCTGGTGCCACTAAAAATGGCTCCAGCAGACACAGGGGGGAAGCCTCAGGTATCCATTGATAACTCCGTTGTGAGTTGGGATTTTATCCAAATATTCAGGACGTGTCCTTACTTCCTAACGGCATGAAAGCCCATTATAGTCAGGCCGTAATGACGTCATTCAGGGATTAAAGACACATTAATGTGAGTATTATTGCTGTGCAGCTCTGTTATACATTCGGACACACCAATGATATGGAGATCCTGGAAGAGGAGAAGAGGGAGATTACGATAGAAAAGAAGACAGAGGGACTGTCCATCCTAAATAAGGACACTTGAGTGGTATGCACCTATGGAATTTGATGTGGTATCTCCTGCAGATTATATGACCATATTGTGTAATCACTTGCATGTGAGGACAGACCACTGCAACTCTCGTTTATACTTTTAAAGCAATAACATGTAATTATAGGATAAAAATATGTCTCTGTATTCAGAGTAGCCATCACAAAGAATAGATGGAAATGTTACTCTGTGTAAGATGCCACCATATCAGATTTGTGTGACAGGTTCGCTTTAAATCACAATCCTGGACTAGTCACTGATGTCAAAGATGCTGAATTTTTGCATCTCAATGTAGCATGACAGAGAAAAGGAATCAGTTAGCCACAGGGATCCGGAAAGCTCTTGAGGTTATTCCAAATCTATAAAACCTTTTGAAACATTGCAAAGTAGAGGTAACTATTTCTCTATCTCACGGCAAAATAACACTTCCAGAGTTCTAATGGTGGAGAACACAAAAACATTTTTTTTCTTTTCGTGATTGATTCCATATTTTGATGATTGACTTACTAGATTTCAGTATTTTTCCTTGTGTTTTCTCAAAGGGGATTGTGAAAGCACCAGTGAATGCACAAAATTGATCTTGAGATTATTATTCTCTGTAATATTAAAGAAAAAAATATAAAGAATCTCAGTTTCTTAGAAACCAGAAACCCCCCCACTAACTTCCATAGATAGTAGATTTACCAAAGGAAAACTAGATATTTATCATTTTATTTCAATTGCTTAGTATTAAGGCTAACTCTATGTATATGATTGAAATAGTCCTAGATTAGAATATCACATTATCAGGAAGGAGAAAACATTTAAGCTTTATTTACTCCTCCTCTATTGTATGTATCTGTCGTTATTATCAGCAATTTATAAAAATTAATGACAAAAACAACAAGTGAAACTCACAAGAGCAGGTGATAAAGGCGGGGGGGGGCAGGGGGGGATTGAGGAGGTGAAGAAGGGAGGAACAGAAGATAGAAAGGAAAGTCTGCTTTAAAAAGAATTGGAAGACGGGTAGGCTGGAGTATATTACACAGCCAGGATGGCTAGATCCCGTCTTGTATATTTATTGCTGAGCTCTTTCTGAGCTTTCATACCTTTCATACCTTATAGACGGAACGTTTGAGATGCCCAAAAATATATCAATGTAAAATATGTAGATAATGATTCATTATTTGTTCTCTAGTTGCAAGTATGTTATTAGTGACACTGGATGGATGGATGGTTGGTTGACTAGACAGATAGACAGACAGACAGATAGACAGACAGACAGACAGATAGATAGATAGATAGATAGATAGTTAGAAAGATAGATAGATAGATAGAAAGATAGACAGACAGACAGACAGACAGACAGACAGACGGAGAGATAGACAGATGGAGAGATAGATAGATGGAGAGATAGATTGATAGATAGAGAGATAGACAGACAGACAGATAGATAGATAGAGAGATAGACAGACAGACAGACAGATAGATAGACAGAGAGATAGACAGAGAGATAGATAGATAGATAGACAGAGAGATAGATAGAGAGATAGCCAGAGAGATAGATAGATATATAGATGGAGAGATAGATAGAGAGAGATAGATAGATAGATAGACAGATAGATAGAGAGAGAGAGATAGAGATAGATATAAATAAATAGATAGATAGGTATATAGATAGATAAATCTTGCACTTATCTTTGGGGGCTAGTCTAAAAACCGTAACACCTCTCCTACAGTGCTTGGCGTGTTACTTGGCGTGGGAAGACAAGCATAAGTTTTATTATATTGATTCAAAAAGTAAAATTTACCAAATGAAGGCTGCCCATGACTGCATATAATGCCTGCTAAGGACCTTAATTCAACACTGCTATAATGTTCTATAAAATACATCTGTTTTTAGCATTAATAAATGCATAAATAAAGTTGTGGTCACACCTTACTCGACTAAATTGGTGTACGTGTTCATTTACGGGTGGGATGCTTGGCAGGATGGTCTGTGGTTAATGGGTATATTGTGCAGTCATAATATGATATTAACTCACTGCCAAACAAATCTACATATTGCAATATGGTTTTCAGGTCACTTCATTTAATTCTTTATTGAATAAATCTCCAATTTTCTTCTTCAGCCAAATTGTATGCAACAGCACGGAAAACAACGAATGCGAAAGTATTACATGGTCCAAAAATGATCAAGAATGGAAACGAGGCGTTGAGACTAAAATCGCTTAGGAATTCAAAACATATTTTTGGTTTCTGCAGAGCATAACGGTAAGAAAATTAGATTAACAAAGAGGAATGGAAGTAACACGATTAAACAAGCATATTAACAACGAAAAAAATCTTTCTTTCTTCTGGGTAGTCTTGTGGACCATGACACTTTCTGAAGGATTAATAAACAGTTGAAATCTAATAAGGTTTGCAAACTTGGACGACATTAGCTGCTAAATGCGCAAAAAAGATTTTTAATGTTGTTACACCTGTTATTGCTCGAATTAGGTTGGTGGGTAACCGGCACCCACTGGCTGGCTAGGGATAATATGAGTTGCAGAGCATCAGTTTGCCAATTCTGCAAAGGTAACTGTGCAGGAAAAAGTCTCCACTCAGTTAAAGGGGAAGTTTAAGTAACATAACCACTACATAGAGTTTTAGTACCCTGGCACCATCCCCTACTGAGTTGTCAGATTATTTTCAAATGGTTTGACTCTAACCTAGGTGGCTTGTGCAGCCCCTGTCCAGTCCCTCTTCCTATATAACTAAAGCCTTCTTCCATCATATTTGACTAAATTCATCGGCTGAGAGGGACACCTAAAAAAGGCCAAAATTGATATATTGTAACTTATGCAAAATGGATTTCCTCCTTAGCTATATCTGAAGAGGGATTTGGTAAGGGTCATATTATTAAAAATGGTTTGGCTACTTACTGTGGGATGGAGCCAGGGACTAGTTGAAGCATGGCAACACGGTGTTTAGTGTATAGCTTTAATTTGACAACCAGGACATTTTGTCCTAAAACCTTAAATAAGAGAGTTAATGATAAGGATACGTACATGTATAGTTCTCAAATATTTGTACGTCTGGGGCTAAATACACTCTTATTAAATGCTTATAATTTTGTTGACCTTGGAAGCCCGCCGTCCTTAAGGCGTTAATAAGCCCTCTATTGGAAGGAGTATTGCTCAAGCAGGAAAATAACACCATGAAATATTACTTTGAGGCAGAGTCCAGATTGGTGTTATGCAGGTAGGTATGGAGCAGATAGGATGTATCAATCAGGCTGGTAACGTAAAGCTGGATAGTTGTGAAGTTCGGGATGGTATGGGGCAGGTTTGGAAGTCTAGCAGGAATGCAGAATTGGGTAGGCAAGTATTGAGCAGGTTGGTAATAAAGCAGGTTTAAAGAAAAGAAGGTAAGTCCTCAGGTTAGTTCACAAGAGCCAGGATCTGAAGTGTTTCAGGCAAATCCACAACTTCAATGTCAAGTCATAGTAATGAGCTGGGGATGGCCATTTATAGCTGAAGTAATCAACCCAGGCAGGTGAGGTAAAGATAGAATGTTCAGTGCTAGTGGTTAGGGAGGCCACTAGTGGCAAATAGTTACTGTAGGAACAAGATTAAGCAAAAATTAATAAAGTTCTGAATTTAGATTTTGGATCCTGACATGAATTTCCAAAAACGAAATTTAATGCTATCTTTATATGGATGAAATCTATGAGCGGGGTGCCTCAAGGACGTCTGATTTTGATCGAATTGCTTGAAAACTGTAGACAGAGACGTGGCTATTGCCCAGTCGCACACTAGCACTTCCAGTTCAGGCCACGATATTCAAATTTGAAGATAGTGCAGTCATCCTTCCATTGCCATTGCAAATTCTGGCTCATTGGTTTATATATGTTATATTTTTGTTGTTTTTGTAGATTTAAATGTCTAGATTCCATCACACTCCGACCGATCTAAGTTTCTTGTCTCTCTCGCATCAGCTTTTAGACACACTCAGGGTACCAAATATCAGCAAAAGACGCTGCATCCCCTAATTAATATATTCTACGAATTTAACTTTCAGCATTTCACGTTTAATTTTTTCCCCTTTAAAATACAGTCTCTGAAAATCTAGATAATTAGGGAATCCACCAGAGGTACACATGAAAAATAACGCTCACCCCACACAAACCCTTTTCATGTGTCACAGTTCACTTAGCAACTCAAATAAATGTTTCCATGACAATAGCTAATGGCATTCAGTTGTAAAAACGAATAATTCTTTTTTATGTGATGGGTGAGTTTAGGAACGGCTCTGGCAATGCTTGCTTAGATAAATAGATATATTTGTGAAGAGATAGCAAAAAAAAAAAAGAAAATGTCAGATACCTTGCACGCATGTATTCATGCAGAGAAGTGAAGGCGGGCAAAGCATCATGGGATATGTAGTCCACAAGAGCTGCAGTATAAAAGTTTAACTATCACTGATGTAACTGTGCTGACCTCACAGGGAAGTATATAAATATAATTAAAATATTCTAGAAACTCTTACAAGTTTTCTCTATGGAACAAAGGGTTAAAAGGCTAATTTGGCCAGCACGGAATTAAAGAACAAGTTGGAAAAAAGGATCCTTTTGAATGTTATGTTGCTATACTGGGTAAAATCTCTCCTCATTAGGAAAAAAATAAACTCTCTGGCATGGTATTTTCATGTCTGGAAAGTTTTCTTAATGAGCTGACCTGTGGAACCTGCAAAGGCGGCTCTCTAATTAGGCACGTTAGGTGACCGCCTAAAGCCTTGTGTTTACTGTCCGCCTAACTCGCCTCATGGCAGACTCATCCGTTCAGTTCTTGGTCCATGACCAAGCGCCCGACACTGGGCCCAGTTGCCTCTTAATCCTGTCACACTAACCTCCATTTGCCCTGTCACACTCCCTCCTCCAACCATGTCACACTCACCCACAAACCTGTTTCATTCACCCCCACTCACTCTCTCACCCTGTCACACTCACCCTGCCACAGTTACCGCTTTACTCACCCTGTCACAGTTACCCTCTAAAGACATTCATGATACATACACATTCATGAAACATAGCTTTGCCATAAGCACAAAATTCAAAGGCCATGGGCAGCCCCCCATACACACAACACTCCGGAGGCAGCTACTCCACACACATACGGTCCCACAAACATACACAGGCTCGCAGAGACATTCATTCACAAACAAGGATACTCACTGTCAGACACACACTATGAGGCACATACACAGGTAGACCATGCCAGGCACACTCAGAAATACACACAGTCAGATACACAGTGTGACTGTATGTCTGTATTTGTCAATATGTGTATCTCTGTGCATCAGTGTGTTTGTGTGTGTATGCACGTGTGTGTATCAGTGTGTATATGTGTTTCTGTATTAGTGTGTATATGTGTGTGGATAAATATTAGTGTATATGTGTATATGGAGCAGTGTGTACATGTGTGCATGTATTGTGTATGTGTGTGTGTCTTTGACTGTAATGTGAGGCTGGTATGGACAACACAAAGGTATAGTGGCAACATATATAATATACATGTGTGTCCTATTGTGTTTTATACTCCTATAGACTGTAAGCTCGTTTGAGCAGGGTCCTCTTCAACCTATGGTTTCTGTAAGGTTTTTATTATTGTCCTATTTATAGTTAAATGCCCGACCTCTTATAATATTGTAAAGCGCTATGGAATCTGTTGGCGCTATATAAATGGCAATAATAATAATGCATACATACCTGTACATATACAATACATGGGGAAACACATATAAAGAGCATATATGATAATATATATGTAAAAGCATTATAGAATATGGGAAAAATGTCTATAACACTGCTTTCTTATCTGTAACTTTTTTGCCCAACCCAAATTGTTATTTTTGTTTCCAATAAACCCTTCACACCAACACTTACGTATACTCGACTGCCAGATTAGGCATCTACCCTGCCAGCGTGTAAAAACGATTATCATAATTGCAAATTAAATTTGTTTGCAAATTATGCCCTAACAGATCAGGGAGCAGCGATACCACAAGCCCCTGAGCGATGTATACAGATAATCAGAAAATCCAGCTCCTCATACACACAATCCATATTTTTTTTCACTATGATTGTTAGTGGATACAAATACAAAAAGAAAAGTCCTGCGCTCACTCCCAACACTCCTGGGCAGCAGCAACGACCAAAGAAAAAAAGTTACCTGCGCTCTCTCCTTAATCCCTATGTATATTTAGACAAATAGAGGTCATTTAATTACTCCAATGGCCACTGAAGGGAATGCCCGCCTGCCAACGTCAAGGCAGACCCCCCTAGACGGGTCCTACTCTGACCCTTCACCTGGCTTCCTTGAGCTTCTGGCTTCTAACTTTAAGGTAGCAATGTGGTCCTCCCACGGAATCACACACCTCCATCAACTGACACATACTCAAGGTTTACACACATTTGCACATCTTCAGACCCTATATGGTTTACCAGATGTAGCTAGTTTCACATACCTGCAGATCAGATCCTGGTTTCACAAATGTCGCTCAGCTGTCGGACTTGGAGAAACTCTGCATTCAACAGAAAAAACACCCACCAAACTCATTTCCTCCTTATACACAGTTTAAGCCCAGCGAAGAGGCAATGAGAAACCCCAATTTGTCAAAGCCTGGGAGACATATTTAAAAAAAAAAAACATTAGAAAACACACAGTGGTCAAAATTTTTCCTGGCTAATAAAACGTTCACTGTATGCACAGCACTCATTGAATTGACCAGGAAAATCCTTTATCTATGGTATCTAGTGTCCACAAAACTGAAGCATATGAAACCGGGATCTTCGGACCTCTGTTTGAGGTGCTGGTCGGAACCTGGAACCATGTACCACATAAGGTGGTCGTGCCTTAAGCTCACACCATTTTGGGACAAGGTGGCTACACTAATTTCGACTTCCGTGCAGGTTATTCTGCCCAAAAACCCCCCACAGATATACCAAAACATAAACAATACTTGACTTATCACATTCTTTTCTTTTCTTTTTTTTTTTTCTTGCAGTTTTCAGACATCTCATCGCATCACATGTAAAACACATAGCGTCTGGATATGTCATCATGCTGCTGCATTATCAAGCATAATCAGAAATATAAGGCAAAAGAATATGGCCAAACGAAAAAAAAATAAAAAAAAAATTATTATCCCATTAACCCATCTCCCACCTCTGCCGTCACCTATAATGCGTTCTCATATTTAACCGTCACCAGCAATTATATTATGAGGATGATGTCATACTATGTATAGCTCAGGTTCTTCTATAACTCTGTGGCACCAGGACTGCCATATCTTATAGTATCCCACCAGGTTTGCCTGGACAGTGAAAAATCTCTTTACCATCAGAGCAAATTAATTGATCGGATTTTTGACCGCTTCCCTGCCTATTAACTTTTCATTTTCCTTAGTTACCTTTATTATGCAAATATCTTAAAAAGCCTAAAAGTATTATTTCTTTGGGATAATGGATTGTCAAAAAAATAAAAAATTGAAAATTGTCCAACGCTAAGAGAAAAGACCACAGATTTTATCAAGTATCGTCTAGTATCATCTTCTGAGATAATTTAGATGGCCAGTCTTAATTTCATGCAAGACTCGATTGATTATTATAACTCTAATTTTTGTATCCAAAAATTCCAAAGTTGATATGGATTAGATCCATATCCCTTTGTAATGCTAATATTTCTTTCCATTCTTATTTAAAACTGTAATTGGTTCATAACCTTCCAATTACGTGCAATTCTAATTTTAACCACAATGTAGAATTAAGTAATGGTTTTTATTATTCATGTTTGGCCAGTTTACGTGTAGAAGGAGTAGTTCTACACTTAGTTTCTGGAATAAAATTCATTTTGATATTTGTATTTCTTTTTATGTAATAAACAATTTTTTTCCAAATATTTATAATTTCACAACAGCTCCACCATACTAAATACCACCTATACATCACTTTGAATTGTGTTTCCAACCAGTTTATACAATGCATAACCTTCCCACACCTTGCCCAAACTGTGTTCTGGCTTTCAATGTCTATATTAGATTTTATATCCTTTTGCCATACTTGGAAAAAAGAGATTGTTGTTAATTTATCTAATGAGATCAAGCGATCCATTCCTTTTGATATTACCTTATTTACTGTTTTTTTAATACTTTTTAATATTTAATAATGTGGAGAAGTTTATCTATTATAATTGTTTTTTGTTTTATTAAGTTTTTATTTATAAAAAATTTTTATCCTTAAATAATTGAAGATTTCTGAGTTGGGTAGCTGAAATTCTTGTCTTAATTGTGGAAAAGATTTTACTTCATATGATGATATAATTTGGCTTTTAGAGAGAATACCCCTCCGTCTCCACTGCTCTAGACCAATGTCCATAATGTATTGTTCCAGCGAGTTTACATGGACCGATTCTGGAATCTGATATTTTATGCCCCATTTATCTTTTAGTCCTATCCAGAAACCTCAAAATCTGGTCTATAATAGTATTATCTTTTAGCCTCTTAAACTGTTTTTGATTTTTCTGGGTACCATAATAAAGAACTCAGATCTTTCACATGGCAAGTCCCAGTCTCTATTTGTTACCAACCTTATTTTTTTTTTACATGATTTAGTTGAGTATTGTATATGTGATTTAACATGCTAGTCATGTAAGAATTTTTAATTAGAGGGAGATTTTCTCCTCCATTTGATTGTTTCTGGGCTAACACCTTTTGGGTTAGTCTTGGTTTTTTTCCCTTTCCATATAAAACGTATGAGAATTTTTTGAGCTAAAGTTAGCCACCAGTCTGAGAATTTTAAAGGCATCATCTTAGACATATAATGCCATTTAGGGAGAATATATGCAATTACTATGTTTATTCTTCCCATTCATGATGTATCTATATTTCTCCAATTTTTTAATAGGGTGATTAGTGTGGTGTAGGAGTGATAAAAAGTTGATTTATCTTATTTCATTTATATCTCTTGCCAATTTGATACCTAAATATGGCATTTCTTTACTTATCCAGGTGAAGTTATGTTTTGCTTTAATAATTTCTTTTGATGTTTTATCAATGTTTAGATCCATAATAGTGGTTTTGTCTATATTGATCTTGCAGTTTGCTACTTGTGAGTAATCCCTTATTTCTTTCATCAAATGTTGTAATTAATTGATTGGATCTAAAATTGTTATTAAAATGTCATCCACATATAGATTGATTTTAATTCATTTCCCTTGCAAGTAAATCCTTTATTATCTGCATTTTTTCTTATTTTATTTGTAAAGGGTTCAATGGTCATAACATAGAGCAGTGGAGATAGAGGACAACCCTGTCTAGTCCCATTGCTAAGAGAAAAAACAACTAGAACATAGGTTAGGGCCGACTATTCTTGCTGAGGGAAGTGTATATAATGCCATAATGGTGCGATGCATCCAGCCCTGAATCCCATAGTAATGTAATGA
Source organism: Pelobates cultripes (assembly GCA_933207985.1). Classification (NCBI taxonomy): domain Eukaryota; kingdom Metazoa; phylum Chordata; class Amphibia; order Anura; family Pelobatidae; genus Pelobates; species Pelobates cultripes. The sequence goes on along the minus strand of OW240918.1, from coordinate 134,899,385 downwards.
ATGACTCATAAAGTCCCAACTGACCCTGTCGAAAGCTAATATGTTTGATAATAATCTGGCTTGTTTGCATATAGTTTTATCTGGTTTGTGTCCCTTCGTTATTTTTTGTCCAAGGTTGGAACCAAAATACTATTAAAATCACCCGCTATAATCATAAATCCAATTTTAATTTGTTCTAGAATATCAAAGAGTTTCTTTAGAGTCAAAACTTGATTTATGTTAGGTTGATACAAATTAACCAGTGTATTCAATGTTATCAATTTTACATATGAGAATTAGATATCTCCCCTCCGGGTCAATGACTTGATGCAGAATCTCAACTTGGAGCTCATTTGAGAAAATAATTGAAACCCAGCATTTTGTGAAAAATCTTTTTGAGAGGAACATATCGTAATTGGATATTTTTTACCTCCAAATGTATTTTGTCTTGTTGCCTCCAATGGCTTTCCTGTAAGAATGCCACGTTTATCCGTTCCTTCTGCCATTCCTTCTGCATATAGTCATAGACCACTGACCTCTTAAAAATTGTATTCATGCCTTGCACGTTGACTAACATCATCTTTGTCATCTCTTTAGATCCCATAACCGCGGTCATCTCTCTGCGATGGACAATGCTCCATTTACATAGCAACAAAACATTAAAAATAAAACAACACTCAATATACAAACAAGACATAGAAAAAAATCAAATTGGTGTAGACTTCCAACTGCATGGTTGGATCTACTCCTACGTGTTATTTCTATTAAAACACGCTACCTGTGTTCCATAATGAAACACACGGAAGAGGTTGTCAATTAACCTGACCTAAGGAATATTTTTTTCTCAATCTATCATATTTTTATGGGGTTAAAGGGTAGTAAAAGAAGAGAAATTCCCTTAAGAATGTGTAGGAGGAAGTACTTATAATAAACGCTAAGAAGAGAAAAAAAAATACAACAACAACATAGCCTCGTCACAGTAACATATTCAGAGAGCTTCCCTTTTGGAAACATGTAGGGGGAAGTATTAATAATAATCATTAAAAAAGAGCAGAAAAATCATCATAACCTTATCTAAATAACATCTTCCACCTGTGTGTGCAATTCCTATTTAAAGTGAGTTTTAACTGTTTATCATCTTTCTTCATTTTCCCCATTTCTTCTTGTCTTATGGGGCTTTCTCATATTTAACATTGACTAATTAATTGTTTGATAATGTGTTGTGTGCAGTGTTATTTCTGGTAAAGAAATCGCTAAATTCAAAATTATTCATCATTTATTATTCATCTTCTTCTCATCCCCTTCTTGTGCCCTTCTTTTCATTCTATCTTCCTCCCTCTATTTCTATCAGAATTAGTATTAATATCTACATTTATTTGTGGCAACAGCTATACCACTAAGACCATAAGCCACGTATGGCTACACGGCTATAGCAATATGGGTTGATGTGTCCTCACTAGAATCCCACTCCTAGCAAATTAGATGGCAAGATGCCCTTTCCCTACATCAGAGGCCACATGACCCCAGAAAGCCCAGGCTGCTAGGCACATATGACCCAATCATCTGAGGGGTTCTGACAAAAACCACGTAGGTTACAATCTACACACATGGATAGATACAAACTGGAGACATGAGGGAACGCACATTATTTAGGGACCGCCCTAGCTCCGCCCCCTACCTTCCCTGTTTACCCGGTTCGTTATCCCCAGTTATTATGTTTGATTTATATTGAAAACAGATGCAATTGTATGATGTGTCAAAATACGTTCTCTATGTAATACATTGCGATGTCACAATGTATTGCAAATACAATTGTATGCCACCTATGTACGACAGAAATTTACATTGTGCCCTAAATTTACCAATGATGCATTAATATTTCTGTACAGCCTTCTTGCTTTTGTATTAAGCATCAGAAAAATCGACAATAAAAACAAAACTTTGCTTTATCTTAGTACTAGACTTGGCCAATTGTTGTATGCTATCTGATTTACTGATGCGTTATGTACGCTTTTGTTTATTAACAGTTGTTATTGTCAATTATACTCTCTATAAAATTATACAGTACAAAAAAACGTCTAGTTACCACTTAATTTTCAGCCCTGACAATTCACACTTTCAGGGTTATTCACAAACAGTCAGAAACTCAAAATAAATTCAAATTGTATTTCACACTTTAGGCTGAAATAGTCAAAATAGTCAGCAATGTTTTCACTTTGACTGTCGAGGCCTGAATTGTAAAATTCTGTTTGAATTTGCTTTTTTAACACTGTAGTGATTAACCCTGAATATTATTATCTTTCCTCCCCCCGACCCTCCCCATTGCACAGTGCTGTGGAATATGTTGGCGCTCGTTGGCGCTTTATAAATGCCATAAATAATAAATAAATAGGGTTGTGAAGTATGTAAAGTATGGACCAATGTCAATGTTAACAAGAGAATGCACAACGAGAAAATATTCCACTCTCCTTAAATCACTAGTTGTTAGCAACTGCAACCCAACTTTGCCCGTTCTGTATGTAATTTATAGCCTTTTCCCCCCTCCATTTTATCGTTCTTGGTCTTTTTTAATCTTCATCCCTGTTGTTTTAGCAACGGCATACTTTCATTAGCGTTATTGGACTCATAATTTAATCAAAAAGTAATAAGAAGCTAACATTTTCTTAATGATATGGCTGACTGAGCCACAATTAATAAAAAGGTTAACCATGGATTACATAATAAACTAAGTACTAAAAATAGACACTAATAAATATCCTTGCGGTGACATAACGTGGGCTTGCCATCCACAAATGTGTAGATAATAACAGTTAATTAAACTGTGCATTGTCAGCAGCACATGTATAGATTAAGATAAAGAGTTCGCTGACGTTTCAATCCAGATCTCTGGTTTACTTAACCTGCCAGAATCTCATTTCAAATTACACGACAGAGCTTTGTTCTAAAAGGAGACATCAAACACCATAACTACTTTACTGGCTAAGCCATACCAACAGCCCATCATTACTGCTCGCTTCCTTATTATCTACTTGAAAAAAATGGAGGCAGAGCATGCAAAGGTCCCATGCACTATAAACAATATAATAATTAGTGATGCGTATGGCGCTTAGAATGTATCTTTCATTTGTTAATAAAATAACAATGTTCTAACCAAATGAGTAACAAATGTAGAGTTTACAGATATAGTGAGAATGAAATTAACACCTGGTTCTATAGCTAATGGCGGAAAAGGCATCTGCTTAAATAAATCTAGACAAAAAATACTCACAAACAAGAACAAAAAGGACAGATCCCCTTTAGAACAACACGTACACCAATTCTATCTTTTTTTTTGTATTCTAAATATTGTAAAGAATGTGATTATTATTTCCACAGATTTATGTGTAAAATCTTTAGTTTGTTTTTACTTCAATAATTAACAAAACAATGATAACTAGGAGTAGTTATGATGGATGGGTCAGCATTTTATATATATTGATTAATAAACAATTTCTTATCACAGCCTTCTTCTAAAAAGGAAGAGAAACGACTATACAAGCAAAAACATTTACTTTTCCCATAATCCCATGCTCCAATGAAATTGGTCAGTGGGCATGCTTGCTTATGTTCACACTTTTCCCAACATTGATTCAATTTTAGAATATGTATTTTGCTTGCTCACTATAGGGGCACTTCTGAAGAAACCATGAGATAAATTATGGAAAAAGTAAGCTAATTTGCATACGATGCCAGACCTATGCCACCTCTTACAGAAGTTGTGATATCATAGAGTACTTTTATTCTTTTATTTATTGACATTGAAAAAAACTAATAAAATCAACAAAACAAACCAATGTTAACCCTCTATATAATTGCTGGTTTAAAAAATAGTCTTACCTCAACATGGCTTTCCTCAACATATTTAAGATATCATATTTATAAAATGAAAAAGGAAGTAGTTATAGTGGGCAATAAACTTCCACACTTTGTAAGATGCTGCAACATCTCCATATCGAGCCATTATTGTGGTTCTGATTTTATACTGTGGATGATTAAAGACTAAAGAACGGGGACAAAATGACAGAAAATTGATTTCACTTCACAAGCTCATTCTAATTTAACTAGGAATCCTTTTCCTGCAATAGACGCTTATAATGTGGCTCTGAGCAAGATCAAACAGTGTAGATAGAGTTTAATAATCTCAAACATTGGCTTGACAGAAACCACCTCTCATCTAAGTTTGGGGAAATTAAGAAGTACTCAAGTCTAGTAGAAAGTTTAATAAATGTAGATCTTAGCATGCAAAGCAGGATTCCTGCATTGTTCAATAATTATTTTGAGTGTAAGAGAAGCAATATCGCCTTAGAAAAATAAATACATGAATTTTCACGAGTGAATTCTAGCCCCTGGAGCTGCAGGCTAATGTTCACTCCCCACCAGACCACCAGGTTTTTGAAGTAATATTCCCTCTCCCTGGGCAAAGGTAAGAAGGGAGGGGGGATAAAAAGGATATTTATTTTAATAAAAAACAAACACATATATTTTCTTCAGCTCTACCCCTCTACACCCATACACATTATAGCTCCCTACAAATTGACATACTGCACCCCACACACTGCATCCTCCATACACAAACACTGCCCACCTCCAGGATTTTTGGGTACATAGGCGAAGATGTATTTTTCCACCCCCGCCCCTCCACCCCCAAAAATAACATCTTCACCTATGTGCCTCTTAACCAGCCCCTCTCCCCATCCATTAGTGGTCCCCTCCCTTCCCTGTCCCTTAGTGTTCTTCTAACCTCCCCCCTCTTTTCCCTGTCCCTTGGTGTTTCTCTCCCCTCCCTGTCCCTTGGTGCACCCTCCACCCCCTTAGTGGTCGCACTCCCCTTCCTGGTATGCCTCCTACCTCTGTTGTAGCGTTGCCGAGCTGAGGATATCCCCTACAGGAGCTTCAATTTTCTGTACCTGGCCGGATTGACAGGGAGTGTTTTCTCAGTGAGCATCTCCGGTCAGTCTGGCCGGGTACAGGAAACAGAAGCTCCTGTACTGTGCTCCGCCACGCTACACTCAGTGGTGTATACGCACTAACAGTCACACACACTCAATGAAAAACACACAGACTCACTGATCTGGCACACACACACTGATTGACACTCATTGACAGACACACTGATAGTCACACACAGACTCAATGACAAAGATACTCTCACTGATTTGACAGACACTCACAAACACACATTGACAGACACACACATACACTGACACACTCATACACTCACATGAACACTCATACAATCACTCACAGACACACATACACTCACACACTCACTCACAGACAGTCACTCACAGACACACATACACTCACACACACACTCACTCACAGACAGTCACTCACAAACACACACACAGTCACTCACAGACAGTCACATACACTCACTCACAGACACATACACTCACACACAGATACACACACACAGACACACACTCACATATACACACACTCACACATACACTCACTAATTATTTTAATAAATAAACATTTTCCACCCAGCCTCCCTACCTGGATAGCTGGTGTGGATGATGAATCATTCCCTGGGGTCCAGTGGGGCTGCTGGGCGGCGTGCAGCAGTGGTATGATCAGACGCGGCGAGGGAGCTCTAAACTCCACGCTCTGCTCCCTTGCGGACTGTCTACTGATGCCGCGGGAGCCGGAATATGACGTGATATTCCGGATCCCGCGGCATCAGCAGATGGCGCGCGAGGGAGCAGAGCGTGTAGATTAGAGCTCCCTCGCCGCGTCTGATCACACCACTGCCGCACGCCGCCCAGCAGCCAGGGGTCCAGAAGGTGGCCTGGCAGGAGGGAGAGCTTCCCTCCTGCCGGTCACTGAAATCTTGCGCCCCCGGAGCCGGTGCACCCTGAGGCGGCCGCCTGTGCCACCTTATGGATGCGCCGGCCCTGCCCACCTCTCACACACACAGCCCCCTCACATGCACAATGCCCACACACACACACACAATGCCCCACTCAATCGCACACTGCACCTCCCATACATGCACTGCGCCACTTAGACACAAAATGCACCCCTCCCGCACACACTGCACTCTCATATACACACACACACATATACTCACACACCACCCCTCACTCACACACAGTGCACATTCCACACACACTGCACACTAAACACAGACACTGCATCCCTCACACATACACTGCCCCCTCACACAGAGCACCCCCCACACACTGCACCTCACATACACACACTGCATCCTAAACACAGACACTGTGTCCCCCCCCACACACACACACACAATGCCCCACTCACTTCCACACTGCACCTCCCATACATGCACTGCACTACTCAGACACACAATGCACCCCCACACACTGCATCCCCACACACACTGCACCCCTCACAACCCTCACACATACACACACACACACTGCACCCCTCACTCACACACACTGCACTGCCCACACACACACTGCACACTAAACACAGACACTGCATCCCTCACACAAACACTGCCCCCTCACGCAGAGCACCCCACACACACTGCACCCCACATACACACACTGCATCCTCAACACAGACATTGCATCCCTTACACACACACTGCACACCTCACACACACTTACACTCACACTCACCACTCACACACATTGCACCCCCCACCCCACACACACACGCTCACACATTGCAAATAGATGATGTAACAGTTCACCCCAAATTAGTGAACTCATTTTTTAATATATTATCTACAAAAAATTCCACTTCATCCTATAATTGCTCTTTCATTTTATCCCATACTCTTTTTATGCTTTGTGTAATATTTATGATATTTATGCCAAAACAGAACATATTTGTTGAAAAAGTGGTTACTTTACTGCTGAGACCTGAGATTCTTGTTTTAACAAATATCCATTCACAAAATGTTCCCGTATGCCATCTGTAATCTCTAACACATTTTGATCTTTATATAATTGACCCACTTTATTTTTTCAGAAGAAAAAGTTGTGTCTGTGCGTCAAAACAGATTGCAGATGGAACACACAAATTTCATTTTCTTGAACTAAAGCATTACTGATCCCTCCAAGAAAATAAAACGATGCAGTTCCCTGCTAACGCCTGATATCTAGAATTAATATCTCAATGCGCAGTCTTTTCTGGCTTTTCTTGAATTTAATCCCATCAGCTAGAGGTTATGCAGTGGGTTCATTCTATGTCTTTTCTCTTTTTGGGAACAGTAAAAATTTAAAAAAATATATATATTTTTTTCTGTTGTACAAAATCAAGATCTTAAGAGAAGTTGTTTTAATGTTCTAAACCGTGATCCATTGTCACTGCAATGACACAAACATTTAACAGCAAAACCGGATGATATAAAATCAAATATACAGTTAGACCTAGCACATCTGTTTTAAAAATAAACAAGGAAGAAATATTAAACTTTAAAAATTAAACAAATACTGCTGTTGAATTTGCACCAGCGATATATATTCAGCGGTTATGGTTAATTTTTAATCAGTGAATATACATGTTTTATGAAATTAATTAACACAGTAAAAAAAGGTTAATTGGCAAATAGTTACACCATATTCAATAGTGGAAGTAAATAAAAGGATAATTAGACATTTACTTGATGTTGTAGATTTTAATGATGTATGATACACAGTCTTAGAGCAATGATGTCTTTGTCATCCCCTCCTCACTTTCTGGCGCTCAGGATAGCGCCGGGCTGGTGGGCTCAGACCTACACCTTCTCAAGTCTCATTGTTTGACACACTCAGCTCCACAGAGCTCCAGTGACATGCCTCTCCAGGAAGTGATGCAATACTGGAAGGAGGTAACAACGTTGACAAGAGCTGTGGAGTCGGACAAAATCTCCGCCAATTGTCAACCTTCTGGTTATACATAACGACACATAGTTCCTACTTTTCCTTATGTAAAATTTTTTCTAAAAAGTGTAATTTGGAAAAATAATAAAAAACAAACAATAAACAAAACAGGGCAACAAGGGGGAGGGGTGTTGCAACATGCCAACAGACCGGCTTTAAAACCATATTTTGTCAGTTTGCTTAGTAACTAAATCTAAAGATTGCAGCGCAAAATAACCACTTCGGTAAGATGAACTGATTAAGGTGCTTAGAGGGCCTCCTTAAGTCTCCATTTCATGTACACTGTGTGCTTGTCTGGTTCTGTGTTAGTTGTTAAGTACCATATGACGCACGTGCTCTGCTTTGACTGTAGCTTATTATTTTTTTTCTCTGATTCTTTGACTTAAAAGCATACTATAGGCATCAAAATAACTATAGCTTAATTAAGCAGTTTTAGGGTATAGATCATGCCGCAACAGTCACAGCTTAATTTCCTGCCATTTATTAATTAAATCACTCTGTTTCCATTTATGCAGCCCTAGTTACATTTCCCCTCTCTGTCACTTACTACATGAAAAGTTGTTTCATTTTCAAACAGATGTTAACTTGCTTTAGAAGGTTGCGTCTTTAGATGTTCTAATCACACACAGAGGCCTCCTGCAGGGTCTAGAAGATTATTAATAGAGCATAAGATAATTTTTTTTTAATATTAAACACACTGTGCAATAAAGGAAGTTTAAACATTAGATTTCTCTCTATGGCAAGTGTTTAGGTAGGCTGTACAAGTCACATGCGGAGAGATGTGACTACGGCTGAATAAACAAAGTGATGTAACTCCTAAATGGCAGAGAATTGAGCAGTGAGGCTGTAGGGGCATTATCTATACACCAAAACTACTTCCTTAAGATAACATTGTTTTGATGCTTATACTCTTCTATACTCTGTGTCCCTTGTCTTTGGTTTGAAGAACATTTCTATGTTTTTTATAGGTTCACATTAGAAACTTCTAAGTGTTATAGTTCAGTTGTCACCTGTTCAAAGTCATTTATCATGTAAAACAGCATTACTGGAGCAAAAAAAAATCAAACGCTGCAGATAGACAAGGACAGTCAAAAGAAAATGGAGCGTATAGAGCAAAACTACATACTTGTTTTAACAAAATAAAGATAAATAAAAAACCTCTGCAAAATGAAAGGTAACCTAGCATACACATTGTGCCTGTTATGAGGCAGCAAAACATGCCTCTCCCCAATACCACATTTCTGCAGCCATACTTAAGTGTGTTTCATAGTGTGGCTGTTACTGGAAATGTGTGTCTGTGAATGTGGGTTTTACAGCGTCTTTACTGTTTCACTGACTAGTCGTGTGTTCCACTTGTTAAATAACCTTAAGCCTTTATTATATTAATACATAATTGTCAGTGGATGTATATCTTTTACTTAAATGCTGAAAGTGATTGCATGTGTTTCAAGCTTTAATTGTTGTCGGGTCTGTGTGTTTTAATAATTACTTGTTGTTGGGTCTGTGTGTTCTAATAATTACTTGTTGTAGGGTCTGTGTGTTTTAATATTTGCTTGTTGTAGGGTCTGTGTGTTTTACTATTTGCTTGTTGTTGGGTCTGTGTGTTTTACTACTTGCTTGTTGTTGGGTCTGTGTGTTTTAATATTTGCTTGTTGTAGGGTCTGTGTGTTTTACTATTTGTTTGTTGTAGGGCCTGTGTGCTTTACTACTAGTTTGTTGTAGGGTTTGTATGTGTTACTATTTGTTGTTGGGTCTGTGTATTTTACTATTTGTTTGATGGAGGGTTTGTATGTTTTACGATTTGTTTGTTGTTGGGTCTGTGTGTTTTATTATTTGTTTGTTGGGTCTGGATGTTTTACTATTTGTTTGTTTGTTGTTAGGTCTGCATGTTTTATTATCTATTTGTTGTGTCTGTGTGTTTTCCTATTTGTTTGTTGTTGGGTTTGTGTGTTTTACTGTTTGTTGGAGAGGTCTATGTGTTTTACTATTTGTTGGAGGGTCTGTGTGTTTTACTGTTCGTTGGAGAGTTCTGTGTGTTTTACTATTTGTTGGAGAGTCTGTGTGTTTTACTATTTGTTTGTTGGAGGGTTTTTGTGCTTTACTATTTAATTGTTGGTGGATAGGTGTGCTTTACTGCAGTGGCGTACTAATGGGGGGGAAGGGGGCAGTCCACCCTGGGTGCCACTTGTTACGGGGGTGTCATCCACCCTCATTGCGCGAGCCGTGGCCAAGAAGCAGGAGGAGGAACGTGAAGGTGCACAGAGGTTTTTGTAGAGGGGGCAGAAGTTTTTGTAGAAGGGGTGCAGGGTTGTTCTAGAGGGGGTCAGGTTGTTTGTAAAGGGGGTGCAGAGTTTTTGTAGAGGGGGTGGGTGGTTTTTGTGGACGGGGGACTGAGCGGGGTTTTTTAGAGGGGGGCTGGGCAGAGGTTTTGTAGAAGTGGTGTTTTTGTAGAAAGGGGCTGGGCAGGGAATTTGTAGAGGGGGTGCAGGATTTTTGTAGAGGGGAATGCAGGGGCTTTGTGAAAGGGGGACTGGTCAAGGTTTTGTAGAAGACAATTAAAAAAACATTATAAACCATTAAAACATTTTTTTTAAATGTTAATTGGGGATGAGTGCCAACCACAGGATTCACCGGGGGTGCCAAATGCTCTATGTATGCCCCTGCTCTACTGTGGGTCAGAGTAGATCTTTTTTTTTTATCCGTGGGGCTGTTTGTAGGTGTATGTGCTACACAAATCCCCACTTGTGCTCTTATGAGAGCAGGTTTTTAAATACTGCTTGAATTATCTTATTATCATATAGTTAGCTAAAACAAGGCTGCGGCTTTCATGTTGAAACACTCACATACATGTAAGTTTGGGATCATACCCAGTTGATCACCTTCTAGTAATTGTCCCAAGCTGTAACAGGCCAGTGGAATTCAAAGAGAAAGGACCAGTTGCAAATTATTTTTTTTAAACAGCAAGTCTGCCTTTGACATTTATGGGCATAATATTGATTTTGGAGAATAATAGGTGGATGTAGCAAGTGTATTTTCTTGGTTTTGGAAGTGTTGTTATCGAAGTGTAAAAGACTTGCCAAAGACCTATCTATATTAGCCCTTTGAGTATGCGTTTGTCAAGGTTAATATATCCAGTGCATATCAATATACTATGGGCAAGAGGGTCTCCCTATTAACATTATTGGCCATGTGTATGACTGCTTCCAAGGTCATTTACTTGGAACATAAATATTCATCAATGGATCAACTTTATTGATTAACTTGCAAACAACAACTTCCAACTGCGTCAAATCCATTGGGACAGACCTGCTTAATGCATCCCGTTTCCGGGGATGTCCCCAAATAGCTCTGCTGAATGAAACATACTTGTGCAGGTCATTTCAGCTCAAGCAGGACCCTGTCTGCAGGACTCTATGTAAAACGTGGCATCACTGGTAAGCTGGATTGATTTCTGCCATAATGAACCTGTGAATCAAAGAACATCAATGAGAAAACCGTAATGAAACGGCAACACAATGCAGCAAAAGCTTTTAGTGTAAATCACGTACAGTTACTATGTCTTTTTTTTAGACCAAAATAGAGCCATAGAGCCAAAATAAAACATACCCGACTTTGAGAATTTTTCCAGTTTTGCTATCTTGGCATTAAATTTGAAATTCACTTTGCCCAATAACTCGCACTTGAATAAATCTGATAGTATGGTAGGTCAAAATTTACACAAAATTACAGGAAAACACGTTGCATGTTGCTATGTCATGAGACTTTTGGAAATATGTAGAACACAAAATGATGCACAAAAGTAAAATACACATTTGTGACCAAGTAATCATACAAGGATATATACAAACTGGTCCATCTTGTGATTACCCTGTGCTATGATTGAACTAGTAGCTCACCAGGAACAAAGCTTCAACACTGTGGAGATTGTTGATTAAATCATACCTGTAATGGTACACACAGCTTATGGTCCTTCCAAAGAGCACTACATTTTATCTACACATTGTCCCAGTAGCAAATGTCAATTTTTTGGCATAGACTCAATGCCAAAGAATTGACTGACTAGAACAGCAGATCTTCACATGCTGACATCCAGTATCATGAAGTAGGTTTACCTTAATTGGAGATATGTCCTCAAGCACAGCAAATGAAAGAGGACTGTGTGAGTAACCCAGAGGTGGTGGTTGTTTCTGAACCACTCGCACTTCACCTGAAGCTGAGGACATGGTGACATTGGGCTTGACTGCTGAAAAACTCCCCACCCGGTTGTCCAATAAACACACAAGATATGTATAGAGTAGATTGCGGCAATGGCCACAGCTTTATTCACAACTTACTATGCCAGCAATACATGACACCTGTCAAGTGTAGGGGGGATTTACCCAACAGAGAGATCCATCTTTAGTTTACAGAGCCTGAAGCAGCTTGCCTTTCTCCATCAGCTCTAGCAGGCTGTGACTCCACAAGCTGACTCAGAACCTGTCTGCTACTTTAACTGTGCTGGCCAGGAACAGAACCACCACTACAGTCAGTGGCGTACATACTGGGGTCGCAGGGGTCGCGGCTGTGACCGGGCCCAGCCCACAAGGTATGTATGCCACTGTGGCCAGCCTCTTCTCCTGGGGGGCCCAGGAGCTGGCCACCTCAGGGCCCCGCAAGGCTGGCCCTGGTGTCACCCGGTGGGCAGGCAGGTTGGCGGACGTGAGGGAGCACTGTCCCCTGACTGCTTCCTCTTCAGCTCCCTCGCACACCGCACTGATACCGGAGCTGGAACATGATGTCATCTTCCGGCTCCGGCATCAGTACGCGGTGTGCGAAGAAGCTGAAGAGGAAGCACTCAGGTGACATTGCTCCCTCGCGTGCACGCCAGCCTGCCAGCCAGCCCGCCTGCAGGACCGGCCCCGTGAAGCCCCAATGGACCCCAGGGAATCCCCTCAGCACTCCCTAAGGTATTGAGGCTGGGGGATGAATTTGTTTTTTTAAACGTGTGTGTTAGAGTGTGTGTTAGTGTGTGTGTTAGTGTTAGTGTGTGTGTGTGTTAGTGTTAGAGTGTGTGTGTTAGAGTGTGTGTGTTAGTGTTAGAGTGTGTGTGTGTTAGAGTGTGTGTGTTAGTGTTAGAGTGTGTGTGTGTTAGAGTATGTGTGTTAGTGTTAGAGTGTGTGTGTGTTAGTGTTAGAGTGTGTCAGTAAGTGTGTTACTGTGTGTGTCTGTTACTGAGTGTGTTAGTTTGTGTGTGTCTGTTAGTGAGTGTGTGTTTTGTAAGTGAGTGTGTCTGTCAGTGAGTATGTATGTATGTCTGTCACTGAGTGTGTGCCTGTCAGTAAATGTGTGTCTGTTAGCTAGTTTGTATGCGCCTGTTCGTGAGAGTGTGTGTGTGTCTTAAGCACTTCCCTTTCTCCAGCGACGGATTCCCTTGGCGCTGGGGATCTCTCCGCCCCTATCCGCTTCTCAGCTCCGAATGCGCATGCGTGGCAAGAGCCGTGCGCGCATTCAAACTGCCCATAGGAAAGCATTACGCAGTACTTTCCTATGGACATTCAGCGTCTTCTCACTGTGATTTTCACAGAAGCTCCTCTAGCGGCTGTCAATGAGTCAGCCACGAGATGCTGGATTAACCCTCAGTGAAACTGCTATGTTTTCAGCTACAGGGTAAAAACTAGAGGGACCTGGCACCCAGACCACTTCATTGAGCTGATGTGATCTGGGTGTCTGTAGTGGTCCTTTAAGTGTATGTGTAGCTGCATGCACTGGCGAACAGACCGCGGTCGCAGGGGTCGCAGCCCTGCAACCCCTGCGACCAGGTGCCCGCCACCACGTGTTGCGGCCCCAGCTTGCGAAGAGTAAGCACGTGGGGGTGGGGGGGTGGCAAGGATCAGTTTTCGCACCGGGGCCCCATGGGTTGTGTGTACGCCACTGACTACAGTGCTGGCCCTGTACATAATCCATTGCAGGCATTGCACCCCCTGCAGACAGCATAGCCCCAATCCCGCCTTGTAAGTTTAAGTTAAAGATGTCCAAACCTATTAAACCAATTAAACTAAAATGTATCCTGTCAACACACATAAGATTAACATTGTCACCATCCAATTCTACGCGTATCCCACAAATCTGGCGATCGTCATGCTTAACTTCTATCTGCTTCTTCTTTTAAGACCCCGAGTATAAGGAACCATACAAGGCAAAGGAATTAACTTGGACCAAACTAACGTAAGATCCTTGAATAATGCATGGCAACTTGCCAAACTCATGTTTTATTCCTTGTATAAGATCAATTGTTCTAACTGACCTCAAGTATTTTCCTCCTGCATGAAGCATTAACATAACTGCACCCAAAACATGTCTGTTAATAGAAACACACTCTGGGTAAACAAGAAAGACCCCTAATATGCCTCCAACGCACCCAAGTTCTGTTCAAAATTGCGTTCCTCAGCCCATCGCCCTGCCCAGTATATGTACAAGTGACCTAATATCCAAACATAGCATGAAGCAGGATCTATGAGAAAAAAAAAAGGATTATAACAGATGTGGGTGAACAAATAATTGAAAATGCCTCGACTTCCACCTACACACCGGAATAGAAAGATAACACAGAATACTGACCTGAGTAGCAGCTCTGATACCAAATGAAATACCACTTCTAGGGTTACCCTAGTTGGAGATATGTCCCCAAGCAGAGTAAATGAAAGAAGATCGCTGGTGGAGGGTGGGTGTTGTTCTGGTCTTTTCGCACTTCACCCAAAGCTGAGGACATGGCGACATTGGACTGGAGGTGAGGTTATATCTAAATGTTTTACATTTAATACATCAGTTATCTAAAAATGTATTCAATAATTTGGGGTGGTGGGGGTGATTTGTGTTAAAGTGGAACCTATCATGCCAGGTTGACATTAAGCTGTTTTTTCCCCATTTATAGTATCGTCTGCAAAGCACTCAAGTAACATGTCTTCACTTTTACCATTCTCTCCTTCCATTAAGCTTTCATTCTTCTCAACAGTAGGAGGTATTAAACGTGGATATTATAACTCTTGCTTTGACTGATCTCCTCATACATTTGTTCAGATTTAAAATAACGGGATAACTATGGTTTGCTAATGAGGAATATTTTGTTGTACTGGTTTAATAATACACTTATCTTTCTTTGTACTGATGTGTTGTTTTTACTTAGCCACCTATATCCTTCTTTCTCCAAAGAGTCTTTGGAACCCCCCCCCACCCCACCTGCCCATCAATTTCTTATGTTCTGAAATCAATGTGTCAATCAAAATTATTTTCTTTTGTTAACCCATTTCACTACAGAATTCTTTGAAAACATATAAAAGATAAATACTATTTAAAGATTACTGTTGAGAGATGTTTATAAAATCAAAACCATAAACATTTACAGAATGCATTTATTTATTTGTTCATCCTTTGAAGACATATTTGGAGCATATGTATTAGAGATTAAATGGTACCTTTAGTTTTCTAATGATTCATAGAAAATAAATATAGTCTAGAAGGGATAAATGTTTTAGATTTTGCAGTACACAGTAGGCAGGATATTGAAATACATACCAACATAGTCAGATATATTGTTTATGCATATTTAGAATTTCTGTGCTGGTATTTTTGGGAATGTATTTTTGGCTTAACACAATATGGCCATATTAATTTTCTTGCGTATATAGGCGATTTTAAGTAGCCTTGTAAAAAAATTAAAACTGTTTTTTTTCTGAGCTCTGTTCCTTAATCTGAATTTTGCATTTCATTGTAAGTCTGATAAAACAGTAACAGCTTAATAAACAGTTAAACTGAATCTAAAGAACATAGCCATGAATTATACTATTCAAGTTTAATATCTGTTTTAAACAGGTTCCCAGCCCCAGCTGGTGGCTTTCTCTTTATCCATTCCAAAAAGACATCTATCTAGTTGGCAGATAAACCACCGGGAAGGGGCAGAACCCAGACCATCCAATTTGTTCTACAAGTCAATGAATTGACTACAATAAAAAGGACACATGGTCGGAGACGTTATTACTCATCGGTATATGTCACCCATACAGAAGATTGGTTTATCCTGCGCTGAGACAATATAAATTCTCCTTGCAATATTCTGTCTGACAAGAATTTGTTTATGAGCTGCAAAGACCAATGTTTACACACGTATTCTGGAAGAAGTTTGGTTCCAAATGCTGCTGTTGTGGAATCTGACCTTGAAACGAAGATTCTTTCAGTAAAGAAGACCATGCTAGGGGCCAGACAACATCTGATAGATTAAGTCTGAAATGGCTTCCAAGATGCCAAGGGCCATGGGGATATTGTGTGCCAAAGTACTAAAACTGGAGCAAACAACAGGAATATTCAATTGGTTTCCATAGTAATAACTCCACAATTAGAATTTGGATTGCTCTTTATAATTGCCCAACTACAGTATGAGATTGTTTAGTTTTTTTATGTGATGAGTTTACATCAAGCATCATTTCAAAGGCTTAGCCATTTACAGACACTATAAAATTTATTTAGACGTGATTTATTTTTCAAGAGTTATTATGTTAAATAGTTATTTCAGGCACCATAACCAATTTAGTGATTTGAACATTCTTAGCTTAACCCCTTTGCTTTCAAAAGTATAATTCCACCTCCGGTGGTGTCACTGGAGCATCGTCAGTCAGCCCAGAACAAGAGTTCCAAGCTGACTAATGTCAGTATTGTGAATATTTACATGCACAGAATTGGCTGAGGGCATTCAGTTGATGGTTCTAGCCAATAAATGGCCGACAGGATCTGCAGAAGTCAAATGCACAGCTCCAAACTGAATGGAACCGAGGCACCTGGCTAAGACTGAAGGAAGAGGACAAACCATTGCAACACAGTTTTTCCCGTTCCTGGGGAATGGGACCAAGGCGCTATTGACATCACAACCCTTACAGCAGTCTTTGATACTTATGATGTTTGGACTAACCATTTAAAGTGCACTTGCCAACTTTTTCAGAAATGGCAAGTCAGTACTATTCTAGTATGGGGCAAAAATTCTCAATACCTTATTCTAGTATCTTGCTTCTTTAAGACACCGAGGTAAATTATTAAAATGGACAATGTCTCTGTATTCAAGGTTCAAGAGCACTTTCTTCATTTTCTGGGCTAGCTATCTATAGACATATGCATGTGCACAGGATTAACAAGCCATTTTTCAGATCCACACTTCTTTAATTTTTTTTATAATTCTTTATTTTTGCAGTGCAGGTAGTTAGAGACAAGCTTTTAATGCCACGACAGCATCGACAGTCGTTCATTATCATACATGGTGGTACATAGGCCTGGCACGTAAATACATTGCACTCTTTTAAAGCAGAATAACATTAAACAAGATAAAGCAGATTAGGTATCAGCTTATACTGAGCTATTAAAACTTATTATGTAGACAGTTTTCCTGACATAGTTATATAACACTAAATAATGTTTGATCAAAGTATAGGTAAATATGTCAGCTGAGAGTGTAGGAGTATAAGTGATCAGTGACTTAGAGGAACTGATATTAAGCGTAACTAATAAGCCATTGGGTATGTAGCTTGCTTAGAGTTGAGAGATCTTCGGACTTGAACTAATAGCATGAAAACTAGTGAACTCAAGGCCCAAGTGACTAGCAGTACTAGGAGTCGTAGTTTATAAAGCAATGCAACAGAAATTAAAAAACAAGACATAATAACGTCAAACACCTGCCCGGTATATATCTATAGGCTAATGGTAAAGAGACAGGTAGGCACTACGGTGCAGGAGCATTAGCGATTCAGCCTATGCCCATCATATTGTGTGTTCTGACCTGATATTGTGTGTAGCATATATCACTGAAATCAGCTCCCCACCAGCCCCAGACTCTTGCACAGTCCTGCACATCAATCTCACATATCCTGTCATCTGAAGAGACCAGGACATGGGCTCGGGATTCTCTGCCAAGCTGCTGTGTATCCTGTTGAATGCCGGCCATCCAAGCTTGTGAGCCGTGCTTAGGGGTAAGACCCTGTTTGGATCGAGGTCTGGGAGGGTAGTAAACGGCCGCAGGACCTGGTTTTCGGTAGGTATATGCCCATCCAAGCACCTTCCTCGTTTTCCGTATTTTTGGCACGGTGTCCGGCTCTCTCGATACAGGGTGTGGGTTATCATGGTGTCTTAAAGGGGCAGGCCGGGCTTCATGCTTCACTGCTGGCCTTTCTGCCTGTCGGCAAATTATATTCAAGAGGTGCGCCCATAGTTGGTCAAAAGTTTGTGTTATATGTTCTTCGCTCAAGTCCCCTGTTGTAGGGGACCGCTGGGCTGCATGCCTCCCTTCGATAGCTATCTTAGGTCACTCGTATCTGGGAGTTAGCCTCGAGGATTCAGCCGGATCTACTGGCTATTGTCAGGTCACTGCTTAAGTGGGGACCGGGATATCGGGGTGGTAAACGGGACTGTGTGAAAGCTTTAGTGGGGTGCACTCATTGGGCTGGGAGCCGCAAAGCCAAAACAAGGTGAGAGCGAGTCTAATAGAGCCAGCTTGGGCAATTAACAGTGCAGGCAGGGTTAGTGTTGATCTGGAGCTTGCACCAGACAATTTTCTGCTTCGATTTTAGGTGATTTCACCACAAAATGAGGTCTGGAAAGCAGGAGCTATGAGATAACATGTCCATCTTGAGTGTCAGGCCCCGCCCTCCCTGTGGGTACTCCTATTCACAAACAGGAACCGGGATCCAGATAGGTTGGAAACGTTGGTTTATTACAACATATTAAATAACAAAATAAATAATAAACAAAAAGGTTCCTCTAAGGCATAGATGTCAAACTTGCGGCCCACAACTAATGTGTTTGCGGGCTGCGGGCCACGAGGGAGTGCTGAGTGTAAGCTCTCCCTGCACAGTGCCCACAGAGATGTCGGGAACCGTATTGTGACGCCACTCTGGCTCCTGGCATCACTCTGCGGCGTGCGAGGGAGCTGAGCAGGGAGAGCTCACAATCAATGCTCTCTTGCTGTCTGTCCGCCCCTCTGCCTGCCTGAATGTACACCTGCCCAGCAGCCCCACTAGACACCAGGTAAGAAATCCACCCAGCTCTCCCAAAGGTTGGGAGGCTGGGTGGATTTAAATTAAAATAATAATAATTAAAAAAAAGTGTTGGGGGGAAATATGTGTTTGTGTGTATAGGTGTATAGCTGCCTGTGGGTGTGGATGGCTGTCTGTGTATGTGTATTGCTGTCTCTGTGTGTATATTGCTGTCTAAGTGTGTGCATGGCTGTCTGTGTGTGTGTGTGTGTGTGTGTATGGCTATCTGTGTGTGTGTATATGGCTGTCTTTGCGCATGGCTGTCTGTGTTTGTATATTGTTATTATTATTATTATGATATTTATATAGCGCCATCAAATTCCACAGTGCTTTACAATGGGTGGACGAACAGACATGTAGTTGTAACCAGACAAGTTGGACACAGAGGAACAGAGGGGTTGAGGGCCCTGCTCAATGAGCTTACATGCTAGAGGGAGTGGCGTAAGATTACACAAAAAGGTAAGGATAGTATTAGACTAGTGACAGTTGCAGAAGAGGAATCAGTCAGGAGCTATTAACAGTTTAATTGATGTGCTTCTTAATTGCTGTCTGTGTGTTTGTATTGCTGTCTGTGTATGTGCGCATGGCTGTCTGTGTGTGTGTATTGCTGTATGTGTGTGAGCATGGATGTCTGTGTGTGTATGGCTGTCTGTGTGTCTGTGTGTATAGCTGTCTCTGTGTGTGTGAATTGTTGTCTGTGTGTATGGCTGTCTGTGTCTGTGTGTGTGTGTGTGTGGCTGTCTGGGTGTATGGCTGTCTGCGTGTGTGTGTATATATGGCTATTTGTGTGTGTGTGTGTGGCTGTCTGTGTGTGTGTCTTCCAGTGTTTGTGTGTGTGTGTGTGTCATTGTTTGTCTGTGAGGAAGCCTGTGTGTCTGAATGATTGTGTGTCTGTGAGTGAGTGTGTGTGTCTGTGAGGGAGCCTGTTTGTCAGTTATTGTGTGTCTGTCAGTGAATGTGTGTGTGTGTGAGTGCATGCGTGTGTTGGAGTGATTTTATGTGTATGTCAGTGTTTGTGTATGTCTGTCAGTGATTGTGTCTCAGTGAGTGTGAGTGAGAACAGAGGCAGGGGTTTAGTAGACGAAGGGGGGACTGGGATTTAGTAGACGAGGGGGGGACTGGGGTTTAGTAGAGGGGGTTGCTGTTTTTTAAAAATACTGTACTTTTCAAAATAAACCTACGTTTCTTTGAAACTTTACATTTTTGTTTTTTTGCGGCCCACATAAACTTAAACCTTGTTTATTTGGCCCTTGCTAGCCTTTGACTTTGACATGCTTGCTCTAAGGGAACTTCCACAAGGACCATGCAATTAAAACACAGTTAAAAGGATCAAAAAATTCAAACAGAAAAGATATCAGCCTGATACATTTTCTGTTGCCATTTTTTATTATTTTAACTGTGTTTTAATGATTAGCGAAGTTTAAAATTAATTGAAGTAGGTGAGTGCAAGCTAAACAGTTACCAGCTTGCACATCAGTATACAGTATTACACTATATTTGTCTTACTTTTGGTAATCTCGGCTAAGGTGATACAATATTCTCTGAAACGCTACATGTAGAAATGAAGTGCCATAAAGTGTGCGATAAAATGCCCTCACTCTAAAATGGCACTGACAGTCACACATCAGAATAATTAAATATGCAAAGCAGGTCTCTTTTAATCTAAGAAGCAGATGCTGGCAGCTGAATTGATGAAAGATACTTAAAGTGATGAGCTGACAGAGGGAGTGATGACAGGTACTGATTAACTGGAATGATGTAGAGTGTGTATATCTAGATACTCAGCAAACAGAAAGAGGACAATAGGCGCCAAATATAATTTGGCTGACAGTAGGGCTGTTCAAGTTTTATGTATTTTTAAGTAACAAAAATGCAAAGTAGGACTTTTCCAATATTGTGTGAGTATCCCACTGTAAATAATGTGGCAGTATTGGTTATGGCCCTGTGTGGCTCCAAGTTTAGATGCTAATTAATAGATTGCCACCCATAAAAATAACAAAGCCTAGGTCTATCTTATTAAAAGGGCTGCAAGACATTTTTTCATACATAATTAGCTGCACATTTTGCATTGATCCTTGATTTTCTATACATTTAAAAAAATAAAAATAAAGTATTTTGCATCTTAACCCTGCATCCTGCAATCTTCTCCTGCCTCCTGCGATCTTCTCCTGCCTCCTGCGATCTTCTCCTGCCTCCTGTGATCTTCTCCTGCATTCTGGGATTTCCCGTACCTGCATACAGCAATTATATTGTTGTACATGTCATCAGGAAGCTTCATGGGATTACAGCTTTCATGAGTAGAGAGCTGATAAATGAACTGCAAGCCTAGAAACCTGAGCAAAACTGAGGCTGTGAGATCCTTGAAATCTGCTAATCGCACGGTCCCCCTACACCAGCTGTGCCAATATGGTAGCTCCCCAGATGTTTTAAAACTACAACTTCCATGATGTGTTGCCATTCTGAATACATTCTAAAGGCGTTCAAAGCATTATGGGAGTTGTAGTTCTACAACATCTGGGGATCTACCTTTTGGGCACCCCTGCCCTACACTTTCACCTTTGCAATTCTGTGTTAAACATTTCTACTAGTTCAGTCCCAGACCAAATTTAGAGGCTATTGATTGGTTCAAAGTAGATGATGTAGTGTTTTGGCATGTGGCGAAAAATAAGGAACTTTGAGTATCTTTTTAATCTTTTATTATTTTGGACTGATTGTCTCTATATTTTTAATGCATTACCTTTACATCACTCCCATTTTTAACACCCCAAACCCGGCTTTTTTCCCACTTCTAACTGAGCCTTTTGAGTTATCGATCCCACATTCAACCATTGCTATATACTTTCCTGAAATAATGAGTGGATTTGTAGTGCAATCCTATTCTTCAGTTCTACATTTTTATTATTTAGTATTAGGGAATTCAAATGATACATCTAACTATATGTTATTGAAGATCTGGATTTTGTATTGCTTACCCTGCTGCGTGACGTTTGTATAGATAAGCATATTGGTACCTCTGAGAATTTTCTTTTTATAACAAGATGCTTCATTATGTGAAGAAAACTTGCCTGGACACGTTGCAATGATTATACCTGAAACTAACATGTGCCTGGCTCTCCCTGAACTATGATTACCTGTGACGTGGGTTACTGGCAGACTCTGTGAAATCCTTAACAGCATATCAGTTACTTGTACAATCTTATACATTGCATTCCAGAATGGTGTTACTTTTGCTGAATGCATTGATTTGGCTTTACTTACAACTTAAATTTAAGACATTACTAATATAATTTGCAGAGAAAAAAACGGCAGAAAATAACTATTTAAAAAACAAACAAAAACGTTTTTGAGGATTCTTGTTCACGCTATACTATTGCAGCAATTGAACGCTACAGAGACTGGCCACCTCAATGAATGACCACCAGAGAGAGTGAATGTCTCAATGATTGATGACATCAGTGACTGACCACCGCAAGAACTGACCACCTAAGTTACTGTTGTTCATAGCGACAAAGCTCTATAGTGTACGACTACCTTTGGGACTAGACTTGTGCACTGTGGTAAAAATTTCTTCAGTCTAACTATTTTTTTCAGAAAACAGAAAATTTCAGCCATATGTTAGTTCGACTGACCAGAAACTGACCACCTGGGACACTGGTACTTCAAAGACTGACCACCGCAGAAACTGACCACCTTGGGCACTGGTACTTTGATGACTGACCACCGCCGAAACTGACCACTATGGACACTGGCACTTCAATGACTGACCACCACAGAAACTGACCACCTTGGACACTGGCACTTCAATGACTGACTGTTACAAAACTGACTGCAGAAACTGACTGTTACAAAAGACTATTGTTACAAAAGACTGGAAATCACTATGTTGCTGTTTTTACTCACTGATTGATACTGTTTGCCACTGCATAAGTTAAACAGAAAACCACACGAATGGATTACACGAACCCTTAGGGAGGCTCCATTCGTGGTACGAACGGGGGACCCCCCAGAAACTGGCGTGTGCCGCCACTTAACCCCGTCACCCCGCAAACTACCGAACGGGCGACCCCCCCGGCTCGCGGAGTGTGGTAGCCATTAACCACCCAGATGGCTGCGGTTTGCGGTTAACCACAATGTAATCGTTATGCCTGGGGGCATCGACGTTCGCACCCAAAGTACCGAAGGGAAAAGACCGAACGATCCACCGAACGACGACCCCCTACAGCGGGTCGCGTGGCGCTCATTAACTGTGGTTTCTGCGGTTAACCACAGGTCAAGTACCCTGCTCCCAGGTGGTCCTCATTCCCTTACCGAACGAGCCCACTACCAGGCCGACAGCGGGACTTCGCAGGAACTGATACCGAGTTTAGTTCCACGAGTTAGACACGAAGTCCCGCTGCTCGCTAAACCAGCAGAAAACATGGCCGCCAACAAAGACTAACCATCTCATAATGCCGAACGGACTTTATACGGCAGAAACAGTACATTCTGTTCGTGGGATTAGAGCGGCATTCGCCTGGTTTATCTATACGAACGCGAGCCTTAAAATGAATGGTGGAATGAATGGTTTTCCTGTAATAATGTACAAGTTATGGATTTTTATGTAGTTTTCTGGGGCATAATAAAACGTGGTCTTTTGTGCGCTTGGAGATAATTAGATTGTAAAACCGTTGGCCTCATTATCTCCAAGCTGGGCGGGTACTACTTCAAATGATACAGTATACTGTGATTGGTTACCTGTTTGTACTGTACCTGTATTCCATCAGGTCCACAGGGGGCTGTCCTTGGACCTGAGGAATCACATAAATTGCCATGCTATGTGCCAGTAAAGCCAGTTCGTTTTGACCCTCAACTTGCAGCCTCGACTCATGTTGTAGGGATCCGGGATATTGATGTTTAGATCGTGCTTGGGGATATTCTACACTTACAGCTGATTACCGAAAGACCTCCGTTCGACTCTCTGCAGCGGGAACCAGGACAACCAAGCGATCAACCCTCCTGCTAGACCGGGGGCAATCGTAACAATTGGTGGCAGCGGCGGGATCATCCTGGAATCCCTAAAGAGAGATATCTAGGACGGATGGAGAGTAACTACGACAAACTGAAGCGTACCACGTTAAAGGATTTACTCGAGAGCCGTGGAGGGAACGCAAGTAACCGGCCGAGGAGAGAATTGATTGCCGACCTTAACGAGTTGGATCAAAGCTTCACAATGGCAGAACCAACGGCAACATGCAGCGATGAGAAGACCAGGATCGTCCGAGAAAGGCTGCCTCTGTACGGACCAAACCCATCCGTGGAGCTGATACAGCAACTAATGGCCGAAGCCGAGGCGGACGTACAGCGGACTAGAGCCCACGAGCTGAGCATGAGGACCGCTGATAGCCACAACGGCCCCCTGGAAACTACCGAACAGCCAAAGATCCCGTTCGCGGCATTCAAACCGTTCGCGGAGAATGAGATGGGGATAGACGAATTTTTGGCCGATTTTGAAAGACAATGTGCCCTGCATCAGATCCCCGTCACAGCGTGGCCGCGTATCCTGGCAGGAAAATTAACCGGGCGGGCCATGGAAGCCTTCAGAACCCTCAGCGCCGAAGAGGTAGCCCAATACACCACAGTCAAAGAGACGCTGCTGAAACGGTACGCTGTGACCCCAGACACCTACCGAAGGCAGTTCCGCAGCACGAAGAAAAAAGCGAATGATACCCATGCCGAATGGGCACATCGTATGCGGAGAGCTGCAACCCATTGGATTACCGGGTGTCGGGCCGTCACGGCCGCGGAAATATTGGAACTTTTCTTATTAGAGCATTTTTATGAGGGTCTGGAACAAAAAGACCGGGAGTGGTTGAAAGACCGGCGTCCCGCTAACCTACACGAAGCAGCCCGGTTGGCAGACGAGCACCGGGATGCGCAAGTACAGGAGTTCAACAATGCCCGAACGGTAACTCGCCCCGAAGCAAGAGAGGGATACCGATCAACTCCACGAACGGAGTTTCGCAACCCTGTACCCGCAGGTCCTACACGGTACATGGGACCACCCAGCCACTACCCTCAGGAACGCTCCCGACCCACATGTTATAAGTGCAAGCAGCCGGGGCACCTGATAGCGAGTTGCCCCCTTAACAACAATTACCCCGCACGGAACTATAATTCTTCTCCAACGGGAAACAATCGTCCAGCTCGAGCGTTTTGCCTGGAACAAGACAGTCCTCTAGAAGAATACCTGGGACCCCTACATGAAGCGAATCCTGTGTATGCCGCCAGCGACAATAGACAACACCACCGGCAAGAGGTACTACTGGAGGGGCGTCCCACACAGGGGTTAAGAGATACCGGGGCCACGATCACCTTGGTGCAAAGCCGGTTAGTCCCCGACTACAAACGCTCGCCTGACACAGTGGCTGTCCGGGTGGCTGGAGGGGACATATACAAACTACCCACGGCAAAGGTACACTTGGATTGGGGTGCGGGAAAAGGACTTGTGAGGGTGGGAATTATGGACAATTTGCCAGCCGAGGTTTTGCTGGGAAACGACCTGGGACCTATGACTTCAGCTTATGCCCCGTCCTACAATGCTGAGGCACATCCTGTGACGACCCGGTCACAAGCTGGACGAGCCCGAGACCCTTCACCAGTGCGGGAGACGCAGGTAAGACTTAACCCGACTATGACCCCCCCTCCTACCCCGTTGCCCTGGGACACCCCTGCAGCCTTCGAGGCTGAGACCAAAACTGATCCGACGCTCCAAAAATATAGGGAACGAGCCGACACCGGGGCTGGGGGAACAGACCAGGAGACTTTTGCATGGGAACAGGGTCGACTGTACCGACACACAGAGAAAAAAGGGCACCGAAGGAGACAGTTAGTGATACCCCACAAGTATAGGCGGGATATCCTCCGGGTGGGTCATGATATTCCCTTAGCCGGGCACTTGGCAGTAACACGTACCCTACACCGTATTACCCATACCTTGTTCTGGCCAGGAGTACATGCCGATGTCAGGTCCTACTGTAATACGTGTGAGGTGTGCCAACGGGTAGGCAAACGAGGAGACCACCCCAAGGCACATCTCGTGAACATGCCCATTATCGACGAGCCATTTAGCCGGGTAGCCATCGACTTAATTGGGCCCCTGGCCACCCCTAGTCCCTCTGGCAAGAGATACATCCTTACCATAGTGGATTACGCTACCCGCTACCCAGAAGCGGTGGCTTTATCCAATATCCAGGCAGACACAGTGGCTAATGCCTTAGTACAGGTATTCTCTCGGGTAGGATTCCCTAGGGAGATTTTATCCGACAGAGGCTCACAGTTCACGGCAGAGCTGACCCAGCAGCTCTGGCACGTTTGCAAAATTAAATCCCTGCTTAGCTCCCCATACCACCCCCAGACCAATGGGTTATGTGAGCGGTTCAACGGAACCCTCAAGCAGATGTTAAAAACCTTTACTCAGGAGTATAGGGACTGGGAACGTTTCCTGCCGCACCTCCTGTTCGCTTACCGGGAAGTGCCCCAGGAAACCACCGGGTTCTCTCCCTTCGAGCTGTTATACGGTCGCAAGGTACGGGGTCCCCTGAACTTGATCCGTGAGCACTGGGAGGGAGAGACAGAGAACGCTGGGGTCCCCATCGTACCTTACGTACTGGAGCTCCGGGACCGAATGGAGCAATTGGCTAAGTCAGTCCAGGCCAACCTCCAGGCGGCCCAGGGGCGACAGAAAGTCTGGTACGACCGGGGGGCACGGCGAAGAAGCTTCTGTCTCGGGCAGAAAGTCATGGTCCTAAAACCAGTTAAGACGGACAAGCTGCAAGCCGCTTGGCAGGGTCCCTACCAGATAGTGGAAAAGAGAGGGGACACCACTTATGTAATTGCCAGCTGTCACGATGAAAACTTAAGAAAGATATTTCACGTGAACATGCTGAAGGAATACTTGCAAAGACCCGAGGAAGTGTCAGCCATATGTAGCCCTGCGCACGAGGACGCAGATAGTTTACCTATACCCGACCTATTAACCCCTAATTCCCCGGTTGAAATAGTGAGCCAAGTACAGATCGGGGACAGACTTAGCCAAGCTGAGAGGGAGCAGCTACACAAACTGCTCCGAGAGAAACAAGCCATGTTCTCCCAAGAACCAGGGTACACTGAGCTGACCACTCACCAAGTAGATACCCCCGGCCAAAACCCTTTGAGACAAGCTCCCTACCGAATTCCGGAGGCAGTAAGGACAGGCATGAAAAAGGAGATAGACGAGATGCTGCGACTAGGGGTCATTGAAGCTTCCGATAGTCCCTGGGCATCCCCGGTGGTGCTGGTTCCCAAAAAGGACGGCACCACCAGGTTCTGTGTGGACTACCGGAGACTCAATGACAAAACGGTCACCGATGCCTACCCCATGCCCAGAGTGGATGAGCTGTTGGATCGCATAGCCAGGGGGAACTACCTAACTACCATTGACCTCTGTAAAGGTTACTGGCAAATCCCCCTGGCCAGGGAGGCTGTCCCCAAGTCGGCCTTCGTCACCCCGTTCGGTCTGTACCACTTTAAGGTCATGCCGTTCGGGATGAAGAATGCCCCCGCTACCTTCCAGCGCTTGGTGGACAGACTCCTTGATGGCTTCCAGGAGTTTGCCTGCGCATATCTGGACGACATAGCGATCCACAGTGAATCCTGGGAGGAACACTTGGCTCATGTGGGAATGGTCCTAGACCAGATTCGAGCCGCCGGCCTGACGCTAAAGCCCGAAAAATGCCACTTTGGGATGGCTGAAGTTCAGTACCTGGGGCACCGGGTAGGCTGTGGGAAGCAACGACCAGAGCCAGCTAAAATAGAAGCGGTCGCCAACTGGCCCACTCCCCACACTAAGACCCAAGTGCTAGCCTTTCTGGGCACCGCTGGGTACTACAGAAAATTTGTACTGGAGTATAGCGCCATTGCCAAACCCCTGACCGACCTGACAAAGAAAAACCTTCCCCGACAGGTCCTGTGGTCTCCCCACTGTGAAACGGCTTTCCAAGCCCTCAAAACTGCGTTGATTAATGCTCCTGTCTTGGCTGCCCCAGCCCCTAATCGACGTTTTATTGTCCATACAGACGCTTCCATGTTCGGGCTGGGAGCTGTCCTCAGCCAAGTAGGAGATGATGGGAAAGAACACCCGATTGCCTACATCAGTCGAAAACTCCTACCACGCGAAGTCAGCTATGCCGCGGTAGAAAAGGAGTGTTTGGCTCTGGTGTGGGCATTAAAGAAGTTAACCCCCTATTTGTATGGACAAGAGTTCACTCTGGTTACAGACCATAACCCGCTGGTGTGGCTCAACCGGGTCGCTGGGGACAATGGCAGATTGTTACGCTGGAGCTTATCCCTGCAACCCTTTAATTTTACCATCACCTACCGACCTGGAAAGCAGAACGGCAACGCCGACGGATTATCCCGGCAAACAGATCTCAGCCCAGCATAACCCCACGAGTCTGGACAGCCTTAGTCTGCCCCGAAAAGGGGTCAGACAGTGTCTGCCAGAGTGTTCCACAAGGAGGGAGCATTGTTACAAAAGACTATTGTTACAAAAGACTGGAAATCACTATGTTGCTGTTTTTACTCACTGATTGATACTGTTTGCCACTGCATAAGTTAAACAGAAAACCACACGAATGGATTACACGAACCCTTAGGGAGGCTCCATTCGTGGTACGAACGGGGGACCCCCCAGAAACTGGCGTGTGCCGCCACTTAACCCCGTCACCCCGCAAACTACCGAACGGGCGACCCCCCCGGCTCGCGGAGTGTGGTAGCCATTAACCACCCAGATGGCTGCGGTTTGCGGTTAACCACAATGTAATCGTTATGCCTGGGGGCATCGACGTTCGCACCCAAAGTACCGAAGGGAAAAGACCGAACGATCCACCGAACGACGACCCCCTACAGCGGGTCGCGTGGCGCTCATTAACTGTGGTTTCTGCGGTTAACCACAGGTCAAGTACCCTGCTCCCAGGTGGTCCTCATTCCCTTACCGAACGAGCCCACTACCAGGCCGACAGCGGGACTTCGCAGGAACTGATACCGAGTTTAGTTCCACGAGTTAGACACGAAGTCCCGCTGCTCGCTAAACCAGCAGAAAACATGGCCGCCAACAAAGACTAACCATCTCATAATGCCGAACGGACTTTATACGGCAGAAACAGTACATTCTGTTCGTGGGATTAGAGCGGCATTCGCCTGGTTTATCTATACGAACGCGAGCCTTAAAATGAATGGTGGAATGAATGGTTTTCCTGTAATAATGTACAAGTTATGGATTTTTATGTAGTTTTCTGGGGCATAATAAAACGTGGTCTTTTGTGCGCTTGGAGATAATTAGATTGTAAAACCGTTGGCCTCATTATGTCCAAGCTGGGCGGGTACTACTTCAAATGATACAGTATACTGTGATTGGTTACCTGTTTGTACTGTACCTGTATTCCATCAGGTCCACAGGGGGCTGTCCTTGGACCTGAGGAATCACATAAATTGCCATGCTATGTGCCAGTAAAGCCAGTTCGTTTTGACCCTCAACTTGCAGCCTCGACTCATGTTGTAGGGATCCGGGATATTGATGTTTAGATCGTGCTTGGGGATATTCTACACTTACAGCTGATTACCGAAAGACCTCCGTTCGACTCTCTGCAGCGGGAACCAGGACAACCAAGCGATCAACCCTCCTGCTAGACCGGGGGCAATCGTAACACTGACCACCTTGGTCACTGGTACTTCAATGACTAATCACCACAGGAACTGACCACCTTGGACACTGGCACTTCAATGACTGACCACGGCAGAAACTGACCACCTTGGACACTGGTACTTCAATGACTGATCACCGCAGAAACTGACCGACTTGAACACTGGCACTTCAATGACTGACCACCACAGAAACTGACCACCTTGGAAACTGGTACTTCAATGAATGAGCACCGCAGAAACTGACCACCTTGGACACTGGCACTTCAATGACTGACCACGGCAGAAACTGACCACCTTGGACACTGGTACTTCAATGACTGATCTCCGCAGAAACTGACCACCTTGGACACTGGCACTTCAATGACTGACCACGGCAGAAACTGACCACCTTGGACACTGGTACTTCAATGACTGACCATTGTAGAAACTGACCACCTTGGACACTGGCACTTCAATAAATGACCACTGCAGAAACTGACCACCTCAAATGGAAAATACATGGGTACCAAGTTCAATCAACAGCTATCCATATGGCACTGAACTCTTGGAATTACCTCCCCCTCTTCTCTTCTAGGACAAAATATTTCCTGTCCTCTTCTATACTATCTGTTAAGCTTTTAAACCTTTTAATAATTTGTTTCCATGTTATATCTGAATTAGCCCCGATAAAAAAACTCCACTTTATATAACATATATCTTTTTTTATATCTTTCCCCAAATGTAAGCAAAAATGTATAGATATACATTATTATTTAAGTCTTTTATAGAGCTCAGAAGATGTTTCACACACTCCAGATGAGTTTGTGCAATTTGCTATAATTTTAAAGTCTGATCTTTCTCTGTTTATTACCAAATAGTCTACCAGCCTGGCCACTTTTTGAGTTTCTGCAGCCGAATAGTTATCTTGCATCACTTGCTCTTACAATTTGCTTTTTAAGAACATTGTGTTCTAGATAATTAGAGTCCCTGCGAGTGCCATCAATGTCTCTTGATGTGCAGGAAATGACAACGATTGTGGGTAACCAAAATCCCTGGAGAATGAGAGAAAGTTTGGGGAAAAACATATGCTGTAACTAAATGTGCAAAGCATGAGTTCAACACCGTTATCTGACAATTTCTATAATTTATGTTTGTTGTATTATTTTAAACTGATAAGCCAAAAAAAATTTAATCTCTACGAAGCATATCTGAGATAAAATAATGTATACAAACGTTTCCATCTAAAATAAAAATAGTTTATTGATGTGATTCTCATATAAAGCATACAACTTTATTTATGATTCTAACAAAGGGGAATTAAAGGCAAGTTGTTTAAAATGTTAGTGTGATCCCACAATGCCATGTACAATGGGGAAGGGGAGATTGAGAAATATGTGATGGAGTGGTACCTCCAATGATGGGTACATTGGAACTATACTGATTTTGGATCTATAGAAAGGCATGAGGTTCCTTCTTGCTCCTTCCCCTTACTTGTAGGATGAGAGTCTTAACGTTAAATGTGAAGGACCCTTGAAATCGTATAAATCAGACGGGAGCTCAGTAGACTTGTACACAGATGGAAAATTTAGTTAAGGTGAAAAAAGAAAAAAGTCCGATATTCGTCCATGTGACAGTTCGGTTCCTATCAAAGTGCTAAAAAATGGGCCAATCGGAGTGCTGGAAAATATTAATTTTAAGAATATACATTTAAATTTGGTTCACAGGTCAAGTGAGAAGAAGTAACCAAGAGTGGAAAGAAAGGTGGATCAGCATACAAACCCCCACAATCCACTCCCAACCCTCCCCTGTCAAAATGGACAACCAAACAGTGCAACACCCCCTAGCAGAGGCGGCTCTCTAATTAGGCGATTTAGGCGGCCGCCTAAGGCCTCGCGCTTGCTGGGGCCTCGCGGCCGCCTAAATCGCCTTGAGGCAGACTGAACTGTCGGGTCCTCGGTCAATGACCGAGGACCCGACAGTGAGAGGGGGCCCGGCGGCCTGCCCAGTATGCCGCCGGGTGGCCCCTCCACATGGTCTGCCCACAGGGAGAGCCAGCCTCTGATCTGCAGCTCCGCCGAGTGCAGAGCTGCAGATCATGTAATAAGGTTCTCGCGAGCACACAGAGCGTTGCCGCGGGTTACCACGGCAACGCTCTGACAGGCGCTCGTGAGAACAAGGTCTGCAGCTCTCGCGGAGCTGCAGACGGAAGTCATCCCACCGGACCACCAGGGACTTCAACCACTGGACCACCAGGGAACTATATTGCAATACAAGGTATTTTAGTGTGTGGAGGCTTGTCACAGCCTCCACACACACTGCCCTCCCACCCTCACTGTCCCCAACACTGGCCTCCCACCCTCACTGTCCCCAGCACTGCCCTCCCACCCTCACTGTCCCCAGCACTGCCCTCCCACCCTCACTGTCCCCAGCACTGCCCTCCCACCCTCACTGTCCCCAACACTGCCCTCCCACCCTCACTGTCCCCAGCACTGCCCTCCCACCCTCACTGTCCCCAACACTGCCCTCCCACCCTCACTGTCCCCAACACTGCCCTCCCACCCTCACTGTCCCCAACACTGCCCTCCCACCCTCACTGTCCCCAGCACTGCCCTCCCACCCTCACTGTCCCCAACACTGCCCTCCCACCCTCACTGTCCCCAGCACTGCCCTCCCACCCTCACTGTCCCCAACACTGCCCTCCCACCCTCACTGTCCCCAGCACTGCCCTCCCACCCTGACTGTCCCCAGCACTGCCCTCCCACCCTGACTGTCCCCAGCACTGCCCTCCCACCCTCACTGTCCCCAACACTGCCCTCCCACCCTGACTGTCCCCAACACTGCCCTCCCACCCTCACTGTCCCCAACACTGCCCTCCCACCTCCTCATCACTGTCCCCAACACTGCCCTCCCATCCTCACTGCCCTCCCATCCTCACTGCCCACCTACATACACTGCCCCAACATTGCCCTTCCACCCTCACTGCCCCCCACCCACACTGCCCCAACACTACCCTCCCACCCCCACTGCCCTGCCTCCCACACTGCGCTGCCCCAACACTGCCCTCCCACCCACACTGCCCCGCTCCCCAAATACCCCGCCACCCACATACCCTGCCCCCACACTGCCCTGCCAGTCACATACCCTGCCCACCACATACACTGCACCCACGTTGCCCTGCCACCCACATACCCTACCCACCCCATACCCTGACCATCACATATACTGCCCCCCACACGGATGACCACCACACACACTGCCCCTAATACCCTTCCCCCACTCTGACCACCACATACAATGCCCCCCACACTAACCATCACACTGACCACCATAGACACTGTCCCCCACATTGACCACCACATACCCTGACCGCCACAATGACCACCACATAACCTGCCCCCCACATTAACCACCACATAACCTGCCCACCACAGTGACCACCACATACCCTGCCCCCCACACTGTCTCCCACACACTCTGCCCCCACACAGTTTCTCACACAAAACGCCCCACACTGTCTCCCACACACTGCCACCCACACGGTCACACACCCTGCCCTCCTACACTGTCATACACACTGCCCCCTCATGCTGTCACACACCCTGCCCTCACTACACTGTGTCCCACACACCTTGCCCTCCCACACTGTAACACACCCTGTCCCCCCACACTGTCACACACTGCCCCCCACACTGTCACCATCCTCCACACTGTCATCTTCCTCCTCACTGTCACCCACTCACACCCTGCCCCCAAAACTGTCACATTCCTCCACACTGCTCTCTCACACAGTTACCCTTTCACACACTTGAACCCCATATTGTCAGCCCCCAACACTGTCACCAATACATACAGTGGTACACATACACCCCTCCCACACACTGCCCCTGCACACACTGTCACCCTTTCCAACACTGCCTCCCACACTCTCACCTACCCACCGTCACAATTCCACACACATACAGCCACC
Source organism: Pelobates cultripes (assembly GCA_933207985.1). Classification (NCBI taxonomy): domain Eukaryota; kingdom Metazoa; phylum Chordata; class Amphibia; order Anura; family Pelobatidae; genus Pelobates; species Pelobates cultripes. Next base: position 134,865,810 of record OW240918.1, on the reverse strand, counting down.
GCCCACATGCTGTCATGCCCCCTTCACCCAGCCTTGCTCACATTAACCTCTCCTAATCTTGTCGCTCTCACCCTCTCCTCCATACCACAATTACCGGCCCTCGCTCTTCTACAATCACCCTATCACTTTAATCCCCCTAATGCTATCACACTAATTTTCTCTCATACTGTCACACTCACCCCCAACCCTGTCATACTCATCCTTTTTCACATTAACCCTTTCACTTGTGCCCAACCATGCCACACTCAACCTGTCACATAATCCTGTCCGACTCACTTTCCCTCGCCTTGTCACACTCCCTCCTCCAGCCGTGCAACACATAACCCATTCAACTCCTTCAACCGTTCCACACTCACTCCAACAGTGAATACTAGCTCTCTGTATCCAGCGCTGCAAGCCTGTCATACATTATAACTACAGCTCATGATACACACGATGCAACCCCTATATGTTTTTTTTTTTTATTAGTGTTAGTGGGGGGGGCCTCTTGTTTGAGTTTCGCCTAAGGCCTCATAAAGTCTAGAGCCGCCACTGCCCCCTAGATGTAGCAAATGCCTTTAATAATTATTTTGTTGGACGTGCTACCAACCTGGTTGCTAAAATAACAAATGACACTCATTTTCAGACCACAAATAAAGATCAGGCCCTGCCAAATCTTCAAAATCATCTTATAGAGAAATTACATTTTAGACTCGTGCCTGTTAGTGTTGTTAATAAACATCTCAATAATTAAAAAATGACAAACCAGTGTGGACCTGATAAAATCCCAGCAATGTTGCTGAAGCTCAGTGCGCCAGCAATTGCTAAACCTGTCACTACCCTTATCAATGAATCCCTGGTGTCAGAATACATACCCAAACTTTGGAAGACTGCAAAAGTTGTACCCATCCATAAAAGTGGTGACAATACCTTGGTATCCAACTATCGCCCGATATCATTGCTCCTTGTATTGACAAAAATCTTGGAAAAATGCATCCACACACAACTATGTGAATATTAACAACGATCAAATTATCTGACCCCTGATCAATCAGGCTTTCGTCCAAATCACTCAACTTTGACTGCCCTAACGTCTGCAAATACTCAACTGTACACATGTATGCAGATGACACTGTAATTTAAGCTAGTAAACCCAATCTACTGCAGCTTGAGGCTGTGCTCCAAAACCAATTCACAGAGGTAGAAAAGTGGATAGCGGATAACAAACTCTTCCTAAACACTGACAAAACTGTTACAATGATCTTTGGAACTGTAAATTAATTACGTAAACTACAAAATCAACAACTGTGTATCAGAACAAATTCAAACAGCACACTGACAGCAGTCTGCTCTTTTAAATATCTAGGTATGTTGCTAGACTCCAATCTATATTTTGGCCTTCACATTGAAAAAATCTCTTCAAAACTTTACCCAAAACTAGGTGCCCTGTACAGAAACAAATCCTGCCTAAGCCTTACAGTAAGGAAACAGATAGTGCAACAAATTCTAATGCCGGTCATTGATTATGGGGATGTAGTGTATGCACCTGCATCGCAAACACACCTTAATAAACTCAATATGTTACGTTATATAATTCACTTTGCTGCTTTGGAATAGAATGTCATTTCTTTACCCACCATTGTGACGTGTTAAAAGAGCTAAACTGGCTGTCGTTGGAATCCCAACGCACTCTTCATCTTTCCAGCCTTGTGCATAAGAGCATTTCTGGGAAGCTCCCACCCTACCTGAGTAGAATGCTCTCCCAGCTGTTCCCAGCTCCTATAATCTCCGATGCAGTACCAGCACGATATTTAGCATACCGCAATACAAAAATAAAGTGGCTCGATCCTCCTTTTCCTACAGAGCACCGCAATTATGGAATAACCTCTCGCTCACAGTCAAATCTTAATTCAGTCTAAAATCTTTTAAGAGATCTATGACAATATACCTCAGCACAGAATGCACCTATCATGGTTGGATATATTTATCACCTGTTATGTATTAAATTTATATATGTGTGTATGTGTATATATTTTTATAGTTGGTGTATTGTATTTTTGTAATATTGTATCCTATTGTAACAATGCAATGTTTTGTGGACCCAGGACATACTTGAAAACTAGAGAAATCTCAATGTATCCATCCTGGTAAAATATTTTATAAATAAATAAATATAGATTTTGTGCTCCTCCTCCTTATATCCCCATCAATCATCTTTAATTTTTGGTTCCATGGACGGAACTTAAAATGAGGAAACAAACAAACATGCTTGTCCTTTGTCCGGTTTGTATGTTTATGATTCGTCCCATTGGCCTTTTTGGACTTACAGAATTTGGGCGACGAGACAATTGCCCAAAATTTGGACAAATCCTAGTTAATTTGAAATCAAACCCACAAGTCTAGAATTTAGCTCTCCTTCCTGTATCATGCCACATTACTATATCCATCCAATACCCTCCAAATGATGCACATACCTCTCCCCCTTGAAAGTTAATGTGCTAAGTTGTCGCTCAGTACTTCTCACTGATACTGTATGTCAAAATCAGGTTCACTTTAACAATTAACACCTACACTTCGATAACAATAACCACTAAACCATTAAATTATCATTCAATTCAAAATTATAACATGAAGAATGTATTAGTGAAAATGACATATTGGGGTTATGGAGACATGTATAAACTTCACAACCATTGTCTCGTGGTGTATTACTAAGTCTCCAGAACGCCCAGTATATTATGTATTTGCCATAATACAAGGTACATTGTTATATATATATGCGTGAACATACATTAACAGCAGACCTACTGCCGCTGCAGCCGCCCCTGGACCCGCACGCTAGTGGGGGGCCCATCGGGCGGCCTGTGCACTTAGCATCACCAGATGTGTATTTCTGAATAGGGGCCCAGTCTGGAGCTGTGGCCTTTTAACAGTTGCGGCGAGGACCCTGTAATATGGGCGATGCTGGGAGGAAGTGAGTGCAGGTTACTTCTTCCCAGCTACATGAAGGGAGAGAGGAGTCTTCGCCACACTCCCATCTGCCTTAGCCAGCGCAGTAGAACCCCAGAAAATCCACCCTCCTGCACACAAAAGGTATGTTAATAGGAGAGTGGCTAAAAATTTAAAAAATAAGACATGTGTGTGTATGTATGTGTCAGTGTGTGTATCTGTGTCAGTATGTGTATATGTATCAGTGTGTGTATATGTGTGTATATGTGTGTGTGTCAATGAGTATCTTTGTAAGTAAGTATATTTGTAAGTGGCAGTGTATGTGTAGGTGCACAGAGGAACAATTTGGTTCAGCTAAAAAATTTAAACTGGTCAGATATTCGTCCATGTGTTCGTTCAGTTCGTCTCAAAAAGGCTAAGAAATGGGCCTATCAGAGTGCTGGAAAATATAAATTTTATGAATATATATTTGGTAAAATTTTGTGGTAGTGTATGTGTATATGTGCATACATACAAGCAAATGCAAATATTACAAACACCACCCTTTTTAAAACACCAAAATGGCATGTATACCTGAATTTAAAAGCCAATATTACATGCACATGCACACACACACACCCCTGCAAACAAACACAAACACAGCACACAAGTACACCACTGCATTCCAATGGCAACAGTACAGACAATACATGCAGTACACATACTCCATACAAAAACATGCTTAGATGCAAACACACAAACAACTGCTCACAAATATAATCCTGCACCAGGGCCCTCTCTACATCAGTTCCTCCATTGACATACATCACCTCCTTTGCTTGGCCATCTAATTATGCAAACATATACAAAAAAACAACATTTTAAAACAAATTAAAAAATAAAATGTGACATCAGGAGTCAGGAAATGAAATGAGAATGTCAGGTTATTTTAATCTGTGAGTCCAGCACCTTCATGAATAGATGTTTATTTTTTTGTAACCTAGGTTGCTCAGGCCAATGTAATTACATTTCATCAAAGCTGGGATGACATAAATGCCAGCAGGTTGAAATAACATGGGAGCAAAGTTCCCTTGGCATTAGGTTAGGGCTCAGCAAGAGGTATTAGCATCATTTTTGGACAGTGATGAAGGTAAATGAGGCTATGCATGAATAGTCTATTGCAGTGTCCTGATTACAGACCAATGTGATGGGTTCCACGCCAGCATACATTATCTCTGAGATTAAAGTCCCACCTTAACACAGCTTCAGGTTCTGTAATATGTACATAGAACATAACACAACGGTGTGTTAAACAACAATCGCCGTATTTCGGGAAGAACTTCCCCAGCACAATTAATGGGCTTTTCAAAGATAGCGATGTCTGTCACATTGGTCATCACTTAAACCACACTTCTTACAAAGTCTTCAAGGAATATGATTTGGTCAAATAACGATGAAGTGACATTATGATTTTTATCTGCGGTAGAAGGAGTGGGCTTTTCAATGCCAGGGCAGCTGTATTTTTGTTGAAATGCTTAAAGGCCAGAGGAACCATATTCAAAGCCCCCATTGACCATAATCACAGCAATAAGTTGGTATTGGTATGTTGCTTATAGTGTCCTTTAAAAGGAACGATCAAAGTACCATAATCATCACAGCATACTTTTGGGGTTATGCTTCCATGGATGCCCTAGTGCTCCCATCCTATTGTAGGGTGATTTGACTTCTTACCTGGGCTCTCCCGGCAAGGGCTAGCTTGTTGACTGTTAACCAAAGAGCTAAGCACGGAATTGTCGAGTTAGACAGAGAGTGCACCATAGTGGTTATCTTACTGTGAGTGTTCCTTTTACTGCTGGAGTGCTATCATTTACAGTTAAACTGAGGAGATGTCTATAATGCAGAACCATTTACAGAAAGCAGCTGCAAAAATACTTTTTATATAAAGGGCATTGTGAATCGCTCCCTCATTGATGGGAATCATATCGAGTAGCTTAAATTTGTTCAATTGTAACATTTGCACGGTAAAAACTACTATCATATATTTTTTGTTCAAAACCACTTCTCTCAAACATTATATAACACGAGTTATATCATTTGATATTTCGTTTTTATGAAAGAAAAATTCAAAAAAATTTGTCAAACTTTCTCTGTTGTAATACCTTTGCATTGAGCACAGTGTTGATTTTATGAAACCCATGTTCAGTTTTATGTGTTTATTAAACAAGAAATACCTTAACTGTGTTGTGTTCTTCAATTTCCACCCCATGCTGATATACTGTTTTTAAATTGGTCAGCTACTCAACCTGTCAAATAATGATGTAAACTTAGATTAAAATCGATACATAGCACAGTAGGTGATTGCATAAAAGTTATCAAAGAGCCCGAAGGAGAAAGCCTGACTTTCTTAGATTATCGAGTAAACTGTTTGATTTGTAAGCCTACAAATATTCTATAAATTGGTGGTTTGGATCCTAATCCGAACAGAGGTAAAACTAGGAAAGTTAAGGGCATTTATTGAATAAAAATTGTTCTTGTTTTAAAAGTTAAATGAAAAATAACTATGTTGTACTGGTTGCATTTATTCATTGACAACTGAGATGCTTTTGTTGGTAAGGAGACAACCCAAGCACTATTATACTTTAATTTTTCTTTGTATTCTCTCAATTTTATTTATTTTCTGTGAGGTCTAAAACCAACCCCCAACCCACTGGCATCATAAAGAAGTCTAGCTTTCCTGTTCAACTGTACAACTTCTTGTACAGCACAAAACACACTTGCTCCCTGTAAGACAGCCCCCTTAACTTTGGAGGTGCTATGAGGGTGTCTGGAGCACTACTCCTTTCCCAGCCCAGTATATGGGTATGGTTAATGTATCAATGGTTGTTCTTCTCTTCCTGTACTGAACAGGAGACTAACAGCTACATAGGCAGTTGAGTGTCTAAGCTAGATGTCCCCATAAGGTCAAAATGTAAGAGAATTAAAAATACATTTTTAAAGACAACTTAAGAGTTTCTCAAAGCAGTCTCTATGTGCACCATTTCGCTCTGTCGATTTCCTTCACCCAATGAGCATGGAGTTCTGAGTTCATTTCCAAGTGAGGGACACACGATTCCTACATGATCACAGCTAATGAATGGTGGTGGTGTTTTCAGGCTTATAATATATCCATATACCAATTTGTTAAGATATGTTAATGGTAGTAATAACTGCTGTAGTAGTGGCTACTGTTGTATTGACTGCTTGATGCATGCGCTCTACTTTCTTGGGAACACTATGGGCAGATGGTCATGGAGCTCCTGGTGAGGGGAGCTGAGACATTGGAGTTTAGCTTACCCAATGACCGAGGTACATGCTGGCAGCACCACCAGACACTTTGTTCCCATCCAGTGTATGGCAGCATTGACATATCGGGGACTATACCAGCTTGAATGATAAAATAATATGTATTGCTAAGTATATTGGGGAGATACCTACATTTTTCTGGCAATAATTCAACTCACTTTTGACCCATGTGCAGATCTGTGTAATCCGCTTGCCAAAATTTACTGGTTCATCAAAACTAGCACCCATAAAAATGACTTCCCCTATCTAGTCTTTTGCGGATAAAACTACAGGGCTAGCAATGGTTAGAGATAAAGCACCCCTTACATCTACATATAAGCTTTATTACTTTAGTATTACTGGGTTGCCTATCTTTATATATCATGAGTCTATATGATCATTATCTGTCACTGACAATTCTGTTTTTTACTAACCCATAAAATATGAATTAACAGAAAATTAGAATTTTGAGAATTTACATTTCAATTTAGAAATGATCTTTCAATGATCGCTCGCAATATGTGTCCATTTCTGACAGTGACTCCTTCCCTCTCCCAGTCACGTGTGGTGTTCCCCAGGGTTCCATTCTCGCCCCCCCCTACTATTTACATTATTTATAAATGATCTGCCTAATGTCTGCCAATCCTCAAATGTACACATGTACGCAGATGACAAGGTAATCTATGCGAGCAAATCCAATCTACCGCAACTTGAGGCTTTGCTCCAAGACCAGTTTACAGAGGTAGAAAAGTGGATCGCAAAAAACAAACTCTTCCTGAACACTGACAAAACTGTCACAATGATCTTTGGAACAGTACCTAAATTACACAAATTACACAATTCCCACCTATCCATCAAAACAAATTCAAATAGCACACTGACCGCAGTCCACTCTTTCAAATACTTGGGTATGATGTTAGACCCCAATCTATCTTTTGGCCTGCACATAGAAAAGCTTGCATCTAAACTTTATCCAAAATTAGGTGCCCTGTACAGAAACAAAGCCTGCCTAAGTCCTACAGTAAAGGAAAAGATTGTACAGCAAATGCTGATGCCAATCATTGATTATGGGGATGTAGTATATGCGTCTGCATCGCAATCCCATATTAATAAACTCAACACATTGTATAACTCGTTCTGCCGATTTGTGCTACAATGTAATTACAGGACCCATCATTGTGACATGCTAAATGAACTAAACTGGCTGTCGCTGGAATCCAGGCGCACCCTTCATCTTTCCAGCCTTGTTTTTAAGAGCTTTTCTGGGAAACTCCCACCCTCCCTGAACAAAATGCTTTCCCCAGCTGTTCCCACTTTCTATAAGCTCCGATCCAGTACAAGCACTTTACTTAGTCTACCTCAATACAAAAAGAAAGCGGCCCGATCCTCCTTCTCCCACAGAGCACCGCAATTGTGGAACGACCTCCCGCACAATTTAAAATCTTCCCTAAGCCTAAAGTCATTTAAGAGATCCCTCTCTACATACCTCAAAACAGAATGCACGTGTCATGGTTGATTATATATTTCCTGCCTGTTCTATGTTACATTTTGTATATATTGTGTATTAATATTGTTTTTGTATTTTATTGTACCCTAATGTAACAATGTAATGCTTTGTGGACCCAGGACATACTTGAAAACGAGAGAAATCTCAATGTATCTTTCCTGGTAAAATATTTTATAAATAAAATAAAATAAACAAAATAATATATATACACATCAGCCACAACATTAAAACTACTGAGAGATTAAATAAATAACATTGATTTTTTTTGTCACAGTGGCACCTGTCAAGGGTTGGGATATATTAGGCAACAAGTAAACAGTTGGTTCTGGAATTTCATGTGTTGGAAGCAGGAAAAATGGGAAATCAAAAAGATCTGAGTGACTATGAGAAGGGCCAAATGGTGATGGCTAGATGACTGGGTCAGAACATCTCCAAACAGGCAAGCCTTGTTTGGTCTTCCCGGTATGCAGTATTAAGTATTAGGTACCTACCAAAAGGGGTGCAAGGAAGGACAACCTGATTCAGTGTCATTGGTGCCCAAGGCTCATTGATGCATGTGGGGTGCGGAGTCTATCATTTTTGGTCACATTGAAGAGCCTAATGCTGACCATTAATGCTGGTGTCAGAACACACAGTGGTTCACAGTTTTCTGTATATGGTCAGAGTACCCATAATGACTTCTGTCCACTGCTGAAAGCGCCTTCAATAGGGATTTAAGTGTCAGAACTGGACCATGCAGCGATGAAAGAAGGTTGCCTGGTCTGATGAATCACATTTTCTTCTAGATCAGCTCAATGGCCATGTGTGTGTGCACCATTTACCTGAAAAGAGAGGAGAGCAGGATGCACTATGGAAAGAAAGCAGGCTAGCAGTGTTATACTTTGGGCAACATCCTGCTTGGAAACCTTGGGACCTGGCATTCATGTGGCTGTTACTTTGACATGTACCACCTGTAGTGGAGCTCCCTGTAACCCAGCTTGCTACTTCCACCAAGGATCACTTGATAGCTGGAACCGTGGAAAAGCTCAGCACTTCTGCCTCAGTCACCATGGCTTGGCTGGGGTCCTCCTGGAGCCTCTCCATTCTGGAACAGGGTGCGGGACTAGCTCTATTTTCTCTGAGGGATTGGACGACACAGTCCTGGGAGCTATAGTCCTTACAAGGACTTTCCCAGCTAAATCCTCCAGGAGCTGGAACATGGTGCTGAGCAGTGAATAGCCCTTTTCCCTCCCAGTAACTAGACAACACATAGTTCTGGGAGTACAACTGATTTTAATGAGTCAAACTCTGCCTTTTAAGCACAGAGGGGGTCTCCAAACAATACAACACAAGCCCCTCCCATGTGTCTCTGGGAGATAATTGAGTTAAAGACTTGAGTTAATTATCTCCCAGGAACAGAGAGCCAAACATAAAAGTACCCAAAAACATTTCAAAAACATACAATAACCCTAGATGTCATACATCCCCAAGCAGCCCTGATCTGAACACCCAAGATGTCCAGATAGCACTCAGATCCATGCAGTATAGGGGAAACGCCAGTGGGGCAGCGCTCTGACCGGCCACACACTTCAACTTTCGTGAGCTCCTGTGGCCAAAATACGGGGTGCTCCACCTGGCTCTCAGGGAGCATTTGTTACTCTTAGTCTCAGGCATCTTCCCTCCAAAAAGCACTCTCCTGGTGGCTCGAAAGTGGTTCAAAATACCAGAACAAGTTGCCTGAGAACCGCAGGTCACATAGCCAAAAACAGTTCCATAACATTTGCAGCTGAGGACCGTTCGCGGGTTAGTGCACATGAACAATCTAAGGTGACCGGAAACCATGAAGTCCTCATGCAGAAATTAGTTCCATAGTGGTTGCGGCTAAGTACCGCCAGGGAGCTAGCGTTCAGTTCAATTAGTGAGAAGGGAAGGTGCCAAACCAGGTACACCGAGGGAAAGCTGCTAAGGGCGGCTGAGCAGGATAACACCTGAACGGGATCTCGGACGTGGACCATGGTCAGTGGGCAGGAGACCAGCTTTCACACTTCTCCAGAAGTTTGTGGCAAAAGTCAGTGGAAAAGACCATTTGTCACACCACCTACCTAGAGATTGACCACATGCACCCCTTACACCCACATACAGACCACATACACCCCTTCATGGCAATGGTGTTCCCTGATTGCAGTGGTCTCATTCAGCAGGAAAATGCACTATGCCAAACTGCAAATAATTTTCAGGAATGGTTTGAGGAACATGACAAAGAGATCAAGGTGTTACCTTGGCCTCCAAATTCCCCAGATCTCAATCCTATTGAGCATCTGTGGGGTGTGCTGAAACAACAACACCTAGCAACTTCAGGGACTTAAAAGATCTGCTGCTAATGTCTTGGTGCCAGAAACCAAATTGCACATTCTGAGGTCTTGTGGGTCCATGCCTACATGATATTAGGCAAGTGTTTTAATGTTGTGTCTGATCAGTGTATAAAAACCACAAAACAGTAGTAATGTTGGATTGTTGGATACATTGTTGTAGCACCAAAAATCTTTATTCACAAAGCAGACAATACAAGGGAACTGAATATCAAGGTGCCCAGCATAAGTACTTCACACCTGAATGTGCTTTTTTTTAAAAAAACATTCTTTATTTAAATTTTCGCATATATACATATATTGCATGTAGACGGTGGGAATACAATATTAAAACAGTTCAGAAAAAAAGGGGGAAATAGGGGTAATACAGAACGAAGATATCGTTAGTAGAGTCATATAACAGGATAGTTTCATTATGTGTACACCTTACCATAAGAAGTAAGCAGATGATAGAGTTAAATTATGCAAATATGTTTCTAGTAATTACAACAGTTGTTGCTATGGCATTGGAACATGCTATTGTAGGCGTGGCAAACCCTGCCACTTGGACTACCTATTCTGAATGAATAGATATAGTTCACCAAGGGAATAACCCCACGAATGGACTTTAATAATATTGTAATGTGTTTGTTCGAATGTATGAAACTGCCGAACGGAGGACCACCCCGGGGTGGTCGTGTGTTTCCCATTAACCGAGTGATACATTGTTGCGAAGGGAATTAAGTACCTGTATGTGTGGCCGCCATTTCGCCTACCGAACACGTGGCGGCGGCCATCTTACGCACGAACAGCGGTACTTGGTTGTCGAACGCCTGGAACTCCAACCGGGCATTCGACTAACCAAGCACCGCTAAGACCTCCAGCGTGCTCCGACAATACGAAGCTAACACACGAACGCCCCGGCGTTCGGTAGATAAATTCCCCTAAACGAGGGGAATCATACGAATGGTAGCAATCGTATGGATGGCTAACCATTCGGTATTTGTAGTTCACTGAAACAGACCGACCGCAGGGCCAGAATGCATGGAACTGTTTTCGGCTACTGAGCCCCTGCGGTCGGTCAAATCTTTAACAGGCTGTAACTCCCGAACCCCTGGTCCGATCTGGGTGAATTTCAAGTATGTTGCTCACCCAGATCAGACCTACCAGGGGACCCCTTATTTTTCCCTGTACCCCAGGTAATTAGGGGACATCCAGAAAGTGGGGAAAACACTGTCCTCACTAAGTGGGTTAAGTGCTAATCTAAGGGGAGGAGAGTGAGGGGAGGTGACCGGGTTACAATTGGTTACTGTACAAATTATGAAAGTTACCTCCCTTGCATGGGAGAAATGCATAAAAGCAGACCTGTGATTAAAGCTATCAGTTGACTCCAAGACTGTGTCGTCTAGTCCTTGGGGAGGTGGATTATGCTGTGTTCCTGTGATTTTGTATGCTGAATCTTTGTTCCCAGCGGAGAGCCCTTGGATTAACCCCTGCTCCTCCACTACAGTAGGGTATGGTGAAGTTCATCAAAATCAGTTGTTGCATGACACGCACAGGACCTCTTGTCTCAGGTTAGGGCATATTGAGTTCCATTCACCTGGTACTTGTGATATCTGTTCTAGGGTTTCACTTAAGGCTCTTAACAAGCCCACAGGGTCCCGTATTTAGGTGCTCATTCTTTACCCTTAAGGGTAAAGGTTAGGGTTGGTGACCCATCGGGTCATGGCGGCTGGGTCGCACATTGGGGGGAATAGAGTGAGGTGTAGTTGAAGAAAATTCAATTCTTTGGGTACTGCCCGAAGGAGGATGATCCCCACTCGTTGTTCATAGATGTGGCATGGGGTAAAAACTAGTGGAGTTAAGCGTCTCTGGTGTAGGTGGGATGATGGGGGGGTTGGGAGGGAGAAGGGAAAAGTGGCTGTCACGATTCGGGGAACCCAACACGCTGGCACACACACACACACACACACAGAAAAGGTGCCGTACCGGACCTTAGAGTGGCCGGGCTAAGCACACACAGAATAGTCAGGAGACAAGCCGAGTAAGGGGAACCAGAAGACAGAATAACGTGAAACAAGCCGAGGTCAAAGGGTAGGAGAAAGTCACAGAGTCAGATAAACAACCCAGAGAGTACGTAACCAGAAACACAAGGTAAGTAGCAATACTAGAAAGCAAAGACCACAACAGGGCAGGGAGGAACAGGAAAGGTAAGTATTTAAACCATAAGGTTAATTCTGATTGGATAATTTCCAATCAGAATTAACAATCACACGTGGGAGATATCTAGACCGCCCACTGTGATTAAGGCACTGTGCCTTTAATGCCGGGTCAGGTGACTGACCCCAGCGTGTATAAACCTGGGCGGTCTCCCAGCGTGCAGCGTCATGTATGCTGCCGCTGGGGGACGTGGAGGGAACGGCGGGCGGCATCCGAGGCTGGAAGGATGCCGCTCGTTGGACCCACGAGGAGGAGGGGACCGCGGAGGGCTGGAGGGTGAGTACCGCGAGCGGAGTGCAGCCTCCCCTTGCAGCCGCCCGCGGGATCCCGACAGTGGCAGAGTGGCAGAGTGGGGCAGGTGGTTTTGGGTTCGTTGGGGGCGCACAGCCACGCTCCCACAGCCCCCGGGTATCAGGTAGGAATTGGGAATTCAATGAACCAAGGGTCCCATATCTTGTCGCAATGTTTGGTTGTCTCATGAATAAGAGCCGACATGCCGTTCATTTTCCTAGCTTAGTCTATAGTCGAGATTGTGACAACGACCCAGTGTGTGCAATGGATCTCCTGGTCTCTAAAGCTAGTTTGGCCAGTAACTTGTTTTGTGCCCTAGGTGTTCAACAGTTTAGAAAGCAACCACAGCCAGGGATCCCTGGGGATGGTAGTATGTAGAATTTAGGGGCTAAGGTTATTACATCTGACCATAGTTGAGTTATGAGTTGGCAGCCCCATCAAAGGTGGTAGTACATCCCCTTTTGTCCGCATCTCTTCCAGCACGGTTCCCATCTGTTTTAACTTTAGGGGAGTGAGATACCACCACATTAGTGTCTTATAGGCCTGCTCTTTGTGATTAACACAGATAGTAACTGTTGCTGTGGCCTTCCAGATGACTGTCCAGTCCATGGGGTCCGCAAGGGGGCCCAGGTCCCTCTCCCAAGCTGAGACGTAAGACAATGGCATGTTTTTTGTTGCTTTGACCAGTATGGAGTAGATCATAGAGATCTGAATTTGCTGTACGGGGCTTTGGATGCATGTTTGTTCAAAAGCTGTGAGGGAGGTTTGTCCTACTTTTTTATTTTCTGTGGTATCAAGGACATTTCTTATTTGGAGGTATCGGAAGTGGTTGTATGTAGTGAGTGGTGTGGATTGAGGTTAGTCCGCGAACGGGATTAGTTGTTGGTTCCTGAAAAACCGGTATACTCATTGGAGATTATTGTCCTCATAGTGGGCGAAGTCTCATGGACTCATGTCCGGTATGAACTGTTCATTCCTCAGAATTAGCATGAAGGGTGAGGGGTTCATTGTGAGTGTGTGTTTTAGGGAGAGTTTGTTCCATATTTCGATGGAGTTAGTCAGTGCTAGGGTGGTCTGAGGGATCTGTGGTCATGCTTGTTTTGGGAGCCAGATGTACAGGGAGGGGAAGTACCTGTCGAACAAGTCATGCTCAGGTCCACCTATCTTTTAAGACCCGCAGGGATAGGGTTTGAATCTGAGCCAGCTGTGTTGCATGAAAATAATGTAAAAAGTGTGGTAGACCTTCCGCTCTGGTCAGAAGGTATAGGATAGCCCTCCTTATTCGGGCCCTGAGATCTTTGAGTAGTCATCTAGGGCGTCTATAGTGGTGGGAGTGAGCGTGTCGGTTCCGTGAGGGTTAGGAGAAGGTCATCGGCATAGCCCCCTACCTTGTATTCCTCCCTCCGGATGCGCACTCCCACGATGTGAGGATCTAGTCTTAGGGTCTTGAGGAGGGGTTCCAATGATAGTGCGAACAGGATCGGAGAAAGGGGACACCCCTGTCGCGTACTGTTAAAAATGCAGAATGAGGGTGGGTGTGCATTCGAGATAAGGAGTTTAGACTACGGAGTAGAGTAAAAAAAGACATGAGGAAGTCAAAATTTGCAGAGAGTTGCAAACAGGAAGGGGCGTAAAAGGCGATCAAACGCCTTTTCGGCATCCAGGGACAGGAAGAGTGTGGGTGTCTGTCTCTGTGTCACTACCCAGAGTAGGTTAAAGGTCCGTCTCGTATTGTCGTATGCCTGTCTGGATGGGATGAAACCTACTTGGTCCAGGTATATGAATTTGGGTAAGTAGGGGTTTAATCTGTCCGCGAGCAGTTTCGTGAAGAGTTTAATGTCAATGTTCAATAGGGAAATTGGTTGGTAATGGATCGGCTCTGTGTGGGGTTTATTAGGTTTAGGGAGGAGGCAGATGTTCGCCCAAAGCATGTCTGGAGGCAAAGGGTTCCCCGAAGCATGGAATTAAAAAGATTGGAAAGATGGGGGAGTAGTAGTGTGGGAAAGGTTTTGTAATATAATCCTGTGAATCCGTCTGGTCCCGGGCACTTGTTGGGTTTAGTGGTTTTGATGATTTTAGCTATTTCTTCTACATAGGTGAGTTCGCTCAACTTAGTTATTGCCTCCGGCTTTAGGGCCTGTAGGGGGATGGCATGAAGATATTCCTCTATGGATTGTAGTATCATCGCAAGTTGTTGTCTAGAGGCGGGGCTATGGTCATATAGGGTGGCAAAGTAGTTCTGGAAAATTTCACCAATTTTTGTGGGAAGAGTGTGGGTTTGTCCGTCCGGAGCCTGTATTTTGGCAATGCGTGTCTGGTCGCTCCTCTGAAAGTGCTTTTCAACAGGACTATTATTTTTTAGCCATTTGATTTTAAGAATAGCATCTTCACCAACTCCCATTCTCAACATTTAGCCATATTGAAGTGCAGGCAAGTTTTTTTTTTTATGTAATTTTCGTTGACAATTCAACGGCAATATTTAAAATTCAATCTAACCAAATAAAACAACTTAGGATTTTTTGTACTCTGCAGATCTATGTTGTTTTGTGCATTTACAATTCTGAATATTTTTTATAGATGCCATGAAATTAATTTAATTATACTAGAATCAGACATGCTAATTTATCCTTTAGACATATATGAAAGCTGATTTCGATGACAAGAAGGGATTTAAGGGTTCCTGAAACATTTAAATGAAATTGAATTCCAAAACTTGCACGAATCAATTTTTTCATCGCTATGCTCATTGCTCATTTCTTGCTTTGGTCCTCAAATCAAGCTTTCTGCCATGAATAATTGTATTTGTTTGTTTGGTTTACAATAATAACAAAATCAAACAGTTCAGCCGAGCACGCTGTAGGAAGATAGATAAAGAAACATTTATTAATACACATGGCAAAACACAATAGCTCACAAGGTCGTGGTGGAGAGAAACCTTCGGTGTACAAATGATGCATCACGATTAATTGTAACATCTCACCCATTGTCTGCCAAAATAAGATCTCACAGAATTTTAATAGGTGCAGTTGCAAACAAAATACAAAACAGAAAACAATATATAACTCTGTAAATGTTAGTGTTTGCCAGAGTGCAGGTGACTCACAGACGATGCGTAAATTGAAAAACAAAAATGTAATTTATTGATAATGAAGAGAGAAAACATTGCGGGGAGGGCTAATTTGAAATAATGAGACTCCATTAAGTACCGGAGACCATTCTACCTTTGTGATAGGAAAGTGATTAATAGATGCAAAGTGTGGCTGTAGGTTGGTGTCGCTTAATTCTCTTGTGTTAATGAAAAATCCCTGATTGACTTCACGAAAAATTCAATATTTCTTTCTCGGCTGCACAATTTATTAAACAGGCCTTCGCTACACACAGAGGAGAATATCATTTTTCTTATTTCCAGTCCAATCTTCGAAAAAAGCCCTTAAATGTATTCCTTGGCAAGGAACCGAGAAAGAACATTTTTAAAAACCTTACAAAATATACATGGATTTAAAAAATGCTTCAGAAAGAAAAGTTTGTCTTAATTCTCCAAATTGTAGCAAATGTAAAGCTTAATTGCAAAATTTAGGCAGGAGTAACTGACTTGGAAGAATTCTATAATTCCAGCTATAGTCATAACAATTAAAGACTATATTTTGCAATTCAGTTCTCAGTTTACCCCAATTTGGTGTATATTGAATAAACTAATTTGTTTAGGGAGAGCACTATATTATCTCATAATGCGAAACTTGTAAGGAACTCATCACACTTGCTTTTGGGTAAAATCTCATAATTTAACCTGACACTCTAGGTTTTTCCCCCAGCATTTCTCAATGACTTTTCAGACAACAACCATGTGGTGCAATTAAGTTACCTGCAAATGGCACATTTCTGCACCAGTTTGAATACATTTACTGTCAAATTCCTGTACATTAATTCAATCACATCTATTTTGAGAGTATTTGAAGTAGTTATGGTGTAACCCATTTCTGTTGACAATCTTTAAATATTTATCTATCTATGTCTGTCTGTCTGTCCGTTCGCCCGTCCGTCCGTCTGTATTAGCTGCTCCCCATGCAAAGACAGAAACAAACGGTTAGATAATATAATTCTTAATTTATACACCCATATCTATAACAATGTTATAGATACGTGAAAGTCCCGGCATTATTGAGCTCCACCTGCAGAGACGAGCTTGTTAATGAGTGATGTGTTCACTGGAGAAGGAAATGATTAGTAACTAGCCTTTGAGCACCATAGGAGAGCTTTCAGACTATACTGACATGAGATGTGAGCTGCACGCATGGACCCATGATGAGATGAGGTCAGGATGCACCATATCCAGAGTGAGACAGCATGGTGGTAGCATTGATTACAGTATAGAAACTCTCTAACTTACTGAGAACTTTGTTCTCCATCAAAAAACATCTATTCTATAGAAAAAAAAAGCAGTTCATTAACGAGTTCTGGCACAGGATGAAACTGACCCGAGGAGAGCTACAGCATATCCCTATTGACCCGTTAAATTTCTACTATTTATTGATTTTTTTTTTCTGTGAACACGATGAATAAAAACATAAAAGGAAAAAAAAAAAAACAACAAAAAAAGTTGAATGAAATAAAAGTAAATGCTGTATAAACATAAAGCCAGATGGGGTATAGATTGCATTTTCAATACGGACTTGGTAGAATTTGTATGCATGGATGTATATGTACTCACATGTTTCAGATCAAATTTGAAATCCAAATTATTACAGGTGTGAAAATGTAAGGGCAGAGGTCATAAGAACACCTATTACCAGACATCACGGGCATGCTCTCTAATCCTCGTCAAAGTTTGGCCAACATATTGCATGATAGACTTCATGCAGATACGCAGATACATTTGTAGAGTTATAGTTAATAAAAACATTTTTATACTAATTTGCGGATTTGTGGATTCCAGAAGCTCTCTCTACCCATTAGAGGTGGTGATATGAGGTATAAACTATATTACAAAGAGGTTAAATTGATCTCTTACCTGAGAACTAGGAAGCCCCTGAGACTCAACTCTGAGTTTGATGCCCCGTGTTTTGTTGGCTAATTTGCTCCGATGTGTATTGTTCCTGGGTGTAGAGATATACAATATGCTGCATGCTATATATGTCATGATAATTATTTATTTCTCTGCAAGAACGGGAGAGCTTATTTGACTCTGTTGTGCGCTACCTCTTTAATTAATAGCCTTTTAACTTTTGTTGTTCTTTATCCATGTCATTATTGTCCCATGGTATTATAATTCATTTTTTAAAAATAATTTTTCTTATATATGCTTTTGTCAGTATGTTATGTCTATTTGCATAACGCTGTCACTATAATCGAACGCTGTAAGATTTGGGATACTTAGGGTTAAGAGTGTTATATTTACTGTGACGATACGGACTAGATGGGTACTTCCACTAACTTGCACAGCTGATCACTATACTAAGTGCTATGACCTGGGCTTCGAGTCTCTTTATCCACCAGCATTCACATTAAAGCAGATCTTGGATAGTTGCAGCAAGGAAAGAGACAACCAGCTTTTTTCTTAGTACAAACAACTGCCTTTATTTTCACTTCACATCAGGATATATAAACTAAATTTCCCTTTCCTCATCTGCAAGTCCACAACAAAAGCGTATCTAGATCGGCCAGGAAGATATCTCAGCATGGAAGGCTCTGCATCTTGTGCCATGTGACACATTAAAGTCTCTTTTTGTCACACTTACCTATGATCACGTGGTCAGGGTAACTCCAAACGCGTGGAGAGGAAGGGTTCTGGCGTGCACTATATTCTTGCAATTTTGTACTTAATAAATAAGTTTTCTTTTGAGCAAGCCATTGCTTGGATACTTTTTTTTGTGTTCCGATACAAAGTTTCCTTTTCCTCAGCCAATATAACTAGTTTCAATTTTCTGGTTTTCCTGGGACGATCACTAATGTAATGCTGGTGGGGTTTACGCAGGGCCGGACTGGGAATAAAAAGCAGCCCTGGAATTTATTTACACCAGCCCTAACATTAATTGTGCCAACTGTGACAGATATACAGGTGGAAAAACACAAAAGATTGAAAATGATTTACCCAACGTTTCATCCCCAAAACTTGAATAGTCATTGACTGATAGCTGCTGCATGTCTAATTTAAATTAATCTTATTTTGTTTAGTCCTCAATCCTATGAGTGCACTCTGCGTTGGATATAGTTTGATACCAGGGAATGAAAGACTGAGAGAAGGGCAGGGTTATCGACTAAACTAATAATTTTTGTGAATAAATTTCAAAAATTAGGCTATAATATTCAAGCTGTCACTATGGCGAAGTTTGGATTTTTCAAATCCGCTATTTTGGTCTAAATTACGCAATTTAGATTTTCACTTTCTAAAATGAAAAATTTTGTGAATAACCCTTTGAAAAATGTAAAACCCTTGTTGCATTTATATGTGTGTGTGTGTGTGTGTGTGTGTGCATAGACACACACACACAGTTTTACAAGACATCAAAAAAACAATTCTTAAAGGGACACTATAATCACCAGAACCACTACAGCTTAATGTAGTTGCTCTGAAGTCTATATCCTGACCCTTAACGCTTTTAAATGTAAACACTGACTTTTCAGACAAAAAGCAGTGTTTACATTGCTGCCTGGTGACACCTCTAGCGACAGTTACTCAGACGGCCTCTAGAGGTGCTTCCTGGGTCAGTGCTTCACACTGTGCAGCCCTTACGTTAATGTTCCCTATACAGATGCATTGATACAATGCATCTCTATGAGAAGGTAAATTGGCGCAGTGGCATTTTGCCGTGCATGCGCAATAGTCTCCCAATGCTTTGCTGTGAGGAAGCATTGGATTGGCTGAGATCGTCAAGACTGAAGATTTCAGCCATGGAGGTGGGGCCAGCCACTCTTTTATTCAAATTTACCTTTAGAGAGCTGGAGAGAATATGCTTTCCTTGGGGTCCAGTAGCACTGCTGTCATCTCCCTACTCGGCTCCCTCTCACGCACTGTTTAGTGAGCCGGGGGCCAGAGTGACATCATAACGCAGCTCCGTGAATCACTGCAAGCTGCGCAAGGGAGCAGAGCAGGGAGATTACAGCTCCTTCGCCACGGCACTAAGTCAGCCTCCCGCCTCCCTCTGCTCTGCATTACCCGGCTGCTCCCCTCCGGCAGCTGCCCACCTTTTCTACCACAGCTCTCCATGGGCCGACCACCCATCTCCCTCCCTCTGCAATAAATGAGCTAGCCATCCCCAGCAGCCTGCCTGCCTCAGTCCTCTGTGATCCCAATGCCTGCCTCTGCTCTCAGGCAGTCGATCACCGTGAGGGCTGAACATATATATATTTTGATATAATACACATATATTAATATACATTTGTGCACATATATAGACGCATAATACTCCCACAAATCACCAAATCACATAGATAAAGCAAAACTATATATAATTTTTTTTTAGATTCAATTTATTTTAAATTTTAAAAAAAAATATAGACAGACACATGGATTTTTAATTAATAAGTACTCACTGGCACACACAGGCGTGTAGTCACTGATGCCCATACATACTGACATGTACTCATCAACAGACACTGGCACACAAACTAATGCTGCATCCCATACAAACACTGGCACACAATCACTAATGCATACACACTCCCTGACATACACACACACACACACACACATTGATCCACACTGACACATTGATCCATACTGACACACACGTACACACAAACACACATTGATCCATACTGACACACACACACACACATTCAGGGCCGGTGAAGGATTTTTGCCGCCCTAGGCAAAAGAAAGATTTGCCGCCCCCCCTCCCCCCCCCCACCGGAACATCGCAATGCCCCACCCATATGAACTAATGCCAGTGCTGCACACAGTGTGTGTTTACATTAAAAAGCCTGCAGGGACAAACTATAGACACCAGAACAACTTTATTAAGCTGCAGTGGTTCTGGGGACTATAGTGTCCATTTAATGTGAGGTAAATTAGAGATTAGTGTCACTAATAATATACTAGATTGCCTACTTACAATCAGATGAGGATGGTGATGGGCTCTGGCTGCAGTCTGGCTCCACTGGTCTAGAACAGGATCTCTGGAGGCTGTTTGCAACTGTGGTCACAAAATTCAATGTTCTGGGAGAACGGGAAGCAGCTCCATTTTTGGGGGCCTCTTACATAGCTCAAGGTCTGGGCCCCAGGGCCTGACGGTGAGTATGCCCATAAAGCCCACCCATAAGGCCACCTACATGTTCCACCCATGAACTCACAGGGAGTAGAGTGTGTAGGGGATGTGTTATGTGTTACTGTAGAGGATCTAATGTGTGTGCTTACGGAATGTAGTGTATAGGGATACCAGTTTGTGTAGGTGATGCAGTGTTGTTTGTGTAAGGGATAGAAAGCAGTGAGTGTTTGTGTATAAGGGATGTATTGTGTGTTTCTTGTTGTGTGTAAGGGATGCATTGTGTGAATCTGTGTTTGTATGCATAAGGGATGCAAAGTGTGTTTCTGTGTATGTAAGGGATGCAGTGTGTGTGTCTGTAAGGGGTGTGTTGAGTGTGTGTAAGAGATGCATTGTGTTTCTGTGTGTGTGTGTAAGAGAAAAAGTGTGTGTTTGCATGTGTGTGTAAGGGATGCATTGTGTGTGTTCTGTGTATATGTGCAAAGGATGCATTGTCTTTATGTGTAAGGGTTGCATTGTGTGTTTCTCTGTGTGTAAGGGAAGCATGTTGTGTTTCTGTGTGTATAGGGATGCATTGTGTGTGTGTGTGCCCGTGGTGTAAAAGAGCTCCCTGTCCCCCTGTCCTATAGAGCTCTCCCTTCCATTCCTTAGAGATCTCCCCTGCCCCTTAGTGGTCTCTCCTCTCCCCCCCACCTCCCTTAGTGGTCTCCTTTTCTCCCCGACTTTCCATTAGTGGTCTCTCCTCTCCCCCCACCCTCCCCTAGTGGTCTATCCTCCACCCCCTCCCTTAGCGGTCTCTCCACTGCCCCCTCCCTCCTTTAGTGGTCTCTCCCTCCCCTACTTTCTCATCTCCCACCCCTCGTGTTCTCCTCTTCTTCTCCCCCCGTGTTTTCCTCTTATTCCCCCCCTCCCTGTGTTCTCCGCTTCTTCTCCCCCCTGTAATCTTGTCTTCTTCTCCCCTCCCCCCGTAATCTTCTCCCCTCCCCCCTGTAATCGCTTCTTCTCCCCCGTAATCTTCTCTTCTTCTCCCCCCATAATCTTCTCTTCTTCTCCCCCTCCATCAATCTTCTCCCCCATCAATCATCTCCCCTCCCATCAAATCATCTCCCCCCCTCCCTCCCCATCAAATCATCTCCCCATCAAATCATCTCCCCCATCAAATCATCTCCCCCTCCTCCCATCAAATCATCTCCCCTCCCATCAAATCATCTCCCCATCAAATCGATTTCCCCTCCATCTCCCCCCCTCCCACTCCCATCAAATCATCTCCCCCCCCTCCCTCCCATCAAATCATCTCCCATCAAATCATCTCCCCCCCCTCCCTCCCATCAAATCATCTCCCCCCCTCCCATCAAATCATCTCCCCCCCCTCCACTCCATCAAATCATCTCCCCCTCCCCATCTCCCCCCCTCCCTCCCATCAAAATCATCTCCCCACATCCCATCCAATCATCTCCCCTCATCATCTCCCCCCCCCCTCTCTCAGCAGCTTATCCTCCTCACCTCCCCTGCACTTGGCGTGGCCGAGCTCCAATCCGGTCCGCGACCCGGCGGACTGACAGGAAGTGCACACTGAGTGTGCACTTCCTGTCGGTCCGGCCGGGTCGAGGACCAGAAAGGAGCTCGGCCACGCTACAGTGCCGGGAAGGTGAGGCAGTGCAGCAGCCGCCTGAGCGCTCTCTATAGAGCACTCAGGCGGCTGCAGAATTTAAAGGGCCGGCGATGGGGGCGCAGGGCGCCCCCTCCTATATGGCGCCCTAGGCGGCTGCCTAGTTCGCCTTATAGAGGCGCCGGCCCTGCACATTGATCCATACTGACACACACACTACAAAAATACACACCAAACACACTCACAACTACACCCTCAAATATAAACACTCTAAGAATCAGTACAATTAAAATGAAATGCCTTGGTGCCTCTGCTCACTGAGCCTACCTTGCTCCTTCCCAGCAGCTTCCCTCCAGCTCTCTCACAGGGCTCCCTGCCTGGCAGCACTTTACACACAGGAAGCAAAATGTCAGAGGACCCGCGTGGGCTGCCCTGCTCTGTCTGATTGCCAGGTCACATACTTCCTGTGTGTGCAGGCTGTCAGACAGGGACAGAGACTGCCACCCTCCCTGCACTTACTCCAGGCTCCTGCCATCCTCCCTGCACTCACTCCAGGCTCCTGCCACCCTCCTTGCACTCACTCCAGGCTCCTGCCATCCTCCTTGCACTTACTCCAGGCTCCTGCCATCCTCCCTGCACTCACTCCAGGCTCCTGCCATCCTCCTTGCACTCACTCCAGGCTCCTGCCATCCTCCTTGCACTCACTCCAGGCTCCTGCCATCCTCCTTGCACTCACTCCAGGCTCCTGCCATCCTCCTTGCACTCACTCCAGGCTCCTGCCATCCTCCTTGCACTTACTCCAGGCTCCTGCCATCCTCCCTGCACTCACTCCAGGCTCCTGCCATCCTCCTTGCACTTACTCCAGGCTCCTGCCATCCTCCCTGCACTCACTCCAGGCTCCTGCCATCCTCCTTGCACTCACTCCAGGCTCCTCCTGCCGGTTGTCTGCTCTCTATGTCTCACTCGCAAGCAGCATTGAAAGTGTTCAATTTCCAGCACCTGCTGCTCGCGAGTGGATAAAGGAAAGCCTCTTCAAGAGGTAAGAGGAGACATGTGCTCCCCAGTTCCCCCAATGTGAGTGTGTGTACTGGGTGGGGAAAGGAAGGGCTGCTGCACTGTGCGGCCCCAAGTGCCACGGCCCACCGGGAAATTTCCCAGTATCCCGGTGGGCCAGTCCGGCCCTGGGTTTACGGCCTTAATGTTTCAATATTTTGCTGGACTTCAGTGCTAATATTTATACATATTTGCTGAAGAAAAGGAGAAAAGACTTTGGGGTCAAACTGTACATAGACAGTTTAACCGCTAAAGGTAAGCTGGTGCTGGGGACATCCTGGCACCATCACAACTTAATTCAGATGTAGTTGTGGTGGACTGAATGTCCCCTTTAATGGGAATAGCATCAAAGAAACAAACAAATAAATAATATATACACAGTTATGTATTGTAGAAAAATTCTCCAAATCAATGATTTATTCCTCGTTTTCTGCTATTTTAGCCCAAACTTTTCAGTTCCTTTGTCATTCCTCCGCGATTGCCAGTTTAATAAGCACGCATGACAGTCTATATTCAGTTATTCATTATTTACAAAAAAATTATTAAAATTGGTGTCATGGCAAGATTGTTATAAGTAGATTGAAGGAATGAAAAGTTACAAACGAATGCTAAAATAATTATTATCATCTCGCGATGAGACAAAATACCGGGAATATAGCTGACATGTCTATAATGGATTTATAAGTGACAGAGCGGTTAAGAGAGAGAAAGACAGTGTTTGGTTAATAGGAAAAGAAAAAATGAAAAGTGAAATCACATGTGACCGAGAAATTTTATTTATCTGCCCCTTTATTCCGCAGAGAACTTTCTGTTTCAATCAATTAAGTTACCATGATTAAAGACATCGCCCTGTCTCTAAACTTGAATCTTTTTATTGGAAAGTAATTAGAAGACAGACAAACAGGTGGATGAAATGCCTTGCAGGTTAGACTTTGAGTGTGTTTAAGAAGACGTTCTATAATACTCGCCAGGGAGACTTGAGAAGAATTGATCGTGGATGGGAACAGTTGGGAAAAAAAACACGTTATCCACAGCTTTACAATGGTAGCATTCCATCTGCGTTGCATTAAATAGTCTTCTTTTTTCTCTTCAGGCAAAGCTCAGAGGAAACACAGCTCTCTCTGGTTCTATGATGGAAAACCAGGAGGTTTCTGCCGACAAAAACAAAAGGTACTAGTACTAACAAATGTTGTATCCAGGTGCTAATGTGCGTTTTATGTTAGCAGCTGCTCTGTACACTGTCTTGAGGTTTCTCACCCATTGATGGAGTGAGTCTCTCTGCACAAGATTATGGAAAAATAATAATTTATGCACGAATGAATGGAGCAACACAACAGAGATCAGTTACGAAATTATGTTTATATGCACTTTATAGGAAACTTATGGTAAAATTATATTTTTTTTGTGGTTGGTTCATGTTGGCTGCTTGACTTAATTACTAAAAGCCCAGTATAGTAGAAATATCAACATGAAGATATTCGTAAAGAGCTTGAGTCATCTTCAACATGCCCTGATGACTCTGATTGGTTGTTATGTAATGCACCTTAAAAAGCAACTAAGAAAAAATGGCTGCCACAAAGTAGCCAATCAGCATCAAGCATTTCTCCATTGTATATATATGCAAGGGAGTGGTGGGAAGTCAAACAAGTGGGGTTCTGAAGCGTGCTTTAACTAGGGCAGAGCCAAAATGAGGTCCCATTATTCAATCAACCAATGTGCAAAGGAGTGTGGCCTTAAAGGTGTCTCACCATGATCTTTAGGATGGAAGATTTTATAAACTCCCTATTAAAGAGGAAATAGCCCCTCATCCCATTATTTGGTGTGAGTGGTTAGTCCAACTAAGCAGGAAAGGTACCAAATACCCTTCACTCTTTCCTTGAATAATTGTATTGTATAATATTATACCAAAAAAGATGTCCAGCACTCCTTATTGTGATTTTTTTATCTCTTTATTGGCAAAACAGCAACGTTTTGACTGTGTAGTTTTCAAGCAATGCTTGATGAAGACACACAGTCGAAACGTTGCTGGACATCTTTTTTGTTTATTCTTTGATACTTAGTAACCGGAGTCATTGCACCCTTAAGAAAAATAAAAGTGAGTGCTTTCTCATATCATTGTAATGTATAGCGCCCAATGCGTGACTCTGAATGATAAGCTGGAGGTAATTATTGATATCGATGTAGCATCACTGAATTATATGTTCAGTCTCCCACAATGGCAACTTATTTCTCAGGCTGAGAAAATAAGCATCCTTTGGATGGGTAACGATTAGAATCAGGGCCCCTGACATCCTTGGAACTTAATATAAGATGAATATAAACTTTAAATGTTTTTGGTTAAATGTTATCATATTATTTATTATTACGGAAAGTTATCTTCATTAAACAAAAATGGATAACCCTGTGTTTATGGAAAGGTCTTTGTAGATGTCTTCTTGTTAAATAAAACAGGATATTCCCAGGGGAAACACTTTAGAAGTTATCACAGCTGGAAATATAATTTGCCAACCTAATTCACATACAAATACATTTCAGTTTTTTTCTTTATGTTACAGTAGTCGCTCTGCTAAACAGTAATTTGTGATTAGCAGAGAATTGATTCGCAAAAGTTAGGCCAAAATAGCAAAAAGAAAAAAAAAGTCTCCAACTCAGACGAACAATAAAAGGTTTTCGGCAAATTTGGTCTTACTTCTCTACAACTAACTTTATTGGGAATAGACTCCTCTCTTTTCATAAAAGAGATCAAAACGTAAAAAACAAAAAAACAAAACAAGTTTACAATGAACGCCTCTGTTGGGTTCCAGAAGGACAGGTAAATGTAAAACCCACAATCAATGTAACATGTATCTGCCACACTATCTGTCACCAGGGACGTATCTTCCGCAAGGCAAACAAGGCATCTGCCTTGGGCGGCACTTTGCAGGGGGCAGCAAAAGAAAGCTGCCCCCAAACGCCCAGGCAGATCCCTTGTTTGCCTCATGTCCTGGGGGGCTCAAGAGCTGGAAGCGAGGGAGCATGCTCATCTGAGCTCTTCCTGCTCAGCTCCCTCGCGTGCCGCTTAATGAAGCCGGGAGCCGGAATATGACGTCACTCTGGCTCCTGGCATCACTAAGCAGTGCGCAAGGGAGCTGAGCAGGGAGATTAAAGCTCCCTCGCCACGTACTCAGCCTGTCTGCCCCCTGCCTGCCCGCCCAGCAGCCACACTGGACCGCAGGTAAGCAATCCACTCCAGCTCTCCCAGGGAGGCTGGGTGGATTTAAAATAAAATTTAAAAATAAATAATAATTTGTAAGTGTTGGTGCAAATGTGTTTGTGTGTGGGTGTCTCTATGTGTGTGTGGGGGGGGGTGCCCGAGCACCGTCCTGCCTAGGGCAGCACAAATCCTAAATACACCACTGTCTGTCACGGTAAGCATTATCCAAACACGCAGTGTATAAAACCCAGAAAATAAGACAGGATTGGACATGTTACTGGTCCTTACAAGTGGCCAGGAGTCATGTAAGACAGAGTAATAGTATAACTAGCCATTGTCAAGGGATTCCAGAAAGCAGGTCAACAAGAAAACTAGACAAAGCCAAGGATGGTCAAAAGGATAGTCGGATCAAAATCACAGTAAAGAACACTATAAACACATTAAAGGAATCAATAAGCCACACTAGGGCAAGAAACATTGGATTGGGTATTACCATGCCCCCAAAATATAAGTGCCCATCATAAAAAGAGGCAGAAGGGCAATGTTCGGCATCCAAAATGCTGGAAGAAGAGGAGGAGGGAAGGAGGGATTCACAGGGCCGAATCAGCGCACCATGTGATTGGCTGAAGATAAGTAAAGCCGCCGGCCTCCTGACAATAGCCCTCCAAAGATTGACGAAGGAGGGAAGCACGAATCTTCAGACTAAACCACTTGATTAGTGATTAGCAACTTTCTTTTAATCTGTTGTAAAGGTGGTTCAATCAGCTGGGATTCGGATGAACGAACAAATGACGCCACGTTTGCATGAACTGGAATTTTGTCTGAACATGAACAAACCATTTTTAGTTATTACAATGCATTATCTGTCACCGCCTGCTTTGACATTATAAATGGCTATAATTTTATCAACAGAATACAGCCGCTTCATGTAATTAAGAATATGCCAGGGGCATACTGATGCATAAATTAGCTCAATGCAAACGTACTTTTTAAAGTTACTATAAATACACACGCATTAGTGGGAAACTGTCGCATTTGTGTTGCAATTTAATAGAGAAGATGTATTATTCTGTGTGTATTAAATTGTAATGTGCACATCTTTTCAGCATGTCAACCCTTGCCCTAGGGAGGCGGCCATCTTTAAGTCTTCTTTGGTCAGAAGCACTTTTTATTCAACCAACAGACATACAGGCAATTAAAAGCTATAGTACATTTAGAAATCATGACTTCATGCACACACACCACATATCTCACAAATGCATCTTGGGACATTTTCTGACCTTCAAATCATGCATAGTTATATAAATAATTTTTATTTTATTTTTATTTGTTTTTTCAGAAAATACAAAGATACTTGTACATTGTAGTAAGTGATCGCACAGTATACAAATAGACACTCAGTTCGCTTATGGTACATGGTACGAGGTGGGTGCGGAGATCCAGACAGGGAACAACATTGTCCGGTATCATTCATTGTGATTTGTTACATATTGCATCACATCATAATTGCAGCATCAGGTAGTAGTTTAATATGTCTATTCAAGATGATATGCCTGTAGCTGCTGTCCACAACCTATTGTCAAGCTTTAGTATAGTGATGGGTTCAGCAATTCCTCATACAAAGGTGTGTAGTGATGTGTCTGTATGTTCAATATGTTGTTGGTCAGTGTGAGTGCCATTTTTCTACTGTGTGGTATTTGGAGTAAATGCAGGTGAATTGGAAGCACCTCAAACAAAAGAGTGTGGGCAATATAAAAAAGTAAAGAGATAAGGGTAGTAAACTAGTGAGAACGTAACTGAAAAGATGAAGTTGGCTATAGTGACTGTGTGAGTGCGCGTCTATCTCCCGTGGGATTCGAGGTTTCGCCCCCTGTCGGTTGTTATTGATTAGTAATGTCCAGCACAGATGTCCAGCACAGGGGGCCTTGTGTATGCTTGCATGGTCTAGAATATAGAAAGGTTTCAATGTCTATAGGTTGTCAGCGCCCGGAGAGTGCCAAACCCCTAGAAGTCTGTAATGCGTCCGCTGTGACTGCCAGTCCCCCACCCATGTTCATATGTGTTATCCAGGTCCCCCATATACTAGGGTACATAGTCTTATGACCTGATAGAGAATAGGTACTTTACTCTATTTGTCGAATATGTTCTACCCTAGAGTACCATTCCTCTACAGGTGGTGGTGACTGCTGCTTCCAATACTTGGGCATGAGAGTTTTTGCAGCTGTTAGTAGGTAGTATTCCAGGGATTTGTGGTATTTCCTAGAGGGTTTAAGTGACAAATGAAAGAAGATTTCCTCAAAGGAGCGTGGTTTGGGTATCTGAGCTAGTGTTGCTATCAGGGTAAGAATCGTTTTCCAGTATGCCGCCAGGACTCTGCACTCCCACCATATATGCCTGTATGCATTCCCGCATCTCTAGCAGGTGTCAGACACCCCCGGATAAATATGTTGTAAACTTACAGGAGTACGGTACCATCTTGCTAGTATTTTATAGTTTGTTTCAATCATAGGTATGTTGAGTGCATTTTTATGTGTCGACTGAAACATTTTGGTGAGTGAGTGATATTTACTTCCCTAGTCCATTCGTCTGTGTACTTGGGTGGTAGTGTATTGTCTGCTTGTAAAAGGGTATTGTATATCAGTGAAAGTGGTTTTGGAGTGCTTTGTATGCCCAAACACCAGTCCTCAATGGGCATATGCGGGACAGGGATACTGTGTGCAAGGGTACGGAGGATAGTGGAAGTTGTACCTCTTCTTGTTCAAGGTATTTCCACTGTTGCGTACTGGTAGGACGACACCAGTCAAGTATCCTGGTGAATTGGGTTGCTAGATAATATTTGAACGGGTCCGGTAGACTAAGGCCCCCATTGTCTTTCGGTCTAGTTAATGTTTGGAAGGAAAGTCTAGGACGTTTTCCAAACCAAATGTAGTTTGAGAATAGTTTCCGCAAGCTCTTGTATCTCTCGCTTTCCCCCATTTATAGTCAATGAAATAGCCCTGCGTATATCTGCGATCCCTCAGAGGCGGTGCCGTGACCTTTCTAAACTGGGTTTCCTGTATCATTGCTACATCAGCCCCCATTTTTGTTCAATTCCGTAAGGAGCAGGTGACGTCTCTCAGGCACATTCAACCCCCTGACATTCATAGACACTACATGTGAGCACATTTCAAACTAATTATGTGAGCTTTCGTTGTCAGTGAGGAGCGTAAGACATTTATATTACCCGTTTCACGAATATTCACAGCATATTACACAAAACACACAGGAGTACACATGCAGTGATATCTCTAAAGGGTAGCTTGACAGTCACAGATAGCCTTCTAAAACGAAAAGGAACAAGAATAACATAGGAATGAAATAACAGTGGGGTATAGGGTTGCGAACATTAATTTTGTGAATGTGTGATTCTATCGTGAATCACATGTGAGGAGATTCGTGTCAACCTTTGGTATGCAGGATAGGGGCCCTGCTGCCCTGCGGTTCTCAGTTTGTAGCATGGCTTCTTGGGGGTGTGTGGGTGGTGGATAGTCATTGGTGAGCTAAGCATGCTCATCTATCAAGATGGCTGGGCGAACTATGGTTGAACCACTATAGTCCAGTCAGGGCTACACAGCCAGTTGGTGGGTGCATCGGTATAGTTAGGGCATTGAGTTTCCTGACAGTTGCATAAGAGAGTTTTATTTTTCTTCCTTTCCCTCCTCAAATTTAAAATATAAAAAATAAACTAGAACAGTTGTATATTTATATATATATATATATATATATATATATATATATATATAAAGCTTAATGCAGAGGCAATAAGTCCTCAATGGGTATGCATGAGGTTAGGGGTATGGTAGCAGGAATTGTGCCTGCGACCGGGTTTAGTAGGTCGGGACGGGTAGATAGATTAATTCCCTGTGCCACAACCAAACAAGGTCTAAGAAACACATGAGTGAGGGTAAGTAGTACAGAAACCTAGTATATTATATACATTACAACCGTCGTCTTGCGAATTCACCAGTGAGGTGTGTAGCGGAGATGCAATATTCCCCAGGTTATCTCCGCTTATAATCCAAGTGAGGCTCAGGAACAAGTAAATAGTAAATCCACAGGCAAGGTTTCCAGCAGGTAAAATAACAGCAATATCCCAACAGCAATCCCAATAACTGGACGACACGACAGTTTCAGGAGCGGAACTGAAATCTTTAATCCACACTGTCCATTTAAAGCATGCTCCCATGCAAGGGAGGGATTTACAATCATTAGTACAGTAGCCAATCCTGTCCTGGTAACCTCCCACACATCTCCTCCCCTCAGCCTGCATCATAATCCCCTTATCCAGTACAGTAATTTCCCCCGTTTCTGGATGTACCCCTAAACCCCTTTAAATCCTACACCCCCTGATAGCCCTGATCTGGGTGAACAACATATCCAAAAATCACCCAGATCAGACCAGGGGTTCAGGAAATCTATGGAGGGAATAAAATGATCGACCACACTGACTGAGACAGCTGAATGCGGTTCCATGCGAATGGGCCCTGCGGTCGGTCCTGGAGTAAGGGAACAAACTGCATGAAAGCCTCTAGCTATAGAGGCTAGGGAGGGTTCGCCTGAATCCCCTCGTTCGGTTCTTTCTATCTACCGAACGAGGGGCCGTTCGGTAGTTAGGAACCGAACGGACCGGGCTTGTGGAGGTTTCAGCGGTGTTCACCTAGTCGAGTGTCCGATTTGAGTTCCAGACACTCGACGGCAAAACACCGCTGTTCGGGAGTTTTAAAATGGCCGCCGCCACGTGTTCGTTTTTCGAATGGCGGCCACCCCCGAGAACAAAGGACGGTTACTTCACTTGCCAATTACCCGTTCGCAACAATGTTGCAACGGGTAATTGAGAACACACTTCACACATGGGAGGTCTGACTGTTCAGTAGTTTCATTCAAACAAACTAAGGGAATGAAACTACCTAACATTCAGACGAATCCAATACATCAAATACATAGACTTTGCCATTTTCACACGAATGCATAGAAATACATGAATTGCTCAGGACAGCACAGGGCTATCCGCTACAAGGTGAATTTTGTCATTCAGCTTCTTAACAGAGTCAGTTCTGATCTGCGTGCCTAGAGAAATGTCCCGCCACTGGTGGAGAGTTCTGTCGGGGAGGTGTCGCATCCCATCGGCGCAGTGGTTGTGGTGATTTTGGAAAAGCCTCATCTGTATTTAAACTGCTTATCTCTTAGATGATTAGTGATGGGCGCCAGGGCTCTCTGGCCCTGTGTGGTTATCCATGACAGATCCTGGAACAGCTGTATAGGATGTTCCATATAACGAATAGCAGGTGTTATTCTAGCTTGTCTGTCTCATGATGGCTTCTTTTAGTGTGAAGTCACAGAGGCAGCATATTATATCATGTGGCGTTTCTTCTGGCCTTCCTTTGGGTCTGTGGGGTCTGTGCACCCTGTCTAGCTTAATAACTGTGTCTTTCGGGCAGTTCAGGAAAGAGTTGAAGAGGCCTGTCAAAATCTGAGGTAGATTTTCTATGCCAGTATTAAATTCCAGGAGACCCCTAATACGGATGTTGTTCCGTCTTCCCCTATTATCTAGGTCTTCCATGTACCGGCGCAGTGATATAAGTTTGGTGTTTAACATACTGAATTGCTGCATGGAGCACGTGATTTGTGTGCTGTGAGTGTCAGTGGTTGATTCAAGTTGTTGCACATGTGCGTCCAGGGAGTTGGGCCCTGTCCCCAGTTCAGAGATCATTGCCTAGATAGACTTGTCCAAGTCTGTCAGCATGTGAGCAATGTCACCCCTGGATGGCAGTTAATTCAGTATCTCCTGTATGTCTGCTTCAGGAATCATAGAAGCTTCTGACAGTGAGCAGCTGGCTTGCAAGGCCGTCGGGGAGGGTGCTCGCGACGTCAGATTGGATCTTGAGGCCTCCGGTTCTTCGTCAGCTTTTTCGCCTAAATATTTGATGAAGGGCTGAAATCGTGACCCCGAGATATGCTTTGGCCTCTTTGGCCGGGGTAGAGTCCCGTTTTTTGTTTCCCATCTTGCCGGGTTGCTGTGCTTGGGTGCAGACTAAGATTGCCCAGGATCGGTGCTGAGCGCTCACACGTTCGTTCTCAGTGCTTGCCGGACACGCCCCCCCATACATAGTTATATATGATGAGTGTCCAAAGGAGGCAAAACATGGAGGACGTACAATATACAAAGACAAATACAAAAATTAGAGAGGGCCCTGCCCGTAAGCTGATTTATAGCCATTGAAGCTCTTTTATACAAAGTGCTTAGCTAGATAGCCTGTGAGCTTACAATCTAAAGTAAAGGTAAGTTTGTTTACCTTATTTCTTTATTTTTTTTTCAGAGAGGACCATGCCAGTAAGGGTTAATTAGCCAAAAACTGTATTTTATTAAAGCACTGTTTTTTTAATTGGAATAATCTGGATTTGGCTGTAATAGGACTTTTTAATATGGATTGTTTTAATACCATAGCTATATGTATTTAAAAATAATAGGCCCACCGCTGAAACTAGACACTGGATTTGTAAAAGACTATTTGCCTTACTCAGGAGGAAATGACAATTACAAATAATCGTTTTCAAAATTAAAATGGCAAAAAGAATCAGAAATGAAAAAAAGAAAGGATGCGGGACCGGAGCGCTGGGAGAAAAAGCGATTTTTGCAATTAACAATTAAAGGTTACTGTGAGCCAGAAAACAACCCGATGTGGCATAAAGTGATAAGGAATACATTTCAACTTATAATGAAGTTGGACTTAATCACTTAAACTGAAGTCATGACGAAATGAAGCAGCACGCTCACAAGCATTGTTTTACGAGAGATGCAAATATCCCCAAACATAATGGATGGTGTCAAAATTATGCAACATGTAGACATCGCAGCAGTGAGTGAATGATAAGAACCGTAGCTTTATTGCATTTTGCCAAATTATAGAAATGATAGTTTAATTAGATAAGAAATTCTGAATTTGGGTTCCTCATGAAATTTGCTGCATTGATTTGTTTGTAAGGTCGGGAAAATATAATACATGTAGAAATCCACACTACTGTATCTACTCTGGAACTTGATGCCTCCATCTACCTGTCAATCATTGTTATAATCAGATGCGGAACTATCAGTAGTGTAGTTGGTGCAACCGCTAAAGGACTCAGTGGGACTGGGGGCCCTTCGTTGCCAGGTACAGTCGCAGACACCATGAGCCCCTTCCTGCCTTCACTACCACGGCCGCCGTCAGGGGGTACAATCGTTACCCTGTTAAGATTCTTGCTTAATTCCTTAATATGTGCGTCTGGCATTAAATGTGTGTACCTGGCAGAGAGAGTGTGTGTAGCTCGCAGTGAAAGTATTTTTGTGTCTGTCAGTTTGTGTGAATGCAGTGTACATCTATGTGTGTGTGAGTGTGGTGGTGCATATCTGTGTGTAGGTCAGTGGGTGTATGTATGTGTGTATCTGTCTGAGATGCATATCTGTTTGTTCCTGGGAATGTGTATTTGTGTATGCTTGTGTGGGTATATGTGTCTCTGTGAGTATATGTAAGTGCTTGTATACACAAATCTGGAAGAGTATGGCTAGAGGGCCAAGACAGTGTTTTTGTAAAGGGACAAAAATGACTGATGGCAGACCTGGTGGTATGTGAATGCATGGGAATTTATGTGGAACTTAATAACAATTGCAAGCTTATTGTTTTCTTTATTGAATACTCCGCTTAAAGGACGCTATAGGCACTCAGACCACTTCTGCTCGTTTAAGTGACATGGGTGCATATTCCCAAGTCCCTAAACCCTGCAAAGGTAATTATGGCAGTTTTAAGAAACAGCAATAATTACCTTTATGGGTTAACACCACCTCTAGTGTCTGTCTACAAGACAGCCTTTAGAGGGACTTCCAGGATGTTGTATAATGCTTTCCTATGGGGAAAATACTAATGCGTCCATTGCCGCTCATGTGCATTACGTCTCCCCAGCCGGCTGATGTAGGAGGGGGAGGAACAGAGCTAAAGTCCGAGCCAACGCCGAGGGACATCGGCGCAGAACTTAGGTAAGTGACAGAAGGAGTTTTGAACCCCTTCTGCGCCATGTCGGGGGTCTGACTTAGGGGGGCAATATAGGGAGCTATAGTGCCAGGGAAAACTTTGTTTTCTTGGCACAGTAGTTTCCCTTTAAGTCCGTTAATTACATGAATGTCTTCAGAGGTTAAAAGTATCTTATGATGACTCAGACTAAGGCACGAGGAGGGTCCATGAATGTTGGGCAGCCATGAATACTATGAAAACTAGGCTGTGTTTATTAATAGTCCTGTTCCCGTAGGGATATTTTGAAAAGGAAAAGGAAGACTTCTCCACACGTATGCTTCATCGGTACCTAATTAACCTGTCAATGTTTTTGCAAATCTCTGCATTTCCCCTCCGGTTGCAGAACTGTTTGTTCCAGCCCTAAAAAAAACTGATTTAAATACACATTAATTTACTGGAAGAAAAGCGAGTACCAGAACTTTTCGTTTTTATGAAAAATAAACTCCCCAAGCAATGAAAAGTGGATACATTCAGAGACAACAACAATTAAAGCTCAGATTAAGACCTGTTTCTTTGGCAAGCTGTAAACCACAAACCAAATTTGAAAAAACAAACCAACATTTTAAATGTGTCCACTATAAGATGCCTCTATACATTAAGGAAAGAGAGTCAAAATAAACCTTTAAATTAACCACTAAACACATTTAATGTAATGAAATGATACAACAAACATCTTGTTTTCATTATTGTTTTTTTTTTTAATTGTCAGATTCTTATTTAAATCTGATGAGATCAGATTGTATATTTCTCACAATGATTTATTGAGATAGTCCAGTGTTTTTTCCAAACTGTCTCATGTTATTTGGGTGGTCAACGGCAGCTGGCTAAAAATGTTATGTTTCTTTACCTTTAAGCTATGTCCATCCATGCACACAAAATGTTTCAGAATATAATTTGTTTCTGAGAATCGTTGTTACAATAAATCATGCAATATTCTGCCCTAAGGGAAACATTTCTCTATAAATCCAAAACATACGCTTATTTATCTTTTTCTAAAACTTGAATACATTTAGACTGTCTCACCGAACTTGCCTGAAGCTTCCCATCTTATCAATCATTGCTCTGGGCTGGCTGTATTTTTGAATTCATTTCAGTGGTCCATTAATGGTCAGTAAAACATCTTAGGAGATATTTTTAAATTTCCTTTCCACATTGAAGCTGTTTCTCGTTCTTTCATACTTCACATTTTAGACCAGGATTATTATTATTATTTTATTATTTATATAGCGCCATAAGATTCCGTAGCGCTGTCCAGTGGGATGCATGTATAATCTCGATATGTAAAGTCAGGATCATCTGAATACTCTTGTAGAACGCAATTAAAATGTGAGATGAATTCTATTATTAATTCATAATATTTATTAATTTAAAAAAACAAACAAGCATGCAACTATTTAAAAAAAAAAAAATCAAAACGTGGGAGTTCTTAAAGATTTGCAGCGTCTGCAGTGATTTTTTTTGTCAATCCTGGAAATTCCATTACTTCGAAAGGATTGCTGAGCATATTCACTACTCCACGCAGAGCAGGAGCTTGAGACATTTGGTTGAGCATTCGGTAGATGTTTTGAATGAAACTGCTAAGGAAGCTAATAGAAACTGCATTGTACCTTCTATCACCTTATTGAAAAGTTAATTTCATGTTTTCTCCATGAATAGAGCTATTGGTGAGCAGCATACCATAATATGGGACATACATGTGTTAGACATCTGTAGTCTTTCAAGACAAAGTAAGTAAGGGAATGATGATTTCCTGCTGCTCTATTACATTGTCTGATGACTTAAAGGTAGGCAGACAGTGTAATAGAGCAGCAGGAAATGCTAGCAGAATGCTTGGTTATATAGGGAGAGGTATTAGCAGTAGAAAGAGAGAAGTGCTCATGCCATTGTACAGAACACTGGTGAGACCTCACTTGGAGTATTGTACACAGTACTAGAGACCGTATCTCCAGAAGGATATTGATACTTTAGAGAGAGTTCAGAGAAGGGATACTAAACTGGTTCATGGATTGCAGGATACAACTTACCAGGAAAGGTTAAAGGAACTTAAAGGACCACTCTAGGCACCCAGACCACTTCAGCTTAATGAAGTGGTCTGGGTGCCAGGTCCTTCTAGGGTTAACCCATTTTTTTATAAACATAGCAGTTTCAGAGAAACTGCTATGTTTATAATGGGTTAAGCCTTCCTATTTCCTCTAGCGGCTGTCTCATTGACAGCCGCTAAACGCTACATGTTTCTCACTGAAAATCACAGTGAAACCTCTCAAGTCCATAGGAAAGCATTGTATGCTTTCCTATCTGCGAGCTGATCTTGTAGCCAGCTCTTGCAGCATTCAACCAGGAGGAGCGGAGGAGGAGGAGAGAAGGAGAGAGCTCCCGTAGCGCTGGAAAAGGTAAGTTTTACCCCTTTTCCCCTTTCCAGAGCCGGGCGGGAGGGGGTCCCTGAGGGTGGGGGCACCCTCAGGGCACTATAGTGCCAGGAAAACGAGTATGTTTTCCTGGCACTATAGTGGTCCTTTAACATGTATAGCTTTGAGGAAAGATGAGACAGGGGGCATATGATAGAAACATTTAAATATATAAAGGGAATCAACACAGTAAAGGAGGAGACTATATTTAAAAGAAGAAAAACTACCACAACAAGAGGACATAGTATTAAATTAGAAGGACAAAGGTTTAAAAATAATATCAGGAAGTATTACTTTACTGAGAGGGTAGTGGATGCATGGAATAGCCTTCCAGCTGAAGTGGTAGAGGTTAACACAGTAAAGGAGTTTAAGCATGCGTGGGATAGGCATAAGGCTATCCTAACTATAAGATAAGGCCAGGGACTAATGAACGTATTTAGAAAATTGGGCAGACTAGATGGGCCGAATGGTTCTTATTTGCTGTCACATTCTATGTTTCTATGATGATCAAGTTCATATCTGCTGTATAATTTGGAAGTGCTGGAATGTCTTTACAGAGGACGCATGTGCAGGAATGTGGCCGTATTTCCATTAGACACGGAATGTTATGTAGATTCCAGAATCTAAAACAATGGCATCACCTTCAATATGAGGACTTCTGCTACCAAGCGGTTTCTTTTTAGATAGTTAATGTTTTTGTAACAGCTTGCTGATCCAATGCAATATTTAATTGACACTTTAGAGTCAAAAATATTTTCTCCATTTTGAGGAAAAATTGGGAATTACCTCAAATTCTTTTTTAAAATATTTTTTTGGATCAATTTGTGCAAAATATTGAACGTGATGAACCTTTTTTTTCCAGCCTGAATTACCATTTAACTATGTCCCTTTGTGTAATTTAAAGTAAGTGGTTAAGGATATGAAAATCTGGGTACCACAAAGGATTGTTTTCATATATTTTATTAAATGTAACACTTTAATGAATAAATAATTGTTTGTTAGCAAGGTCCCAGATTGAAGCCTTTGCTTATACCTCTTGTCCTCCATGACATTTCATTAACAGCAGCTGTATCAAAGTATTCTGGGTAAGAGACTAATTATTAACCTGCCACCGCTGTTAACATTCCTGCCATCCCGCCCGTGCCCCTCTTTAATTGAAGGCCAAATCGTGCCGGCAGATTTCCAGATGTAAGCAGTTTGCCATATTACAGATGTCATCGGACGTATCACACTTGAATAGCATCCATTTTCATCCAGGTTTTCTCCACACATCGTAATTATATAGATCTAGCTCTCGTAAGCCAGGTGTGAATGGGAAAAACACATTAAATACGATATAAGATCGAGAGTTAATGTGAGGAATTTATACATTACAGAAAATGCATTAAAATTATATTATTGAATGTATAAATGGAAATATCAAACTCATTATTGAAATAAATATTTGTCACACTATAAGATTTTACATAGATGGTACCTCACTCCATCCAGTTTTTTTAAGCTACAATTATCACATACTAATAAGTGTTGGAGGGAGTGTGGCCAGGTAGGATCCTTACGTCATACGTCTTGGACTTGACCAAAATTGCAATCTTATTGGGACTCTATCCATCTTTTAATAAAAACTATTTATGATTCTGTAATAATTTTAACTCCCGAACTTTGCCTGTTTGAAAAAAAATTCTGACAATTTACCGAATTATAAAAGGATCATATCAAGACATCTTTTGATCTCAGCTACTATGGCTCTTCCACGATATTCGAAATTACCTGTTGCTCCAGAAATTAAAGAAGTTCTCAATATATTGTTTGATAATATGAGATGTGAAGTCACACCAAAATACACGAGATCTTCTACGGTATGAACGGGATATTTGGGAAAAAGATGTCAGACAAAAATATAACTTAAATACGTGACATCACCTGACCAGATACAGATATTTAAGATGTCATACAGTATTCAGTTTATGACATTCAAGGTTATGTTGCACAATGATAAATAATTCTTCATTTATTGCTATATTGCTAAATATTTGAAAGGAATAAATAGAGGTGAGAGAGTGGGCTCTAATTGATCACATTTATATATATTTAGTTCTAATGAATGTCAGATTAGGAAGGTAGGACACAGACACTAGAGAGACCACAGCCCGAGCAAGGTATATGGGGAAAATTCAAAAACAGAGACAGGTCAGGCAGAGCACCATGCACATGGGGTAATTCCATACTGAGGTCAGGTCAAGGAGAGCACGGTGCACGTGGGGTAATCCAATACTGAGATCAGGCCAGGCCAAAGGTCAGAGTCTAAAGACAATAGTTCTGGCAAGGTATTCATTAACAATCCAGGGTCAAATGAAGCCAGGGTCAGAATCCACAGTAGTATGAATATAGTAATACAGTTTAGGTGAAATCCTAGAAGGATTATACTAGGAGCACAGAACAACAGAGAAAGCCCCCCACTCTGTTCTGGGCTTTAAAAGTGGTGCCTGATATGTCATTGCCACCCCCCATTCTTCCTCCTAATTGACCCTTAATTTGTATATTGCTTGGGTTTGACTCTGCAACATCTGGAGTGCCAAAGACTGTCTACCCCTGCCCTATCAGTTAACAGCACTGAGTAAATGTTGAAGATGAAAAAGAAGCATTTTGATTTTTGAACAAGCCCTAAAAGAGTTATCATTAAGATTCATACTACCTGTTATCAAATCTTCCAGTTCTGTACCTGGCCTGGTATCTTTGCATTTCGAGAGAAAGTTGTAACATTTAAAGGTGAGAGAATGCATATCCCTTTTGCTGGTAAGAAAAGACCCGCTAGACTTCGAGAGAATTATCAGTGTTCGGTGCATTAATTCTTATGTACAACTGGGAAGGATTCAGTGCTGTGCATTGCTTTCTTGGACCAGAACGATTCGATGTTCCTGTATGGTTTTGGCAGGGATGAATTTTTCCTCCTTTGTCTCAACGAAGGATAAATAAAAATTACTGAGCTTCCTGGCAAACGTCAGTACCTCGAATGCAATTACTTTACTGTGCATTTATTAATCCAGGCACGGAGGTCAAGTGTAACTTTAAAAAAATCCCTAGAAGGGGGATTGAGAAGAGACTTGCTTGGAGGGCCAGGTACTAATTAGCCATTCACGTTTTTGCTTTATTTCACATAGATCTCAAATTTGGAATGTCATATAGCCCACATCTTTCAGGAAATTAAAAAGGACAATCCACCTGGTTTTAATAGACTTTCCGGGAAGTCGACTTTTAATAGGGACGTTAAACACATACATAGCGCCAATATATTCCACGACACAGTACAATAGAGGGCATAAAAAAATATATTTATACAAAAGGAAAAACAGAGGACCTTGCATGTGAGCTTACTATCTACCAACTACAATGCTTTTATACAACGTGCTTAACAAGGTAACTCGTGAGCAATCTAAAGGTAATAAAGTGTCAGGATTACTGTTTGATCCAGCACGTAGAACTGTACAGCACGGATGAAAAATAAGTAACGTATTACCGGTCCTTAGAATGGCCGGATTTAACGTACAAAGAATAGTCAAAAATACTAGCCGAGGTCAGGGAACACAGAAAGGGACACAGCCAGGAAAGTGGTGGAGGAAAGCCAGGAGTCAGGATACCAGAATGTAGAGAAGTCAATAAACAAAGCCAAAGTCAAAAACCAGGTAGAAAACTATAAACAGGAACGCGCTCTCGGACAACCACAAGGGAAACCACGACAGGGCACTGAGCAGGCTGATAACTGGGCCTAAATACCCCTCCTTTCTTTCTGATAGGCTGTAACCGGCCTTTGACCCCAAAGTCAGTTACCAGGTTTCATTTGCATAATTGCTGCTCAGCATTAACCCTTCTGTGGATTAGGTTGCTGCTCGGCACAACTTTTCCTGTGTGGACAGTAAATGTCATTAACCACTTTTCTATAAGCGGATTAATACATGACACCAGGTATTCATTTGCACAATTACTGCTCAGCATTAACCCTTCTGTGGATTAGGTTGCTGCTCGGCACAACTTTTCCTGTGTGGACAGTAAATGTCATTAACCACATTTCTATAAGCGGATGAATACGTGACATAAAGGTAATGATGGGGAGTTGAGACATCAGGTTCCAGGGGTGTTTGAAGTTGATGGTCAGAGATCTGGGGGCATATGTAAATACTGAATAGCTTCTAAGGTAGCTAAATAGTTAAGATTTAAGGCAGCTGAGCGAACATCCTATGAGGAAAGAAGAAGCCAGAGTGGGTAAGAAGACTAGTGGTAGCAAAATTTGAGAAATGTTAACTTTTACTGAGTGGAATCGGGGTGCAGGTCTGGATTTAGAGAAAGGAATGTAAAGGAATTTGAGAATCCACAAACATGTTTTTTTTTTTGTAGGGATAGGGAATAAGAGAGAGGAGTAGGTGGGGAGGATCGCATGTACAGCTTTGGTGTGATTCTGAAATATTTTGGCAAAAATATGCTATCACTCTAGAAAAATATAATGTATATACATATATAGTGATGTTGCGAACCGTTCGCAGCAAGTTCGCGAACGGTTCGCGACATCACTATACATAAATAATATGAAAGTATTAGTTACAAACTATACATAAATTAATAGTCACAAGGCATGCAATACTAGTTGCAAAATTGTAGGGGGATATTGACAAAGGGGGATATTGACTTAAGTGAAAAATTTCTGTCTTGATTAAAGGTAACTACAGCTTAATGTATTTGTTTTGATGAGTATAGTCAGTCCCTGTAGGCTTTTTATTGTAAACAATGCCTTTTCAGAGAAAAGGCAGTAAATAAATTATAGCCTAGGAACACCTCTAGTGGCCACTCCTCAGATGGCTACTAGAGGTGCTTCCTGGGGCAGTGCTGCACAGAGTGCTGCACAGAGTGCTGCACAGAGTGACTGACATTCAGTATCTCCACCTTCTGCATGAAGACACTGAACATTCCCTATAGAGATGCATTGATTCAATAATTCAATGAGATGCTGATTGGCCAGGGCGGTGTCTGGCCAGGGCGGTGTTTGGCTCTGCCTTTGACCTGCCTCCTTGGCTGAGATCATCAGAATTGACAATCTCAGCCAATCCAAAGCTTTACTATGGGCACAATAAACATTATGATTGGCTGAGATCATTACTTTTGATTATGTCAGCCAAGGAGGCAAATTGGGGGAAAAGATTGGATATAAGATAAGATTTTACTATATTTAGGGGGGTAAGGGGTGGCTAGATAGTGTTTTTAACACTTAGGGCTCAGGAGTACATGTTTGTGTTCCTGACCTTGTAGGGTTCTTTTAAGTGCTGGTTTGTAGATATTCAATAAACACAAAAATGTAATGGACTAAAAACAACTTGCAAAGTTCAGTCTAAAATAATCAAGCTCTGATTTTTTTCTCAAATCAGCTAGTTTTGCCTGAATCTTTCATTAGTTTATTTTGTTCAATTCACTACATCTTGGTGTTTAATAAATAAATCTCACAGGAATGTATTAACTAATCGAAGAATTGTGGACAATTTGCAAGTGAACCTCAAAATATAAGTAAAAATCGCTAGAATAGAAACATTCAGCTATTCTTTTGTCTCTCCTGGCTAGTTTGGACGAATATTTTCATTTTCTTTTTCAATTTTCTAAAATGTCTAGTCCGGCAAATTAACCCCATGCAGGCTCAGTCCCTTGCCCTATGAATTTTGAGGATTTATTGACAAACGGAATAAAAGATGAGCCATTCCTTCAAAATGTGTTAAAATTGTATTTACTGGCAGTGTAGAGTTATATTATTTAGTCTTATCCTGCACATGTTGATTTATTTAGTTTAAATGCATGCACTAGGCTGTGTGCTTTTCCTGCTAGATAGAAGAATATTTTTAAGCATTACATCATAATCTAAATAGGATTATCCATGCAGAATTACAACACAACATATTTATTAATGTAATAATTTTCAAAACTATCTATATGTCTGTCTGTCTATCTGTCTCTCGCTATCTATCTATCTATCTATCTATCTATCTATCATCTCTCTCTATTTATATCTATCTATCTATCTATCTATCTATCTGTCTCTATCTATCTATCTATCTGTCTCTCTCTATCTCTATCTATCTATCTATCTGTCTCTCTCTATCTCTATCTATCTATCTGTCTCTCTCTATCTCTATCTATCTATCTATCTATCTATATATCTATCTGTCTCTCTCTATCTCTATCTATCTATCTATCTCTCTATCTGTCTGTCTGTGTCTCTCTATCTCTCGCTATCTATCTATCTATCTATCTATCTATCTATCTATCTATCTATCTATCTATTTATCATCTCTCTCTCTATTTATATCTATCTATCTATCT
Source organism: Pelobates cultripes (assembly GCA_933207985.1). Classification (NCBI taxonomy): domain Eukaryota; kingdom Metazoa; phylum Chordata; class Amphibia; order Anura; family Pelobatidae; genus Pelobates; species Pelobates cultripes. The sequence goes on along the minus strand of OW240918.1, from coordinate 134,822,335 downwards.
ATCATCTATCTTAATATCTATCTATCATCTATCTATCTCTATCTCTGGCTATCTATTTATCTATCTATCTATCTATCTATCTATCTCTCTCTCTATCTGTCTATATCTCTATCTGTCTATCTTTCTATCTGCCATGTATCTTCTCTGTCTAGTTTTCTCTCTCTTGCTATGGAAACAAGTACTGTATCTGAAAATAACGCGTAGCTAATATGTTCTTATTGAGGATTGTTCCACCCATGCTAGCTGTTTAGAAAACTGGGATGCTCCATTTATTTGTATTTGATCTATACGTAACCTTTGTTTGTCTATACAACATTGATCCAAGTGTAGTAATTTTTCTATCGATTACATATACTGCTATTACGATACAGAACTATTCACTAATGTGAGAATACCAAGTGAATTCAAAGTGAATTTCAAAATTAAGGCCAAAATAGCTGAAATGGAAACATTCTCTAAACCAACTATGCTTCCAGTTCGGCTACTTTTGCCTGAAATTTGATATTCTCGCTCTAGTAATTAGAGAGTTGAGGGAAGGACTACTTACTACATATATACACAGGTGAGGATTGTACCACCAAAACATACAATTTAGATGGAGGGAGGGGACATTTAGCACTCTAAATGTTGTGAACTACATCTCTCCTTATTCTTTGCTAGCATTATGACTGTAAGAGCATTGTGGGAGATGTAGTCCAAAACATCAGGAGTGCCGGGGGTTGCCTACCCATGATTTAGAGCTTGGAACAGCTCCAGTAAACGTGAGTGTCATAATTTTCGTTATACGTAAGTGCCCAATGGCAGTGTCTTTCTGCAGTACATGTGACTTTTATTTACCATCATGTTCTTTTTTTCTGATGTTACTGTTAATGATTGAACATTAATTTCTTTTACTGTTCTAAACTTCGGGCGATCACCACGGAAACCAATGGGAAGTGTCTGTCAATGGCTGTATCGTTTGAGCTTAGCTCCAGAATTGCTCATAAAGCCCTTCTGAAACCCTTCTTTTTAACTTAGAAATATATGTGAATTCTATCAGCAGGTACCTGTTAATATCTGTTAGCCGAATCACTGGTTTTCTCTTGAAGTCTGTGGGAAAGTGTCTATTTATTTAATAGCAAGAAATAGCCATATGTCTGGTTGTAAAACACAGCCTTTGGAAATTGTAACATGAAGGAAAAGGTCTATGGCTTCAGACAGGAGTAGTTTTATTTTTGTGTCTGTCTGCACTTTACTGTACTTAAATGTTCTAAGTACTTTGGGAGACTCTTTCAAAATCGACTACTTCATGTAGGGATAAATGTCTTAATTACCTGTTTGGATCCAATTCATGTTCTAAGTGCTAGTTTTGTCAAATACCAAAAAAAGAAAAAAAAAAAGAATGATTACAGATAGAAAGAAAAGTGTCCACTGGACCTGCCATATCGGAAAATTTGAAAAAAGCCACCATATAGACCCGAAGGAGACAAGAAAATCTGAGATATGTAAACAGTGATACATTTCTCTTACTCTAAGAGCTTGGCATTTAAAGGAACACTACAGTCACCCAGACCACTTCATTTGGATTGCGATGTCCCTGTCCTTTAAACCTGCAATATAAAAATGTAATGTGCTTACCTGTTTTTGGCATCTGCGCTGCTCCCCTCGTTGGGCTGTAAGAGCTGCATGCTTCACATGGCCACGCTGCTCCCCTCCTCAGATTAAACAGGAAATACTTCATACGTAACTTTCGGCCCAGCGAACTGCTCCCTCTGCTGGTTCATCGGGCCAAAATGCTCTTAGCTGTTTTCCTCCCTGCATAATATTAGACGTTGCCCATTTGAATGGCTCATCTTTTATAAATTCAAATGCTGTGACGTCAATCCCGCCCTTAAAATGACCATGTTATGCAGGTGACCCAATTATCAAACATTTTGGAGTTGCAGAGATGATGTGGACCAATCAGAAACATTAATTGCCTATATAATGCTAATTTAGGCCCATATTCCTTGTTCTATCATGGTTTCTGCCTTGATACATGTTAGTGATTATAGTAAGTCTCTCTTGATATTTTGATATTGACCTCAGCTTGTATTTGACTTTATGCATTTCTGGTATCCTGACCCAGCTTGTTATTCCATTTATTCGTATTTCTATATTCCTGACCTTGGCTATTACTTTCTAGTACCTCTGTTTGTGGAATTCGCCATTCTTGTAAGTTGGGGTACGACCTTGTGACAAAAAGTAGCAGTTTTTGAGAAAACTCAGATGTTTACATTGCAGGGTTAACTTCTCCTCTGTAAGAAGCAATGAATTGGCACCTCCAAGGAAGTCCAGGGCCTCCTCCGTGACTTCTGCAGGAGTGTTACCAGAACTGCGGGAGCCTCTGCGCAGGATCAAGGTGAGTAAAAATGAATTTTAAAAAATAATTTTTGCTCCCGAGGGGAACAGCCCACGAGTAGGGACAGGAACACTATAGAATTAGGAATACAGATTTGGTTTCCTAACGCTATGGTTCCTTTAACGATTATATGGAGAGGCAGACTGAAATGTAGATTGTTAACAGCAGTATGATATATTAATGGCCCATTTAATGCCAAGTGAAAATGTGTGATGCCATCAACGTATAATTGTAATACTAATGTACACAATAGAGTTTAAAGGAACATGACTAATAACATACCCACTATGGCCCAAATGATGCGTTCGGTGTGGCCCTGCACAGCCCTGATTAGCTAACTAGATTCCCCTTTGAATGAAAATTACGAAGCAGGATCTACGGAAAAAAGGTGAGACACAGGTAAGCATCAAACTGTATTAAGGGGGTTAACCTATTATGAGATGGGCTCTCCTGGCATCATAACCACTACAATGGCCTGAAGTGTATATGGTGTTTAAAGTGTTCCTTTCAGTGGAGTACAATATTTAAAAAAATATTATTTCTAAATTTGTGTTGGTTAACTTAAGAAATATACATTCTCATGAGACCTCAATATCTGTCTTTAGTAAACATCAAAGAAATGCAAAGGCTCATTTTATTCTTAATTCTGAAGAGTCAGAAAGAGAATATTGCAGACGGGGCTCTAGAGTGGCAGGTCGGAGTTTTGCTAATTCTGTTCATATTTTCTTTTTAAAGCACTGAATATATATTAAAATATTTCATCCAAATGTCAAATACACGAAAAACAAACAGATAAACAAGCCTGTTAAATCAACGGTGTACGGGCAAAAAGGAAAATATCTAAGGTAAATATTTCTTACTGAGCAAAACACATGAAGAATTTATTTTTTGGGGATTGAGTATAATCTTCTGTGAACAATGAAAGAGAAAATATCACACACGCATGTGCACACAAACACACAAACACACACAGACACACTTGCTCAGTAATCACGTGACAAGTCTAAATACCAAAGCAGCCAGTAAATATATCTGCCCCGTAACCTGCTTAAATATCAGCAAACTCTTGCCCTGTGCTCTGATGAAAAACTAAATTGGAACAGAGATTAATGGACAAATGTGCGCACCATAATCACTTCAATGGATTGAAGTTGTTATGGTGCTTGGAATCCATGAGTGCAGGGTCCCATGAAAGTTTATTTGCCATTTGGATGAGATTCTTAGTCCCTGGAAGCCTGAAGCCCAGCCTCAATGACAATATGGCGGAGACAGAGCTATGCTTTAGTTGTGCATAGCAAATCGTACCAACGATTGGGACACTGACGGCCTACTACTACCCCTGGTATGGTATAAAGCCGAGCATAGCTCTGACTCTGCTATATTGTCATTGTACGGTGGGCTTCAGGTTGCTGGGGACCATGAATTGGTAGAAGCCCACCTGGCCAACAGATTCCAGGCACCATAACCTCTTCATTCTGTAGAAGTAGTTATGGGGTCTACAGTGCCCATTTAAAGATGTAGTTTTCATTATTTATTTTTACTCTCCCTAAAACACATCAAGGGTACACAAGGGAAAATGAACTGCATGGTGGGTACAGAAAAGGTCTGAAATTATAAGGGGGACATAAAAGAGAACAGGAATCTGTGGTCAGTAGAGAGGAGGATAAGAAAAACAGAGGTTGGCTTACGAGGTGGGAGGCTGTTGTTTCTCCTGTCCCTAGAGCTCCAGCATTAAGATGGGAAGAGACGAGTCATTTAAGGTAATATGGTAGAATTTCCGACATAAAATATAACGTAATGCCTGTACAGCTAGACTGTCTTACAATGCTAATCACACAAAGTATTATGCTGTTACTATGGACAATTATGCTGTTACAGCGGTTGTTTGGCTGTTGTACTCTGTGATTGTGGATTTGAGTGTTCCTGTTAAGGGCAAATAGTGTCCGCAGCGTGTGGGTTTTTCAGAAAGGCCGTTGTTTGGCTCACCAGTACGCTCTCATACATTCATAAATGGCATTTTATATTTAGCAAGACATATAATGGACCCGTTAACATCACCCACCATAACTTGAAATAGCTATAATTTATTTTGTTTCCATCCAGTTATTTTTCTCATCAACAGATCATTCATATTTAAAAAAAAGTATCAAAAAAACAGATTGCTGTATTGTTTGCTGTGAGACATTCAAGGACACCTCACTATACAAGAATTGTGTTTCTTTCTCAGCACAGACACTCAACTGTTGAACTTATTTAACCATATATATCACTTTTCCTCAATTGAATGCTTAACTTAGAAACATAGATACATAGAAACATAGAATGTGACGGCAGATAAGAACCATTCGGCCCTTCTATTCTGTCCAATTTTCTAAACACTTTCATTAGTCCCTAGCCTTACCTTATAGTTAGGATAGCCTTATGCCTATCCCACACATGCTTAAACTTCTTCACTGTGTTAACCTCTACCACTTCAGCTAGAAGGCTATTCCATGTATCCACTACCCTCTCAGTAAAGTAATACTTCCTGCTATTAATTTAAAACTTTGCCCCTCTAATTTAAGACTATGTCCTCTTGTTGTGGTAGTTTTTCTTCTTTTAAATATAGTCTCCTCCTTTACTGTGTTGATTCCCTTTATATATATAAAAATGCATAATTGAATGCATGCATGCATGTACTCATTGGTGGCATATATGAGCAAAGAGTATTTTTTAGAAAAATAAATACAAATTTAGGCAGTGGAGTGTTCCTTTAACATTTTTCTGCTGAAACATGGTATCAATTGAAATATAAAAGTTTATTTAGGCACATCTGAATAAATCATAATAGCAGAACTGTAAACATGCTCCAATTCAGCTATCATTACAGCTTGGCTATTTTGGTCTTTAATTTGAGAATAGTTTAAATTCACTTAAAATTCCTGACAATTCTCATTTTGGGGAATAGTCTACATGATTTTTCTTTTAGCAGAGTGATCATTTATTCTGCTTACAGTATAGCAATTTTCCCTTACTCTAGCAAGAGAAACTAACCTCTAAGTGGCTTCAGAATGTACACACTGACCCAATCCTACCTCGCTAGTAAAGGCCGTGTTTCATAAAATGTTATTGTGTTAATTTATACATCTTGAACTCTTTGCAGGGAGTCCTTTTAACGGCGGTAATATGGCAACTCCATTATAACTGAATAGTGTGTTTTGAGGAGTTAATTTAGGTTTGCAGTAACTGTGAAATAGAAATAACTAACACACATTATTTTATCATTTTCGCAATAGGTGGCCCATTTGTTAACACACTTCATGTAACGCTAAGTGACACTCAAACACGCAGGCGGCGCAGTTACTGAGTCAGCGGAGATATTAACTTTTGTTTTACAAATATTAACCAAATTGACTTTCATTTATCTCTCATTTGTTTTTCTGATTACCAGTGAAAATAAGGGCTAATTCAAAAGATCCTAGCTTGTCTCCTGTGAGTAAGCCTCATTGTTATGTCTACTGTTCCTAGGAACAGTTTTCATTGAAATTGTAAGAAAATGTACAGTTGTTGGTGCTCTGTGAAAGCAATAAATTAGGAGCACAATTATTGATTAAATCATCATAGCGTCAATATAAATGTCAACTTCCCTAACCGTTTCTAATTATCCTGGAGGAAGAAAATAAAAAAGGAATAGAGAGTCTTTCAGTGGAACTTGTGAGTAAAAATATTTATATTTTTGTACACCTGGAGATTTAAAGGAACACTTCAAGCACCAAATCAACGTTAGCTAAATTAAGCAGTTTTTATATATAGATCATGACCCTGCAATTTTACTGTTTAATTATTTGCCATTTAGCAGTTAAATCACTTGTTTCTACCGATGTAGCTATTGTCACACCTCGTAACTCCCACAGTCAGCATGAAAAAAAATGGTTGCATTTTCAATTAGCTTTTACAGCACAGTGTGTTTGCTTTACAAGTTGTTATCTCCTGCTCTTTAATCACACATACACTAGCAAGCTATTAACAGAAAAGGAGATAAGAAATTCGGAATTAAACACTCTGTGCAATAAAGGAAGTCTAAACATTAGATATTTCTTTACAGGAAGTGTATAGGAAGACTGTGCACATCACATGCAGGGAGGTGTGAGTATGGCTGTATAAACAAAGTGGTTTAAATCCTAAATGGCAGATAATTGAGCAGTGAGACTGTAGGGGCATGATCTATACACCAGAACTGCTTTATTAAGCTAAAGTTATTTTGGTGACTTTAGTGTCCCTTTAATATTCATAGTGCCTTGTATCTTTTTCTGTCTAAAATCTTCCTTTCTCTGTATTCCATAACTTCCTATATTTCCTATCTTTCCGTTATGTTCTCTTTTACATGACTTTTCCTCGGCAACACACTCAAACACTCGGCAGGAGCAGACCACGGGTCTATCAAATCCCAGCCAGAGACGATCAAATTAATTCATCTGCTGTGGATAACAATTTATCTTTAACTAGTAGTGATATAAAAGATTTGAAATTATTATTTTTTTAGTGCAGTAATATACGGACAACTGCTAAACAAATCTGCTTTCTTTGTGAAATCTTGGTTATAATAGAAGGATGACACTTAAATAACCATACTTTCCCTTTAATTGCCCAATGCTACGGGGGCCGAAATATTGATATTTATCAATAATGACTAATCTCTTTTAGTATTGATGTTGTTTCCTTGTCCATGACCCTACATAACTACTCCATTTGCCCCAAGGAAAATGTTCTTTACAGATTATCTTAGTGGTGTAAGTGTTCACTCTGCTTCTGAACAGCAATTGTTCCATTGAAGTCTATAGAGAAATTGCTATCCAGTAAGAGAATTGCTAAGAGAATCCAGCCCTGGGATCCTAAGGTATCGCAGACACTTATTTATTATTTTTGTTTAAACTTGCTCCTTCTGGCTGGTTTATAAAATCCGAAGTAACACTTTTAGGTCAGTTTGCAGAAATTAAATATCTCAAGAAAATCTGGAAGGTATGCTCCAGGCTATTTTTTTTTAATTTATTTTTTTACCAATGTTGAAAAATAGAAAAAAATTCAATTATGCAATGAGATATAGATTTACTTCTCCAATTTTTGCTCTAAGACCTGTAGCAGGTTGTTAAACTAACAAAAAATATAAAACTGAATAAATAAACAGCAATGCGGCAGTGGGTAATAATTCAGGCATACAGGGTTGAACAATAATAGTTTATTTTATTTTTTAAAAATCGTTATCATAATCATTTAGACACCAGAAACATTAAGAACAAAAAAAAATGTGAGAAACAATGCTGGTATGCAAAAAGTCAAGTCCATCCAATTTTAAAAAAAATATAAAAATATAAAAAGCAATTAAAAAGATGGCAACACAATACACCAATGAAAACAGTCTAGATTGAGATGACAAAACCACAAATTTAATTATATGTAGTTAACTCAGAGTTTGAAACAGTGAAAACACATTACATAAAGGCAGGCTGGTGGAGGCAGTGTTATGCACTGGGCAATGTTCTCCTGGGAAACCTTGAGTCCTGGCATCATGTGGATGCCACATTGATAAGTACCACTTACCTAGATATTGTTGCGCATCACTTTCATCCCTTCATCGCAATGGTGTTCCCTTATGGCAGTGGCCACTTTCAGCAGGATAATGCATCCTGCCACATTGCAAAAGTTGTTCAGGAATGGTTTGAGGAACATGACCAAGAGTTCAAGGTGTTTTGTTGTCCTCCAAAATCCCCAGATACCAATCCAAATGAACATCTATGGGATGAGCTGGAAGAAAGCCATGGAGGCCCCACCGCCACCTCACACCTTGCAGGACTTAAATAATCTGCGGCTAATGTCTTAGTTCCAGATACCACAGGACACGTTCAGAGGTCTTGAGGAGTCCATGCCTTAGAGCATTAGAGCTGTTTTGGCAGCACATGGAAGACCTACACAACATTAACCAGGTGGTTTTAATGTTGTGGCAGATCAGTGTATATATTCATTTGTTCCCTCTTTTTGTTACGTTTTTCGTTTCATCTGTAAACTAGATGGCAGGAAACTGCACCTATCAGTTTACGGCACAATATGTATAATGTATATAAAATATTAATATTATGTATATATTTATCTGTACACCAATTGGCTAATTTGCATAGCCTTTTCTGTTCATCGGAATCGTTTCCCCAAATATTTTTAATGGATGATATATGGGCTCAAATAAATGGATGTCAAAGTTCCCAACTAAATTTCATTTTTGGAAATAAAGGTTCAGCCGAACCATATTTTTTCGCCATGCACAAGTTTAATAGCAATCAACAATTTCTCCATTTTTACCTATTATCTTACTGTACCTTACAGTCAAATTCCCCCCCCCCTCCGACCCCTAAACCCATTGTACTGCGCTGCAGAATTTGTCGGCGCTTTATAAATAATTATAATAATAATATACCAGAGGTCGGTTGTCATGGGTTTCCGTATATACTCTACCAGGCAGTTAGTTTCTGTCTCTCAATCCATTTCTTGTTAGAAAGAGTTTCTGGCTGCAAAATAAAATTTATTTATTTTTAGACACATACTTTTAATTGTACTAAACATGAACTTGCTAAATGAATAATATCAAAAGAACTGTCCATATTTAAAAAAACAAAACCCAAAAAACACAATAGTTTACATGACAGATTTTGTTTTCCTATAGATAGAATGCCATATGTTATAAAGTTGCCTTATGTACTGCAATAAATTGGATAAACGTCTGTGCTTTAAATGTTCCGGAACACGTCAGAAATTACAATGTACAATGTCTGTCAAAATGTTAATACTGTTTATCCCTAAAACGAAATAACAGCTTTTTCAGAAATAACATTTTTGTGCATGTCCCAGACCAGTAGAAGCTAAAGGGCAGGTGGGACAGCATCCAACACGTTTATAATTATCTATTGTTTTCCCTTCACCGATTTGTTTTAGAATTGAACCAATACCTTTAAGATAATTTTTTTTTTTATATATAAATTTATACGTATACATGCTGCGTTAATTCCCCGAATGCATGTTTCTATCTGTTCGTGGTGTTAAACATAGTATGAATCATGATTGGATGCTGGGTTCAGTAGATTAGGCTAAATGGGCAGTGGTGTCTAACGCCCCACCGTCTTAAAACGTCAGCAGCCTCCACATCCACTATTGAGAAGAATTGGTTTTGATAAACAGTCCATAGGTCATAGAAAGACAATATACAGTAAGAGGTAACTTATTTATGTTCTATTTTGTCACGTATTTCTTTTCCATGGCTATGTAATACAATGAGAAACTGTCACATTGCATAGTATATACAACTCATTAAGCATTATTGATGTGTTTCTCTGTTTCAGATAGCAAGATGTGTATATAACATCAATTTACTTTTACAGATTGAAAATGTTTTTATATTTAAAGGGACACTCTGAACCACTGAAGTACTTCAGCTTTGTTGAAATACTTTATGTGTGAAGAGTGTACCTTCTAATTCTATTTTAAAAAAAAGTTCAGATTTTAAAAATTGGCACTTTTATAAATTAACCTTGTTACACCCCCCTAGCTGTCAATTAGACAACTGGTCATGTTACTTCCTGGTTTGTTTGGCTCGGTGGGGCTAAACTTGAGAGGCAGCAATTACTCAGATCACCTGCCTTGCTCAAACTTCTTATAGAGCTGCATTTGGAAGTCTGTGATTGGACAGTCACATAAAGTCTGGGCTTGGAAAAAAAAGTGAAGGGTTTGTTAAGGCTTCCGACAAGAGATCTGCAGCTTATGCAGGCTGTTTTTAGCTGCACCCACAATGAAAAAAAATTCTTCATTAATTGCATTCTTTTTTTTTTGACTGAATCACGAAACAGGCAATGATTCAAATTTCCACCCATAGAGCAAGAAAGTGGTGGAGAGGAGAGAAGAAAAAAAAAATGTTTTTTTCTTCAGTACGTCGATAGGCGTGAAGACCATGAAGCACCATTAGTGGCTCTCTGGGAGACAACCACTAGACGGAGTCTTAGCACTGCAAAGTAACCATTACCGTTTCTCTAAACCTGCAATGTTTTATAATGCAGGGCTAAGGTGGACAAGGACACTGCATCAACACAAGTTCAATGAGATAAAATAGTCTGGGTGCCTATAGTGTCCCTTTAATTTCATCATCTCTAAAATTTCTAATCTGTTTATTGATTATTTTTGATTAACACTGGGAAGTAAATTCATATGTTAAACCCAGAAATGACTGCCACCCTGTTCTTGCCATTTTTTGAAGAATTTTTTAATATATAATATTTTTTTAATTGCATAAATTATAGTTTAGGATGTGTAGTGTTAAATTAGGTATTCTTTTTCAACCTAAACAGTATTTTCTGTTTTTTTAAAGTATCCATCCTGTAGCTTTATATCCCTCCTGCTACCATTTCTTTCATACGATTTTTTGTCCTTCAATCTGTAACCTCACAAGTAGTCTCACTAAGGAGTCGATTCTGCGTGATAACCCTATCTCTCATAATTGAACAGATTAGTTTATATCTTGTAATAGAATCTAACCTGAGATACTCTGTATGAATGAACTACATATTCTAGATGATAAGATCACAGGATCTAATTATATGTTACAAATTCTTAGCTATTCATCAGTGAGAATTCGTGATAAGAAGCCTAAATAAGAAATGTAAAGTAAATTTATAAGTATATAAATAAACCTACAAATCTACGTGTAGGAGCTCTGACCACAATACTGTTTCCTAGAAAAATAGAGATATTGACAGGCAGGAACGAGAAAAGAGAAATGTTCCATTTATTTGAGATTCTACACAAAAGACTCTCTAAAGCACTTATGTTCCTTGTGGGAAAAAAAAGAGTGTTTTAGCAGAAATGTGTGAATAGATTCTGATTAACTGATGAAAGCAAATTGTCAATCTGTTAAAAATGTCTAATGTTTTTTGCAAGTTATTTCTAAGAAACATAAATACTTTAAATTTTCTTAGCATTACTCTAGAGCAGTGGTTCCCAACCTCTTTTCACTTGAGTACCCATTGGTAGCACATTTCCATAAATTGTAGCCCATTTCCTCTCATATTAGCAAAATGTTTGTTATTAATGTCGTTGCTGTTATTTCAAATTTAGATGTATTTCTCTGCCTCTGCTTCTCCTCTGTCCCAGGCTTCCATGCTTCTCCTCTTCTCCAGGCTCCTCCTCTGCATCAGGATCTTCCTGCTTCTCCACTGCCCCAGGATCTCCATGTACTTCATCTGCCCCAAGCCCCCTCTGCTTCTCCTCTGTTCCAGGCTCCCCTGCCCTTCCTCTAGGCTCCCTGCAGACACACTGATACACACACTGACACACATGCAGATACACAGATACAGACACTAACACACATACATATACAAACACACAGAAACACATATAGATGTACAGACAGACACAACAACTGCCACACATGCTGATACACAGACACGCAGATGCAAACACTGACACGAATACAGTTGCACAGACACACTGATATACACACTGATACACATGCAGTTACACTGATACACATGCATATATCCAGACACACACATGATGATAAACTGACATATGGATACACACACTGACACATGTGCAGAGACAAAGATGCAAACACTGACAAACCTACAGATACAGACAGGGATGTGTCTACAGCGAGGCAAACAAGGCATTTGCCTTGGGCGGCAATTTACAGGGGGCGTCAAAAAAGCCGCCCCCAAATGCCCAGGCAAATACCCTGTTTGCCTCGTTTTATGGGAGCCCAAGATCTGGCCTGCTGGCCACCTTTGGGCTCCCTCGGGGCAGGCGGGCGGTTGTTTCCTGGGCGGGCGGCCAGCCACACTAAGCTGTCAGCGAGGGAGCACTTTCCCCTGAGCTCTCTGGTCAGCTCGCGCGCCGCAGCAATGCCGGGAGCCGGAATATGATGTCATATTCCGGCTCCCGGGAATCACTCTGCGGCGCGCGAGGGAGCTGACCAGAGAGCTCAGGGGAAAGTGCTCCCTCGCTGACAGCTTAGTGTGGCTGCCCGCCCGGGTAACAACCGCCCGCCTGCCTGCATGTCTGGACGCCTTCCTGCCCAGCAGCCCCACTGGACCCCAGGTGAAAAATCCACCCAGCTATCCCAAAAGTAGAGAGGCTGGGTGGATTTCAATTTAAAAAAATAATAATAACAATTGTGAGTGGGGGAAATGTGTGTGTGTGTGTGTGTGTCAGTGAATGTGAGTGTGTGTATGTGAGTGAGTGTGTGTATTTCAGTGAGTGTGTGTCAGTGAATTTGAGTGAGTGTGTGTCTGTCAGTGAGTGTGTGTGTTTCAGTGAGTGTGTGTGTCAGTGAATTTGAGTGAGTGTGTGTCTGTCAGTGAGTGTGTGTCTGTCAGTTAGTATGTGTCTGTCAGTGAATGTATGTGTGTGTGTGTTGGTCAATCAGTGTGTATGTGTCGGTCAGTGAGTGTGTGCGTCTGTCAGTGAGAGTGTGTGTCTGTCGGTGAGTCTGTCATTGAGAGTGTGTCTGTATGTGTGTGTCCGAGTAATAGTGTATGTCTGTCTATAAGTGTGTCAAATCAGTGAGTGTGTGTATGTCATTGTTTGTCAGTGTATATGAGAGTGTGTGTCTGTCAGTGAGTGTATGCATTTATCAATGAGAGTGTGCGTCTGTAAGTGAGTGAGCGTCTGTCAGTCAAAGTGCGGCCTTGACAGGAAGGGGTGGGGAAAATTTAAATTAGGGGGTGGGGGGTGCCCAAACACCGTCCTGCCTAGGGCAGTACAAATCCTAAATACACCGCTGGATACAGATACTGACACACATACAGATGTACAGACACACAGATCCAAACAATGACACACACAGATACAGACATATAGATACACACACTGACACACATGCAGTGTACATACACACACAGATTCAAAAACTGACACACATGCAGATACACTGACAAACAGATAGAACCACTGACACACATACAGTTGCACAGACACACTGATAAACATACTGACATATGTACATACTGACAAAGCCCACAATCATCAATGATTTTCATTTTTTAAACTAAAAAAATACTCAAAGTTGATGTATATTTTAAGTTTTCAAGTCACCAGTCTGCATAATAAACAGTTTTGTTTTTAAGGGGAACAATGTTTTTCTGGGAATTTAAATTGAACGTTTTTTTTTTTTTATCCATTATAGTCAAGAAATATGTATTTATGGGATTTTAAAAATAAAATTAAATATAGAATTTCAATTTTGTAATCCTGCAACTGGGCACCTCCATTTTGGCTCCCTGTCAATCATTGTTATAAACCATATTTGCAGATGACAGTCAGCATTGAGAACGCTGTCTTTCCTCCTGACTTGGCTGTGTATGGACTGAACTGGATTGTTATGTAATTTGAGGCATCACAACATAAACAACAAACACAAGTTTAACTTTAAAAAAAAAAAAATCTTTATTTATAGAAAGACAGATAGGCAGTCGCGATGTTTATGCATTTGATAAAAGTCATAACAACATAAAATAATGAATCGAGAACATGGTATTATTGTACAGTCACATACACAATCTAAACTTGGTACATTGTTAACATTCCAGAAATAAATTTAAGTTTTTTTAATTTGTCGTTTTATATGCAATGTCAATCAGCAGTTGCTAAGGTCAGCAAGGTATTGTCATGTATAAAATGAGACATTAATTCTCGGAGCGTAAAATGTAATTTTGCCTCTTTATAAATTATTGGTAAAACCACACCTTGAATATACTGTGCAATTTAGGGCACCTGTTCGAAAATAGGCTATTATGGCACTAAAAGTTAAAAAAATACTGTAAAATATCAAATATACAACTATGACCAGTGCACTTTCATTTTATTTTTTATTAATGCAAATGCCATAAAAAGGCTAATATTCTAAAGAGAGAAAAAGGCTCAATTATAATTACAATAAAATTATAGAAATGTCGTTGTATACTTGTCACTTATGTACATTGTATGAAAAAGGTCAAAAATCATAAGAAAGAATTTAACACAAACACTTAAAAAAGTGGAATTACGCAGGGCGTGGCTTGGCAGTGCATGGGAGCAGACGCGTGATCAGCGAGCTCTCCCGTCCCGTGGAACCCGCAGCGTGTTATACAGCTAAAACACAGATTTTACAGACACTCACAGATAGGTGAGGACTTGGCAAACCCTATGGTGACCAAATCGTGCAGGAAATTCAGACAAAAAAGGCTCCACCCGCTCCCTACCCCATCGCAAGCGCACGGCACAGAAATCAAAGATGGCGCCGATAGGCCTCACTCTCTGACCTCAGGCTGAGAAGCAGGAGACAGCCAGCATAGCCTCACCAACGATACAAACCCTGCGACGGATGCCTCTATCCGCAGCATGCTGCAAGAATTTACATCCTCAATCCAATCTGATCTCCTTAAAATAGCCTCAGACATCAGGGCTGATATCCAATCTATTGGAGACAGAACAGCACAGTAACTTTGTCTTTCTTGTCCAAGGATAATTGTACTTGCCTACAAATCTTGCAAAATACATACAATACACATTGCATATTATATCCGTCGTTCCATTAGTGGTGATGAGAGAAGGGTTGTTTTCACCCATCAGGTAGGTTGTCATGGAAACCATCTCCAATCTTTATTTTCTTCGCTGCAAATAAGTATTAATATTCACATACTGGTTAGTGCTTTGCTTCAATGACTTTCAACAGACTTCCTTTTGATGAGACTATGCTTGAATCATCATGATAATATACCTGTAAATAGGCATAATGGATCTAGTTATTTTTTCAGGTCAAATCTGGTTACTATAGCGTTACGATGGATTTTTAAAAAAAAATGTATTATGTATTATTTTAAGGAATTTTACCAGTGCCTTTAGGTGCAACTTGGATGGCTGTCTACAATGCTACGATTCTTTTAAAGGAACACTTCACATAATACTGGAATTAAGTTGTTATAGTGCTAGGAGATCTCCGGTGCTGCCTTACCTTTAGAGGTTAAACTGTTCACGAACGGCTTAACCCCAAAGTCCAACAGCCAGTGCCGTTTAGCTCTGCCTTCTGTCCTACTGCTGCTCAGATTCTTGAAAGAGGAAGTCTCGCACAACCTCGGACAGGGGCACTGATTGGCTGAGAGCCGTTTTGTGAATGGGGAGCTACAGATTGGCTTACACCATCATCCTCTGTGCAAGGCTTCCTCCTTCAAGAGTCTCAGCAGAGGACGGACAGTAAGTAGAGCAATTTTCATTGCCCCCTAGGGACACCTCCAAGTGGCCACTCCTCAGATGGCCACTAGAGGTGCTTCCTGGGGCAATGCTGCACAGTAGGCAGCACTACCATTCAGCCTCTTCTAAATGGTGGATTAAACACTATATGGTCAGGAATACATGTTTGTGTTCCTGACACTATAGTTTTTCTTAATATTCAGAGATGATACCTTTTCAATGTTGCGAAGAGTCCTGTTTTTGTTTTGTTTCTTCTCGACCAAGGTTTCAATTGTTACTTTTATTATTTAGCTTTGTAAAACTTGACAAGCATGTTTTTTTTCTTGTTAAACATAAATACATGTATTTGAATATACAGTATATATATATATATAAATGTGACTTTCCATGTACACTTTTGACATTACATGTTCGTTAAAATCAACATTATGTTTGTATTTATTTTGTTGATTTTGTATTGACAAATGTATTGTGTCCTACATTAAAGGGTCCCCGTCTTCTTTAAACTTGCCTTGATTGAGATATACTCCTGCTGGCACAACATATATTTAGCCTTAACTGCTCCCAGAAATCCCTACTTGTCCTCTATTCTCTATTTTTCAGTACGTTTTTTTATCTCAGCAGTTCCTGCATTACTTCTACAACCTTCTCATCCTTAAAGCTTTCATGTCCTCATTCTAATTCTCCTGCTTGAAATTCACCAGACGGCATTTCTCACCTTTCTTTTTTCTATGTTTTAAGAATAGACAACCCACCTTCAAAAAGCTACTCTTAAATTATTCACACCCCCTCAACAGGCTCCTGATACATTTTGCTTTTTCAGATGTTGATTCGAATTTCATTATATGCTAATACCAACCGTCTGCTCTAATACCTTCAAGCAATTCTGTTATATTGAGTTACTGTACAATATTATTTCCGTCCTGCAGTCACAGAAGTTGTTGTTGATGCAAAGAAAGTAACAGAGAGAAATCATTGATCAGTTTGTTTTTGCCTTTAAAATAACTGCTGCTCTAATGTAGAAATGCACTGTTTGAAGTGCAAAAGATATCATAGATCAACATGGCTGCTTTGATGAAAAACTTAAATTTTCTAAAAAAAAAAAATTGATATATATATAAAAATCACTAAGTTTCCCCAAACATAATAAACTTTAAAAAAAACAAGAAGTAAAAATTTGGTTAAAGTTATCCTATTATGTGTGCTTTTCCCCTTTATCCAACAAATATGAGCTTATGAGGTTTGAAGAATAAAATTAAACTTAGAAAAGAGGCAGGGCCTTATGTAATGGCTATTGGACGCATTTCCAGAGAGCTCCTCATGAAACTCAAAATTCCTCTCATTTATTGACTGTTTTAGCTATTATCTAAACACTGGCATCATACTCTCTGCCGACCTAATCATCTGCCTGGGTTGGGAGTGTCTCCCGTGGTCTTATATGATGCTGCGGGGGGAGAGGCAGATGATCTCCCAACCCAGCACAGGCGGGACTCTGCAGATATCGAGATGGCACCCATTACCCATTCCGTTGGGCCGGCGGCTTCCCATTAGGGACATGTGGTGGTACTGCTGAGATCGACGGCACCAACAGAGGTGCATCTAAAATGGCGGTGGTTGTGTGTACCCTGGATTTAGACAGAAGGACGTCCTATACTCTCCAATACCTAGAAGAACTCTTTTAAGCATTTTGGAGGAGGCTGAGTTGAAGGCAAACCTTACCTGTTTCTGAAGTGCACCGTGCACCACAAGCTCCCCTCAGACACATCCAAGGTTGGTCGGCTGCTTCCTTCACCTACACATTGCACCTGAGATGGCGGAGGCTGCAGCGACACACTTGGAGGAGGGTGGTGTGCGAAATCACATCAAAATCATATCGTACCAAGGCAAGCATGGGGACAGTGCGGAGGGACGGAGTACAGAGAGAGATCCGTCAGTAGACACAGGGCCTGCGGCTGATTCCTTTGGCAATGGGGTTGAAGATCAGCAGTGTTATGTGGGTCTATGTCATACCCACAATAGGTATAGGTTAACCGCCATATTGAGACTCCCATCGCCTGTTATCTCACAGTTTGCTTGTATGTACTCACTGCTTTCTCATTCACTAATTATTATTTGTTTCATTTACTTATTAATGCTGTCTTTCACTCTTACCTATTCACATCTGTAAGATATGAATGAAAATGCAACACATTTTGTCACATCACCAGTTGGACGTCCCCCCCCTACTTTGAATCTGTCTTTGGGGCTTCATCGAGTGGATAAAACTCAGCTGTCTTCTAACCTTTAGCATGTCTAATTAACTCTCATTATTTACATGTTTAGACACCCAGCCTAATTCTGTAATCCTTAAAATGTCCAGATCTCTCCAAATGTCTTACCACTGTTATGCTATGTTGTATGATATACTTGCTTTTGCTGTTGGGGCATTGCAAGCATGTTTGTACTTCGTTGCTCACAAAAATAAAGACTAAAAAAAACTAAATAAATAAAATTAGAAATCCAGCCCCTCCATTTTCCCTCCCTGTCAATAATTCTTATCAGTGCAGCCCTTTTCTGTCAGGTAATAAAACTCTTTAAACTTATTTCTGAATATGGAGAACAGAATTAATGAAAAAAAAAAAAAAGAAAACACGTTCAAGGTGATTTTCAATGGAGATTTTGAAGTGTCATAATTCCTGGTCTGAGAGAAAACTTTTATCTGATTCATCATAACTGAATGTCAAGGAATATCCACAGATGTACAGAGACAAGCGTTGGCTGGGTAACAAAGGCCACTGTATTGATCCTCAGAGTTAATAGGAAGAGTCATCTGAATGTCTCAGCTAAAAGATTTCACTTCTTATTAATTGGATTGATTATACAATATCGAATTGCATTTACACAGTTACCGTTTTCTGACATAACTTGCGTTTTTCTCAACCTTTCGAAAGACTGATGACAAAATGAACATATTTAAAGAGATTGCGTATCTAGACATTATTTACAGTGCAGATCTAAAGCTTGGGCAAAAATAATTGATGCAATTATTCAGGACTAAGATTAGCAACCAGAAAGCCAGTATTGTGCCCATTTACAAAGCATTAGGTGTAACACTGTCACTCAATGCTTTAAGTAAATGTTACCTGTAATTAGACATGTGCAATTCGTTTCAGTGCGAATTAAAATTTGGCCGAATTTCGGGTAATTCGGACATTCGGGTGCTTCCGAAATTACCGAATTTCCGAAGTGTAGTAGTGCCGAAGTGCCGAATTGCTGAAGTGCCGAAGTTGCCGAAGTTCCGAGGTGTCAAAGTGCCGAAGTTCCAAAGTTCCGAAGCACAGTGTTGCCTAAGTACTCATATACTTACCCAGTGAAAGAAGAAGAATGTTACACTGTATACAATTTCAAATAAAAAGTATACAAACATAGCCAGGATTCAGCTGTAAGCATTTGCAACACTTACAACAATTAAGTAACATACATTCATATAAAATGTAAGTTACTTAGCCAGTCATGTAATAACAGGAATGAATACGTAGATAACTCCCTAATTACCACGGTATTAGGGAGCTATCTACTAAAAGGCTGAAAGACCTAAATTGGTCTTTCAGCCAAATTTACTAATACTAAGTAAAGATTACTTAATATTAGTAAATTATGCCCCTACTCGTTATACCGCGAGTAGGGGCATGTCTATTAAACAGTGAGCAGCCACAGGCACAGGTAAAAAAAAAAGTCCCCCCTCCTGAGCCCCCACCCGCGACGTGCGAGTGGGGGCTTTTAAACTAAAGGAGGTACCTATTATCCTCCTCACCGGCTCCCACCTCTGAGCGGTGGGTGGGGGCCCTAAATACAAATTGGGGGGGACCTAATGTCCTCCCCCCTGACCCCACCTCTGAGCGATGGGGGCCCTAAATACAAATTGGGGGGAGACCTAATGTCCTCCCTCCTGGCCCCCACCCCTGAGCGGTGGATGGAGGCCCTAAACAAGAATAAGGGGGGGACCTAATGTCCTCCCCCCTGGCCCCCACCCCTGAGCAGTGGGTGGAGGCCGTAAACAAGAATAAGGGGGGGGACCTAATGTCCTCTCCCCTGGCCCCCACCCCTGAGCGGTGGGTGGGGGCCCTTAATACAAATTGGGGGGGGACCTAATGTCCTCTCCCTGGCCCCCACCCCTGAGCGGTAAATGGGGGCCATAAATACAAATTGGTGGGACCTAATGTCCTCCCCCCTGGCCCCCACCCCTGAGCGGTGGGTGGGGGCCCTTAATACAAATTGGGGGGGGGACCTAATGTCCTCCCCCCTGGCCCCCACCCCTGAGCGGCGGGTGGGGGCCCTAAATACAAATTTGCTCTACATTTACCTGTCACAGCACTCTGATTGGTTGGTTTGAAATCCACCAATCAGAGTGCTCCGTGTCATTTTACACAACGTGGGAAAGTTCTTTGGAATTTTCCCACGCTGTGTAATTTGACTCATAACACTCTGATTGGTGGATTAAGTAACTAATCAGAGTGTTATGAGTCAAATTACACAGCGTGGGAAAATTCCAAAGAACTTTCCCACGCTGTGTAAAATGACACAGAGCACTCTGATTGGTGCTCAACCAATCAGAGTGCTGTGACAGGTAAATGTAGAGACTTACCTGTCAGTCTCTTCATTTACCTGTCAGAGCACTCTGATTGGATGGCTTAAACCCACCAATCAGAGTGCTCTGAGCCTAATTGCAGGGCGGGGCAAGGCTTTATAAGCCTTCCCCCGCCCTGCAGAGCTCAGTCTGCATGGAGCCCTCCATGGGTGAAGATGGATTTTTTTTTTGCGCTCGTTTTTCTTTTTTTTTTTGTAGCGTCGGTTATTATGGATTTTTATTTGGCCTTTTTTGGGGCTGAAAAAAGAAGATTTTAGAAGAAAGAAAACATCAAATGGTAAGTTTATTTTTACAGGTACTTAGTTAAAGGTCCCCCCTCATTATTTTAGGGTGAGGGGGGTAGGTAGGGGTTTATTTTTTTAGGGAGGGGGTGACTAGGGGTTTGGGGACCCCTAGTCACCTGGGGGGAGGGGGATTAAATTTGCATTTAGGGCCCCACCCACTGCTCAGGGGTGGGGGCCAGGGGGGAGGACATTAGGTCCCCCCCTATTCTTGTTTAGGGCCCCCAGCCACCGCTCAGGGCTGGGGGCCGGGGGGGATGACTATAGGTCCCCCCCTCCACTTTGTATTTAGGGCCCCCACCCGCCGTTCAGGGGTGGGGGCCAGGGGGGGAGGACCATAGGTCCCCCCCTTGTTCTTGGTTAGGGCCCCCACCCACCGCTCAGTGGTGGGGGTCAGGGGGGAGGACATTAGGTCCCCCCCCCTTTTTTTACTTTATGGCTCCCCCTCAGGGAGGAGGGACCCTTTTTTTTTAACAGTGAGCAGCCACAGGCTGCTCATTGTTTAATAGACATGCCCCTACTCATGGTATAGCGAGTAGGGGCACAATTTACTAATACTAAGTAATTTTTACCGTGGGAATTAGGGAGTTATCTACCAAGCGGCTGCAAGAAAAGTCCAGAAATGCCGGAGTTCTGAAGTTCCGAAGTTGCCAAAGTTCCGAAGTGCCGAAGTTGCCGAAGTGCCGAAATTCCGAAGTGTCTAAGATCCGAAGTGCCGAAGTGGCCAAGTTCCGAAGTGCTGAAGTGTTCAAGTGCCGAAGTGTCGAAGTGCCGAAGTTCCGAAGTGTCGAAGTGCCGAATAGCCGAAGTCCCGAATTTCGGAATGCCGAACAGAGCCGAATATTTTCCCTATGCACATGCCTACCTGTAATGTTTATAATCATAATGTTTTATAACTACGTATTTCCATCAGGGTTATTCACTTAAGTGAGAATTATCGTAATTCAAAGTAAAAAAAAAGTGAAGTTCAAATTTAAGGCCAAAATAGGTGAATTAGAAAAATTCTCCAAGTCAGTTAAGCTTCTGACATTACATTTAAAACCCACTTTAAATTCACTTTACATTCCTTCCGATTCTCGATTGAGTGAATAACAGTGCAAGTGTATAAATGCATGCTTGCACTGGAAATGTTATGTGTGTATATATTGTGCCAGTGTAAAATCATGTAAGCATAAGCATATTTAATATATTATATGTGCATTTGTGTGTAGTGTCAGTATGTGTGAACGCAAAGACGCCTTTCTTGATAGAGCGAGTTTGAATATGAAGTTTTTTATTTTTATGTATAGTTTCAGAATGTATTGTTTGTGAATGAAGATGGGCCTTCGTGTGTAGTGTTGGGATGTGTGAGAAAGCAAATAAATAATTTTGTAGTGTCAATGTCAATGTCTGAACTGGTAGAGTTGTGTTACCCCCCGCAATAGCATGTCGAAGTCTGGACAGGGAATACAAAATGGCTGCCTAGCAAGTGAAAGAGAGGAACAGAAGAAAGACAAAAACATACAGTTACTGTCCAGCACCATAGAGACCATAAAGCACATGTTAAGTCCTCCAACATATACAAATCGGGCAACAGTGACTATTACTAACAGGAATTTCACAGTTTAGGCCGTGGCAGATGAATTGGAAACAAATCTCTCTGACTTCTATGTCTTCTATACTTCATCTACTGAGGCCTACAATTTGAAATTCCCTGGTCAGTTCCAGTTTAATGTAGTGTCAGTATTTAAATGAAGAGTTTAGCAGTGTGGAGAAGATCTGACAACCTTTGCAGGTCTGATTTGGGGTGGTTGGATGGGGCACAACCTGTGACTGGGCATGACAGTGGTGTAATTATCAGCATGGACAATGTGTCCACCCACAAAGGGGGCACACTATCCCAGAACACATGCATCATAGGATGACGCCACCCAGCTGGGCAGCCAAACAGGTTGCTTTAGCACTTGTGTTGGGATTTAAAATGCCCAATATTTAACTCTAAGTGCACCACAGGTGGAACTAAACAGGCGCTTGTGGTGCAGTTTCCTCCAGTCCTCCCAAGGTGAGAGAGTCAGGCTGTGGGGTGACCAGGAGGTTCAGGGGCAAATCAGGTGTCATACAGCGCCGCTGTGTGTCTTGGTATGTCTGACAGAGTGTCAGTGCACTAATAAAATTTGGATGTACTGTCTGTGAATACAGAGGTATAAATGTGTGTTACAAATGTACGTGATTTGTTTTCTTTTGCGCTTCTTGGTATTGTCATCACCTCACATCTGTGTCTCCCCCACTTACCTGGGTTTCACTGTTGCTACAGCCATAGTCACCCATCTTCTTCAGCAGAACCCAGTTACAGAGGCCTGTAGTGGTTATGGTGTTTGAAGTGTTCCTTTAAAATATTATGTAATATAACGTACATAAAATGGTATTTTCATTAACCAGTGATTTGACAATAGAGAAGTTCCCAGGTTGACAATTTTAATTTAAATTTTGAACAACTGTTGACAACTCACCATTAAATTAATAAACCCCTAAACTCCTTGTAGCTCTGATATGTCACTTCAAATTCCAATGGAAATGTATATAATATTAAAATAAAATATTAATTCTGCTCGGAAAAGGTGAGGAATGAGGTCTTGTACAGGCCACGACTATATCAAACTCATTATTTATTAGCTTTGAAACTGAATAGATGAATTTTAATAAGGACTATAAAAAGCGTATTTATGATAATTTGTATTTTTAATGTTTCACTAAACTGTTCTTGAAAAAAAAAAAACACATTTGCCAGAATACTTTAATTTTTGAATTTGAGAAGTCAAGATCTATCTGTTTGAACAGTTTTTGTCCAAAAGCGAGAACATTTAAGCAGTGTTTTAGTGATTTGAATAACTGCATGAGATAATACCTTAAACATATCAGGGAAGACAGAAAAACTGTGACTCTGAATATCTCAAATAATGATTTTCCTAAATATATTAAAGGAACACTCCTACACCCGTAACAACGTAAGCTTATGTAAGCCTTCTTAGCCTCAGAGGTTAAACTGTTTGGCATTGGTTTAATACCCAAGTTAGTATTCCGGTACCCAGAACCTCTGGTTTTGACTTCCTTCCTCTGTACTGCAGTGCGAAGAAGGGTTAATTGGTTTCTTGCTGATACCCCCGAAGATAAGAAGGCTCTTGGACACTGCTGCCCCGATAACAAATAATGGACAGAAGGGTCCAGGTCAACAAATTGTCTTAGCTCCAGGCCCCCCTTTAAGTAAGTTAGAACTAAGCATTAGCGATTTTTCAAGCAGAAAGTAGCAAAGATATGAATTATATGTCAAGAGGCTCTTTAACACAATCTTGCTTTAATGTAATAGCAATATCTATTCAGCTCATGTTCATACATACTCATCACATATCACTTCTTCTCATGGTCAAATTCTTGATTGTAAGAGTTAGGAAACGGTTTACAATTTGCCAGAGCGGCACTGGAGAGCAGAGATCTCTCTGCCACTGGGTGCCCGAATTGAGGGCTGTATCCACTAAACACTATAGTGAAATGAAACAGGATTCTGTAATTTAGCTACTGTGGGTCACCATACCAAGACTCTGATGTATTACCCCGGAATTGGCCAGACTTTGCTATTTGCACCCAACAGAGATGCAGACAAGTAACTTCTCCCATCAGACCACCAAGGATCATGGAGTCCCTCCCTGGCCAAAGGTATGCCTTGGGGAAAGGGGAATAAACTTTAGTTTAGTTAGATTTTTTTTTTTTTTGCTAGTTAAAAAGATTTTGGAATTTTTTTAATACAACACTTCAGCCCCTATACCCACTGTAAAGCCTTTATTCCCCCCCCCTATATAGTCATCCACTAGTGCCCCTCTACCACAACTATGGCTACTACCCCCCTATTATAGCCTTTAGATACCCAGTACAGCTTTTATACCACCACTATGGCTACGATCCCCCCAAATATAGCCCCTAGAGCCACACTATAGTCACCCTCCTCCCATTGTAGACCCTATTGCCCTCCCAGTATAGCCCCAATTCAGCCACTGTCCCCCCACTACAGACCACCAAGGATCAGGGTGTCCCTCCCTGGCCAAAGGTATGCCTTGGGGAAAGTGGAATAAACTTTAGTTTAGTTAGATTTTTATTTTTTGCTAGTTAAAAAGATTTTGTACATTTTTAATACAACACTTCAGCCCCTATGCCCACTGTAAAGCCTTTATTCCCCCCCCCCTCCACTATAGTCCTCCACTATTGCCCCTCTACCACAACTATGGCCACTACCCACGTATTATAGCCTTTATATACCCAGTACAGATTTTATACCACCACTATGGCTACTATCCCCCCAAATATAGCCCATAGACGCCTACTATAGTCACTCTCCTCCCATTGTAGACCCTATTGCCCTCCCAGTATAGCCCCAATTCAGCCACTGCCCCCCTACTACAGTCCCTATACCACAACTATAGCCAATATCCTCTGTTACAGCCTCTATACCTTCGCAATGTCCACTATCCCTCCCACTAAAGCCACTACTCTCCCTCTCTAGCATCTATTCCACAGTACTGCCCCTATGCACACTCCTATATTAACCCCTATCCCTCCCACTACAGCACTTTTCTCCCCCTTGTGGAACACACAACAGTTTCAATCTGTCTTCCCTCAAGACACACAGCTGTCCCTAACACCCCCCTAAATACACAATACAGTCTCTATTTCCTAAACACATACAGTACAACCCTTATTCCCCCTCACACATACTACAGCCTTAATTGCTCAAGCACACTCTATGTCCTGCAATTTTCTTCCTAAATAAACCCTACTGCATATTTTCCCCCCAAAACACCCTGCTTTCCCTATACCCCAAAACACACTTTACAATTTTAACTTCTGCAATGAGGCAACAAAGTTGGTAGCAGTTGGGAGCTGAAAAATAAAGGAAAACAATGGGGCTGAATATCATAAGTTTGCATCCGAATGTTGCAACAATTGTTGTAAGCGTAGTAACTGCGTGTATTATACATACATACTGCTCTTATCTCAGCTAACCCAGCACGGCACGCACAGAGGAAATCTGTGATGGGTGAAGGCTGGACTGCATGACTGACTTGATACAATAAACCCACAAACTATTTTTTTTTGTCGTTGCATATCTGTATAAGGTCAGGAGTGAATAAATGTCACGGATAAATGGGACTCGTTCTGTTAGGAATGCAAATTCTGACTGCTCATAAAACAGTTCTGACTTTTCTTATTGTCTTCAAAGAGACCTGTATTCCAACACATATAAATATTTGCTGCTTAAAAATCCCCTGATCTCCTTTGAGAGATGCCCCACTTAAAATCAAAGTGACTCTTTGGTAGACACGATTAAATTTAATCATTTATATGTTCTATTTTTTTGTTCATTTGTTGTTCTTAAAATACATTTTAAAAAGGGGATTTTTATTGGAACTACTCTGAAAGACCTCTATTTCCAAAATGAATGATTCAGCTGCTCTTGCCAAATTAACTATTTTAGTGCAATGCAGTGCCAACATTGAGGGACAGACTTCTTCCTGCCCTCTGCGTACTCTGTGCAAACTGTTTGCTTTGTATAGTGTGCCACAGAGTTGTCCCAACAAATAATCTACGAATCTGTATGGCCTGGAATTGTGTACGTCCACTGATAGGCCAATGGGCATTCGTGAAGCATTTGCAAAGGTCATTGTGGTACCAGATGATCGGAAACCAGAAACGTGTACTGATCAATATTTCTAATTAAACAATCTATGATACAAATATCCAAGACAAGAAGAACCACCAGATCGGTTGATTCTGAGATTTTTTGCAAACTGTCTTTCTTATATTATAGCAATGAGTCTTTATTTATATATATTAATTACTGTAGTCTATAGACATTACAACATCATTGTTTGATCTCCTTAACTTCTTCGCAATCTTTTCCCCATTTCACTACATACCTGGTATGTTCAGATGGTGAAGCAACACAGGAGCTAGTAGCATAGAATTACCAGAATGTGTCTAGCAGAAACATTTGTGGCGGTGGTGTAAACGCAATATTCTGCTGAAATTGCAAATTGTTTGTAAACATAGTTTCAGTTTTCACTATTCATGAGTTCAAAATTTTCCTATAGTCCCTGTGGCTGGACCTGATTACCTTCTTTACTTGAGTATACAAAATGATAAAATTGTGCACTGGTGGCTTATTACTGGCACGGCAACGAGAGACAAGTACGAACCCATACCAATATAGTATGAATCTATGTTTCCACCAAATCTTGTAACCATCTTATGTTATAATTAAATAACTTTCAAATTCCTCCTTAGAAAATCAAGGATTAAATAGATCCTGTCATTTATTTCCAATATGAACAGAGAGGATCTAAGCATGATAAGAGAAGCCTCCTACCATTGAAAGAAATGACATTTTAATTAATTTTCTGTCACTCCAGTGTCTACATGTTATCGTTTGTAATCATGATCTGTGTTTATAGAGGTATTTCAACCTCAGGAAAGAAAAAAAAAGATTAAAATTTTTTTAGACTGGTAACAAAATTCCATTCTTCATTGGATCTGTTAATTAAAATAAATATGGATTTCCCTTAATTGTATTTTGATTGTTTTCAATTTGTTTTCCTTCATGCATGTTTAAGATGGATAGTAATTATGCATATTCGGTGTTATTTTTCAGCATGCTGTCAGACTGTGTACAATAAGCTTCACTAAATCATGTATCTGCAATTCTAAATCACGTATCTGCAATTCTAAAGCACGTATCGGCAGACACAGCAATTCTTTTATTGTTTAAGATTGGGAATTGCTGTGCAAACTGCAGAAAAACAGATTGACCAAGATGGGTTAGAATATGCTCCAAGTGTTACTATTATTTCCACTGGATAAGAATGAGAAAACAGGGGGCTGGCTGGACTCAACTGAATATGCATAAATAGGGTGCTGCTGGGAGACAATTTATACAATAAAAAAAAAAATCCAGGGCACTCCATTATCCCCTAAACAGCAACTTTAGTGCTGATAGATTTCATTTTTGTTTTAGTTTTTTTAGTTTTTTTTAATCAAAGCTAAAAATAATGGGGGTTTAGTTACATTATATGATCATACATTGCATAAGCTTGCCACAACGTCAATGTACCCCATCTTTGGGAGGTCCTACTCTGCCCAACGCTCAAGAACGTCTAATTTCATACAGTTTGGCTGTTCCTTTTAAGACTTTTACACTTTCTTTTATTCTATTTTATTTCTTATTTTATGTGTTTTATTGGATATTTTATCCTTGTTAATATTTTGGTATATTCCAATTTTTATTAGGCGCAACCTTACTCTCTTTTACTACCAGCCTAGTGTCTGCTTCATGAGCTACTTACTTGGGGGGAACATTCCCTCTAGAGTTCTCTGCAGTACGAGGCCAAATAGGGCCCTGGGATGAGGCAAGAAGTTGGCTTATGCAATGTATGATCATATAATGAAACCAAACCTCCATAATTTTTTTGCCTAGATTAGGTGTTTAACCCCTTAAGGACACATGACATGTGTGACATGTCATGATTCCCTTTTATTCCAGAAGTTTGGTCCTTAAGGGGTTAAAAAACAAAAAACAAAAAACTAACTAAATCTGTCAGCACTGAAGTTGCTGTTTAGAGGATAATGGAGTGTTCTGGATTTTTTTTTTTTTTCCACTGGATAGGAATGGGAAAAATATTGGAAATTTTAGGACTGGTTCTATACAGGCAAAATGGGTTATGCTCACTAGCTATGGGTTTACCAAAATTCAGACTTACAATATCTCAGATAAATTGCTGAATCAAGAAGAACTGACATTACCCAACCCAATGATCTGGAGCATTAATAAGTTATATTATGAGGACACTGGGTTTTTCTCTTGTTTTTGGAAACTTGGGTTCTTATTACCCAACTCAATATTTTATTGAAGCAGTCTTTTATAGAAGCTTAAAGCTGTGTTTTGACTCCTTACTAGAGCCTTCATCAACCATTTGCATGTGTGCGTCCCCCTCTCTGGTTTGGATACTGAGAAGGATGAAAGCCTGAGTTGACCCCGTCGGGTATCAAAGGTATTCTACAGTTGGCAAATTATTGAACTGAGTTAAAAACCCAGTCTTAATAATGGTCTAGATCTTTCACAGTATAACCGCTCCTTCTAAAAAGCAGAATTTATGTGTTTTTAATCATACTGTTTCCATTATTTTGCAGCTTTGACATTCTCCAGTAGAAACCCACTTTAAATGGACTCTATAGGCACCCAGAACACTTTATCTAATTGAAGTGGTCGGGGTGAAGTGTCCCTGTCCCGTTAACCCTGCAATGTAAAACATTTCTCTTCCAGACAGCCAGTAGAGGTGCTTAATGATCCCTGATGGAGTTTAACTCTGTGAAAAGACATTGAATGTCCTTACACTTTATATGAGGATGTCGCAGGAGGAAGGAGCTTCACAGCTGGAAAGGGTTAAGTTAACAAAGGACTTTTAACCCTTAATTTACAGGGTTGGACAGGGCGGACCTAAAGAAGTAGGGACAGGGACCCTATAGCATTAGGAAAATAAGTTTGTATTCCTAACACTAAAGCGTTCTTTTAAAGGCATCAGAGCTGAATTAAAGAAAGACTCCTTGCACCATTACAACGTCTTCAAAATTAATTACAACGTCTTCAAAATTAAGTTGTTAAAGTGCCAAGAGGTCCCTGGCACCTGCTTATTTTTTGGGGTTAAATCTTTCATAAACAGTTTAACCTCAAAGTCTTCTCACCAGTGCCATTTAGTTCTGCCCCGTTCTTCTTCTGCTCTCAGATTCTTTAAACAGGTCAAGTCTTGTATTTGTGAGAGTTTCAGTTTACGGTCCAAGAAATTAGTAACTCCTCATTCATAAAAACTGTTTAAGAAGAATATCTCAAGCTGCTTTGTGAATGGGGAGCTACAGATTGATGTAGAGCATCACCTGGCCTTCTCAGCCAATCAGGAGTGCCCCTGTTTGCAGCAATCCGAGGCTTCCTGTTTGAAGAAGCAGAAGAACAGTGGCAGAGCAAAGACATTTTTTTTAACCGTTCCTGTCACCATAAGAGGTTCATCCCAATGAAGTTATCCTGATGCCTGGAGGCATCCTTTAAGTTCACCTTACACGCCTAGGCAAGATGCCGGATTGCAATTTCCTCCCCTCCTGAGCCCTGGGCTTTGTTCTAAGAGTGTTGTTTGTGCGTGTGTAGTGACTGAGTGTTGCAATAGTGTGTGGAGGTCTGTGTGTGTGAGAATGTGTGTAGTGGTTGAGTTTTGTATGTGCAGGAGAGTTGAGTGAGGCGGGAGTGTGTCTGTGTGCACTGGTGGAATGCTGTGTGTGATGTGGCTGAATTTCATGTATCAAGGATTCTAGCTGTAAGCGTAGTCCCTGCCTTTCTCTGATGGACTGGTGAATGAACATTGAAGCACTGGATCCCAAGAGGTCCAGTGGGGGAGCGTTGAGGTCTGCATCAATATTAGATCCGGGCCACTTTAACAGCTTCCCTTGTGGTCAAAGGGTTGAATTAATTCTCCCTGGAGCATTTGAGCCAAGCAAAATATTTTTTAGATCTACCACGGCTGAAAGAGGGCAACCTCACAGCCAGATCTGGAGCTCCAGGCCCTTCCAGAGATTTTTGAACCTAAGCACCACCTATACCGGATTGTGGACAATATGGCTCTGCAATTAACTGTGATGTAGGTGAAGGTCTTGCCAATTATTTATATAGAGAGGTAAATGTGACACTGCAATCGTTTAGTAATAATTACAACAAAGGGGTACAGACTCGTGGATTTCCAAAAGGGTTTGTTATTTATTTATTACTAAAAATAATCTCTAGAGGACTGAGCCTGTCTGCTGTAGTGCAGATGGCACTGATGTGTGACAGAGCCCCAGCACAGAATTTCATTTCCATTTCAATGTGTGGCTAACACTCAAAATCTAACAGCCTTTTTTTCTCCGAACCTTCGACCTTATTAAGACTGAAAATCTGTTAAAAAGACTCATTTCAACATAAAAGATTGGGTTGGGAGGCAAGATCAAATGTACCTCTTGCATATTCTTCATTAAAAGCAAAAAGCAAGGGAAACCAGCATATGATACCTTGATTGTCACAGTGGTTCTATGCCGATATTGACTCATTAACCTATAAATTCGTCCATTCTCTGCCAGTCAAGCACTTAAAAACAGTTATGGTAAATGTAAGCTGACACAAGTTAAAGAGACAAGTCTGGACGATCCGGCCACTTTGCACCCTTGAAAACCTACCTCTGTTCTTGTTTCCTCTCTATGAACATAAAACCTTACGTTATATGTTAAATCTTTTCATGAACTACATTAATAGCCATTATTTCTTTTCCTATCACAATGCCCCACCTATTGTAGGTTTTATACGGCATATTTTCTCACGAATGCAAGTTATTTTAATTATGTTGGGAGGTCCTTATAGGAGGATCAGTTGTACATACAGTGAAGGGAAAAGAAAGTACACCCTCTTTCTATGGTTCATGTCAGTACGTAATAAAAATCTTGAAACATCAATAAACATTGCAGTGTGGCGAACAGAAAAATTTGCTGCAAAATTTAGCCAAAAAGATGCTAATTTGTAAAAATTCTCTAAATCAGCTTTAGTTTTCAGATCACTGCAATTTAGTATTTAGCGAATGAAACGCATATAGAGTTATTTCCTAAAGTGAGGATTTAACGTGAAT
The DNA here is from genome assembly GCA_933207985.1 of Pelobates cultripes. Classification (NCBI taxonomy): domain Eukaryota; kingdom Metazoa; phylum Chordata; class Amphibia; order Anura; family Pelobatidae; genus Pelobates; species Pelobates cultripes. Next base: position 134,791,090 of record OW240918.1, on the reverse strand, counting down.
TTAAAATGAATTTCAAATTTAACGTCAACATAGCCTAACTGGAACAATTTTCATGAAATTAGCCGTTTTAAGAAACGTTCATCATACAAAGTAATAGAACTGCATTTAGCCAATAATAACTGTTTCATTAATCCATAAAGCCAGCCAGTCTGGAGACAAAGCATCATGGGAATATATTCCACAGCATGTAGTCCAGGGGTCCCTCAAAAGGAGAATCCCCAGATGTTTTAAAACTACAGCTTCCATGATGTTTTGTCATTCCAAAAGCATTCTAGAGGCATGCAAAGCAACATGGGAGTTGTAGTTCTACAACATCTGGGGATCCACTTTTTGGGCATCCATGATGTAGCCAGTTTGCCTGATCAGAGAATGGGAAATGTAGTTTAAAAAGCATACAAAATGAATCAACAGCTACACAATTAGCCATGGCTAACAGACTCTACTCCATTAGCAGTCTGTGCAGCCCTTTTTCTAGCCACAAGGAGGCAGTAAAGGCGTAGAATTTCAGAATCTGTTCTACAATATGTAAAAACATACATTTCCCATGCCACAACTTTACAACAGGAAGAAAGGTTACATTTTCATAGATTAGGACCCACATCTGAGATTAGGCTATGGAAACATTGGTGGGGGAGGGACAGAGAGAGGTTTAGTGAGATTACGTGGTAAAAGAGTCCCATATTCTAAAAGGGGAATACTCTACATGAATATCGTCACAACTTCCGTGAAACGGACGGGTGAATTTCAAGTTTAAGCTAAAACGAGTGAATTGAATACAAATTACTTTGGATTTTTTTCCGATTTGGATATTTTTGCACAAAATATTTTGACATTCTCTTTAGATTCCCAACAAATTCCAATTTAGTAAATGACTATGAAAAATATCTTCCGATAAAGTTCTGTGTAGTATATTTAAACCCAAGGAATGCATATAATCTCATGGTCACCTGGGAACCATTCAATAAATTAATAATCGTCAATTTCAGCACAAGCACTCTCTGCTTATCCCTGTCACCCAGGTTGGACGGAATAGGTATTTATAACACAGAAGTGAAATGTATGTAGAAACATGGTGGCTGACGAGGAGTGGGGGAGAGGGGGGAATTCTGTTTGGCTGAACGAAAAGCAAGGCTGAGATTTTTTTGCAATTTAACTATTTTGACCTTAAATTGTAAATTCATTTTGAAATCACTTTTTGAGTTCTCACTTTAGCGAAAAACCCTGAGTCTTTACATCATGACCACTACACTGAGTAAAGTGGTTATGGTGCTTAGAGTGCCCTTTCAATGCATGTTTATTTTTCATCAGGTCTCTCAGACGATTTGCAAAAATCTATATATTTAGCTCATTGTGCAAGCTGAAGGTTCTAAAACAGTTCTGTTAATATCAGAATTCCTTACTGTTCTGGCATGTCTGATAAGGTATGGCTTTGATTTCACGTGCCCATATATATATGCTCTCAGGCTCATATTGTAAGCAAGTTACTTGTCAGCTCTATTGCCAAAATCTGGACATTTTCAGAATACAAGGAAACATTTCACAGTGATTTATTTTCTGATCCTTCATTACTATGAAGCTGTAGGCATAGTTCTTTTAGGCCAGCCATCAATCAGTAGTTACCCTACTTTGCTTCTCAGGCAGGTAATTCTATTCTATAAAGTATAAGATGCTATTCTGAGATAGGGTATAGCATAGCAATAGAAAACAGGGATTGGGGGTGGGGGTGTGTGTGTGTGTGGTGTTGTGTGTGTGTGTGTGTAAAAAAACAGTTGTGAGGAGATATATAACTATATATAACTATTTACCCGCTAGTGCTGCCTGCGTGTCATAGAAATGAACAGATGGGCGAAATTCAGTGATCAATGGAAATTTTCACAGAATTTCGCCTGAATTGATTAGACGAGACTGAATGTTTTTTTCGGTTCCACCAAACGAACGAAAACAATGAAAATGTTGTTAATGCACGTGTGTACTAGTTATGTGTGTGTAAATTAAGGGCTAGTAATACACAAACCATGAGCTAGTTTGAGACAGTTGTCAATCGTTTTCCTTTCTGTAAAAAAAAAAAAAAGAGCATGCGTAATCATTTTAGGGTTATTTAGGGTTATTCAAAGTGAACTCAAAGAGAATTTTACAATCCAGGTCACAATTGTTGAATTGGAAAAATTCTCTCTCTTTCAGTTTGGCTATTTTGGCCTTTGGCAATTCTCACTTTACTATATAAAACTATCTGTCTTATTTATTTATTTTTTGTCTATGAAATGTTTTATACGTGATTCGAAATTCGGCTTTATTTTTTGCGATATTTAGCCTTTGCTGAATATTCATCAAATCCTCTTGTGTTTGTATCCAAATTAAAGGCAATTAACTTGGTGTAATTATAAATGCATTTAGAGACACATTGCTGCCTCTATTTTAGGATGCACCGCTGAGTGCCTCTCGTTAAAATGTATGTGTTACGGTTTAGGAATCTACGGTAATTTTCTACCATAACATTCAAATGCTTAATGCTATATCGTTCTCTAGGCTGGTTTGTCAAAGTTCCTGTATCCCTTTTTGAATAACCACATCTAATATTATTTATTCTGTGTGCATTTATGAAGGACAGATTTACAATGTGACAATGACACATTTAAAGTTTTAAGTTTTAATTTCCATGAGTTGCATTACAGATCTGCATTTTATAGTTCAGAAAAGTGTAAATCGGGGGGAGCAATGGGGCTCCTCTGCTGCACTCGCCCACTCCGCCATCGAAGACGTCAGCATGTATACTGGTGTATTTCGCAATCTCATCCAATCCGATGCTTCTCATAGAGGTTGCAACAAGGTATATTTATATGTATAAGTGCCAATTTATACTAATATACTTTTTAAACTTTTTGTAAAATAAGAAAAAAAATAAAGAAGACACAATCTCATAAAGATCTTCATCAAGCTAAAAAGTGCTTAAGGTGTGTAAAGTGTTCCTTTAAAGGTACACTATAGTCACCAGAACAACTACAGCTTCAGAGAAAATGCAGTGTTTACATTACAGCCTAGGGATATCTCCACTGGCCACTCCTCAGATGGCTGCTAGAGGTGCTTTCTGAGGCATGGATGCACAGTGTGACTGCCATTCAGTGTCTCCACCCTCTGCATGCAGACACTGAACTTTCCTCATAGAAATGCATTGATTCAATGCATCTCTATGAGGAGAAGCTGATTGACCAGGGCTCTGTTTGGCTTGTGCTGGCTCTGCCCCTGGTCTGCCTCCTTGACAGTCTCAGCCAATCTTATGGGAAAGCATTGTGATTGACTCAGAGAATCACTTCTGATGATATCAGCCAAGCAGGCAGATCAGAGGCAGAGCAAGCTGCAGACTTGAATTCAAGTAAGATTTTACTATATTTAGGGCGACAAGCGGATGCCAGAGGCGCTAGATGGTGTTATTAACACTAGAGGGTCAGGAATACATGTTTGTGTTTCTGACCCTATAGTGTTCCTTCAAGCTCCATAATAGGAATAGATCACTGATGTAGTTATAGTTACCATTGTATAATATGAGATCTTGGTCTGCTAATCTGTTTCTGATACCGCATGAATCTGTACATAAAATAAACAAGTCTCTGGCATATGTTTGTTGTGAGGACATGAACATTTTAGTGCTGTTTCATTGGTCCTTGGACCTCCTTTTACTAAGCTACTGCTTTGATAAATCACAATATTTGTACAGGTTTACCCACAAAAGGCGTTTGATTCACTTAATCTTTAGTTGTAGAGGAATGCACAGTATTAGCGTAAAAAAAACCCATAGTTTGAGGGATTTTTATAGTTTGGTTATTTTACTCTAAAATGTGTCATTTGCTTGTTTGTTCTCCATTATTTTGGTTTTAGAACCAAACGACACGCCAAGAAAGCAACATTTTTAAAATGACATATTGGTGTGCTTTTGTCATATGGTTTCAAAAGTCAGTCCGAGGCTACACATTTATGTCAGTCTTGTACTTCAAAGTGCAATGCATTAGCTCCTGCAGACTTGAACTTTTGTGGGCGCATTAATACCTGCTGATTTTTGCATTTATACAAGTGTTCGTTGTAGATGCATGTGGGCAATATTATTAACACTCTGTGATACTTTTTTAACAACTGTAAATGTAACAAAAGAACAGTTTCATACAGAATGTACAGACTGTGGGGTTTGTCCACTAAATAGTGAATGATAGTGAAATAAGCACTGATTTGCAAAACACAGGCTGAAATAATCAATCAGTAATGATAGAGGCATTGGAGAAGTTTCCCAAATCGACTACTTTTGTCTTCTTCAGAAATCTCAAAGGCTGCAAACAGAGATCATTTGAGTGCACTGCATCTGCTATTTACTAATAGAAAATGCTGTATTTAAAATGCTATCGGATAAACCATAACTATCACTAAATATAAAGAACGATGCTTTTATGATGCGTTTCTCAGCCTTTTTTGCTCCTTAACTCCTTCACTACAGAGATCTTTTCATTAAAAAATACCAAAAAACAAAATGTATTGGAAACACGGCATGTATAGTAACTACTTATATTTAGCAGAAAACTGCAATTTCTTGTACGGACTATGGTTTAGGAAAAATCTGTAAATTTCCATCACTTTTCAATCCTTATCAGAAATTCTAAGATGCGTAGAGTATTCATGACTAATTATATGATAATAATGTGGTATTGCTGGATATTGAATACTCCATTCAGTTTGTGAAAAAATAGTAGATTGCATAAATTTACCTTTTAAAAAACGTACAGTTCTTATGAAAAGAAAAAAAAATATAGAGTATACTCTGCTAATGTATGTTTGCAAGGAATATGCAGACATTTGTGGACATGTAGGTTCTATTAGTGCTTCGGTTAGATTATCCTATAGACTAATTATTTACACCTTGCTATGATTATTGGTTTTACGAGGATCATGATCCTCCCAGCATAAGAGCAATTTGAAAGGTGTAAAAATGTGTTTACCATAACGTATGCTATTTAAAGAATCTTAAACCAGTGAATAAATCATTTAAAGGGACACTATAGTCAGCTAAACAACTTTAGCTTAATGAAGCAGTTTTAGTGTATAGATCATGCTTCTCAGGTTTTACTGCTCAATTCACTGCCCAGGGCCGTCTTTAATAACGAATGGACCCTGGGCAAGTGTTTGCTTGGGCCCCCTGTGCCCTGCCGCTCTCGCCCCTCACTCCCTGGTATGCAATCACGGCATCCATCCCAACGCAGTGGCGGTACTAAAGTAGAATGAATTTTATTGGGACCCCCAATTGCAAGGTTGGACTAAAGGTAGAACCCCATCTGTCGTGCAACTCCAACAATGCTTTGACAGCTGGGACTCTACCAATTTCCCATGCTTGCAGGGTTGTATTTAGCACTGAGCCATGTTAGTATGTTTGAATGTAAGCATGTGTTTGTATGGAGTATGTTTGTGTGAATGTGTTTGTATGTGGTACTGGAGTTTGAATGCAAGTGTGCATTTATGTGTAGTGTTTGTTTTTGAATGTAGGAGTGTGCTTGTATGTAGTGTTGACGTTTCAATGCAGGAGTGTGTTTTATATGTAGTGTTGAAGTTTGAATGGAGGGGTGTATTTGTATTTAAAGTTGCGGCTCAGATGCACAGGTACACACTCTGACGCACAAGCAGATACACAGATACATACACTGACTACATACAGATAAACAGGCACATACACTGACAGACACACTGACACAGGTACATATATTGACACACACACAGACACATACACTGGTAGACGTACTGACAGACATACTGACACAGGCACATATACAGACATACTGACACACAGACACATATACCGACATACTGACACACACACACAGACACATACACTGATCAACATACTGACACACATACACTGACAGAAATACTGACACCCACACACTGACAGATATACTGACACCCACATACACTGAGAAATACTGACACACACACAGGCACATACACTGACACACACAGACTGATATACTGACACACACACACAGACATACTGGCACACAGACAGATATACTGACACATGCATGCACATGCACTACGCACAGACATACTGACACATACACATACTGACACACACAGATATACACACACACATATACTGACACACAGACAGACAGACATACTGACACACACACACACAGACATACTGGCACACAGACAGATATACTGACACATACATACACATGCACTAACAGACATACTGACGCACTGACAGACATACTGACACATACACATACTGACACACACAGATATACACACACACATATATACTGACACACAGACAGACATACTGACACACACACACAGACATACTGACACACGCACAGACATGCTGACACACACATACACTAACACACAGATACACTAACACACAAACACACACACACACTAACACACACACACACTAACACACATACACTAACACACATACACTAACACACATACACTAACACACAAACACTAACACACAAACAAACACACAAACACTAACACGCACATACACTAGCTTGCACATACACACACACTAACACACATGCACAAACACACACACTAACACACAAACACACACACTAACCCACATAAAACACACACATACATACACTAACACACACATACACTAACACACACATACACTAACACGCACAAACACATACACTAACACACACAGAAACACACACACTAACACACATACACTAACACACTGAACACACACATACACAAACACATACACTAACACACACATACATACACTAACACACACATACACACACACACAAACAAACACACACATACACATACACTAACACACAAACACACACACACTAACACACACATACCAAACACATACACACTAACACACACATACACACAAACACACTTTTTTTTTAAATGTAATCCCCCCAGCCTCCTTACCTTTTGGAGTGCTGGGGGGATTCCCTGGGGTCCAGTGGTGCTGCTGGGCTCCTGGGCGGGTGGCCGGTCGGGCAGGAAGGCGGGCGCGCGAGGGAGCACTCACTGCTTCCTCTTCAGCTCCCTCGCGCGCCGCGTAGGGATGCCGGCGCCGGAAGATGACATCATCTTCCGGCGCCGGCATCAGTGCGGTGCGCGAGGGAGCTGAAGAGGAAGCAGTGAGTGCTCCCTCGCGCGCCCGCCTTCCTGCCCGACCGGCCACCCGCCCGCCGGGGTCAGCGGGGCCCACGGGGCAGGTGCCTCGGGCCCCCCAAGAGAAACTGGGCCCGGGGCAGCTGCCCCGTTTGCCCCGCGTTAAAGATGGCCCTGTCACTGCCATTTAGGAGTTAAATCACTTTGTTTCTGTTTATGCAGCCCTTGCAACACCCCACCTGGCTCTGATTCATACAGCCTGCATGAAAAAAAACTGGTTTCACTTTCAATCAGATGTAATTTACCTTAAACTATTTTATCTCTTTCTCTGCAAATTGAACTTTAATCACATACAGGAGGCTCTTGCAGGGTCCAGCAAGCTATTAACATAGCAGGGGATAAGAAAATCTACATTTATCAGAACTTGCAATAAAGAAAGGATAAACTTTAGATGACTCTTTACAGGAAGTGTTTAGGAAGGCTGTGCAAGTCACATGCAGGGAGGTGCAACAAGGGTTCATAAACAAAGTGATTTAACTCCTAAATGACAGATAATTGAGCAGTGAGGCTGCAGGGGCATGTTCTATACACCAAAACTGTTTCATTAAGCTACAGTTGTTTTGGTGACTATAGTATCCCTTTAACACCTTAAGGACCAAACTTCTGGAATAAAAGGGAATCATGACATGTCACACATGTCAAGTGTCCTTAAGGGGTTAAAATCATCTGTGAATCGTATTAACATGTTTGTTTCATAAGAAGCTCTGTTTTCTTCTAAATTTATATCAGTTATTCAGTTCACGCATTGTAAAGGCAGGACAAACATGACAAACGAGGAGGATAAATAGAAACATTGTTTAAAGGGACACTTCATTGGAATAAAGTTGTGATGGTGCAAGGACTTCAGCCCGGTGCTGGCCAGCTCTGCTCCTCCACTTCAATTTGAGTCCGATTCTTTATCAGGAAGCAGTGGACTGGGCGCCGCTGATTGTAGCTCCTTATTCACAAAACAGAGAGAAAACGATACATACGTTCCCCTTTAACTTATTCACAGCAGTGATACTGATGATGCATTTCACAGAAACAACGCGAAGGCTTTGAATTCAGGATGGATCGATGAGAAATACAATGAGCTATGAGCAATGAGCTGAAAATTTTAAATGGGGATGAGAAATTTTAATTTAATGAGAAATGTGTTGAAGCAATAATTCATGAAAACTCTTTATAATTAGTGGAAAATGTCTATTTGTTCATAACAATGAGATACTTTGACATAAAGTCAGGTTGGAAGATCTGAAAATTTAATTTAAAATGAGCTGCTGAAGATGAATTCCTTTCCAGATTTGAATTTATCTAGACACAAATTCGGGGTGAATAAGTTAAACTACGGAATTCTTCAGAGAGAAGACCTATTTTATCCCATTACAAAAACCTTGGACTCTACGAGAACTGCTGTTAACAGGCCAAATTAGATCAATTGAAGCTTTTATTTGAACATGGCTATGTATACAACCCACTGCCAACTGTGTCAAGACAATGTGTATCTTACGTATTGCTTGGAGTCTAATGAAAGCTGCATAGCAACAAATGCCTGTTCTTCAGGCTCTTCACATGTAAATAGAAAGTCCTAGCTTTTTGGATATGGTCATTGTAAATACTATGACTCAGACAGAAATGAGATTTTGACAAACTTTACTGCATGCATTTCCAAATTATTCAAATACTGTTAATAAAACCTACCAAATTATTTATCTACAGAAGTGTATGGAAGTAAGTCTAATGGTTTTTTTCTAGATAAATGATTTGGAACATTTTCCTAACAGTAGTCAACTATTATTTGACATGCTCCCTCATGAGTTACTGTGGTGGACCCGGGCCTATTCTCCTACTTTTTTCCCGAATGCACTATAATCACCCTGGCTTTGTACCTTCCCTTCTATCGAATAGTCCAACCGGGCAATCATTCGGCCTCAAATCAGCCGAATGGTCCCCAGCAGCACTTGGCCACCCACCGCCTGGAACTATAACTCGGACACTCTACACTCCTGTGCCCATTCACTTTTGCCCCCTATTTTACCCCACTTCCCAACCTGCCTGGAGAGCACCCTTTCATGTGCCTGCAGGAGCTCCTGACAATTGACTGCCCAGCTGCAAGGACATTTCCCCTGGAACTATTTTCGGATCGAACTTTGGTAGCGGCCGGTCAAAACGTTATCCTGGGGGCGATTTGGCTACACACCATGTATCTGGGACCTACTTACCACCTTGGGTGTTCAGATCAGAGCTATCCGGGGATACATAACATGTTGGTTCCTGCTTGTTTTTATTGTGTTTTGGGTTATTTTGTATGTGGTACCTTCTGCGTCCGGAAGATAATTAGTTTAACCACTATCTGGCTGAACCACCTCCCAGACACAGAGGCGGCTGAGTGGGCTTAGCTGTATGTGAATTGAGACCCCATGCTGGAGGTCAGTGTAAAAAATCATATGTACTCCAAGAACTATGCGTCGTCGAGTTACTAAGAGGAATAGAGCTATTCACTAACAGCGCTTGTTTCAGCTTCGAGAGAATTCAGTGGAGATACCTATGTCAGGTATTGCAGCTCTGCAACAGTTACCAACTGTCCCATCCAAAAATTCATTAATTTATTTTCTTAAAGACCAGCATTGGATTAATTATGTTATAACAAACCAGCCTTCAAAGATTCCGAAACAGAATGTTGCACTCAGGTGTAGCTTGCAGGTCTGATTAGAGCTACGAAATTCTATACTGACATTGGGTCTTAGGAACCAAGACATGAATGATAAAATATTATTGGTCTTTAACAGGTTATTAAATGTTGGAAGATGATTGCTGTGTGCCCAGGAGTTCCTAGAATTAAATTTCTGCCTTGTATGTGTAATTGATGTCAAAAGTCGCTACTCATTGCTTTGTTTAACTTTTTATTTCTTTCCAATTTCTGTATAGTGTAAGGGGCCTCTATTTTATAATGAGCCTCTATTTTCAGCACAAAAGGAAATGTTGAAAGAATGTATTGATTACCTTTTGTTTTTACACATCTATTTAATCCTCCAGGAGCAGGCAGAAAGGAATGAAGTACATTATCAGCTTATTTTTGCAAACAAAGGAAGGACAGTTTGCTCAGCCTACAGTTTGATGTTTGGATTTGTCAAACAATTGATTGTGATCATTTGCACACAAACTATAATTTTTAATCATTAACCCTTTCATCACAGAGGACACAGATTCTGTTGCACTCCTTAGATTGTCTAAATACCGCTTTCTGTATTTCCTGATTTAACGAACTGTTACTTAACCCCTTAAGGACCAAACTTCTGGAATAAAAGGGAATCATGACATGTCACACGTCATGTGTCCTTAAGGGGTTAAAAGCTAAAGCTGAGCCATATCACTGTGTCAAGGTTATAACTCAGTCTCACTTCTCCCCAAAATGTGTTTTGAGTTGGTTTGACAAAAACTGGACCTCTCATTGGCTCCTATAGCTGATCATTTACCTGCTCTACTAATTATGTGGATATTACACTGTTGGTGGCCAGTCACGGTCATGGCTTCCTCCCTTCTGACTTGTTGGGCTCTACTTATTTAACCCCTTGAGATGCCATGCCCTACTCAAAACCAGCTGCAGCTCCACTCACCAACAAGGACTGAATGGGAACTGCAGCTATAATCATGACTGACATGTTTTTTTCTAACACACTTATCAGTGGTCTTAAGAATTCCAATAGATTGTTTGTTTGTTTTTCGACAAAACCTAGAGTGGCTGCCATCCTGCCTGCCCCTATGGATCAGCCTTCACTGACACTGCTGCTCTTTCAACTAGGATTCGGTCCAGTTGGGTCAACAGTGATGGGTTGAAACCGCCGAGGATAGGTTAGCTCATTGTTCGTCCCTTGATTTCGCTCTATCCCTATCTCTAGGATTATGACACCATCTGTCTCTCTTACGTCTGTAACTGAATGACTTCTTGAAAATGTTTCTTCTTTGAGCTCTAACCTTCTATAGCTAGCCTCCCATAGATGATGTCATTAAGCCTTTGTCTGTAGCTTGCTGTCTTCATATAATGTCTGCTTTTGACCTTTCTTTCACTCCATAAGCAAGAACGTTGCTTACATTCTGGAATATAATACAACCAGAGTACTTGTTCACCACTCAGTATCTCATATCGAGATGCATGCAAATCACTTTTCATTGGGTCTTCGCAAGTTACCTTCTTACAACCAGAAATAAAAAAAATGATGACACCAGATTTGTCTTCCTTAATAACCACTCGTCTCACACCTTCCTTCTGTATCAACCCTTACACCGGCTTCCTACATCGTTCAGGATTAAATTTAAAGTCAAATGCTTCACACCTCTCTACCCCAATCTTCTTATCCCCATTAATCAATAAATTCATTATCACTGACTTTTTGCAATGTTGCCTACTATAATTGCTCCCTTTTCATGCTTCCACCTTCAGCGGTCATCTACAGGTCTTCTCTAAAGAAAGTCCATCTTTGTAGAATTATTGATGGACCTAACTTGTCTTGTCAGAGTACATACACATCCACCTAGACTAGCACATATAAGTAGTAACGTTGTCACCTCTTAGTCCAAAATGCAAAGTGTGTTTTGGCACATTTTCGCTTTACAGCAAATGTACCGTTCTGCAGACTGTGATGAAAACAAATGCATTTTTTTTTCTATATTACACATAAAAAGTAGTTTTCGCTCCATGCAATTCGGACATTGCTGGAGTTGCTCCTTCAACCTTGGAGAGAGTCTTACACTTTATAAATGAAGCAAACAGAATTTTACTCTCATCGATAATCTTCCTGTGTGATATGGAATGAGGAGATTAGTCTACTTAAAATTCTCCTAGTCGGATAAAACCTTCAAACGCTGAGTCCACACCTTTGATTTGCTAGTAATGGGGAAAAAAATAGCAAGTCAGAGTTCCACTGTCTGATAGTAAATTGTATTTCTGTCTACTTATTTATGTATCAGCTGTATGAGTACTTGCTATGCATTTGTTCAAAAAAAGGGAAACAGGCTATTTAAAATGTATGGGTTTAGCTAACGTAGCTAAAGAAAGCAATCTGTCATATAATATTTCCTACTAACAAATGACTTGGGTCTTTCGGATCACTGAAAGAATTATTTCAAGGCCAGGGCTCTGTCAACCAGCTGTCAAATATTCTGGGGAAATAAAAATATAACAGTGTATCGCATACATCTAAAGTATACCAATTAACTAATAAAAAAAAAATCAGTGAAAAAATAAATAAACCAGCAGATATGGGAAATTTCCAAGTAGGTTGACCCATGAATTTTATAATACATTACCACTTTCACGGCTTATAATGATGTTCTGCAGAACAAGCCACCTATTTTAGTATCCATATCCATATAATATGGGACATGGAATCCTTAACTCATCAGGTTTAAAATGTCTCATTACAGTTTTACAGACCAATGAAAACAGGTTTTATTTGTCCTTATAGGAATCTGATCCTTAAAGACCCTTCTTTACAGAAACATAGAATGTGACGGCAGATAAGAACCATTCGGCCCATCTAGTCTGCCCAATTTTCTAAATACTTTCATTAGTCCCTAGCCTTATCTTATAGCTAGGATAGCCTTATGCCTATCCCACGCATGCTTAAACTCCCTCACTGTGTTAACCTCTACCACTTCAGCTGGTAAGCTATTCCATGCATCCACTACCCTCTCAGTAAAGTAATACTTCCTGATATTATTTTTAAACCTTTGCCCCTATAATCTAAGACTATGTCCTCTTGTTGTGGTAGTTTTTCTTCTTTTAAATATAGTCTCCTCCTTTACTGTGTTGATTCCCTTTATGTATTTAAATGTTTCTATCATATCCCCCGTCTCATCTTTCCTCCAAGCTATACATGTTAAGATCCTTTAACCTTTCCTGGTAAGTTTTATCCCGCAATCCATGAACCAGTTTAGTAGCCCTTCTCTGAACTCTTTCAAAGTATCAATATCCTTCTGGATACACTGCGTACTGGGGTTGTCCTACTCATTGCTGACAGGGAGGTATTACACATCTAAGTAGGGAATGTCTTTTTGGGCACAGGTTGGGTAATGGGTAATTTCCCAGGAAGTTACACAGCTGAATAAAATATTTAAAATCACATTGAATTTGTGTTATGTTTTATATTAATGTGATGCTTTGTTTACGTTTAAATATTTATTAAATATTTAGCAAATTACATCACATGCCAGTTCAATCAGGACAAAACCGGGGCAGGACAAGATTAAAAATATTGGAGATTATATATATATATATAAAATGTATCATGTTCTTAAAAGTGGTGGAAAACGTTGAAATTGGGTAAAGTGGGAGGAGTTAGGAATGCAATGTGCATGCTGGTTCCATTTGTTTCCGTGTTGACTGACTCACTTATAGTACTTTAGATCATTTTTCAGTACACAGCACCTCTTTTTATACATAACCCCCATTCATTTCTCATACTTTCTGCTGACTGCGTTAAATATATGAAATAAGTAAACATAATGTTACAGATTCTAGGGCAGTGACAGTCTCTCTGTAAGAATTTAGAGTTAGCCACTATGATGGGAATTGTCAGGAATTCTAAAGTGAATTTTAAACGTGTGAAATAATTTTAGCTTGGAAAGATGTGGATATGGTGAACTTGCAGAATCTTTCTAAAGCATTACTTTTGACTAAATATTTCCATTTGTTTTTCAATTTACTACAGTTCAGTGTGGTGACACAATCAGCATGACCTTTAACCTCGCAGAGACCCCTCACTCATATGCCATCTGAGAATTATGGGAGTTGTAGTTTAATGTAAATGCACAGCTACCTGCTGCCTACCCCTGCTACAGAGCAACACAATGCATGATTGAGATATATATATACACATACATTAACAAAAGTACAGATGGCTATCTCACTGTGACACACAATGTCGAATGTACTTGGCAAACATAGTTCTTAATATAACCACATGTAAATCCTAATATTTACTTTGATAAAATGAACCCCTATGTGATGTATATTAGTATAATTATGCTTTCATTCACAGTAGTTATTTAACCCATTCTGATCTAGTGGTACTTGTGGTGTCTTAGAAATATTACAGTAACATTTCCTAATAAATTATAAATGGGGGGGGAGGAGGAGGGGTGTTATAGTTATTAATATAGCACAGTCCTTGAAATAAGTCATGAATTTCCATTTTTATCCCAGGAAAATCCTTCCCTTCAGGAGGTAATTGAGAGATATTTAAATTACATTTCAGCCAAAATGACTCATTTGTATCTTCAGCATCCACTACCCCAGCCTCTCATTTCATTTATTCTCTAAGTGGAGCAACTTGATTAGCAAATATTTACCAAATCTCCCATAATTTCAGTTAAAACCCTTTCCTACCCAAGCATTAGAAAAATCAATCACAAACTTGGCTTCGGTGAGCAGAGAACCAATATGCAATGTGTGTGTGTGTGTGTGTGTGTGTGTGTGTGTGTTTGTATGTGTGTGTGGTGGGGGGAGCTCAGACAGAGCTGTGTGTCTGATAGTTTATACAGTCTAGTCCTGTTACACCAGAATGGCACAGCCACTCTGAGATCACACAGAGCAATCACTACAGCTCAGATAAAGGTGATCCCCTCATTCCATCACTAACTTCTAATATAGAACACCCAGTGCTGTGAATCAATGGGCTCTGCAAGAACAAGTCTATCACTCCTCCAGCAAAAGGGAAGCATAGCACTATGTATCTACTTAAATCTGGACTTCTGATGTCTCTAAGCCACCTGCCTGCACAGTGATTGGAGAGGGGAGATTGCCTGTTGCTGATCCACAGAGAAGCTGACTAATTGCACTGTTGTTGCTGTGCACTTTTAAAGGACATATTTCACAATTTATACAGATGCACCTGATTTGGGGGAAACAGGGACTCTGTTGAAGGCAGGGACAGGATAAATAATTTTGTCCATTCTGCCAGGTGGATAGAATACCTGAAGACTCTAGCGCTCTCTTAGCACCAGAGTGGGGCATCTTACCTGGACCTCCCTTCTTATCAGGTGTATGCAGAGATGTGAAGAATTTTGGAACCATCAAGAGACAACAATGACACACAGACAGGTAGGTTGGTATCAGAAATGAGTTCCCCCATTACAATAGATACAATATTACAATGAGAAAATACAATGAGAGCAGACACATAGGAGAGCCTTTGGTCCCAGGTTGGTTATTCTCTAAATAGTTGCCCCTTTACATGGACTGAAACTATCTTAATTAAGAGAGCACAGAATTTTTATTTTTTTTGTCTGCAATGAAAAATCCACAGCTGTCAGATTCAGCATATATACAGTGGCATGTCACAGGAAAAGTGCTGCCCTGCATTAAACAGCATGTGCGTATTGCAGGATTGTTCTGAATTAATGTATTCATATCACAAACCATGATTAACTGTGTCTCTTAAAATTAAATGATGATATACTGGTTATATTTTGCTGCAGTGCTAAATAACAAGAAAGAGTGAGAATGTAAACTGTTTGGTAAAGGCTGCCTATACAGCCATTTATTAATAATAATAATTAATTGATAAGTATGGGTAATCGATTGATTATTGCTCACTAATACTTTTCCGACTCTCTTATCATATTTTTAGGATGTTCCAAATGCAGTCCTCTTCTTTTACTTTTCATTAGAGTCCTCTGTAGTTCTTAAATCAAATCTGCCAATTAAATTATTACTTAATATTGAATTGATTAAATTCCACCTGGAGAGCGTTCTTGTATGTTTTGTGTATTTAATATATAATCTGACAGTTTGATTGTAAATTCAAGGCAGGTGTAATGCTGTTGCAGCTTATAAATACACAGACACACAACAACATTCAGACCAGCAACCTTTTAGCCATAAGGAATCAATAAGGTTAAGTTATCCCGGCAATGAAATGGTTAAACCACTGGGCCAGCACTATGTATGCAATGTCCCATAGCAACAGCCACCTAATGAAGCCATATGTTGCTGTGTGTTAAACTTATTTTTCCAGGGAGGAATTGTCCTTGGAGATTTACATTTATTATCTCACAGGCAGTGAATGGGTTAAAGTGCTTACCCCAAGCTCTCTGAATAAGGAATGGTTACATCTGGTGCTTCTCCTGTATCCCAGTCACAGCACTGGGGCACTGATCATAGTTAACCCCAACGTTGCTGAGCTGCTCTGCCTTGCTGGCTCTTAACATCTTAGGCGCCAGAGAGCTTCTCAGCCCCATCAACATCTCTCACACAGTTATAAAGCCCCTACTGATACCGATACCTTGTTAAATCATAGGCAGAGTCAGCCTGTTGGTTACCATGGGGATTGCTGCCTATTTATCATTTTGTCCCGGAACAGCAATTGCTTTTGTCTTGATACATCTCCCTATATTGTAGCAACCGCCTTGAATACGTCTCACTTACTTCTTCTTCCCTCTATTGTGTAAATCACCTTTATACAGTCTGCCTATGTCCCAGGTAACTTTAAAATCCAATGTTTAAGCCACTTTGAAGTTTCAGGTGCAATTGCTAAAATATGCAGTGCTTGTGCTACATTCTGTGCTGTATATAGGCTTAAATGATTAACTTCGTATTTTACATTCAAAGCATGTATATAATCAATTCTAGGCAAGTGTGTGATTCCTCATGTAATATAATACTATTATTTTTTGCTATAATAGTATATTAGAATATTGTGTTACAGTATGTCTAAAACCAACATTCTTTTTATCAAACGAATAGAAATGAACTAACAGCAAGTCAGAAACCCCTGTTCTGGATATTATTTCTGTTGCTCTGTAGTTATCCTACTGTGAGTAATATGTCATCTGCTTATTATATATCCGCATTAATCATGTGTTATAAGGCTCAGCAGACCCCCTGCTATATAAATGTCAGATATATAACATATGATTGCCTTAAGCTATGTTTTAGTTATACTGTAAAAGCTGCACTTATTGCACTATATTATAACAAATATCAACTCCCAGAGATATCTAACATAGAGAAACACAATGATATAATTTCATGCATATAAATATATAATACAACTATGGAATTGCTACAGTCCTATAAAACCAGAGATATAATTTTATTCTGCAATATAGAATCAGCTGTGTATGTGATATAATTCAATGTAAAGCACAGAGATATGTTATATTGTATATAGTGCAGTATCAGGCTATTATATCATATAGTATATATGCAATAACTGCTTGGATATGGTATAATACATTCTAATATAGAGTAACAGGGTACATTACACAATTCAGTGTACGTCACAGAGCTCTGTTATAATCCAGTGTCCTGTAAAGTCACCCAGATGTATATTATATCATATAATAGAATAACAGGCAGCAGTATGCTGTAAAGCAGCATAAACTACAACAACCAATGTTACCACTTAGCATCAATCAGAATATGATAAAATCCAATCTATAGTACATTAACAGCCATATAAATGTTACATTCCAGTATACAAAGTATTAACAGCAGGGATGCAATATAATACAGAATATGACAGGGGGAGGACGGAGTGGGCGGCATCTAGGCGGCCCACGGTCACAGGGGTCCTGGATGCGGCCGGGCCCCCTTCAGTGAGGGGCCCAGTCACAGCTGCGACCCCTGCGACCATAGTAGGTACACCACTGATCCTGAGTGTTTTTTGCTTCAAGATCATATATATACAAGTGTTAGGAAATATGCAATGTTTGGTGTATTTTTTTAACAAGAAGATTGTCATCAAAGTACTCCAACAGTGCTCCTCAACCCTCTCCTCAAGGCACATCTAACAGACCAGGATTTAGGGATTACCCAGGTGTTTCTAAGCTGTTTAAAAAAAAACTAAAAAAAAATAAATACGCCTTAGACACCCAGGTAATCAGTAGAGGGTTGAGGCGCATTGCTCTAAAAGACACTATAAACTGTTGCCCTGCTGTAGTAACAAACATATCCTCGAGGGCATTTATTCTGATGTGTCAGAAAATAAAGGTAATCAGATGTCAAATGGATCCTTTATAGTTCTGTGTATTCTGGAGTACAGGCGTGGCATTTATATTGGCAAAGTAGATTTGTCATATGCTGATTATTCCTCTAGTATTGTACTGGTAAAACAACATAGACAATACATACAAATGCACCTAAAACTATAACACACAAATTAGAACTAACAACTAGTAAATGCTGTCACTCATAAAACCCCTTCGAAGATTTAAGTATAAACAAAATACACAAAGATGCAGCTATAGCAACAGCTCCATATTACCAATATTTCAAATTCCATAAGAAAATGCCAATTTTCCAAAGGACAGAGCCTACCACAAAGTTCATGTTTTCAGTTAAGAACTTTTTTTATTAATAAAACCAATTTCATGGCATGACGAGGGTTAACAACACCACAATCAGATTTTCTATATATCTTTTCTTAGTTGGAGACCACATCTAGTCAGTGCAAATATCTTATCGTAGTTAATAATTGACTGTGTGTTAGGGTAGTAAAGCTGAACTTTCTCTCACTGAGAGCAAAGCAAATATCAGCAGATTGAAGGAGCGAGGCTATGCTAATATGCATTAAACGCACAAGAAACCTGCTCAAGTAGGTAGACTGGCACTTGGTTGGTTACAAGTCATTAAAGATCCAGGTGCCTCACTTCAGCATTTGGACAGTAACTTAGTAACATGAAATATCAGTAAAAGGAATTCTGCCTGCAGAGTATTAGATCGACTTCTTTAATATTCAGGTAGCTGAGGCACACGTACTCGACTTTCACTGCTAAAGATAGAAGACAAAAACCTCTTTGGAATATAAACCATTGAATAAAACATTAAAAATCACCTATAACTTGTGTTAGCCTTTTTTTTCATAAGACGCTCCTTCTTTTTTCAATATAGGTTAAAGATTTAGCAAATTATGTAATAATCTAGTACAGACAAGGCAAAACCTCGGCAAACATTGCAAATGAAGAGGAGAAATAGAAACAGTGTTTCATTTCTGCCCTTTTCCTGTATATTTTTCTACATAACTGGCAGGTACAAAGGGCGGAGCTTATAGCTAAGTCAATCAGGGAGCTAAGATGGAGCCGCCCAGTTGCAGTGTAAATAGGTGTAGATTTTTACATTTAAATGTAATTTTCACACCTAGAAAATGCACAATTTTTAAATACAGAGATATGTAAACATTATATTGGAAAATTCTGGTGAAGTGACCGTCCCCCCTCTAAACTGTATTTTTTAGAACTATGTGGATACATTGAGTTATGTTGGTATATTGAACAACTCCAAATTGTTGTGAATTGAAAACTGAATTGCACTGTTTTGGCATCACGTTCAGATTTTGCAAATGTCTCCAAGCTAAAGTATTAGCCATAGGTTAGCTAATGTTGTGCTAATGTTGCAATTAAGTTTTTCAATTCAGAATTTCATGAAATATGCCCATGCTGTGTCTTGAAGAAAATTAGCAAAAAGGAAACAAGTAATCTTACGTCTAGACAAGAAACAACCCTTATGATTTTAATTTACTATTAAGAAAAGGCAAATGAAGATGTATTTCTGAGAGATTTTAAACTATTATTAAACTTTTATTATTTTAATATTAATATTTGATAGTGTATAGTTATACAAGTCTTTAGATCAAAGCTAAACCAATTTGGAAAAAACCCCCAACAAATATTCGACCAGGACCATCCAGACAGGAGATTAACGTGACAATGCCAAAGGTAACAAAACTGTTATATGTTCTCATATTTACTTAGCTTATAGCTGACTTTCAAAAAAAAAAAAAAAAAAAATGAAAGTAATAGGGGCTTATTCACTAAACTTTGAATTGTAGACATTTTAAATACATATGGAAAACTATAGGCAAAATAGCTCACCTGGAAACATTCTACAAATAAGCTTTAGTCACAGCTCAGATATTTTTGCTTTAATTTTGCAGTTTTGAAATTTTTTTATTTTTTTTTATAATTTGGAATTGATAACTCAGATTGCCCTGAGGGTAGGTTCTGCCCATACTGCAGTGAAAGGGTTAATGCAGGATAATGCACACATACAAGGGTAAGGACGTCTGTTGATCTTAATAAAACCAGGGTGACTGTTTTCATTGAGGCCTAATTGCCAGTGAAATGATTTCACGAGGAATCGATACGATACAAATCCATGAGAGAATGGGCAGCCAATCAAAGGTAGGAGGAAAACAGATAACATCTTCCACTGAACCAGTTCAACATTTGTATCCTCAGTGAATAGCAATGTAACCTGCAGAGACTCTCTGTTCCAAGAAGACAATAGTAATGACTACTATTTATTGACTGACTGCGTGGAGCTCCCATTGATCCAAAGTTCAGGCTTTCAGACCTGCCATGCGGTTCAAGACCCATATCAATGCTGACAGTCAGTGAATGAAATGTCCTGTCCTGTGGTATGTGGCATTGATATGCTACAGGAAATCACTTGAGTATTCCTTCCCTGATAAAATTTGTTGTACACGACACTTGTGCATGGCAAAAGAAATCTGTTCGTCCGAAAAATATTTTTTCAAAAATTAAAGTTACTTCGGGAAAGGTTCAGGTGCGAAAATGGGCCAATTGATGTAATGCAGAATATATACTTAATATAAATATGGTGTATATAATTTGTGATACCCTGATTGGTGCATTTCCCAACCATTTGGTTCAAGTGAGAAAAAGTAACCAATAGGAGGAAAAAGAGGAGGATTATTAAAAATATATATATATCTATATTTATGAATTACATATCTTTATTAAATAGAAAATATATAAAATATTTTTTTTAACTTTAACTTAATTTTTCCCTCTATTGGTTACATTTAGTGTCGGTCCCCTAGCGCTTTCCCCATCAATCATCTCTTTTTTTGGTGCTACAGGTGAACCTTTGAATCCCAAAGCAAACGAAAATACTCATCCATCGCGCTAGTTGCTTCGAATATACGGCATTTGGCCCAACGGCTAATCAACCTAAATTTGGATGAACTCCAATTCGTCCAGAGCCAAATGCACACATCTATTATACATAATGCAAATCAGCATTTCTTATGTACAGCCCAAAAGAAGAAGAAGAGATAGGAATCCAAGATGATATGGTGGAGCTGGATTATACATAGAAACATAGAATGTGACGGCAGATAAGAACCATTCGGCCCATCTAGTCTGCCCAATTTTCTAAATACTTTCATTAGTCCCTGGCCTTATCTTCGAGTTAGGATAGCCTTATGCCTATCCCACGCATGCTTAAACTCCTTTACTTGATCAGACATTGGAAGATGGTGGTAAAACCTATAACGTTTTTATAAATGGTATAAGGCCACTTCAAAGTGACCACTAAAGTCACCCTGACCACTTCATCTCAATGAAGTGGCTTGGTTGCAGTGGTCCTGTCAGTTTCACCATTCAAGGTAAAACATTGCCATTTTGTAGAAACTGTTTCCCTTGAAGACTTAAACACAACTCCACCGACAACCACTAGAGGCGCTTCTGCTGTGCTGACCGAGTAAAACTCAGTTGTGATGCAGGAGCCCCCATAGGAAAGCATTAAGTTTGTATGTTCCCCTTTTACAGTGGCGTACTAAGGGGGGGTGGGGTCTGACTGATTGTGTGTGACTGTCTGTGATTGTGTTATGTGTATGTATGACTGTCTGCCTGTGATTGTGTGTGTTACTGTGTGTGTGTGACTGTTTGCCTGTGATTGTGTGTGTCACTGTGTGTGTGTGTCACTGTGTGTGTGTGACTGTTTGCCTGTGAGTGTCTGTGTTACTCTGTGTGTGTGTGTGTGACTGCCTGTGATTGTGTGTGTCACTGTGTGTGTGTGTCACTGTTTGCCTGTGATTGTGTGTGTCACTGTCTGTGTGTGTCACTGTGTGTGTGTGTGACTGTTTGCCTGTGATTGTCTGTGTTACACTGTGTGTGTGTGTGTGTGTGACTGTCTGCCTGTGATTGTGGGTGTGTGTGTGTGAGTGACTGTCTGTGACTGTGTGTGTGTGTGTGTGTGTGACTGTCTGCCTGTGATTGTGTGTGTGACTGTCTGTGACTGTGTTCTGTGTATGTGTGACTGTCCGTGATTGTGTGTGTGACTGTCTGTGAATCTGTGTATGTGTGACTGTCTGCC
Source organism: Pelobates cultripes (assembly GCA_933207985.1). Lineage (NCBI taxonomy): Eukaryota > Metazoa > Chordata > Amphibia > Anura > Pelobatidae > Pelobates > Pelobates cultripes. Next base: position 134,768,799 of record OW240918.1, on the reverse strand, counting down.
TGTTTGATTGCCTGCGTATTTGACTGTCTGCCTGTAACTGTGTGTGAGTGACTGTGTGTGGGACTGTGTGCATCTGACTGTGTCTGACGGTCTTCGCCCTGCAGTGAGCCGGCAGCCAGGATACGATGTCATCGCGGCCTCTGCGTCATTTCAGGGCGTGCGATGGACCTGTGCAGAAAGAGCACAGAGATCCCAGCAGCAACCACTGACCACCAGGGACTGAGGATCCACTCCAGCCCTTCTAGAGCAAGGTAGGGAGGCTGGGTGGACCTCTTAATTATTAAATGTGTGTATGTATGTAATGTTTGTGTGTGTATGTGATTGTGTGTCTGTGATTGTATGTGTGTGGGTCAGTGATTGTGCTTGTGTATATCTGTGATTATGTGTGTGATTGTGTGTATCTCTGCATATGTGTTTAGTAGATAGCTCCCTTATTTCCTGTCCTCAAATATTGCAATCCCACATAAAGATAACAAATAAGGGATTTATCTACTAAACAACTGAAAATAAGAAAAGGGCTTTTTTTTATCCTTTAGCTGTTTAGTAGATCATTCCCCGAATTGGTGCCCGTATGTGAGATTTCCATATTTAAAGATACCAAATGAGAGTGCTGTTTAGCAGATAGCACCTTATTTGGTGTCCTTAAATATGGCAATCCCACAAAGGATAGCAAATAGAGGAGTTATCTGCTAAACAAAGATTGAAATTAAGAGGTGTCAGCCAGCCCACAACAAGAAATCTGGGTGGCTAATGTGAATTATATGCAAATATGTAGTCAGATGCCAGCATGCAGAACACAGCATGCTGGCATCAGACAGCCTATGGCAGCATATTATCCCATCCCCTAGTGTGAAGTTTTACTGCTCCACCTCGCCCTCCTGTTTTGACTGTGGTATCTTATGTGCCCCCCCCATATATATTGTTCCTAGAGTCGCCACGATGTCTGCATGTGTGTCAATGTGTATCTGTGTGTGACTGTGTTTGTGTGTATATGTATCTGCATGTGTGTATGTCTGTGTATGTGTATATGTGCAGACATCAAAAAAT
>OW240918.1:134701517-134764416 GCA_933207985.1 Pelobates cultripes | reverse complement strand
GGGGTTACAAACGTACTTAAGTCCACCTTCTCTCCTCTCCTCTCCTGCCGATGTCAGGAGACCTAATGCTCATGCTTCCTATGGGGTTTTGTGTGGCGCTGGACATCACCAAAAGTCACCTAACAGCCCGGAAGTCCCAACAGCCGCTAGAGGTTTAGTTAACCCTAGCAGGTAATTATTGCAGTTTCTTACAAACTGCTATAATTATCTGCTTACAGTTAAGGGATCTGGTACAATGCGTCCAGACCACTTCAATGAGTGTTCTGGTGCCTTTAAAAAACTACCAGTCTGCCACTGAATAATCAGAATTTGTTTGCAGCTTAGCATGTTGAGGCCCCCCAACTTTCATTTGTTACACTTTACCCGAGTTAAAATCTAGGATGTAGTAAACAGAGTCTGTACATTTGTCTTGTAGAATAAACTTCTAAAACATCAACAAGAATTTACTTACTTTTTTTGAGAGGTTTCTGTTTTCTAGATTTCCAGGCGTAGTGGGATTGAAGAAGAAGAAAATTCAAAAAAAGGATATCAAATAAAATTATCTTGCATGGGAGCATGTACTCGCTATCTATCTGTCTGTCGCTATAAAACATGTCTTCGTCTATCTATTTATAAGGTTATCATGTTACATTAAGCATTGAGAGCCTTAATATGAGTTGTCTCCTTGGAGGGAGGTGTACAAAATAGTTACATTGTAGGGAAATATGAGTTGTCTCCTTGGAGGGAGGTATACAAAATAGTTACATTGTAGGGAAAGGGGAGGGGCCTCCTCTTACCTCATTAGAGCCCTTCCATTTTGTTAATTCCTCTGTCTCCTGATTCCCACTGCAGGTTTCCTGCCCACCCATCCCTGTTGTTTGTTTGTTTGTGGGTACGGCACTGAGTCTCTCATGTTTTCTTAGTGGGAGTTGATCAAGGCGGGCTCTGTTTATTTGAACTTGCACTTTGAGCCCTGACCTTGTAATTTAGTGGCTACTTTGGCTGCTGTCGGTTGTGCAGCCTGTCAGTGTCACGGCTCTACCGGACAAGAGCGTTTCTATTGCCATTTCTGGGAAAATGTGTGGCTCTACAGTGAGATGCAGAGATAGAGGACAGGTGTGTGGTTGGGTTGCTACTCCCTACAGGTGATGACCTGCTAGGGTGCCCTTTCAAAGTATCTTGGGTGTTGCTGGGGTCGAAGATCTCCCCTTCGGTCCATTATGCCTCTGCTTCAGCTGAAGCAATGGGTGGTCCACTGCAGGTCCAGATGCGAGCCGAATCCTCGAGTGGTCTAAGGCATGTGATTAGGGCATCAGTGCTGCCACCGTATTTAAAAGTTCAGATCACATTACTAATGCCTTTTTGTTATCAATAAGGCAACCAGTGACTGCTTTCTTTCCAACCTATTTTGGGTGGATGTTTTAGTCTGTGGAAGGCTGGGACTATTTTAAGTTATTATTTAACAATACGAGATCTACCCCTTATGACATGACTGAAACAAAAAAAGATCTCAATGATTACCTATTAGCTAGGCAACTATTTACCATACCTTGTGTTCAGTTGATATGTTGTCCTTAAAGCGCAGCTTCATTGCCATCTGATCATCTGGTGAGGAAGTGCAAAAACGTCAATCAAGAACTGGCATATTCACAGTAACTTGGCATCAATACCTAACTTGAGTATCTAGCTTTTGTTTATAAGCTATACTGTGGCATACTAAGGGGGGTCGGAGGGGGCTGACCGCCCCGGGTGCCACCAGGGTGGGGGGTGCCATGACCCTCATGCTGCAGCCGCCCGAGCGCTCTGTAGAGAGCCTCAGGCGGCTGCAGCTTTGCCTGGGCTGGTGCGTCCATGAGGGCACACTGCACCGCACCGCCTGGGCGCAGCATGAGGAGAGGGGCTGACAGGAGGGAAGCTCAGAGCTCCCTCCTGTCACTCCCTCACTGTAGCGTGGCCGAGCTCTGTATGGTCCGCGGGTACAGGGAGCATCTGTCTCCTGTACCCGGCCGGACTAACAGGAAGTGCACACTGAGTGTGCACTTCTTTTTAGTCCGGCCGGTACAGGAAACAAAAGCTCCCTGTACCCGTGGACCATAGAGGGCTCGGCCATGCTACAACAGTGGTGGGGGGGGATAAAGAAATTGGAAGGGGGTGGGAGAAGGAAATTGGGAGGGGGGGAGAAAGAAATTGGGAGGGGGAGATAAAGAAAGAAATTGGGAGGGGGATAAAGAAAGAAATTGGGAGGGGGATAAAGAAAGAAATTGGGAGGGGTGAGAAGGAAATTGGAGGGGGAGAGAGAAGGAAATTGGAGGGGGGGAGAGAAGGAAATTGAAGGGGGGGAGAGATTGACATTCATCACACACAATGCACCACTTGCACACAGAAAAACACACAATGCATTACACACACAGACACACATACACAAGCAATGCAACCGTTACACACAATGCATCCCTTACACACACAGAAACACACAATGCATTTATTACACACACTCAATGCACCCCTTACACACATTCAATGCATCCCATACATACACAGAAACACACCTTGCAGTCCTTACACATACAAACACAATTTCACACAATGCATTCCTTACACACATATCAGGACATCCCCTACACACTCCACCCCCTGTGAACAAACTCATTGGTGGAACATGAAGGTGAACCCTGGGACCCAGACCTTGAGCTGTGTAAAGGATCCCCAAAAAATGGAGCTGCTTCCCGTTCTCCCAGAACATTGATTTTTGTGACCACAGTTACAAACCGCCTCCAGAGAGCCTGTTCTGCACCAGACCAGTGGAGCCAGACTGCAGCTAGAGCCCATCATCATCCTCATCTAGTTGTAAGTAGGCAATCTAGTATATTATTCGTGGCACTAAGCTCTAATTTACCTCACATTAAAGAAGCACTATAGTCCCCAGAACCACTTCAGCTTAATGTAGTGGTTCTGGTGTCTATAGCCTGTCCCTGCAGGCCTTTTAATGTAAACACGGCGGCACTGCAGCACTGGCGTTAGTTAACATGGCAGATCATATGGGTGGGGCATTGTGATGTCACAAGGGGGGGCGGCAAACTTTACTTTTGCCTAGGGCAGCAAAAATCCTTGCACTGGCCCTGGCTGGAGGGGGCTGTGTGAGCTGTGGCCGCACAGTGCCCCATGGTAGTTAGGAAAAGTGTATGTGTGACTGTCTGCCTGTGACTGTTTGATGTTGCCTGTAACCGTGTGTGACTGTCTGACTATCTGTGACTGTGAACATGTGACTGTCTGCTGCTGTCATGTGTGTGTGTCAATGTATATATGACTGTCTGTGACTGCATGTGTGTCTGTGTGCGTGTGACTGTCTGCCTGTAACTGTGTGTGACAGTCTGCCTGTCACTGAGTGTGTGACTGTCTGTCTGTAACTGAGTGTGTGACTGTCTGCCTGTAAATGTGTGTGTGGGGCTGCAGGGATTTTGTAGAAGGGGGCGAGGGTTTTGTATTGGGACAGGAGTCTTTATAAGGGGGGATAAGCAGGGGATTTGTGGAAGGGGGTTGCGGGGGTTTTGTAGATGGGGCAGTACAGGATTTGTAGAAGGGGCAGGACAGAGGTTTTGTAGGAGGGGCAGGGCAGGACAAGGGTTTTATAGGAGGGGCTGACAGCGGTTTTGCAAAGTTTACAAATTGTAAAAATAAAAGAAATAAAACCTTTAACATTTTTTACAGGTTTTTTTTTTTTTTTTTTTTGGGGGGGGTGCCAAGCACAGGATCCGCCCCGGGTGCCAAATGCTCTAGGTACGCCCCTGGTGACTATAGTGTCCCTTTACCGGTCATTGCTGCTCATGAGATTGGGCTCTGGATCTGCCCCTGATAGGTCCTATGAATCTGGAAAACAAGCACTTTTTAAAAGGATGATTCTAATTTACATTGCAAGTTCCTTTATAAAAAGACAGCAAAAAACAGTTTGGTGAGTTGCCTGGTGACTGCATCTAAAATACAGGAGAAAAATTATACAGGGAGTGCAGAATTATTAGGCAAATTAGTATTTTGACCACATCATCCTCTTTATGCATGTTGTCTTACTCCAAGCTGTATAGGCTCGAAAAGCCTACTACCAATTAAGCATATTAGGTGATGTGCATCTCTGTAATGAGAAGGGGTGTGGTCTAATGACATCAACACCCTATATCAGGTGTGTATAATTATTAGGCAACTTCCTTTCCTTTGGCAAAATGGGTCAAAAGAAGGACTTGACAGGCTCAGAAAAGTCAAAAATAGTGAGATATCTTGCAGAGGGATGCAGCACTCTAAAATTGCAAAGCTTCTGAAGCGTGATCATCGAACAATCAAGCGTTTCATTCAAAATAGTCAACAGGGTCGCAAGAAGCGTGTGGAAAAACCAAGGCGCAAAATAACTGCCCATGAACTGAGAAAAGTCAAGCGTGCAGCTGCCACGATGCTACTTGCCACCAGTTTGGCCATATTTCAGAGCTGCAACATCACTGGAGTGCCCAAAAGCACAAGGTGTGCAATACTCAGAGACATGGCCAAGGTAAGAAAGGCTGAAAGACGACCACCACTGAACAAGACACACAAGCTGAAACGCCAAGACTGGGCCAAGAAATATCTCAAGACTGATTTTTCTAAGGTTTTATGGACTGATGAAATGAGAGTGAGTCTTGATGGGCCAGATGGATGGGCCCGTGGCTGGATTGGTAAAGGGCAGAGAGCTCCAGTCCCACTCAGACGCCAGCAAGGTGGAGGTGGAGTACTGGTTTGGGCTGGTATCATCAAAGATGAGCTTGTGGGGCCTTTTCGGGTAGAGGATGGAGTCAAGCTCAACTCCCAGTCCTACTGCCAGTTCCTGGAAGACACCTTCTTCAAGCAGTGGTACAGGAAGAAGTCTGCATCCTTCAAGAAAAACATGATTTTCATGTAGGACAATGCTCCATCACACGCGTCCAAGTACTCCACAGCGTGGCTGGCAAGAAAGGGTATAAAAGAAGGAAATCTAATGACATGGCCTCCTTGTTCACCTGATCTGAACCCCATTGAGAACCTGTGGTCCATCATCAAATGTGAGATTTTACAAGGAGGGAAAACAGTACACCTCTCTGAACAGTGTCTGGGAGGCTGTGGTTGCTGCTGCACGCAATGTTGATGGTGAACAGATCAAAACACTGACAGAATCCATGGATGGCAGGCTTTTGAGTGTCCTTGCAAAGAAAGGTGGCTATATTGGTCACCGATTTGTTTTTGTTTTGTTTTTGAATGTCAGAAATGTATATTTGTGAATGTTGAGATGTTATATTGGTTTCACTGGTAATAATAAATAATTGAAATGGTATATATTTGTTTTTTGTTAAGTTGCCTAATAATTATGCACAGTAATAGTCACCTGCACACACAGATATCCCCCTAACATAGCTATAACTAAAAACAAACTAAAAACTACTTCCAAAAATATTCAGCTTGATATTAATGAGTTTTTTGGGTTCATTGAGAACATGGTTGTTGTTCAATAATAAAATTAATCCTCAAAAATACAACTTGCCTAATAATTCTGCACTCCCTGTAGAGTGGTTCACCGATGTGATTAAACACATATATTAATCAGATGTGTAATTCATTGAAATGCCATTCTCTGCCGGAAACCAGAAATTATTTTCAGTTGTATCACGCAGTGTAAACGGGAAATTTACAGATGGTAGAAAAATGCTAATGAGATTACAGATTACACTGGGAGACAGGTATAGATGTGTTGCCCAGACATGCATAGCATGAATCTCTGGCTCTATATATAAAATTCATTTTTTAGATCTGGCACATGTATTCTCGGATGGCAGTGGGCCAAACTAAAATATCTTTTAAATAATGAAGCCATTGTGATTTTATTTTTCAGAAGATGATCTACAAAGTTCCCAAAAAAAGGAAACATGTTTCTAAATGAATGGACAATAGTTTACTCAAACAATTCAGTGACTTGTCTTCTTGTTTATCACAGAGGATATGTTTGGAGTGATTCATCTCTCTGACATTTGTACAACAAGATCACTTTCTTGTAGCAGTCAGTTTAACTTGGTCATGATATAAAAGATAATGATCATAAAGTATCTATCACCCCCGGGGCAAGTTCAAATAAAATGTTTCAAACAATTTGCGATTTGTCTGAATTTAAGGCGATCAGCTTTTCGGCCGAAATCCTGAACTTTGAAATGCTATATGGGCAAATCATGAAACAAACGAAATGGACAAATTATGTCAGAATTCGGTGTTCCACCACCTGAGGCGCATACTCACCTCCCACGACCACCCACAAAAAGATGATTTAAGGTTAGAGGACAGCCACTAAATGCTGATCTTATTCACAGAACAAGTGAGAGGTAAAGGGAAAAAGAAGGTACAGTAAAAATAAATTTTATATTTAATAAATATATACATAATATGTATATATATATATATATACACACACACACACACACACACACCTTTTTCCTGCCTTATTGATTATGTTTTCTCACTGTGTGTTCCAATTGGCAGGAAAATGTGCCTATCAGTGTACTGCAAAATATACACCTAAAATAGCTACATTTTGTATAGATTTTGCACTACACTGATTGGCCGATTTTCACTCCATTTTGGTTTGTCTGAATTGTTTTTCCTGAAACAAGCACATGGATGAAACCTGAATTGCCTAAAACTATTTTTTTTTTTTTTTTTAGAATGAATTAATTCAGAGGAACCACATTTTTTTTTGCTGTGCATGAGTCTACTTTTCATTCCCCCTCTTGATAGAACCCGAATCCTTGTACAACGTTAGTGAATGCACAACCCTTACCAAAGTCCTGTGCATTACCCAAATCAGCTTTAGCAGGACTCAAGCTGAGCCAGTTCTAGTGATGTATATAGTTTTAAAGTAAGTCAACCTATTTAATCAATAACCTTCTCAGGATAGGCAAGATCAACTAATTCTCACCAAATTAAAGTGAGAGTAAATGAACAGAGAACTAAAAATGTAAAGTAGTTGTTAGAGAACCAAATAGAGCAACCAGGTACACAACCGATCGTTTCAGGGACTCTTCAATTTGATCGTGAAAAGGACAATGTTTTGGCTTTGCAATGAAGTCTGTCTCAGATCAATCACACCATATTTCATAATTCTTTGCTATCTATTAATATTGTTATGTAGTATTGTGTGATTGACTTGAGAAAAGCTTCACTACATAGAACTGGCTCAGTGTTTCAATGCAATCTAAAGGGGTCCTAAATAGTTACATAAACACTATAGTGTTAGGAATACATATTTTTATTCCTGACACTATAGTGTTCCTCTAATCTACTATTCAACGTTTGTTAAAGGAAGAGTTATTTCTGGTCATAAAAAAAAAAAAAAAAAAAAAGATTGCCTGTACTATAACCTCTGTGTCTTATTTTTAATGCATACATATAATGTAATGCCACTTCTCAGTACATCTCCTAATTTAGCTTTGCTCCATAATGGTGCCCATCTTGAAGTCATCTTTGGTCAAAAGCACAAACCCTTCTCCAAGATTAAACAGCAGAGAAGACACAGAGTGCATTTATGGGTCTTGTTTAATTTGCCTGGGTCGGAAAAGTTGACTCCCAAGTCTTCTGACCAAAATGTACTTAAAAATAGCCACCCCGGTGGAGCAACAGTAGGTCAACATAAGCACACACACACACAAAAAAAAAAAAAAAAAAAAAAGAGGTATTTATAAATATGTATGCACTACAAATTAATTTACACAGAGCCTATAATATATGCTATTTCTATTTGGAATAATCATGAAAAATTATAGATTCCTGGAATTTAATGAATAGCAGATTAAAATGAAGAAATAAATATAGAAAATAAATAAATATAAACATCACAAAGTAAAGAAATAAATTAAGAATGGGAAAAAAATTACTTACAATAGTTAACATAAATATATACTAATGAGTTCTAAACATGCATTCATGTGTTGCCAAGCCACTGAGCATTCACTTAAATCTTTAAACCAATGCAGTTTACATTTTTATTCCCCCCCCCCCCACTTATGCCAGGAAAAAAATGATATTATTTGCATGGCTCTCTACCAAGTAAACTGCATTAAAAAAAAATAATAATGAAAAAAAAAAAAATATATATATAAATATATATATATATATATATATATATATATATATTATTTTTTTGCAGTTTACTTGGTAGAGAGCCATGATAAACTACATTGGATTAAATATTATATTAGCATTGGACAGCATTGGTTTAAAGATATATATGTAAACGAGATTACACAGCAAATTGTTTCTGTGTCAATGTATGAAATAACTACATTTAGAACAAACTCCGTCTGGTGGCATGCCAAAACAAATTTTAAAAAAATTTTGATAAAAATGAGTTCGTGCAAACTAGTAGATATGTGAAAAATTGTTTTAAAGCATTCCGAAGGGCCATTTATCTGTTCACATTTTGAACAAAATATTTGGGGGTACACAGACCACAGGACAAGCTTAAAATTAGGCACCTGTCCCCCAGATGATCAATTCTATATTACCCCAGATGGTAGAAGCGAAATCCTTGTGGAATATATACAAAATATTGGGGTACTCACCAACTGCATGTATATTTCCCTCATCAGTTGTTGTACCGAATCAAAAGTTAGGTCCATTACAAGAATACTAATTGGACTTTCATTCATGAATACAAAAAAAAAAAAAAAAAAATCTTATTCAATATCTCTCTGAAACTGTCTACTATGTCATTAATGGGATACTATAGTGTTATGAATACAAAATTGTATTCCTAACACTATAGCTAACTCTGCCTCACCCCTCCCCCCAGCTAATAAAGGGCCCCGTAGGTGCTGGGAGTTTCCCTAAAACTGCAATGTTTTACATTGCAGGACTAAGGGCACTAGGGACACTGCACCCAGGCCACAGCTAAAGTTGTCTGGGTGCTTGTAGTGTCCCTTTAATGCTTTATACCTTTTAAAAGGAAAACACTGACTTTTTACACTATCAAATAAAAAATATATATATATATTATTAAAAATCACATGTAATTGATGTTAACCTTTTCATGTGATGCTCGGTTTTCTTTTCAAATGTATATTAAAGGAAATTGCATCACTATTCAGTGCAGTGCCGGCACAGCCAAGGCACACAAGGCACTGGGAGAGAAACTGTTTCTATTTCATCTTTAACCCCTTAAGGACCAAACTTCTGGAATAAAAGGGAATCATGTCACACATGTCATGTGTCCTTAAGGGGTTAAAGGGAGCCAATATGGAGTCTCCCAAATTCAGAATGGAGGTGTGTATTTCTACATTTCACTTTCAATTTTTTCAGACCTCAAACATATTTGTTAAATACAGAAGATAAATAAACTCAATATTAAACACAATGTGAACTGATGTTCCCTTTTAACAGTATGGTATTTCAGGCATTTTTTCTTTCTTATAACTCCCTACATAGCACTAAAATTATACATCATTATGATACATTATATGTGCATTGTACAAGTAGAAAAATGCTGTGATACAGCTTCTGGCTCAAGGATCCCTGTGCATACGAATGCCAAGAGCCTTGAATAAAGAGAGGTGCTCATGTTTAGTATATCAATTAGATTCTTTATAGGTCTTTGTCAGTGTGCTCAAATGATAAAAGAAACACTATGCTCATTTGACAAAAGGAAGTTCAGTCAGCAATAACATATTAAATAAAGTAACTGTCCTCGAACGTTCTGCAGCAATGTAAAAACATTTTGTTTTAACATCAGATGTCTCAGATCGCCATTTTATTTCGCTATACTCTTTCAATTCTGCTGTTAAGACTCTTATAACAGGATGTACAATGGTATTAAATGAGAAGTCTAATAGGTGGTAAGAGCGTGTTGATCCAAGGAGGTAGAATGCCGAAGGTTCTTTTTTCCGGTTTGTGGCACAATTTGAAATTGCTTGAAATATATATTTTTTATACCTTCTTTTTTCACTTAACTGCAGAAACAGATATGTTGAAGTTTAAACTCAAGTCTTTTTTCAATTTTGATTACATTACGAAGTAAGACTACTTAAAGGACCACTATAGTGCCCGGAAAACATACTCGTTTTCCTGGAACTATAGTGCCCTGAGGGTGCCCCCACCCTCAGGGACCCCCTCCCGCCGGGTTTTGGAAGGGGGAAAGGGGTTAAAACGTACCTTTTTCCAGCACTGGGTGTGGAGCTCTCCTCCTCCGATCCTCCTCCGTTCCTCCCCGTCGGCTGAATGCGCACGCGCGGCAAGAGCTGCACGCGCATTCAGCCGGTCGCATAGGAAAGCATTATCAATGCTTTCCTATGGACGCTGGCGTGCTCTCACTGTGAAAATCACAGTGAGAAGCACGCAAGCGCCTCTAGTGGCTGTCAATGAGACAGCCACTAGAGGGAATGGTGGAAGGCTTAACCCATTCATAAACATAGCAGTTTCTTTGAAACTGCTATGTTTATAAAAAATTGGGTTAACCCTAGCTGGACCTGGCACCCAGACCACTTCATTAAGCTGAAGTGGTCTGGGTGCCTCGAGTGGTCCTTTAAAGGAGCACACTGGGCACCACACTATAGTTCTTCTAAACAGCTTTCATAAGTAGAAAGTCGACCTACAAGTCCCTGAAATTTAAATCTAAAAAGAACGGAGGCTGTGCACCGAGTACTATGAATTCTACCAATCAGCTCCTCTCCCTTATACTTTAAACCATGTAGTGCATGGGAAACATTTATAACAATTTAGAACTCCACTGACCAGATTGAGAACATCCTGATTGGCCAAGCTACTTCAAGCCTGATGATGTAATGTGTGGCCATGTTACTTTTTCTAAAACATTATCTAAGGGGTGTGTAAAATGTGACTCCCCGGCTGTACTGCAAAAGCATTTCTGAAAGGGCAATATGAAAGCGATTACATATAAATGAACATACACAGTGTAAGTGAATGGGTCACAATACTATACAATACAAAAAAATGATATACATTTATATAAAAATATAGAATACTTTTCTGCAGCTGTCCAACAAAATCTAAAAGCTTTATCAAAACCATTTGATTTCAAAAGTTACATTGAAAACATTGTTTAAAGATTAAAATGACTGACTTTTTAATAAGAGAGTTCTCCAATTAAGCAAACTTCCTTATTAGAAGACGGTTATTTGCAGAATATGTAATATGCTTGTTTAGGTTATGTTTTTGAGGATTACCAGTAAATGAATCCGATATGAATAAAAAGACGTTATGAATATGTTTCTGTCGATACATTTTGAAATGTAAAAAGACAAAGCAAACAAGATTTCAATTCAGACACTTGTCTTCTTGTTTATCACCACAACATTCCGTGTCTTTGTTTTTCGCTTTGGCCTTTGCACAACAGAGGACTCTCTTGTAGCCGTCGTTGAAGCTTTGTGATATCAATCCATACAGGAAGGGGTAAATGCAGCATTTTAGGTAAGGTACGATGGAGAGAAGGTAATAGACTGTCTCCGAAAGTTCCGTAAAGACTCCAACTGCAGACATTATTTCAAGAACATGCATTGGAAGCCAAATGACCAGATAGACAATAGAAAGAGCAAAAACCAATATCATATCCTCTCTTACATTAGTATAAGAGGGATCTGCATGTTTTTTGTGAGACTTTAACCAATTTGCAGTGAGAATTAGACTGACACAAACTAATGCCAGTGGCACAAAAAAGGCCAAAACAAGCTGATAGGTGGTAATTGTAATAGAGTAAAGGGAGGTGGCTTCAGACCAAACTTTGCAAGACTTTCCAGAATCTAGGGATGCATACCTAAATATGGGAATACCCAGCAAAAGGCAGATAACCCAAGTACAGCCACTGATAACCAAGGCTGCTTTTGGCCCAAGTCTATTCCTCGAGAAGACAGGGAAGTAGACGTGCAAACAGTCATTGATGGACATAATTGTCAGAAAAAATGAACTGGAGAAGGCAACTGCGGTCGTTAGAGCCCAGAAAACTTTACACAAGACCATACCCATGGACCAGTATGAATAAGCAGTCTCAACGGCAAACCACAGCAAACACATCATATACAACAGGTCCCCCAAAACAAGACTGGAGATGTAGATGTTGGTGGTTGTCCACATGTATCTGTACCTAAGTACCACGTAGATGGCCAGGGCATTAGAAACAAAGCCAATAACACAGACCAACACGTAAATCACACAAAACAAGGTATTTTGTTTTGAATCACGGAAATCATCTTCTAAAGTAAAGTTGTAATCCAGGAAGTCAGTGTAGTTATAATCCAAAGAATAGTCCAATATCTGAGAATCATTCATTCTGGCTTCTGGTTTGCTGCTGATCTACAAAAGAATAAAATGTGTGATTATGGTTAATGTATTTAATAGCATTGAAATGGATACAAACTGCACTACAAATCACGTACTGTATTTAAAAAAAAAAAAAAGAAAAAAAAGGCAAGGAACTAAAATGGACAGGAAGTACACCACGTTAGAACATATGTAATCTATAAATGTTAAATTGCCAAAACATTTCTAAGAAAAAAACGCTACATATGCTCACTGTGATTAAATTCAGCTGGAAAAAAAAAAAAGTACAAAAAACAAAAACAAGCCTACGATTGACATACACGCACATTACTGTAGCTATTTCACAATATAAAATGGACCTGTACTTTGCGCAACAGTTTCAGTAGTGTCTTTACATAACTGATATTGCTGCAGTTCACCAAACAAATTCCCTTAAAGGGATTTACAAATTATCTGATGTGGCTTAAATCTTGCTACTGGGATTTTAATCCACAAACCTTTACCTTGCATTTATTTGAACCATATTATTGAGACACATGGCCTGTATTGCTGGAGAGGCTTATTCATTATAATTTAGCAGTGGTGAGAATGCAACAATTGTGCAAGAGATAGAAAAAAATAACAAGGATAGAAAAAAAACAAACAAACAAAAAAAAAAAAACCTCCCAAACATATGTTTCAGTAAAGAAACCCTTTAAAGTGGTACTCCAACCACAGTGACCACTTCTGCTTTCTGTGCTTGAGCTGGTTAAATAGTTAGATCAAAAACGTCTCAGATAGAGCCATGCTGAGCAACACCAGGATTGTCACCCAATGCTGGACAAAGGTCACTAAAGTGTTAAAGGAACACTATAGTCACCTAAATTACTTTAGCTAAATAAAGCAGTTTTAGTGTATAGATCATTCCCCTGCAATTTCACTGCTCAATTCACTGTCATTTAGGAGTTAAATCACTTTGTTTCTGTTTATGCAGCCCTAGCCACACCTCCCCTGGCTATGATTGACAGAGCCTGCATGAAAAAAAAACTGGTTTCACTTTCAAACAGATGTAATTTACCTTAAATAATTGTATCTCAATCTCTAAATTGAACTTTAATCACATACAGGAGGCTCTTGCAGGGTCTAGCAAGCTATTAACATAGCAGGGGATAAGAAAATCTTAATTAAACAGAACTTGCAATAAAGAAAGCCTAAATAGGGCTCTCTTTACAGGAAGTGTTTATGGAAGGCTGTGCAAGTCACATGCAGGGAGGTGTGACTAGGGTTCATAAACAAAGGGATTTAACTCCTAAATGGCAGAGGATTGAGCAGTGAGACTGCAGGGGCATGTTCTATACACCAAAACTGCTTCATTAAGCTAAAGTTGTTCAGGTGACTATAGTGTCCCTTTAATTTAAAAAATATTCTACAGGGTTTATGGGGGTGACTAAGTAATAAAACGCGTTGAAAAAAAACTTTTAATTTAGATGCTTGCAATTATAATTTTAAATATAGGTTCGCAGAGCATAAAGGGAAAAAGAATTCATAAAAAAATGCAGGTTACAATACATTAGTGTTGTACCCACTCACCCATTTTAAAATTAAAAGTCACATTTAAAAATCTAAGTCAAATCTTACAAAAATAGAGATTTTTGTATTTCCTGTACAAACTCCAGCAGGATTTGCAATGGGCTCTCACAAAACCAGGAAGTGATTGATGCTAATACAATACATCCTATAGCAGTGTAGACCTCTTCCTAAAAGCAGTAGTTTATGGGCACAAGCAAGGGTTTCTGGGAGTTGTAGTTCAATTGTAAACCTCCTGCTGTAGAAACTCAAAATTTGTACTAAAGCTCTTGGTAGGTGTGACATTATGTATAGTGGTACCTTTAGTGCAAAAAAAAAAAAAATTAGACACTACAGGAAGCTGGGACGGGGATTTCAATTTGTATGAAAAAAAAAATACTAATAAGCACTAATTAGCATTTATATAACAAAAATAAAACAAATAAAATCTCCCGTTATAACTAATTGGATCCTTTAAAACACGTTGCCCCTTTGGAGTAGTGGCACATGGAGTGTCCCTCTAATTTTAAAATGTATATGGAGATTTTCCATATTTACTCGCTGCCTTACCTAAAAGCAATAACTCAATACAAGTGAATGGCATCATTAAAAAATTAGTATATACTTCTGTAGCAGCCATTATCTCTACAATCAGCAGAATGTGTGAAGAGGACTTATCTCAAGCACATCATTAGCTCTGGGGTGGTGGGTGATCTGGATTTCAGTCAGTTTTCCTGCTATGTACAATTAACTTATCAAATGGGTATTTTAAAAAGACTTAATTTTTTCCATTCAGTCACAGTCAAATCACTTTTCTTCATCAAGCACAATCATTAAGATGGGTATCAGCTTCTTTTTTTGCTATCTGATTGTACTCCGTCTCCTCCTCTCCCCTTTAACAAACACATTCGTGACCGAATCCTTCAAGTTGTGCATTTCAACGATTCACATCAAGTGACATCTATGGAGTTGGTACCTTTTTTTTTTTTTTTTTTTTTAAAAAATGTTTTACTGTTAAAGAGTAATGTCTGTTATTTTATAAACCACTTCAAAACAGAACAAACACTTCAGAGAACAGACTAGAATAGACAGTGTCACGTTACAAGAGGAGAAATAAAAGATCTGAGAAATACTAACAACATTTACTCACTCAAAAGGAAATAGTGGGGAACTGACAAGGGAATGACACATTTTGTCCAAAATAGCCAAATGAAAAAATGTGGAATTTTATTTTCTCCATTTTTGTAAGGTAAATGTTGTAGTTAAGCCTATAAACCCCCTAATGAATCAGGTCTGTGTTTTCCTCTGTGAATGATTTTTTAATTTTTTTATAGAACACACTAAACGCTAATGTAGTAGTTTAATGAGAAATTATGCAGCAGGTGAAGTAGTGTTTAGGGACAACATGCCAGTGATGTCACCTGCCTCACTGTTGACATCATAAACCTCAACTCAACATGAAATGACATTCTGGAGGCAACCTGGAGGCTCATGCTGAGAGCGCTCTGGAGAGAATAAAACCTTGCATGGTGAGATAGCTGTCCAAATTTTGGACTGTCTGGACATATTTAATACTGTTGGTAGCTGTGACAGTGTGAATATTAAAGGGACACTATACTCACCCAGACCACTTCAGCTCAATGAAGTGGTCTGGGTGCCAGGTCCCTCGGGTTTTAACCCTACAGATGCAAACATAGCAGTTTCAGAGAAACTGCTATGTTTACATTTGGGGTTAAGCCAGCCTCTAGTGGCTGTCTTCCGGACAGCAACTAGAGACGCATCTGCGACGCTGGGGGCATATTATGCCTCCATCGCACAGAGCGTCCATAGGAAAGCATTGAGAATGCATTCGCATTCGGCTTCGCTGACGTCAGCAGGGGGAGCTGACGTTGGCAGGGAGGAGTGGTCACCAGCACCGAGGGAGCCCGGCTCTGGAATAAGGTAAGCTGCTGAAGGGGTTTTAACCCCTTCAGCACCACGGGAGGGGGACCCTGAGCGTGGGGTCACCCTCAGGGCACTATAGTGTCAGGAAAACCGCTTTGTTTTCCTGACACTATAGTGATCCTTTAAATATAATTTTTATAAAGCACTAAAATTCTGTAGCACACCAACTCAATCTTAATTTCCCCCCACATCATTTCCTGTCTCTCTGAGATCACATATGGAATTTTCTCAGATTTTCTGCAAATAAATCCAAGCCGGAACAAACATTTCTTCTTCTTCCCTACTCTACTTCCAGTATTTAACATCTCAACATCCACTATTGACTTCCACCCACTAAAAAACATCTCCTCGCTCATTGTTTGCAACCTAGGCCTTCTCTTTGACTTATCACTACTTTTTGACATATATTTATCTGTCCTCTGACATTCATCTCTACAATACCTGGACAATCTATTGGTTTCTAACCTACTTTACAACATAATTTATCCATTCCTCATCTTCACTAGCCTTGAGTGCTGCAACTTCCTCCTGGTCGATCTTCACGTAATGTCATCATTCAATATGTGGCTGCATGTATCTTCCACAAACATACCCCATTCTGCTTATACCATGCCACTTCTTCAAAACCTCCATTGGTTTCCAATTAGACAGTACTTTTGTTTCCCAAGTGCTCCTACTTGATTCTATGCAATTTCACTCTTAGCCTTCACTACAATAAATTGGCTGCTTCTCTTTTTTTTTTTTCAAAACATCTGAAGAAAGTGCTCTTTATGAAAGCTTTCCCTTACACTTTGTTTATTTTATCCTTTATATATAGTGCCCTTAGAGGGTTTTTACAAATTATGCAAAAATATAAATGGGTTTATAGAGAGAAGGATACACTATATAACTAGACTCACACTGATACAGATGTGTCACGCAAGAGAGTTTCAGAGCTTAAAAACTAGAGGAATAATTTATACTGAAACAATGGGTTGCAGGGAGAAAATGCAATTGGTAAAATAAGATTAATGTATGCATAACTGAAAATGTTTGTATACAGCAAGCTAAAAAACAGAACAAAAAACAAAACATGTACACAGGAAATCAAGTAGAAAATAGAAAACAAGCAATTTTTGAAGGGGCACTTTAGGCACCAAAAAATGTCAGCTTAATGAATCAGTTTTGGTGTATTTATCATGCCTCTGCAGTCTCAATGCTCAATTATCTGCCATTTAGGAGTTAAATCACTTTTATGCAGCCCTAATTACGCCTCCCTACATGTGACTTGCACATCCTTCCTAAAGACTTCCTGCAAACTGAGATCTAATGTTTACACTTCCTTTATTGCACATTCGGTTTAATTTAGAATTTCTTATCTCCTGCTCTGTTATTAGCCTTCTAGAGCCTACAGGTGCATCCTGTGTGTAATCAAAGTTCAATGTGCAGAGTAGGGTATAAACATTTGTGAAGCAGTTTAACATCTGATTGAAAATGAAACATTTTTTTACTATGCAGGCTGTATGAGTCACAGTCAATGGAGGTGTGGCTAGGGCTGCAATAAAGGAAATAAAAGTGATCTAATTCTTAAGTGGAAGATAACTGAGCAGAAAAACTGCAAGGGCATGATCTAAACACCCAGACCTCTGAATTAAGGTAAAGTTGTTTTGATCCCTAGTGTCCCTTTAATTCTGAACAAAAAGTTTGAGGATGTCCTTTAAGTAATCTGCGAGTATAAACCAAACAAGAATGGGTGTGGTGAGGGGAAGAGAATGCAGGGAAGAAAAAAAAAGGGTACAAAGTGTGTAGTCCGCATATCTAGATGGGTCATTTGATAATTTTAAGCAATTTCTTTAGTGTAGGGATAATTGATTAAGAACGCTTTGACAACTTACCTGGAGTCTGCAATAATGCTAGTAACCTCTTCTACTGCCGGAAGCTTCCTACATCAAGTCAAGCCCAGAGATGCAGGTTTTTTTTTTTTTAAGTTTTCAAAAATGTTATCTTAAAAAGAACAGTTTTCTTCATAGCAAATTCTGCCACTTTTCACAAAATTTCCATTTTAGTAAACCACCAAATTTAGAAAAAAAAGAAATGGAAAAATTGATAAATCTGATGATAAATCTGAATGGCAAATGTTCAAAAGTGACAGTTAGGGCACCAAAAAAAATCAAAAAAAAAAAAATCAGATGAACAAAGCTGCCAGATTTAATAAATTGCTCCAATATTTGCCAAAAATATAGACATAACAGTGCTGGCATGGCGTCTATTTCTACTCCTTATTTGCATTGCGTGCCCTGACTCTGCCAGGACTGTGATGTCAATTGCTAAATATTTAATTTAAAAACAACACAGTAACTTAAAAAAATAAAAAGTTAACACAAGTTATAGGTGATTTTCAATGTTTTATTCAATGGTGTTATAGCGGTCAAAATAGTGTAATAAATGATGGCTATATCACTGCCAATCAATATAAAACTCTCTAGATAATAGTGTTCTGTACAAATAATTAGATCAATATCTACAAAATTTTGGAGGTATTCAGCTTTAGTAAGAATGTTTACTTAGTACAACTATTCTGCCATGATATAAAAATCAGGATGTAGGGGGTAGAGAAATGAGGGTAGAAAACACACACACACACACACACACACACACACACACACACACACTTTGTCTGATGGTAAATAAGGCATCTGGGGGCTTCCTTTAAAACGTGATCTGTTGACTTAAATAATGTCAAATGAGCATGATGGCAGCCGTGATAACAATAGGGGATTCACCAGTGAAAAAAAAAAAAAGCAAAACAAAGAAAGGGGGAAGGTATGTAGGGAAGAACAACAATAATGAGAGGTAATGATAGAATGTTTTACAGTAATGCAAAAAAATATTCCACAAGTATTATATTCACCATATATTCCTAAAGTGAAGAGCACTCACGTGAACAGTGTTTACACAAAAATAAAGTCAAGGCATCTTATTGCTGACACACAAAGACTAAATAAATACAAAACACACAAGATACAGACTTAAATGGAAAATAAACTTCAAACTTCAACCTCACTCATTCAAAAAGAATTTAGAATGCACAAAGTACAAACTAAATCCTTGGACTCCAAGTCTTATTGACTCAGATTGAACAGATCACACAGTGTTTATCAAAGACTTCTGCTTCAAGTGAGGTCAGAGATAGGGGTTATTAGACAATAAGATGGGTGGGGGTAATGAGTAGCAGGAGGCTGGGATGAACAAGGCACTGCTGTTTAAAGGGCCACTCTTGATGGCTCGTCTTGTGAAATATCATCCAGATAATATGCTAGATTAATTTTTTGTACAGAAACTGCAGACATCTTGCACCAAAGCTCGATCCCGGTTACCCTCTTCCAAAAGAAAGAGTCAGAGATCTGTACATGTCTCAAAAATGTGCTCAATCCATTAAAATTATTTTACTCTAAGTCACGGATGAGTATGCATATGATCAATATCGCTGCAGCAGTTGTGCCACTGACTTCAAAGGACACTCAGATCACCAAAACAACTTCATCTATATGAAGTTGTTATGGTGCCAGGATGCCCCCTGACACACTCTTACTTTAAGTGGTTAAACGATGTCTCCAGAGCCGATATTTAGTTTTCCCAGGCTGCATTCTGCTTCTGAATCTCAGTTACAGAAAGCGCAGAGTGCCACTGAGCATGGGCGCCAGTAACTAGCTAGAGCAGTCAGCTGATGCTCTAAGCCAATTAGTAGCTCCCCATTGATACATTTTTTTTTTGTTTGTTTTTTTATCAATGTTGAGCTACTAATTGGCTTAGAACATCAGCTGACCACTCTAATCCAATCAGTGCTGTCCCTGCCCAGCAACACTTCACGCTTCCTGTAACAGATTCAGAAGCCAGATGTCACCCGGGGGGACCTGAAATCAACGCTTGAGGCAACTTTTGGGGTCAAACCGTTTAACACCTTAAGATATAAGTGCACCCAGGGACCCCCTGGCACCATAACTTTATGTTGATAAGGTTGTTGTGGTGACCAGAGTGTCCCTTTAAATGAACTGATGTTAGATTATGTGAATGGAATGGAACATCTTTTAACTGCAACATGTGTTTGAAGTCAATATAGAAAAGACAGTCGCACACTCATGACCAATGTCTGACATTAGAAATTAGCTAATGTAAGTGTACATAAGTGTTAGGTCACACATGTATGCACACTAGTTGTCCCAAGTAAACACATAGGCGCGTGCATGCAGAAAAAAAAAATACTTATTCTATTTTTTTTCCCTTTCATTTTATTTATATTTTGCAATTGTGCCTGTTAATGTAGTTACAGGTCCTTTAATGCTATTTTAGAGTTCAGCTATTGTTAACAGGAATGAGAATATAGGCAAATTAAGGCAAGATCAAGGATTGGCTGGTCACGACCAGCCAGTCCTTGTAGAACATCCAAGGGACTATAATGAGGGACATACAGAGGTAAGCATCTTTTTTGTGCATTGAATTCTAAATGCATTGAAATTGTTAATAAAGGCTCTATACAGTATCCCCTTTAATTTTATATAACCAGGAGAACAAAAATTAACACCAAGGAAAATCAAATCAAAATCACGCACAGAGAGGACTTGTAGGGGTAATTAATCTTATGATTCTTTCAGTCCTACAAATATATTTTTAGCCAATAGTACACTTTTTTCCAGTTGATATGTTAACACCGTTTTGCTACCTCCAATCTAATCACATACTTGTCTGAAGTGTAGTTAAAGACTCATGGTACTTTAGCAATCAATTTTAATTACCTTACAGTCAGCTCAATTAATAGATCAATCCTTGGGGACAGAGAGAGTTTGTGTACAATGTAATTAGAAAAATAGTGGGGTGGGTGGGAAGAAGAACAGCAGAAAAAATAAATTAACAAAAACACAATAAATTTGAATTTTAAAAATAATCAAACTAATATAAACCATATAAAAACAACAAAAAAACATAGTTCTATGACTGGCCTTTACAATAACTAATAGCTCAAACTATATATTGGAACACAATGCACACAAAAAGTGTGATAGTCATAAGATTTAGTGGTTTAAGTTAAATTCAAAACTGCCAGATTCTGTAAACTAAATAAAATACAAACATTAGCATAATACAACATTAGTCAGTGTGGAATAGGAAATGTAAATCATTGCTTCCTGGGACTAGTGTGGAAAAGGAAACAAGTTTAGTTTTTGAGACAACTGAATTCTATTGTTTGTCCAGGAAAGCAGGTAATACTGAACAATGTACTTACATGGGCTAAAAAAATGATGCTAATGAGTCAGAATTCAAAGATTACTCAGCAAAGTCAGATGTTTCAGAGTCAGCTAATCCACAAAGGCACAGTGTAGACTCTGCTGCGGGGTGCCTGTTTCTTCAGTGTCAGCTCAAAAAATCCCATCTCTTTTTACACAGTTTTACATACATCCCACAATGTACTGTGACCCTCCTCAACTTCAAGGCTCATGGGCTGGGAGGGATTCCAGAGAGCCGACTGCTGATTGGATGGAAGTTTAAAGGTTCTACTTGAAGATACATTAGCTGATTTGAATCACTTTTAACAGAGTTAGCCTCAAGCATCTATCAGCATTGTCAATTCTAGTTTATTTGGCTTTTAAAACCAGCCAGAATTAACTATTCCTGTCTCCTAAAACTGTCAGAATTAAAATCTGACTTCTGTTACCTCTTGCCCCTACCCTTTAACCCATGCACTTACTTTTATATGTAAAAGTAGAAAAGCTTCCACAAGAGGACATAGTCTTACATTATAAGGGCAAAGGTTTAAAAATATCAGGAAGTATTATTTTACTGAGAGGGTAGTGGATGCATGGAATAGCCTTCCAGCTGAAGTGGTAGAGGTTAACACAGTAAAGGAGTTTAAGCATTTTGTGGGATAGGCATAATGCTATCCTAACTATAAGATAAGGCTAGTATTTAGAAAATTGGCAGACTAGATGGGTCAAACGGTTCTGTCATATTCTACGTTTCTATGTTTAAAAAAAAAATGTTCTCCTAATCTTCTCTACAAATCACCAGAATTCGCCTCTTGCAGTCCCTAAACATACAAGAACCATATCCTGCACTTTTAATTACAAATTTGCCAGAATTAATGTTTTCTATTTCATAGAATTACTTTTAATTCTGAAGTCTGCAAAAAATAACCTTTTGGTATTTTCTCTAAAATTTAGAACTGACTTTTCAAGTCCCCTCAATTTGCATGAATTAAAGTTTTTAGTCAGTTACAAACTTGCTACAACTCTCCCTACTATTAACGCTTCCCTCCAAATAAAATTAGTGTTCCAATTAAAACTTCCAGATGCATTGGGCTGCATTTGGACAATGCATTCAGTCACTCCTCTGGCATTCAAAGGGTCAAACCTTAGCATTTTTTCTGTTTCCAAAATATACCTTATTTATCTTGATTTCTTTAGTCTGACCCACATACAAATACGTCAATTAAAATTGTACAGTAATGTATTCAGAGATATTCCAAGAATTCATTTGAATAAAAAAATCATTGATTAGCATTAATCTACATTCATTTCTACAAATCTACTAATTTAATAACAGATCAAGCAGGAGTGGGCTGAATTTATATATATATATATATATATATATATATATATATATATATATATATACACACACACACACACACACACATGTATATATAGAGATATAAAACGGTATGGGTATTTTTGGATATATTCTAAAACTGTTTTGTAGCCTTAAGGAATTAAATAAAGGCTAGCCCATGTATGCAATTTCTAACAAGATTATAAACAGATGTTTCAATCTTGTACCTGTGACCTGAATTTGAGACTGCAATTTATTTTTTCCATTAAATGTTTCATTTCAAGGATATTCCCTGCTGTTTCAGGCTGGGGCGGTTTAAGCACACCAGCTGCAGCTGGTTACCTTCGAGTCCCCTTTGGTGGGCAGCAATCTGGCAAGGCATAATGAGACTCTCTGCCCACAGTAGCTTGCATAGCCTCTGTTTAGGTGTGACCCAAGAATTTTTGCTGCCTGTATTTTCCATACCCTGAAGCCATTTTATTCTTACTCTTAATGTAAAGTGCCCATAATGGGTGCATTGAAATGAGGCAGAAATTGAAGACAATTCAAATTATAAATTCCACCTGTGAGAAAACTAGAATGAAGTGCAGAGGGAGTTGGTCCATGAGCTAACAATCTAAAGGAGATACTCGGAAGACAAAAGTTTCCATGGATTTATTAAAATCATTAAAAGCCAGCGAGTATTATGGAAGGGTTGACAGTTCACTTCCTATGCTACTCGGTCCTTAAAAGTCGGTATGACTATGTGCTGTCTCCTCAGTTTGTTTCTCGATTAATATCTAAACCGCTGACTGACAGCTGATATTTGGAATGTTATCCTTGGTTACATTCCAGTTTAGCTCTCTAGTTCATCGGCTCATTGACATATTTTCCCAAAGTGTTTCCCCCATTGAATCTCTTCCATACATGTTCCTTCAATCCATCGTCCGCTAGGTATGTTACTGTAATATATCTTCCATAGCTGTATTTCTCAATCCACAGGCCCATACCAAGTTGTCCCCAATTCATATACCCAGCCCATTCGGTGACACTTGTCCCAGTTAAATTCTACGTCCTTTAAGCTCCCCACCGACACATGCACACAAATATATTTAAATAGGGCCAACAATTTATTACCTCGTCATTTCATCTTAAATGCAATAAATGTATGTATGTGCATATTTGTGCTCTGCTTGTAATTTATTGTATTTGGATCTGTGAGTATATGCGCTGTGTAAATGCATGCAGGTTCAAAGATAATGTTAGAAGTGGTTAGAGTAAAGGGGAGTTTAAGGATAGAAAGGGGTTAATATCAGAGTTATATTACCAAGGGTGTTTAGTGTTGAGAAAATTTAAACATAACATGTATTCCTGACCTCATAGTGTTAAAACCACCATCTAGCCCCCTACTCCCCCCACTAGATACAGCAAAATCTTACTTTCATTCCAGTCTGCTGCTGGCTCTGCCTGCTTAGCTGACATAATCAGAAGTGGTGATCTCAGCCAGCCAGAATGCTTTCCCATAGGAAAGCATTGGATTGGCTGTGCTTGTCAAGAGGCAGATCGGGGCAGAGCCAGCACAAGCCAAACACAGCCCTCGCCAATCAGCATCTCCTCATAGAGATACATTGAATCAGAAAAATGAGGGAAGTTTAGTCCCTTTAAGCCAAGAGTGGAGACACTGAGTGTCAGTCACACTGTGCAGCACTTCCCCAGGAAGCATCTCTAGCAGCCATCTGAGTAGTGGCCAGTGAAGGTATCACTAGGCTGTAATGTAAACACTGCATTTTCTCTGAAAAGACAGTGTTTACTGCAAAAAGCCTGAAGGGAATGATTCTATTCAGCAGAACAAATACAATAAGCTGTCGTTGTTCTGGTGATTATAGTGTCCCTTTAACAACTCGCAAGGGGTTAAAGTTGTAATATAAAAGTTGTTTAGGATTAGTCGGTTTAGGGTTAGAAGTAGATTAAGTTTTGCTTTTGGGTACATGGAGTGTTTCGTTTAAGAGGAGTTAAACATAGTATTAAGGCTAAAGGTTTATTTTCAGGTTTAGTCTTTGTGTGCTGGAGTTTGCAGAGTATTTACAAACCTTGTATGTACTCTGTTAATCAGTCAGATTGATTATATTAGAACTGCAGGAGCTGTTGTACAATGGTCATCACTCAGTGCTGTCCCTATTCCTCATGCAAAGCATTTCTTGTGTGAGAGGCTGTTAGTGGGCAGATGGGAAGTGAATCCTTCCACTTCCTGTCCAGCCTCACGCACAGACACTGGAGGAGCTGGGACATCACTGAGTTTTACACCTTCTATAACTCTTCCTGCAGGTCTTATATTAAGACTAACTGTACTACAGAGGACAATGGGAAAGTCTCCTGGGACTTACCTCTCCCCCAGCCTATTTAAGCTCCAAATGCACATGATAAGTGCAGCAAACAGGGGCCCCCTTCTTTACCTAATGGGAAAAACAGCCCTGTGTAATGTCGAGAACTGGTCTGAGTAGTCAATACAAGTATATAGAGCAGCTTCCACTATGCTACCAATGAGGAGGAGATATGGACAGTAGGCATGCTGATGATTGAGAATGGAGAGCCCTCTGTAACATGGGGTGGGGGATTCATAAACCACCGAAAGACATTTAAAAGCATCCCTCCACCATGCTTAGTATATATATATATTAAAATTGTAGTCAGTAGCACTCACAGTCTTTCTAAAATTCTTTCTTTATTTGTCCAAGTTAAAAAACTATCAACGTTTCAGTTCTAACATCAGGGTCGGTGCTTCCTATAAGGCAAACTAGGCAGCCGCCTAGGGCGCCATATAGGAGGGGGCACCCTGCGCCCCCATCTCCAGCCCTTTAAATGCTGCAGCAGTATAGAGTGCTCAGGCGGCAACCACACTGCCTCTTTCCTCACCTCCCCTTCCCTGTAGCGTGACAGAGCTCCTCTCTGGTCCGCAACCCCGCCGGACTGACAGGAAGTGCACACTCAGTGTGCACTTCCTGTCAGTCCAGCTGGGTGAAACAAACTCCTGTACCGCGCACCTGAGAGGAGATCAGCCATGCTACAGGGAAGGAGAGGTGAGGAAAATTTGAGGAGGGGGGTAGAGCTGGGGAGGGGTGGAGTAGAAGGTGGGGAGGGGAGTAAGAAGAGGAAGGGGCAGTAAGAAGAAAAAAGGGGGGTGTAAGAAGAAGAGAGGGATGGGGAGTAAGAAGAAGGGAGGTAAGGAAAACAGAGAGGCAGAGGGGTAAGAAAAGAAGGGAATGCAGAGAAAGAAGGGGAGGGAGTAAGAAGAAGAAAGGAGGGAGGGAAGAAAGAAGAAAACAGGGGAGGGAGGGAGTAAGAAGGGCCGGTAAGAGGAAAGGGGAGAGGGAAGTAAGAGAAGAAAGGGGGAGTAAAAAGAAGGGAGAGGGTAAGAAGAAGAGGGAAGAGTAAAAAGAAGGAGGAATAAGAAAGAGAGGGAGGGGAATAGAAGAAGAGAAGAAGGAAGTAGAAGAAAAACAGGTGAGGAAGTAAGAAGAAGAGGAGGGAGGAGTAAGAAGAATAGGAGGTAAGAAGAAGGGAGAGTGGTAGAAAGAAAGCAGGAGGATAACAAGAAGGGAGGTAGAATAAGGAGGGAGTAGAGAAAGGGGAGGGGGAGTAAGAAAGAAAACAGAGGAGGGGGAGTAAGAAGGGGGTAGAAGAAGAGGGAGGGGAAGTAAAAGAACACTGGGGGTGAGGGGAGAAAGGTGAGATAGGAGAACACGTAGAGGGAGGGGAGAAAGAAAGCCACAGGGAGAGGGAGTAGGAAGAGCGGGAGTGAGGAAAGAACACAGGGAGTGGGGTGAGGATGGTGATGAGAAGACAGGAGGAGGGTGAGGAGAAGACACAGGGAGGGGGGGAGGTGAGAAGAACACAGGAAGGGGGGAGTAAGAACACGGGGAGAGTGAGAAGAACACAGGGAGGGTGGGGGGTGAGAAGAACATGGGAGAGGGGGTGAGGAGAGAAGAGATGAGGAGAAGGGGAGGTGAGGATAACACAGGGAGGTTGGGGGGTGAGAAGAACACAGGGAGGGTTGGTGGGTGTGAGAAGAGACCGCTAGGAGAGGGTGAGGAGAGACCATTAAGGGGCAGGGGAGAGCTCTAAGAGACAGAAGGGATAGCTCTCTATAGGACAGGGGGCAGGACAGGGAGCTTTTTCACACTACGCGCACACACACACACACACACAATGCATCCCTATACATACACAGAAACACACAATGAATCCCTACACACACAGAAACACAACATGCTTCCCTTACACACAGAGAAACACACAATGTATCCATTACACACACAATGCAACCCTTACACACAAAGACAATGCATCCTTTGCACACATACACAGAAACACACAATGCATCCCTTACACACACATGCAAACACATACACTGCTTCTCTTACATACACACAGAAACACAGTGCATTTCTTACACGCACTCAATGTACACACTTACAGACACACACCTTGCATCCCTTATGCATGCAAACACATATTTACACAATGCATCCCTTACACACAACCAGAAACACACAATACATACCTAATACACAAACACACACTGCTTCCACTACACACAAACACACTGCATTACCTACACAAACTGTTATCCCTATACACTACATTCCATAAGCACACATATTAGATCCTCTCCGAGAACACATAACACATCCCCTACACACTCCACTCCCTGTGAGTGAACTCATGTGTGTGCAGCACTGGTGTTAGTTCATATTGTAGATCATATGGGTGGGGCATTGTGATGTCTCATGGGGGGGCAGAAGGAGGATGGGGGCAACAATTTTTTCTTTTGCCTAGGGCGGCAAAAATCCTTGCACCGGCCATGCCTAACATTAGGACTTTCTTCAGGATCAACATCTACATATTATTTTTTAATTGGGCAGTGGAGTGTCCCTTCATTATAAAGCACAGTGTAGAGGCATTTCTGTGGGTGCGTGATTTTAATGCAATGGGTGGAAGCATTAATACGGCATAGTTAGTGGTTAATACAGCAGGTGTGGCGTTTATAATATAGGTTCATCTAATACTTTGAATTGTGTCACTTTATGATTTATAGAACACAGAGTTTAGGGCTGGACATTTTGGCATTGTATAGCGCTGGTTCTATAAGGGGCTTAAATCAATATATGCTGGAGGGAACATAAGATTTAACCCTGGGCTGAAGCCCCTGGTGTTTTTGCCAAATAGTAACACCCTTGATTTATTGCTATGTATTGTATGCCACAGTCAGCATCCAACTTGCAACCTAGATCGGTAGTATCTAACATTATAAGGATTTCGGAATCCATGGAGATTCTGTAACGTTTAGTTCTAACACATCCCTTAGTCAATCTTAAGAAGAAACTCTACATTTCAGTAATTACCATGGGCCTCACATAAAGCATTTATTTGGACTTCACAATTCTCTCACGCAAGCATACTATTTTAATTCAGATCTAAAGAATAAGAAAGTGAGAGACTTTTCATCAAAATTCTTACTGTTTTGCAAGCATGCTTTCCAGATGTGTGGTTAAGCAAAGAAATTTCTCATTTGGAAACTGAATAATAAAACAAAGCAGATCGGAACAGAATAATAAGGAAATATAAAAAAAAAAATTAAAAAAAAAAAAAGAAGAGGATTGAAGAATCTGGTCTAGTTAGTATACGGTGACAGATGATCTGGTGGTGGTCACAGTATTGATTTAAAGGAAAGGAAAGTTTACATCGTAGGATTGCATTGTACAGCGTTACGGAATCTGATGGCACTATATAAATATAATAATAATAATAACACTGTATGTGATGTACAGTGAATACGCGAAAACCACGAGCAGCCAACAGAAAGCTGTAAAATATGAAATGTACCACTTTTAAGCCCTAATGTCTGGTTCACCATAGCTCACTATCTGTAACATCCCTGCAAATCAAGTCATATCCTATTCATCTCTCTCACCTCTTGTCTTTTTCTGTATATCCCCATCATCTCGTGCTTTTCCCCTTTCCCTATTGAATAGTTTTTTCCACTTTCCATTATTGAATTGGCTCTTTTTTCCCTTAGTATTGTTTTGACATATTATTGTGTTTTGTACCCACCCAGTTTATCTTTATTATATGTTTTTTCTTTACCCCTATTTTTGTTTCCTGTTTCTCTTTATATCTCTCTCTGTAAATATATATCTATCATTTGTTTTTCTTTCAACCCTCTTGCTATGCTGTCCTGTAACTTTTACGTTCCAGTGCCCGGATTCAAAAAAAGAAAATCAAGATTTTTTTATGTCAGAATTCAACATTCTTGGTTGGTGACCTGTGCCAGGATTTTACGCTGTACTCCTGTTGGGGTATCTTGATAGACCTCCGACTTTTTTGAATCCACTGTTAATATCAGCGTTTGCAAACCATGTGTTATCTCTTTGCTGGCAAAAGGTTTATGGAGTTGCAGTTTCCATACAGCTGTAGATCTATATTTGACTGCCCCGTGGCCTACAGTTGATCTACAATTTGTGCAAGGAGGTACATAACGCAAAGAGATTGCTGGAACATATTTTGAGCTGATCTAATTTGGGTTATTACACTCCTACATGCACATACGGTCTTGTCTTTAGAGTGTTTCCCAGGATCTCTGCACATCTTAATGTGTCTCCTGAGTTCCATCAGTTCTGCCTCACCCAGCATGTACCAATAACAATGTAGCATGTCTCTGTGTGAAAGTATTATCCTAGTGCAGAGAGCTTCCACGAAGCGGACATCCACGGCTCCTGCAAGTGGTTTTGCTGTTTTTATGGGAATCCTGGAGGAGGTTATGTTGGAACTGAAAAAGCTGAAGTTTAAATTGGCTCATTGCCCAGAAGAAAGAGCTTGTGTATGAGCAGGGGGTCATTTACAACTGTGTGAAGACATTTGTCTTTTTATTATTGTTATCTTACTCGCTTCCCTTACTTTTTCTCATGAAATAGGGACTCTTGGAATAGGGTGGTAGCTAACCCCTTATGCAGCAGAATATACATATTTTATAATGTGTTCTACTTGACACCTATTCATGCAGGGTCCTTAATAATTTCTCAGTTCCTGATAACATTTGTAATCTTTAGTTTCTTATGTGCTACTTTATCAACATATCAAAATTGTAGTGTGCGGCGGGATACGTCAACGCTATATACATGTCAATAATGATAATACTGATAATTCTAAATAATTCAGCTACTGCACTGTACTTCTAATGATTCCCCATGGGAGCTCTCTCTTGGGGAATCAGAAAGTTTCAGCCAATATGACTGAGGTGGGGGGGGGGAGGGTCCAAATTATTATTATGATTGGTATTTATATGGCGCCAGCTTATTCCGCAGCGCTTTACATTAAAAGGAGAATTTAACAGATGAGACAATAACAAAATGTTACAGGAACAATATGTAGATGAGGACCCTGCTAAAACGAGCTTACATTCTAGAGTCTAGTTCATAAAAGTGCTGATTTCTCTTGAAATCTAAACTTTCACGATTTGGCACAATAATCAACCCCCTCTGTTCCTGTACGTCAGTGGTCTGATCTCAATTATGTGTCTGTTAGTCCACCCATTGTACAGCGCTACGGAATTTGTTGGCGCTATATAAATAATATAATAATAATAATAATAATAATAGAGGGACACAGACAAGCCCTACTGCACTTCAGAGTCTAGAGTGTCCCAATAAATGTCTTCCGAGAAATGCACATGGCACAGACCTGGCAGGGACAGGATATCCATGCATATAATTTATTCGCTGTGATAACATGTGCCACTTCTTTATTTCCTAAAACGATGATCCTGTTGTTTTAATATTCTAGTGTAATCAGCTCCCCCCACCCCCTCCTTTCGCTTTAGCGTCTATGTTTATAGAACAAGTGGCTGAATAAACTCCAGTTTATGTTCATCACGCACACCTCTTTGCATATGTAAGGCAGATGACTGCTGGCGTGCATTGATATTCGTGAGTAATGCAAATTAACAATGTATTTACATGGGTGAAGTGTGACCATTTTGTCCTTGAAGTCATAATTAGCTCTTCATTAGTCGGTTTCCCGGGAAATGTTTGCAGGTATTTCAGTGAATTTAAAAGGTTATGGCACTCTATTACACAGACTGAATCATTAGTACAAAGCTCTTATATGGTTTGGGTCACAGTGTAAGTGTGTCAGAAATTGTGACAAGTCTGGAAGATTCTTGGGCTGCATAAGAACTTTCTGTGATTGTGGCCAATGCAAATATGGAATATGACGCTTCTAAGAAAATTCAACCTTTGTCTCTTAAACTTCACCCTTCATTTCCATGAAGGAGATTTCAGGAGAAATGAGAAATAAGTTTTTTTTTCTTAATACATTATTAATAAACCTTGTTTGGGGGGGGGGATTCAGAATCATGAAAAAAGTTTGTGTTGCATTTCACAATAAGAGCTGGAAGTGATATTCTTCGAGAGTTAGAGGGTTCCTAGGATAGGAGTAAAATCTAAGCTCCAGGGAAAAAAGAGACCAATTAAATATCTTAGACCAAACCATCAGTTATTCATGAAAGTGGGAGTTAATGAAAATTCAAAGTGAATTAAAATGTTAGACAAAACTATGCAAACTGAAAACACAGCTAACTGGACGAGGTTTCCCCTCACCCCCAATTTTACTAATTTAGCTAAAATTTTTATTGACTTTGTATTCCGGATTCAACAACAGCGAATAACGAGTATTTTAGAGGATATTCTCATATAGAGCCATATGTACTTACTTTGGCATTTTAGAGGAAACGTTTGCAAATAGATTACAGTTCAAGCTTTCTGTTCTCATTCTTTGTCTTTCTTGACACCTCCGAGTGTAGGGTTCCATAAGGTAACTGCGAACAGCAGATTTTATTACAGAAAGCTTTGTCGTGTGCCTATAAAGACATTTTAATTTATTTTAAAAACCAAAGAAAAGAAAAAGTTACCTGCACTCTCTCTTTAATCCCTATGTATATTTAGACAAATGGAGGTCATTTAGTCGCTCCAATGGCCACTGGAGGGAATGCCCACCTGCCAACGTCAAGGAAGACCCCCTAAGCGGGTCCTAACACTGACCCTTCAGCCTGCTTCCTTGAGCTTCTGGCAAAGATATCTCTAATGATACAGAGGGGGGTATTTTTTATATACACCCCTATATACTTATTAACCCTTAATAGGGAACACATGGGATGGGTGGCAGCATTGTAACAAGGTTGTGTGATACAAAGTAAATACAAAAAGAGAAGTCTGTATTTATTTATTTGTCTGTATTGATCTAACACTGGATCCTTGATTGCTAACCCGAATAAAGTTAATTAAAGTAGCCTTCGATGGAACCGGTCTCCACATTCTAGAAGGCAATGTTTTGACATTTGTTAGAATTAGAAAGTAAACAATAGGAGTGGTTGAATGCCAGTGATGGCCAGGGTCACATTTTCTACATGGTCAAAAAGGTTACTGTTGATGAATGCACTTTTTGCGCATGCCATCCTTTTTTTATAGAAATGTGTTCAATGCAATATGGGAAGTCTCATGGGGGTAATAAAAATACCTGCTTTTCTTCGGACATCAAAACAGCACTCCAGGCACACTTTATTCATTTTCTTCTATTTGTAAACGTAAGAGAACCATTTCTATTTGAGAGTTTTTCCTGGCATCATATTTGCTATCTGTTGCATGGGCTCATTATTTCCTCATTAAAGTCAATGAGAGCTGAGATATGACGAGAACTGCAATCTACGGACTATAAACCATCACACTTTGGCTGCTTCTCTCTAAAAAGCATGTTTGGGCTTGGATCAAACCAGACAAACGCTCATAAATTATACTTTGAGCAACGCTTTATGGCTAAACTCCGATAATCTGTTTTCCAGTATATGTTTACAAACTCATTCTTGGTGCTAAAACCCATTTGTTATAATGTTAAACTTGACTGATCTACTGACTTGGAAACATGAATGTATGAAGCAGGGGGAGGGCTGGTAAGTATCCTTCCGGGTAATATATAAGGGGGGGGGGGAGCATAAGAGGAGTAAAATCCCCCTAGTCATGTGTCACGGTTTAGCTAGATGAGAAATGCAAAAGATTTGAAAGGGATTGACTATTGCTTTTAAAGCAATGATAATTCATCAAGACAAGGATGTAAAAATATCTGTGGAAAGATTAAAGTATACAACGTACATTTTGTTAAATTTCCATATCTTTTTAGAATACAATTATTTTTTGGGGAAAAAAATGCCTTTTAGTATTAGGTGATGCCAAGTAGGTCAAATATGCCTCTTGGATTCTAAGGCTCCTGGTACTTATCCAAAGAATATTAGAACTCTGATAATGAAAAAAAGCTTACAGAAACTCACTACCTTGCCCTTCGGTAAATCCCTCTCAGGTCTCAAAATAGTTTGTGCTCACTTGTGCCATTACAGAGAGAACAGAGGAGGCTCTCTAATTAGGCGGCCAGCGATGGATTGCGCTGGCTGGGGCCTCACGGCCGCCTAAGCCACCTGTGGGCAGACTGTGTTGGGTCCTCAGTCAGTGACCGAGGACCCGACACCAGGAGGGGGCCCGGCGGCTTGCCCGTTAGGCCCCTCCTGGCTGCCCAGCCACCATTGCAGACACCAGTCTGCAGCTCCGCAGTGAGCAGAGCTGCAGACCATGTGTCTCGCGAAAACTGGCCAATCAGAGTGTTACCGCGGGTTACCACGGCAACGCTCTGATGGTCTCGCGAGATTACATGGTCTGCAGCTGCAGACCGGAAATGATGGCCACCGGACCACCAGGGAGCCCACTGGACCACCAGGCAATAAATCAAGCTAGGCCATCAGACCCCCCTCTCTCTCCCATCTCCCCCTCAGCATCACTCCCCCCATCACCCTCAGCAGCAACCACCTCACCTACTCAGCATCACCCCCACCATCAGCATCACCCCCTCACCACCCTCAGCATTACCCCTCCCACCAGCATCACCTCTACCACCTCTTCAGTATCACACTCCCCAGCTCAGCTCTCCGTGAGATCACACCCCTCACCACCACTCCCTTAGCATCATCACCACCTCAGCCTCACCCCCCACCCACCCCTCAGTATCACCCTCACCACCCTCAGCATTACCACCCTCAGCACCACTCCCCACTAGCCAGTATCACCACCTCAGCCTCACCTACCCCCACCACCCTCAGTATCACCCCTCATCACTCCCTCAGGCATTACCACTCTCAGCACTAACACTTCACTCAGCTCAGTATCACCACCTCAGTATCACTCCCCACCACCTCAGTATCACTCCCTCACCATTACCCTCACACCATCACCTCCTCCTCTCCTCCCTCCTCACCATTACCCCACAACTATCACTTTCCTCACCATCACCCTCACTATCACTCTGCTCTCCTTCTCACCATCACACCTCTCTCCTCTCTCACCATCACTCCCTCCCCTATCACCCCATCATCACCCCCCCATACACACAACACACTTCAAGCAGCTACCCCATACACATACGGTCCCAGACAAAAATGCAAACATGCTCACAGAGACATACATTCACACACACAAGGATACTCTCTGTCAGACACACTCAGGCACATACACAGGTAAACTGTGCATCAATGTGTATATGTGACACTTTTTTGTTAATGGGGCCTCATGTTTGAGTTTCGCCTAAGACCTCATAAAGTCTAGAGCCGCCTCTGAGAGAGAACATGATCTCAAGCAGATCAAACAGGTCCCACCCATTACGGCACTCCAGTACCAAAATGCCGGCATATTCTCTCTGTACGAGATACTGCAATCCCAGACGATACCCCTCCAGCACGGGGTCTACGTCTGGATTATCCTTTTAACTTGGGAAGAATCAAGTTAATGCATTGCAACAAATACAAAAAATATCAGAACTCTGAGAACGAACACAACTTGTACTTATCACCTCATCAGCCCCCAAAAAGCACATTATAAGCCATGTGAAGGCAACCTTCGGCACTGCAGATATTGTGAACAACACCTCCCATAATACTCTTACAGCCATAATGCTGGCAAAGCATCAGGGGAGAAGTAGTCCACAGCATCTGAAGTGTCAAAGGTTACCTACCCCTGTTATAAGCAATGAGAACAGACGCCCCCTAGTGGATATGTGCTTGCACTGCCAAATGTGAAATCTGGCCTTGCCTATATATTGTACTCCTCGCCTGTATTACTCTTCTTTATAAAACTAAGTGGATGAATAGATACTTGTTAAGGGGGTTGTTATGAAAGGCTGTCCCCCCAGATTTTCTCTAGTTCCTACACTGGTGATTGGATGAAGTAGTTGAAAGCAGTGCTCTAATCTTCCCCTGTGATTTTCCCGTGCTGGTCCTCGTTGCAGATAAACTAATGAGCCGTGCATGTTTGATTTTATCACATATTTGCTATGGGTTAGGCACTCTTCAAGCAACTATCTTTTTATTTTGTCTGCTGTAGAATCCTGAATGGCATAACGTAGATTCCACACTCTGGCTAGTTTAAACAAGTGTCCCCTACCCCTACCCCATTTCCATTTTCACTTCTTGTTTTGACAGCTGGGATTTGACTTACCATCTTTCAGATCACCTACAATATACACAATACCTGATTAGCATTATTGTTTCCCAAAATCTGTTCTTTTATTTTCCTTATATTTTTACTGCAGTTGTAAAAACAATTTAATCTCGTGCAGCCGGCAATGTTATAAAGTACACAGGTTTAGAGTGTTCCTTCTAACCATCACACTATTCAGAACTACAGAAAACTAATTATACTTGTTACAGTACGTGAAACTGTCCTAAAATTATTTATACTGGGGAAAATAAATTTTTCATTATATATTATTTTAGAATAATTTATACTAATAATATATATATTTTAGATTTTTTATTTTGTTTTATTATGAATTTTTGTTGTTGTTATTTTTATATTTATTCAGAATTGTGGGACAAATTAAAGGTTCACATACAGCCAGTGAAACAAAATGACATAAATCCCCATGTATATATAAACATATATGTCTCTGATGCCATGAATTATGTGCAGGATCTGAGACTCTGAGAAGAAAGATTTAGCTATGGTGGTCACTGTTCATGGGTCACCCCGAAAGAGGTAACACAAAACCATAACTATACAATTTCATGAAAATATTTATTTAAAGCAGAAGTTATAACTACGGTAATATTTATCAAACACTAGATGATTGTTACGTTATCACGATATTTAGGTACGTTTTTGTAATTTTTTCGTTTTAGTTATATTTTGTAAATACAAAAGAAATAGTTTGTAGCAGTTCTG
Source organism: Pelobates cultripes (assembly GCA_933207985.1). Classification (NCBI taxonomy): domain Eukaryota; kingdom Metazoa; phylum Chordata; class Amphibia; order Anura; family Pelobatidae; genus Pelobates; species Pelobates cultripes. The sequence goes on along the minus strand of OW240918.1, from coordinate 134,728,771 downwards.
TAATTAAATAATCCAGAGTTTGTTTGTACAGTTTTGTGCCAGTTGTGGTTTTCTACATATTATAAAAATTAATTTCTATTTACTTTTCTAAACAATTAGAAAACAGCTGATTTTGCTGTCGTGGTCGAAAACGGATGTGACAGAAATGATTAATTATTTTATGAAAAGATAGGTTTATCGTACTATACAGCAATAATGTTTAATTTTTGGAGAATATATATATATACACACACACGGTAGATATATATTCTGAGCGTCCCTTCATTTATTTTTTTCTATACAAAAAATAAAAGGTTAAAGGGCAGTTTATTCATTAATTTATACTGCTTGCTTTACAAATATTTGATGTTTGGCAAATTTCTAAACACAAGCATTGCTGCTTCTGAAATGATTGCCAAGGATTTCAGTTGGTCACGTACGGTCTCTGCAGAGGAATCTTCTTAATTTGAGAGTAAGACGCAGCAGAGGACGGATGTGAAAGTATGAACAATTTCAATAGCATTGTTTTTATGAAAAGCCAAAAAAAAAAAAAACAAAGGACAAAAGAGCAACAATACAAACATTACTGTCACAGTAAATGCTTTAAAAATACTACTGCATCAAAATGCAACCGCAAAATCTTCCAAGATATCATTTTCACTCATTTCTTTTTTAAGATAACTGTGTTTAAATCAGTAACCATTCATACAATCATAGCTCGGAGTTGGGATTTGTTTGGGATTCAAAATGAATGACACATTTTACACCACAAAAGTAGAAATTGAAATACAACTAATGCAGAAATATTTTTCCTAAAATTCACTTTAACCCCTTAAGGACACATGACATGTGTGACATGTCATGATTCCCTTTTATTCCTGAAGTTTGGTCCTTAAGGGGTTAAAATCCAGAAAAATCAACAAAATTACCAGTATGTTTTCTATAGTACAGGGATAGGCAACCTTCAGCACTCCAGATGGTGTTGACTCCATCCCCCATAATGCTCTTACAGCCATGATGCTGACAAAGCATCATGGGAGCGGTAGTCCAAAACATCTGGAGTGCCGAAGGTTGCCTATGCCTGCTATAGCATCACGCTTGTTCCAACACTCTCTAAAACTCTCACATGGTTACTTCCTTAAGTAAGAATTTGAAGTGAATTTAAAGGGACACTATAGTCACCAGAACAACTACAGCTTAATGTTGTTGTTCTGGTGAGTATAGTCATTGCCTTCAGGTATTTTCTTACAAAACACTGATTTTTTAAGAGAAAAGGCAGTGTTTACATTGCCCCCTAAGGACACCTCTAGTGATTACTCCTCAGATGCACAGTAGGCAGCACTGCCGTTCAGCGTCTCCATTGCTCTGCATGGAGACACTGAATTTTCCTCATAGAGATGCATTGATTTAATGCATCATTACAAGGAGATACTGATTGGCCAAAACGGTGTGTGGCCCCGCCCCATCCCACCTCCTTGCCGATTTCAGCTACGTGAAAGCATTGGATTGGCTAAAAATATGAAATTCTGATTATGTCATCTTGGAGACGGATCAGAGGCAGGCACAGTTTCAGGGGACCCGTGCGGCGCTGGAAACAAGGTAAGTTTTAACATTTTCTAAGAATGCAAAGCCACCTAAATGGGGGATCAAACATTATAGGGTCAGGAACGCATGTTCCCTTAAAAGTTAAGGCCGAGTAGTCAAAACCAAAAGCCTAGCTGATTTAGGCAATTAGTCCAGTTTGACTATTTTCACCTTAAATTTAAAATTGACTTTGAATTAATTTTTAACCACAATCCCTGAAATACTAACCATATTCTCTCTCCCTCAGATGCTCTTACGAAGACACTTACACAAAACGTGATGCTGGCTCTGATTATGCATTGTGGGTGAGTATGGTAGATAGGAATGCAAATCCCATTAAACATTGGGCAGCTGTAATATGTATATCTCAGTATACATGTGTTTTCTGATGTTTAGATCTCCTAATCATGCTATAAATTATCATATCTGTGTAGCAAGCAATGTGACATCACACTGTTCCGTACAGTGTTGAAATTCATAATCTACCACTTAAAATAACAGGCAAATCATTTTGGGTTTCGGTCTGCAAAGTATAATAAAATATAGTCTATCATCACTCAATCACTGTATTTCATTTCTCTGTCACAGAACGTTGTCAAGGTTGCTGCTGTTCCCACAAAGTTTGCATATCTGTATTGTATATACATATATTGTATACATAAGCAATAGACCTTTTGTGTGTGGTGAGAACAACTCTAAATATAGAAGGGAATGTAAACATTTTTGCAGTTTCATAAATCTTCAGATTGTGTGAAAAACAGAATGTTAATAGCACCCACTTTTAATAAATTATGCATCTGCAACTACCCTCCTAGATGTGTATTCTTGATGCTAATAATTTTATGTATCCAGATGTCTGATTGGTTGTATTTGCATTCTAATGACACTTTTTTTTTTATACATTTGTCTCATTAGACTCTTTCTAGCACAGCAGCTACTGTATCTTTAGAATTTCCAGTCTGAATGTCTCAGAAGGTCTCTGTTGCTATAAATTATGTTGGGAACGGAGACTGGGAGAAGAAAATGGGTTGTTACTGGTCATGGTTCACCCCGAAAGAGATAGCACAAAACCATAATTTCATGAAAACATGTATTTAAAGCAGAATAAGTTATAGTAATAATTATCAGACACTAGTCAGTTGGGTTAGTGGTTGAAAACGATTAATACATAGTTACATAGCTGAAATGAGACTTGCGTCCGTCAAGTGCAGCCTTCCTCACTTTAGTTTTTTGCGGTTAATCCAAAAGAAGGCCAAAAAACCCAGTTTGATGCACTTCCAATTTTGCAACACACTAGGAAAAAAAATTGCTTCTTGACCCCAGAATGGCAGTCAGATTAATCCTTGGAACAAGCAGCTATTACCCTACATTGAAAAATGATATACTTGAATATTCTGTTTTTGCAAGTAGTGGGAGTTTGAGTGCCGGACTTAATTTTGTATGTTTGTATATGAAAATACAGGGTACATTTACTAAAAACTATTCATGGGGGTTATTCACTAAACAATCTTAAGATTTAATTTAAAATAGCTTAACTGGAAAAAACTCCAACACATCTACAGTTTGGCTACTCTAACTTAAATTCTGCAATTTGGATTTAATATAACCCTACAATTACATTTTTAATGATTGGACATGAGTGATTCACACTGAGTTCACTATGGGGGTGGATTATACATTAATATAAGCATGATTTCAGTTTGTTCTAATTTCAATGAATATGGAAAAAAAAAACACAGTTAGCAAACATAAAAAATAAAAAAGAAACGCCCACAGATAGCAGTGATACTTTCTGTAGAATGTAATGCTCCTATTATATTTGTTTAGTCTCCAACATCTCGAAGCGTGATAAAAAATTGACCTGTGTGGCATACAGAAAAAAAGAAGAGGTAGCACTCTGGAACTAAATAAGTAAAAAATGTGTTTTCATTTGAACATAAAACATTTCTTGCCTGTTCATTAAAATTGAGCTTTGTTTAGGTTTTGTTTGCCCCCACATTCTGTGGTTTTGGAACATTCACTCGAATCAGTAAGATTCACAGTATGTTAAAATTGGCTTGATGACCCCTCCTAGCCACCCTAGGACTGCCTAACAACGCCTAGACCACAGAGGAGCCCACATGAGGCGACACAGGACCCCGAGAGCACCATCTGAACCGAGACCCAGCGGATCACAACACCCAGTACCATGAACGATGTGGACTGCTACTATTAGCCATTGCACACCCATGCCCTTGAGTTCCTAATGTTTACTTACTTATATGCATGTGTTTATGTATACATACATATACTTTTCTCTTTTCTACCCGTTATATATGGTTTACCACCACAGGTTAATGGATTAATAACCCTAACACAAAGGGAGCCCATGCTCTTCAACCCATCACGAGCGAACGCATTACAAACCCAAACACTTGGCGTCCGACACACCATCAGCCTCCCACCCCCCCTCCACCCCCCTGTAGCCCCCTAGGTTAGGGGCACCCAATCTAGAAGTACACTCATGGCAAAACACGTAATTTCAATAAGGCATACAGGCATCCTCAAACAGCTCAGCATTAAAGGGCCAGACTATGAAGCACGGTTGTAACCCATCTCTGCACGGTTGTAACCCAACTCTTAATGCTCACATGGAACACTAACACCACCAAACCTACTGTACACACGCATTACCAAAGCACACCATGCCTTATTCGAAACCCAATGACAAAAAACATTTGGATACCTCTGTATTGATTACTAAGTATTGTTCAAAATGTTACTGTTGTTCCTAAACCGGTTATTGCTTGACCCAAAAATAGTGCGAATCTCTCACGACATTGTCTCTGTACTTAATCGGTGAATCTTTATACACACGTGTCTATAAAACTTGATTTTGATGCACAAAATGAAAAATAAAGAATAAAAAAAAATTGTTTTGATGAAAAGAAAGTTTATAACCTTTTCCTAATGACTTTTACTGTGATTTAACAAATGGAATGTTTGTGAGATTTCACCAGCAACCGGCGATAATAAACAGAACACAAATATTAATTCTAAAACCATTTTCCCCCAACGATCCCCTTGTAGATTCATTTAAAGTGAAGTGGTTTTGTTTGTTTTCCCTTATTTCCCAATTTCTGTTGTTTATAGTGATTGGCTCAAAGAAGAATGATTCACAGTTTGCCAATAGCTCCTCGTGACATTATACTAGCGTGGAATTTATAGTATGCGTGTTATCATTAAGTATGCGTTTGTCATGTTTCACCAGATACTATAAACAGAAAACATACCGTTAAATCTAAAATCGCTGTGCTCAACATTTTATAAAAATTCTATAAAACCTTATGCTACGATCTAAAGGTCTGAGAGAAAAGTTAATACTCCCACATTTTCATTTTTCTAGTATCAAATCAAACTCCCACAGCAGACAAGCTACACTAAGCATTTACGGCTTACGCTGACATATTGTTTTATTTATCTTGGAAGGGCTGAAATGTTGGATTGTGATTTTTGCTTAAGTAGGCTTTAGACTAGTCACGTAGCATCATATCATTAATTTATTAGCAACTGATGTTCAAGGCTGCTTATTAGGCAAAAACAACTGTAGACCATCATGAGGAATGGACTGAAGCTATGTTCTCTGTGGGTTGTTCTCAGTTAGTCATCGCCAGTTCTTCAAAAAGGAATTGAGGGCACATCCGGAACATGGATTTTGCAGGACTGGTGCTGTCATAATTACCAAAATTCATACATAACACAGATTAAGCTACAGCGCACAGTAAAAATAATTTTTTATATTTTGAAGGCTACTTAAAATCGCCTATCTCAGCAAAACAAATATGGGGATTCAGTTCCACCAAATGGCCAAATTGTTAAGCCCACCACTACTTCACAGTACCCCAATATCGGTGGGTTCAAAACTAATTACAAACATGGAAGACAAATTAAATAGTTCTAGTGCTAAAGAAGCAAACGTGTATTTAATTAATCTATTGTTAGTTCTTTGTGACGTCAAGAAAACCAACCAGGAGCATCTTATTCTAGTCTATGGAGTCTACACTTATGTAATAAACTGCTTTTTATAGCAGAGCTCCCAACAGTCCCGCTTTCATCTTGACAGTCCTGATTTCATGCTATCCAGATTTATTAAGCAGGGAACTGTCCCCTGGCAGCTTAGCGTGAGTGCAGCATTAGATGCCTGTGCAGTTCGAACTAGGATCCTGCAGGAGTCGCTTCAGCAATGCTCTCTGCATGGTCCTCCGGGTTAGAGCTGGCTGGAAGGCTGTCTGTCAACATGGCAAATGGGTCTGGCCATAATGGGTGTCGCCACTGATGCAACTTGAATAACTAGCAGCTACCCCTAGAAGGTCTGCCCAACTGTACAGATCCCATGCCTCTCAGTGTTGGGAGGTAGGCACCAGGGATATTTTGGATAAGTAGTTTATCCATCAGGAGCACTTCTATTCTTCCTATAGATTGAGTGACAATGTTTTGTAAACTGATAGTAGCATTTTGTGGCTGCTGTTGGTTTACACATAGCACAGGGAGCAATTAGAGCTGAGTCTAAGTTGTATGCTGATTGGCAGCTCTGGGGGGCCGTCTAACAGCTAAAGTGGTTCTAAGCCATACCCAGAGCTAAGAGTGGGTGGGTGCATGGTGCTCTCAGCACAATCATCTTTCAATCATGCAGTCATTTGTATTTTTTTCAACAAGGCATAACAGAATAGATGGCGCAGGGCATAATTTGGGAAGGGGGCATGTAATTATATAGTGAACCAGTCGTCTAGCATTGCACAGAACACAGCAACATGAATGACTGCATTCTGCAACATGTATTTAGGCACTTTTTGGACATTTCTTTTCTTTTTCAACATTGTGTCAGACAAGACATTTGTGAATGTCCCGGTAAAATAAATAAATCGACCACAAGCAATCAATAACTCCGTATTAGTGAACTTGGTTATTTCCCTGTAATACCTGAAGATTCAAAGGTCCTGCTATATTTATCTATGATGCAAGGTAGCAAAAGTCTCAGTGCAGCTTTACATGATCTGTTTATGGTAGGGTGCAAAAAGAGACAATAAGGAAAAAAAAAAATTCAAGATCGCCTAGAACTCAGTCAGTTTTAGAAAGGAAGGCCTTAAAGCTATTTATTTTCTATTTTGATTACAAAAAAATGCAACGATTGCCCCATTTCTCCTTTAGTGGGAATTTCTGCAGAGAGAATTGCATTTCCTGTAAAGGTAAATGTGTTTACCTTCGATTAAAAAATAAATCAGGTGAGGATTTGGAATTTGTAATATGCTGTACGGACATGAAAATTCCAGTAAAGTAGAAATGGGACTTTCTGCTTAGTCCTGGCATTGGTTGGTCTCAAATTACCTTAAGAATTCAAAGTGAAATTCAAACGAGTTCTATTTTTTTTAGGTATTAATATGTAAACTGTTAATATAGATGTCTTGGAGACTTTTTTAAAGTGATCTGTTTTGGCCTACAATGTGGAATGCAATTTAAATCGACATTGAATTACTGACATTCCCACTTTACTAAATTGCTCTGTATTTGGTTCAAAGGCTTGTTTCATTATTAGATTACACTGTCTGAGTATCTAGAACTTTGAGCTTCCCCCTTGCTACAGTTAATTTGTCGGGATAAGCATAAAGGCCAACCCCTCGGAGAGACTATGGAGGGGGAAGCATCACTGCAACCTGGAGGGGTTGGCATGGTAACCAAATTGGTTAGAATGTTGTGTTAGAGTTAGGTACCAGGAATTCTTGGAGAACTCACCAGACCAGTGGAGCACAGCCGAGGAATCCTGGTCGTACTTTTTCCTGCCCTCCCTCCCCTTTAAGTGGGATGGTAGGACTTAATTGTTTGTTTGTGTGGGTGTGTTTAGTTTCTTCTTTTGTCACAGCTGTGGGTTTCCTGCACCAGAAAATGTATTCAAAGAAAAAAAAAATCCACTCAGATGGATGGGCTTGGGGAGTCGCAGCCTAATGACAAGCTGAAGAGGCTCTGGATAAATATTATAATGTGAGCTATCTGTTGGGTCAAACCATCAGCTGACAGTGGTTGTTTGCTGGTCATTTGCCCTTACTCACTAAAATGGTGTTGTGTTCATTATTGGTGGGGAAGGAGTAACGTGAATAGGTTACGGAGGAGTAAGCAGTCAAGGGTTAGTCTGGGACAAGGTTCTGAGGATGTAAGTAAGTATTAACATTTTATTTTTCTCCACAGTGATTGATCCACTTTTAGTATTCTGATCAATAAATAAGAATATAAATAGCCTCCTAAATTCTTTCATAATCCAAGCAGCAAGGTCACCAAATAAACCATTTTAATAATAATGGGAGGTGGCTCAAGGTTCAAGCAAGGTTCAAGCACTAAAATGACTTAACTGGACACTATAGTCACAAAAACAACTTTAGCTTAATGAAGCAGTTTTTGTGTGTGTAGATCATGACTCTGCAGGTTCAATGCTCAATTCTCTGCCATTTAGGAGTTAAATCACAGTGTTTATACAACCCTAGTCACACCTGCATGTGACTTACACAGCCTTCCTAAACACTTCCTGTAAAGTAAGATCTGATGTTTAAACGTCCTTTATTGCACAGTTTGTTTAATTTAGAATTTCTTATCCCCTGTACAGTTGATAGCTTGCTGGACCTTGCAGGAGCCACCTGTGTCTGATTAAAAAGGTCAATTTACAGAGCAGGAGATAAACACTTCTAATGTAAGTTAATATCAGATCGAAAATGAAGCCATTTTGTTCATTCAGGCTGTGTGAGTCACATCCAGGAGAGGTGTGCCTAGGGCTGTATGGACAGAACCAAAAGTGATCTAACTCCTAAAGGGCAGAGAATTGAGCAGTGAGACTTCAGAGGCATGATCTATACACCAAAACTTTGTTAAGCTAAAGTTGTTTTGGTGACTGTAGTGTCCCTTTAAATATTTTTCTTTATCTGGACCTATTTATTGTGAATTTGTCAACTTTTTCATTACTAACCCATTAAGGACGGTGGGCGTTCTATGCCGTCCTTGGGGACCCAGCTCTAAATGCCGGCAGGCGGCATAGAATGCCCAAGCCGTCCTATGTACTTACGAGGTCGCTGGCAATCCCACACCAGTGATCGCGGTGTGGGAACTCACCTGAGAGCCCAGGGAATCCCCCTCCTTCCTCTTCGCCCCCCCCGGACCATGTGATCGCGAGGTCCTTTCGAATGGTATTCCTTCATGGGGGTGATTCTAATTCCTGGGCTACCATACGGTCTCAAAGACAACGTAACCAACCTGGCGAATTTCAATGTGAAAAAAAAAAGAAAAATGTAGCATGCTATATTTGACTCTGTAATTTCCCAAAACACCATAAAACCTGCACATGGGGGGGTATTATTTTACACGTGAGACAATGCTGAATACAAATATGTGTATTTTATTGCAGTAAAAGCAAACAGTATTATGACATTCACAGTTAAAATGTCACGCAGAACTAATTTTTTTTTTTTTAATTCTTTTCTCCCATTTTTTTATATTGTATTCATATTAAATTATGTTTCATACCTAAATATTTGATGTTAAATGAAAGCCCTGCTTCCCCTGAATAAAATGATATATAATAAGTGTGGATGCACATAATATGAAAGAGGTGAATTACGCCTGAACAGACATATTGCACAAATTCCACGTTTTTTATTATGTTTACATTTGGCTCAGTCCTTAAGGGGTTAATAAAAACATCAGACGAAATCAAATGTGTTAGGTTGTTAATTAAAAACACATATTCTTTGAGTCTTACTTTTTAAAATAATTTCTGACCCTTCTGCTTTTGAAGTCAAATCCTTTGTAACACAGCAATGGAGGTCGAGGGGGACAATCTCTATAGAAACCATTGGAATTATCCAGATGATTTGAAGAGTTTCTATGGTGATCGCGTCTATTTTGTTCCACTCTCCATCATGTATACTTTTAGAATTTACAACGATTGCCCCATTTCTCCTTTAGTGGGAATTTCTGCAGAGAGAATTGCATTTCCTGTAAAGGTAAATGTGTTTACCTTCGATTAAAAAATAAATCAGGTGAGGATTTGGAATTTGTAATATGCTGTACGGACATGAAAATTCCAGTAAAGTAGAAATGGGACTTTCTGCTTAGTCCTGGCATTGGTTGGTCTCAAATTACCTTAAGAATTCAAAGTGAAATTCAAACGAGTTCTATTTTTTTTAGGTATTAATATGTAAACTGTTAATATAGATGTCTTGGAGACTTTTTTAAAGTGATCTGTTTTGGCCTACAATGTGGAATGCAATTTAAATCGACATTGAATTACTGACATTCCCACTTTACTAAATTGCTCTGTATTTGGTTCAAAGGCTTGTTTCATTATTAGATTACACTGTCTGAGTATCTAGAACTTTGAGCTTCCCCCTTGCTACAGTTAATTTGTCGGGATAAGCATAAAGGCCAACCCCTCGGAGAGACTATGGAGGGGGAAGCATCACTGCAACCTGGAGGGGTTGGCATGGTAACCAAATTGGTTAGAATGTTGTGTTAGAGTTAGGTACCAGGAATTCTTGGAGAACTCACCAGACCAGTGGAGCACAGCCGAGGAATCCTGGTCGTACTTTTTCCTGCCCTCCCTCCCCTTTAAGTGGGATGGTAGGACTTAATTGTTTGTTTGTGTGGGTGTGTTTAGTTTCTTCTTTTGTCACAGCTGTGGGTTTCCTGCACCAGAAAATGTATTCAAAGAAAAAAAAAATCCACTCAGATGGATGGGCTTGGGGAGTCGCAGCCTAATGACAAGCTGAAGAGGCTCTGGATAAATATTATAATGTGAGCTATCTGTTGGGTCAAACCATCAGCTGACAGTGGTTGTTTGCTGGTCATTTGCCCTTACTCACTAAAATGGTGTTGTGTTCATTATTGGTGGGGAAGGAGTAACGTGAATAGGTTACGGAGGAGTAAGCAGTCAAGGGTTAGTCTGGGACAAGGTTCTGAGGATGTAAGTAAGTATTAACATTTTATTTTTCTCCACAGTGATTGATCCACTTTTAGTATTCTGATCAATAAATAAGAATATAAATAGCCTCCTAAATTCTTTCATAATCCAAGCAGCAAGGTCACCAAATAAACCATTTTAATAATAATGGGAGGTGGCTCAAGGTTCAAGCAAGGTTCAAGCACTAAAATGACTTAACTGGACACTATAGTCACAAAAACAACTTTAGCTTAATGAAGCAGTTTTTGTGTGTGTAGATCATGACTCTGCAGGTTCAATGCTCAATTCTCTGCCATTTAGGAGTTAAATCACAGTGTTTATACAACCCTAGTCACACCTGCATGTGACTTACACAGCCTTCCTAAACACTTCCTGTAAAGTAAGATCTGATGTTTAAACGTCCTTTATTGCACAGTTTGTTTAATTTAGAATTTCTTATCCCCTGTACAGTTGATAGCTTGCTGGACCTTGCAGGAGCCACCTGTGTCTGATTAAAAAGGTCAATTTACAGAGCAGGAGATAAACACTTCTAATGTAAGTTAATATCAGATCGAAAATGAAGCCATTTTGTTCATTCAGGCTGTGTGAGTCACATCCAGGAGAGGTGTGCCTAGGGCTGTATGGACAGAAACAAAAGTGATCTAACTCCTAAAGGGCAGAGAATTGAGCAGTGAGACTTCAGAGGCATGATCTATACACCAAAACTTTGTTAAGCTAAAGTTGTTTTGGTGACTGTAGTGTCCCTTTAAAGATTTTTCTTTATCTGGACCTATTTATTGTGAATTTGTCAACTTTTTCATTACTAACCCATTAAGGACGGTGGGCGTTCTATGCCGTCCTTGGGGACCCAGCTCTAAATGCCGGCAGGCGGCATAGAATGCCCAAGCCGTCCTATGTACTTACGAGGTCGCTGGCAATCCCACACCAGTGATCGCGGTGTGGGAACTCACCTGAGAGCCCAGGGAATCCCCCTCCTTCCTCTTCGCCCCCCCCGGACCATGTGATCGCGAGGTCCTTTCGAATGGTATTCCTTCATGGGGGTGATTCTAATTCCTGGGCTACCATACGGTCTCAAAGACAACGTAACCAACCTGGCGAATTTCAATGTGAAAAAAAAAAGAAAAATGTAGCATGCTATATTTGACTCTGTAATTTCCCAAAACACCATAAAACCTGCACATGGGGGGGTATTATTTTACACGTGAGACAATGCTGAATACAAATATGTGTATTTTATTGCAGTAAAAGCAAACAGTATTATGACATTCACAGTTAAAATGTCACGCAGAACTAATTTTTTTTTTTTTAATTCTTTTCTCCCATTTTTTTATATTGTATTCATATTAAATTATGTTTCATACCTAAATATTTGATGTTAAATGAAAGCCCTGCTTCCCCTGAATAAAATGATATATAATAAGTGTGGATGCACATAATATGAAAGAGGTGAATTACGCCTGAACAGACATATTGCACAAATTCCACGTTTTTTATTATGTTTACATTTGGCTCAGTCCTTAAGGGGTTAATAAAAACATCAGACGAAATCAAATGTGTTAGGTTGTTAATTAAAAACACATATTCTTTGAGTCTTACTTTTTAAAATAATTTCTGACCCTTCTGCTTTTGAAGTCAAATCCTTTGTAACACAGCAATGGAGGTCGAGGGGGACAATCTCTATAGAAACCATTGGAATTATCCAGATGATTTGAAGAGTTTCTATGGTGATCGCGTCTATTTTGTTCCACTCTCCATCATGTATACTTTTAGAATTCTCCATTCTCCGCTCTAGCTAAAGGTTAGCGCTTTTTTTTTTTTTACTTTTACAAGAATCCAGCTCTCAACTTCAAAATGACAGAGGTTCGATCTGAGCTTTTATTACTATCTTTTATAGACAAATCTCGAACATATATTTCAGAGCTTATCCAAGACACAGAAAAAGAAAATAAACCAAATCACATAGATCCCAACTTGTCACACACACAGAACTTTGAAGAACACAGTAATAGTTCATTTTGTGGTAACATGGCACACCTGGTAAATCTGCTAATGCTGGTTTTGTTATTTTGTTAGCGCAGTCTTGCTGTGCAGCCGGAGTCTTTCAGATGTAATTACTTGATCTGTAGATACATGTTGCCGAGATAAAGTGGAATAAAAGTCTTTAATCATGAGCATAGCGTCTGTTGAGTTTCTTCACCTTGGGATTCCCCGCTCAAGACTGGTAAAAATAATGTATTCAAAAGGTGTTCAACAGGTACCTGATCTAAAGTTAAAGGGACACTATAGTCACCAGAACAACTACAGCTTATTGAATTTGTTCTGGTGAGTAGAATCATTACGTTCAGGCTTTTTGCTGTAAACACTGTCTTTTCAGAGAAAATGCAGTGTTTACATTACAGCCTAGTGATAACTTCACTGGCCACTCCTCGGATAGCCGTTAGAGATCCTTCCTGGGTCATGGATGTCTAAAATGCATCCAAACATTCAGTGTCTCCTCCCTCTGCATGCAGACACTGAACTTTCCTCATAGAGATTCATTGATTCAATTCATCTCAATGAGGAGATGCTGATTGGCCAGGGCTGTGTTTGAATCATGCTGGCTCTGCCCCTGATCTGCCTCTTTGTCAGTCTCAGCCAATCCTATGGAGAAGCATTGTGAGTGGATCAGGCCACCACTTTAGATGATGTCAGCAGGCAAGTCTAAAGGAAACAGGGACAAAATAAGCAGCTGCAGACTTGAAAACCAGTGAGATTTCTATATTTAGGGAGGCATGAGGGGACATGGGGGACTAGATGGTGGTTTTAACCCTATAGGGTCAGGAATACATGTTTGTGTTCCTGACCCTATAGTGCTTCTTTAAAGTGCAGGGACAAACAAAGTAGACTGCAATAATGATTAGACCTTTGAGTCAATCAATTACAGAGTGACGCAAGCCAAGTTGAAAGTAAGGAGTAATGTTTCATTTCCACGTTTGAAAAAAAATGTTTTTTACGGTTTGTGGTTGGTTGCTGAAGAGCCTAAGGACAGTGATGTGCACAGCCAGACAATTTAGACAGTGAGTAAGGAAGCTGGGAATGGGAGCAGAACTCTCAGGTAATGAATAGAAGCTCAGATATCATCATAGTACCAACAAAATAGAACAAGGTAGAGCCAGGAGGCTTAAAGTGGGCATCAACGAACAAGGTCAAATATGTAGCTAAAGGTCAGGTAGCAGGTGAACAGGAGAGGGCAGAAATCAAAGGATTTAAACAAGTAGTGGGAAAATAAAGTGTGCTTGAATAACAGGAAAAAAGATCTGAAATGGGCAAAGAACAACTCAAATTCTGGGGTTAAAGGGACACGATAGTCACCAAAACAACTTTTGTGTAATGAAGCCGTTTTGGTGTGTAGATCATGCCACTACAGTCTCACTGCTCAATTATCTGTCAATTAGCAGTTAAGTCACTGCATGTGACTTGCACAGCCTTCGTAAACACTTCCTGTAAAGTGAGATCTAATGCTTACACTTCCGTTCAATTACAGAGCAGGGGATAAAAACTTCTAAAGTAAGCTAACATCTTATTGAAAATTAAACCCTTTTCCATGCAGGCTGTGTGAGTCAGAGCCAGAGGAGGTGTGGTCAAGGTTCTGCATAAACAAAAGTGGCATCATCTATTTACCAAAACAAGTTACATTTATTTTGGTGGCTACAGTGTACCTTTAAATAGACCACAAAACTGACTAGCGCTTGACGATACAAAAATCATGATTTTTGTAGTGATTTGAAACACTGTTTAATGTTCTGCAGATATGGAGAATATGCAAGTTTGATACAATGTATCATGAGGGTTCTCTGAGCTGATTGAACAGGGCATTAGCTAACAATGGGAGTATGCAGGTGCCCTGGAACATGGTGGGCTGGAATGCCTTTTGAGAATTGATTTCTCTCTCTCCTGACAATTTTATTCCATGGATTATAGACCATGTATTTGTCTGTTTATCTTAACGTAAAAAAAATTATAATTGCCCAAATACTAAAGCTACAATGCTTCATTATAACAAATAAATAGGGCACTAAATGTTTTGCTTAAAAAACAAAACAAATCAAAACATTCAAAATTTTTGTCTGCACTCACTTAACCTTTTTCAAAATGAAGGTCATTGATTTTGGCAAAGGTCTTGTGACTTGAGATCAAAATATGAATTCCGGCTAAACATCAGGAATAAAATATGCTATACTTTATAAAAAATGTAAGCTTGTTTGAGCAGGGCCCTCTGCACCCTCTGTTCCTGTGTGTCCAACTCGTCTTTTTGCAAAGACCTGTCTGTTCGTCCACCTATTGTACAGCGCTACGGAATTTGTTGGCACTTTATAAATAATAATAATAATATACAGGGAGTGCAGAATTATTAGGCAAATGAGTATTTTGACCACATCATCCTCTTTATGCATGTTGTCTTACTCCAAGCTGTGTAGGCTCGAAAGCCTACTACCAATTAAGCATATTAGGTGATGTGCATCTCTGTAATGAGAAGGGGTGTGGTCTAATGACATCAACACCCCATATCAGGTGTGCATAATTATTAGGCAACTTCCTTTCCTTTGGCAAAATGGGTCAAAAGAAGGACTTGACAGGCTCAGAAAAGTCAAAAATAGTGAGATATCTTGCAGAGGGATGCAGCACTCTTAAAATTGCAAAGCTTCTGAAGCGTGATCATCGAACAATCAAGCGCTTCATTCAAAATAGTCAACAGGGTCGCAAGAAGCGTGTGGAAAAACCAAGGCGCAAAATAACCGCCCATGAACTGAGAAAAGTCAAGCGTGCAGCTGCCACGATGCCACTTGCCACCAGTTTGGCCATATTTCAGAGCTGCAACATCACTGGAGTGCCCAAAAGCACAAGGTGTGCAATACTCGGAGACATGGCCAAGGTAAGAAAGGCTGAAAGACGACCACCACTGAACAAGACACACAAGCTGAAACGTTAAGACTGGGCCAAGAAATATCTCAAGACTGATTTTTCTAAGGTTTTATGGACTGATGAAATGAGAGTGAGTCTTGATGGGCCAGATGGATGGGCCCGTGGCTGGATTGGTAAAGGGCAGAGAGCTCCAGTCCGACTCAGACGCCAGCAAGGTGGAGGTGGAGTACTGGTTTGGGCTGGTATCATCAAAGATGAGCTTGTGGGGCCTTTTCGGGTTGAGGATGGAGTCAAGCTCAACTCCCAGTCCTACTGCCAGTTCCTGGAAGACACCTTCTTCAAGCAGTGGTACAGGAAGAAGTCTGCATCCTTCAAGAAAAACATGATTTTCATGCAGGACAATGCTCCATCACACGCGTCCAAGTACTCCACAGCGTGGCTGGCAAGAAAGGGTATAAAAGAAGAAAATCTAATGACATGGCCTCCTTGTTCACCTGATCTGAACCCCATTGAGAACCTGTGGTCCATCATCAAATGTGAGATTTACAAGGAGGGAAAACAGTACACCTCTCTGAACAGTGTCTGGGAGGCTGTGGTTGCTGCTGCACGCAATGTTGATGGTGAACAGATCAAAACACTGACAGAATCCATGGATGGCAGGCTTTTGAGTGTCCTTGCAAAGAAAGGTGGCTATATTGGTCACTGATTTGTTTTTGTTTTGTTTTTGAATGTCAGAAATGTATATTTGTGAATGTTGAGATGTTATATTGGTTTCACTGGTAATAATAAATAATAGAAATGGGTATATATTTGTTTTTTGTTAAGTTGCCTAATAATTATGCACAGTAATAGTCACCTGCACACACAGATATCCCCCTAACATAGCTATAACTAAAAACAAACTAAAAACTACTTCCAAAAATATTCAGCTTTGATATTAATGAGTTTTTTGGGTTCATTGAGAACATGGTTGTTGTTCAATAATAAAATTAATCCTCAAAAATACAAACTTGCCTAATAATTCTGCACTCCCTGTATATTAAATGCACTTTTACCCATCTCTTCTATGTTTAATCATCTAAGCAGTGTTAATGTGACAGAAAAATAGAAATATTTAAAACAAATATTACGAGTAGAATTGAAAATCAAATGCAATTCTGAGATGCCAGAGAATTCAGCTGCCATCTCATACAGATGTATTAATTGGAAATAACTATCAAGTTCTGAAAACCCTCAGCCATTGAAACTGTAGAGTATACTGTATTTAACTTCATCCTTGTCATGTAGAAATGATGAAGTGTCTAAATCGTCACTTGGCTTGCTGTAATGGACATTTTTGTTCCATTAACGAATAGGTACCATTTTGCAAAATGCTTTTAACTGCATATCGGATACCGCTGCTACCATAATTCTACTGACATTTCTTATCAGATTTTTTTTTGGCATTGATTTTGCACTTTAAATCATCAAAATGATAGCATTAGCCGGGATCAAGAAACAGGCTAGAAGAAGACTTTACAACTTTGATTGTTAGGTGATCCAGGTGAGAGATCATTAACTATAAAAAAAAAAGCAGAATGCCTCACTACTTGGCATGGGGAGAGGTGCCCAGAAAGTAATTCATTAAAGGACCACTGTAATCACCCATCTCAATAAAGTGATACGGGTGCAGAGGCTCTGCCATTTTTCTCCCACAATGCAAAGCTTGGCATTTTAGTGATACTGCAATGTTTACATGGTGGTATTAAACAAACCTCTGTCTCTCTGGCATCTACTGGAGGATGCCTCCAGACCACCAACCGATTTAAAGTCAGTTCTTTGACGGTCGATGTCCTCACTCATGACTTGAGGACGTCAAATGTCTTTTGAGGCTTCTCAGAGATTTTGGATCAACATCATAACATACAGGACTTCCAGATTAATTTGGACTCATATTTTCTCTGGATCTATACTTGATTCTGAACTCTCCTTTCTCTCTATATATTTTGGACAATCTATTAAGTGTCACATAGGTATTATAAATACTGCACCCATCCATTATTTATTATCTGTACCTTTTACTTTATTATTTAATTTGTACATATCATTTTTTAGCTCCTGGATACCTGCGCTATATTTTATGGTGTACTCTATATGTTTTATAGGATTTGGTGAATTCCTTTTTTCCAGTTTTTAGAACTTACTCACATACCCATTTCTGCCTTATTCCCTCTAACCCTTCTGTGATATTCACTTTTGTGAATACCAGAATTTTGCACATCATAACATAAAGGCTTGTGGTTCCCTGATCCTATCCAGCAAAATTAATGCAGCTTGTTTTTCTCATTGTGAATTGCGTCACGTATTGATAGATCTAAATCTCCCCATTACTTATGTTTCTCCCTCTCCAATTACAAACGTCTTTACATTTTCACTTCTCGTTTTTAAAAAAAAAAGTTTATTACATTTAATGAAACTTAATGATACTTTTTTTTAATTATGTATATTGATTTTTGTTAGAGAAAATGCTACTTTTTGTTATCTGGCTAGGCAGCCATGGTGGGTCAGGCTCTGCTATTATCTGACCAATTGCTTCTTAAAGCGGCACTGTCATGGTTGAATCCAGTTTTTTTTAACCCCCCTCCCAACTCCACTACATCTAATTGCCCCCCTAGTCACCCGCAAATGCACCTAAGCACCCCATATTACCTATTTTGAAATATTTATTTTGTGCCTGGACCTAGGTCTTGGGCGCCGCCATCTTTGTGTTGGTAGATGAAACCCCCCATTGTCTTTTAGGGCCCCACCTGCTGCTCATGGCCTATGTCCCCCGTTTAGTTTCATAGCCCCCACTCGCAGGGCACGGGTAGCGGCTCGGGGGGACACTATGTCCCTCCCTGCTAGTTAAGAGATGCCCCACCATGGGGCCATTTATTGGGGGGGGGGTGCTTTATTTTTTATAACAGTGAGCAGCCACAGGCCACAGGCTGCTCACTGTTTAGAAAAGACATGCCCCTACTCGCAATATAGCGAGTAGGGGCAAATTAAATACTAATACTAAGTAATCTTTAATTTAAAAAAATATATATCATTAAATGTATTAAATGTAATAAACTTTTTAAAGAATGAGAAGTGAAAATTTGATGATAGTTGTCTTTTAAGGGTAGAATTTACAAAAATGATTGACAGGAATACTCAAATGTATCAAATCAATAAAGATAAGAACTGTGAGTCTCTATGAAACAAAGTTGCTTTTTGTAAACAGTCTTTTAGAATTCCTGCATTAATCAGTAAATTCACAATTTTGGCTTGTTTCCAGGTAATTTTCAATGGATCCAGGTGTATATATAAAAAATATAAAAATAAAATAAATATGTGAATCTTTTTTGCATATATTAAGGGATTTTAGTAGGTTAATAGGTTTCCTATTTTTCACCCTTTAAATAATGGAAAATGTATTCATACTTACCGTAATTTTCTTTTCCTGGCTATTATTCATGGCAGCATATACACACGGGTTAGCTCCTCCCCTACAGCCGACAGGACAGGAAAACCACCAAGGTTTTAAAAGGAGGCTCCATCCCTAAGGTCCTCAGTCAATTTACAAGCTCTACAGTACATACATAGAGACATTAATGGGTGGGAAGTATATGCTGCCATGAATAATAGCCAGGAAAAGAAAATTACGTTAAGTATGAATACATTTTGGCAGCATATACACATGGGGAATACCCAAGCTTACAAAAGGAGGGACAGAATAGCCAATCAAATAATCATAATAATTCAACACAGATAGAAGAATGAACTGAGTTAAGTACTGGAGTATGAAATGCCAGACAAACGTGTCTAAAGAGGTTCAAATGCTAGCTTACAAAAAGTGTCAGCAGAAACCATTGCCATGGCAACCCACGATGCTGCAACAGCATGAGAGGAGAGTGCCCTGATACCCTCCAGCACAGGTAGAGAACAGACGTGACGTCCAAATTGTGCCTCATTAATTGCTTCAATGTCCAATATGTAATGCAGGACAAACTAGTTCAAAGAGGTCCAAATGCCAACTTTACAAAGTTTCAGCAGAGACCATTGCCATGGAAGTCCAGGAGACGCTGTAACAGCACTAGTGGAGAATGCCCCAAAATCCTTTGGTACAGGTAGAGAATGGCATTGAAAGGCTCTCACTTTAGGCAGGATCTCTGGTGCTACCTGCAAGACAACCATATCCTGTTGAAATTCAGTGAATGGGGTACACAGGATCAAGCCTGGAGTTCACACATTCACCCTGCTGAGGTACCAGCCAGCAGCAACAGCAAAGTCTGTGCTAACATCATGGAAGCTCCTGCTAGAGGTTCAAATTATGGTTTAGCCAGAGCCAGTGAGATCAGTGGTACGTCACATATTAGTTTCAACACCCTTAGAGGCTTGAGTTCAATTGTTGCTTACATGAAGCAAAGCACCAGGGGCATCAACGCTCAATGGGTACCCTTCAGTAAAGGTAGAGAATGACACATAAGCATTCACCATAGGCAGGATCTTCAGGTGCCAAATGCAAGACGACTATATCTGTTGAAAAGTAGTAAAAGATGGTTCACAGGATCAAGCCTGGAGTTTACCCATTTTCCTTGCTGGGGTACCAGCCAACAACACTTTCTGTGCTACCACCATGGAAGCTCCTTCTAGAGGTTCGAATAATGGTTTAGTCAGAGCCCGTGATACCAGTGGTACGTCACATATTGGCATCACCACACTCAGTGGAGGCATGATTTCAATCAATGCCTATATGAAGCAAAGTGCAGCTAAGTGCTCCTCTAGAGTGTTATAACACAGAACCTTTCAAGGCCTGAACCAGGAGTAATTCCAACAGACAAAAGCATGTCAAGCTTTGTAAAGCCTGTATAGGATTGTAAGAGGATCTCAATGACCGTCTCAGGGATGCCTATACTAATAAGGACTCCCGCATCAACACCAGAACTTGAGGATCCTGGTGTGTCAAGGGGCCTTGTAATAGGTCTGGACGTACTGGAATTTACCTTTGAGGTTCCAGAATCATCTTATTCATCATAGGAATTAGAGTCGACACGGTCTTCTACTGTCACCTTTTGCATTACCTTTTTAGGAAAGTCGAAAACAGGAAAATATGTACATCAGACTAAAATTCTAAATTTGAGTCAGTGTATCCTGATCCTGAGCATTCTGGTCCAAGCATGTAGAAAATACTTCTGGACCTGGTAGTTCCAAGAAATGGCCATCAGATCTATGTAGGGTATCAGACAAATCTGCGTCAACCCCGAGGATACGTTGTGACATGGTTGCCAATCCACCGTTATTCGGCTCAAGCAAACAGCCATTGTATTCTGAGCCCCTGGTTGTTCTTCTGTGTCCTGATCAATTATGGGCTGGAATTCCATCAATACGTATCTGTGAGACCCATCTTGATAGATATAGGATACAGTTGCATTGATATTTGAGCAAATTTGGACCCACTCGTTCTTCAGCAAGCCTCTGAAGTGAAGAAGAACCTTGAAAATTACTCTTAATTCCATACAAATGAATGGAAATATTGTGAAACATGGGCCAAACACTGTGCAACCAATCTTATAAAAACTGGAATTCGAGCTAATAATTTACCAATGAGGTTCTGTTCACTGGAAACTCAGATCTAATCCCTCTTTTCAGCTACCAGGTAAGGTGTAACTCCACTGATGGGGACATAGTCAGTGGCTGGCTCCAATAATCGTTCTCTTGTTAAACCAAGATAGGAAGGATCTGTGAGGAATCCATAGATGCCATTGGACCCGTCTGACAAGTCTGCTGGTGGAAGCCAGGATTCCTAGTATTTGCATCTATTTTCTTGCTGTCACCAAGCAGAAATTAAGAAACTGGGAGAGAAAACCTTCACAATCTGTGGAACTGTCCCTGAGATAGGGAAAAGCAGAGCATAGAATTTTCCACTCGGGAATGTCAACCACTGAGCTGGTGTGAAACTGCTTTTCTTGATCTTCATCAAGCAGCCAAACTTTAGGAGTTATGAAAGAACTATATACCTCTGTGTGCCTACCTTCTGAGGGTCTAAGGCTATCAGAAGTAGATCCTCCAGATAATGGAAACAGGTGGAGTTCTGGACTCTCAATAACACTATAAGCACATATAAAGATTCTTGGGGCCGCATTGAGGACAAATGGTAGGGCACTAACTTGGAAGTTCTCTTCTGAGCTAATGCCAAAGATCTCTGCAGATTGGACTGAAAGTAAGCATCCTTGGGATATATAGAGGTAAGAAAATTATCCTTCCAGATTGCTTGAGACATGGATCTAATGGACTCCATCCCGAAGACTCTGACATTCAGCCTCTTGTTGGCCCCTCTTAGGTCCAGTGTAGGCTTCCATGTGCTTTTTCCTCTTAGCACCAGAAGAGAGGCAAAACTTGTTCCTGAAACTGCTTTTGGGGGGGGGAAAAAAATCACCTCTTCATCCACAATGCTTCTTCCTTCAGTGCTTTACCTTTTGATTCAATGGTCTTAATACTCCTGTTGGTATGGAGACTCCTGTGCCTGAAGAAAAAACTCCAGTCTATATCAATCTGGACTATGGATACCACTCAAGCCTCTGGAGTATGACGAGCCCAGGTATGTGTGATCAGAAAAATTAGGCTCCAACTACTGGAGGAGACATATTCATTGCTGAGGAACAAAACGACTGCTTAATAGCTCCATTAGAACCTTGAAAGGCAGGTTTACCAACTGCCATGAGTTACCTCTGGAGTATACTATGCAGGGTCAGTAGCTCCATGTATCTCAGAAATTCTGGTCACTGGAGGTTCTCCAGTCAGACTATGAGGAGCTGGGATCCTTGGAACTTTCTTCCTGAGATACAAATATCTTGCAGCCCTCATTCGCCTTTTCAATGGAATAATCCAAAGTTTTCCCAAACAGCACCACCCCTTCAAATAGAATGGTGTAGAGGGCAGACTTGGAGGAAGAGTCATCATCGCAGAAACAGAACCATAATGCTTTCTTAGCTGCTATAAAGCCATTTGATCCAGAGAATATCCTAGTTACATCTAGGGAAGTTTCTGTGAAGAAGTCAGTTGTAACCAGAAGACTTCAGACTGCCTCTTCAATCTTGGCTTTTAATATCTCTCTCCATAGTAGCCTTTAGATCTTTAATCACATATTTCATGTTTGTAGAAACAGCAGCGGAAGTCACAGCTGGCTGGCCTCCTGCAACAGTAGGCGTAAAATTTTGGACCGGTCTGCGTCCACCTATGATCCATAAGTTTGCAACTTAGGTGGTGTAGTTCTGGGGTTGGAAATAACTTCCTCCACATGGTAAAGCCTGGCCTCTTTTCTTACCCCTAAGGCCTCTGGAACTTACTTTGTAAGCCCTGCCCGCATGTCATGTGGCTGCACAGTGATAGGTCATGCTGAAGCAACAACCTTCTGGAGGCAGTCAGTGCATAACCGATTTCTTCCACGGTTTTCTCCTCATAACCAGATCCTGGTGAAGAATCAGACACCTGACAAATAACAACAACTAAATATTACCTGTGATAAAGTATTAAGTAAAAATGTGCACTGTTAAATTCTATAAGAAACCAGTGAAACAGCTTCAAAACAGGCTGAAGACAGCACTTATCCATGTCTGGACACCCTGCAAATACTTACCAAATAAGTGTGATATGTTTACTGTAATTTTCCCTTTATTTTAGGAACTTTCTGGCAATTGCCCTTATCCAAGATGGCTGCCACAACTTGTATTCTCACAATGCAAGTAATCTGTATTAGGCCCATTAAGGCACAAACTGCACACATGTGGACCTATTCCGAGTGAGTTTGCTGTTTAGAGACCAGGGAGAGGACTCTGTCTGAAGCCTACATGGCCCCTAAACACCCAGGGAACCGGGAATAAATCACTGGGACCGAGGGGAAGCAAAATAGATAACAAAAGTGCCTGCAAGGAAGTTTAAAAGGAAACCAGGTGCAAAAAATCAATTTTAAAGGCACCACAGTCTAAAGGCCTCAAGGTAAAAAGGTAACAGTTTCAAAAATTTATCAGTTTTTAGACGCACTGAAGTTTTCAAACGCACTGCAGTCTTCAAAAGTACTGCAGTTTCCAATGACTTGCGGTATTACATGCAACTTTAAATGAACGTTTTAAATGCCACACAGCTTAAATGCTTCCTTGTAAAAGCACAACCGCATAATGTACCACAATCTTAAAAATAAGGTACAGCTGTATAATGCACCTGTTCAACCCCTTAAGGACACATGACATGTGTGACATGTCATGGTTCCCTTTTATTCCAGAAGTTTGGTCCTTAAGGGGTTAAAGATATCAAAGCTTAAATGCATCACAGCGTAAAATCACAACTGCATAATGTACTACAGTAAAACAGGCAAATAAAGTAATGAAGATAAAAAAAAACATACATGTCCGTAAGTAAAGGGAGCAAATTGCTCACGTCCTAAGGGCTGTAGGACAGGAAAAAGACTGAGGACCTTAGGGATGGAGCCTCCTTTTAAAACCTTGGTGGTTTTCCTGTCCTATCGGCTGTAAGGGGAGAAGCTAACCTATGTGTATATGCTGCCATAATTAGCCAGGAAATCTTGTTTTAATCATTTTTGTTCCTAGGCGCTCCACTATAACATAGCTAATAATGACAGAAAGTCAAGATGGCATTTTATAATTCCATGGTAGCGGTAGATAGGATGCAGTGGTGTGGACTTTCTTTTTTCTTTTTTTTTATTGGAGAATAAATTAACATAATATTGAAAATCCTGTAAAGATACAGTTTTCTTTTAAGTTCGCTTTCTCTAGACCCAATAAAACATAGAGAAGCAGATGGCACTGGCTATATTTTGAACTCAACCTACAATAAAAATGTTTTCTTTTAATGCATTCCAATGAATAGCATGGGCAATAAGTGGCATGTACAAATTTTCACTGAAAAATGTAATGAGAGTCTATTTGAGCATCAAATGGCAGCTCACATCAAGCGTGCGCGTATTTGTGCTTTTGCAATCATTTTTATTTAATAGATGGCAAATAATGTCATTTAAGCATCGTGTAATTGTGCTCCAGAATAGAAGTAATTCCTGGCAGGTTTCAGGACTAATGCACTTTGAGAATTAAGAGCAAATATAGAGAATAACAGAAGGCTTGTGACGAGACTCTGAGATGCATACAAAGCAAGGTAATTGTTCTAGCCAGCGATCAGTTTCAGATACAATGCATGTTTTCAGCACGTCTACCGAGGCTGCATGGCAACACTTATCATTGAAAAATAACTGTTGGGAGCTAGGTAGGGATGTTGAAATCTCTGTATACAATAAAAACTCATATTGTTGCAAAAAATAAAGGGTTTGCAAGATATAACTAAAGTCTCCACAGCAGGGCTAAAGAATAGGTAGCGAGAAAGTGACTGTGTCACTGCAGTTCCCATGATGCATTGTTGGAACTAAAACTCCCATTATGCTTTGCTGGCCATGGAATCCATCTTCGATCTGCTGTGAACTCCCATAATGCCCTGAAGCTGCTGTAAAATTCCAGTTCAAAAAATGAATATTCAGCCATAGGCAAGGCAACGTCACAGACGTGGTATATGAAAGAACTGAAAAGCAACCTATTGATTCCAAAGTCTGATATAATTTGTTTTAATCTAACTCACACTAGGGCAGGGTACAAGTTAAGATGGGGCTCCGAAAACATAGGGGCAGTCAACTCAGCGGCAGTCCAATCTGTAAAAATATACAGGTGTAATCCAAATTATTCAACCCCCGTTGAAAATCAGCTTTATTGTCAAAGTTTACAGACTTTCGGCTGTTTGCAATGAACGAATCAAACAAAAGCAATCGAAATAGCTCAACAGAACGAATGCTTCAAGTAGTTTCCTCAAATTCAAAATTATTCAAGCCGTTCATGATAAGCATCTTTAGTTCTCGTAGTAGAGCATCCTTTTGCTGTTATGACCTGCAGATGAGATTTATAGCAAGACAACAGCTTTTGTCAGCGTTCCCGAAGAATGCAAGTGCGAATAAATCTGTATTTACACACAGACTTCTAGCACCATGACCACATCAAATCGCTGAAGTGGTTATGGTTGTTGGAGTAACAGTTTTTGACTCCATACAACTACAATTTGCTAGTTTGGAAACATTCATTTTATTTCCCGTTTGCAACACCTACATTTGCTATCTAACTTTTGGCACTCCAGTGGTTTTGGACTTCCTTGCTCATGATCCCGAGCCAGCCATTCTGTTGACTGTGTATCATAGTCGATGTTGTTCAGGCTGCAGCTGAGTTATCACTGATTCTGCGGCCAATTCTCAGACTCTGAGAAGCTAACAACAGCTGGATTCCATAAAGCCAATGTAAATTGTTAGATTACATGTCCTCCGGTTATGGTTCATTCATCTTCAGAATACACGGCTTGTGACCAGGATGAAAAATGTGATGACAAAAAAAAAATCTATATCTCTGACGTGAGATCAGCAGGAAAACATGATTCACTGTTTCTAGGAAAAAAAAAAAAATCTCAGAAGGAGCATTTTTTTTGTCTAACTTTCTAAGGTTATGATGTTTAATAGCTTTAGGTGATGGTTTGCAGGTCAATAGATAATATGGGTTATTAATAAATCCTCAAAACCCCACTGCAATGACAATTGGACTTGTACTTACTGAAGAATACTGTCAGAATTCTGTAGGCTCCAGCAATTTTGCAGCGATTGCCCAGATTAAAATCGGTACTTTCTCAAACGAATCCTCGACAAAGCGTAGGGTTGAGAAGATTCACAAAACACCAATTTTAAACTGAATAGGGGCTGAATGCATCCAGCAGGATGCGCATTCACAAGTTACCGTTTATTTGCTGTTATGCAAGTGAACAATTGTTTTTAAGGAGCACTATAGGGTCAGGAACACAAACATGTATTCCTGACCCTATAGTGTTAAAACCACTATCTGGCCCCCTTGACCCCCTTTGCCTCCCTAAAGATAGTAAAATCTTACTTGTATTCAGGTCTGAAGCTGCTGCCTCTGCCTGTGAACTTCCTCTGACATCATCAGAAGTGGTGGCCTGATCCAATCACAATGCTTCCCCATAGGATTTGCTGAGACTGACAATGAGGCAGATCAGGGGCAGAGCCAGCACAATTCAAACACAGCCCTGGCCAATCAGCATCTCCTCATAGAGATCAATTAAATCAATGAATCTCTATGAGGAAAGTTCAGTGTCTGCATGCAGAGGGAGCAGACACTGAATGTTTGGATACATTTTAGGCAGCCATGACCCAGGAAGGATCTCTAACCGCCATCTGATGAGTGGCCAGTGAAGTTATCACTAGGCTGTAATGTAAACACTGCATTTTCTCTAAAAAGACAGTGCTTACAGCAAAAGGCCTGAAGGTAATAATTCTACTCACCAGAACAAATTCAATAAGCTGTAGTTGTTCTGGTGACTACAGTGTCCCTTTGTCACTTCTGGCCCTCTCTGGTAGCTCTAGCAGCCAGCTACATCCCTACAGTATATCTCCCCA
Organism: Pelobates cultripes; assembly: GCA_933207985.1. Lineage (NCBI taxonomy): Eukaryota > Metazoa > Chordata > Amphibia > Anura > Pelobatidae > Pelobates > Pelobates cultripes. Next base: position 134,701,820 of record OW240918.1, on the reverse strand, counting down.
GCTACATCCCTACAAAATATCTCCCCAGCTACATTCCTACAGTATATCTCCCCAGCTACATTCCTACAGTATATCTCCACAGCTACATCCATACAGTATATCTCTCCCCAGCCACCAGTGGCGTCGCTGGGGGGGGGCCATGGCCCCCCCTACATCATGCTGTGCCCCCCCTTGGGCCCCCCCAAATGCCAGCAACTTGCTGGCCATGGGCTTCCCTCGGACTGTAACAGCCTGTGACAGCCCGAGGGAATGCAGTGCTGGGGGCTGTCTGTGGCTGGAGGGAGCACTGATTGGCTCCCCGGC
>OW240918.1:134647550-134700602 GCA_933207985.1 Pelobates cultripes | reverse complement strand
ACTCAGCAGTCTGTGTGTGTGTGTGTATTTACTCAGCAGTCTGTGTGTGTGTGTATTCACTCAGCAGTCTGTGAGTGTGTATGGACTCGGCAGTCTGTGTGTGTGCATGGACTCGGCAGTCTGTGTGTGTGTGTGTGCATGGACTCGGCAGTCTGTGTGTGTGTGTGTGCATGGACTCGGCAGTCTGTGTGTGTGTGTGTGAATGGACTCAGCAGTCTGTGTGTGTGTGTACGGACTCAGCAGTCTGTGTGTGTGTGCATGGACTCAGCAGTCTGTGTGTGTGTGCATGGACTCAGCAGTCTGTGTGTGTGTGTGTGTGGACCAGCAGTCTGTGTATATGTGGACCCGTGCAGTCTGTGTGTGTGTATGGACTCAGCAGTCTGTGTGTGTGTGCATGGACTCAGCAGTCTGTGTGTGTATGGACTCAGCAGTCTGTGTGTGTATGACTGTGCAGTCTGTGTGTGTGTGCAGACTCAGCAGTCTGTGTGTTTGTGTGCATGGACCTCGTGCAGTCTGTGTGTGTGTGTGCAATGGACTCAGCAGTCTGTGTGTGTGTGTGTGTGTGTGTGGACTCAGCAGTCTGTGTGTGTGTATGGACTCAGCAGTCTGTGTGTGTGTATGGACTCTGCAGTCTATCAATAATTAAAATTCCTGTGAGTTGTTGTGTAGGAAGGGCCCCAGTGCATTGCTTTGCCCAGGGGCCCTTAACTCTGTTAAAATGGTACTGCTTGTGTGTGTCAGTGAGCTTCTATTTAGTGAGCATATGTGTGTCAGTGAGCTTGTCTCTAGTGAGCACTGAACTTCTTTGTAGTGAGCCTTCTGTTTATACAAGTGAGTGTCTGTAGTAAGCTTGTGTGTGAGTCAGAGAGTTTTGTCTGTCAGTAAGCCTATTTGCGCATATCAGTGAGCTTGTGTGCCTTCTGTACTATATATATATATATATATAATTTATTTATTTTTTTTGACTTGTAGGAATGGAATACATTTTTTTTCCAGGGCTGCTTTGGATTCCCAGGGATTCCCAGTTTAGCTCTGCCAGCGAGTGCACTTTACCGCTGAATCATCTGTGTGAGCTGCCACACACTTTAGCCCTGTTACACGCGTCTGGGAGCTGCTGCTGACAGGTACTCAGTAGTCTAGAGATTGGGACATGGGTATGCTCAGCTATCTGGCACACAGATCTGTGTGTGTATATAATATCCCAGGACAGTCAGTGCTCCCTATATAGTGCTGCTCTCTGTCTTGGGATATTATACACAAACAGACCTGTATTATACAGAGAGCAGCACTATACAGGGAGCACTGAGTGTCCCAATTTATTATACACACAACCCTGTATTATACAGAGAGCACTGACTGTCCAGGGATATTATACCCAGACAGTAATTGATAGCTGTACTGCAAAATGTCCTTGGAATTTTTTTTTTTAAATGTTGGCAACTATGGCACTGTATCAAGGATAATGTTTTTTTTTTTTTTTATAATCCCTGGTGGAAAATAATGAATCCTCCACCTGGTATTATTAAAAAAACAAAACACATTGTGTCGGGGGCGTGGCTTAACATGCGACAGGGGCGGGGTCAAACTGTGGCGAGGGCGGGGTTAAATGTGCCCCCCTACTTTTGTCCCTGGCCCTCCATGTGCCCCCCCGAAAAATGAATCCTAGAGACGCCACTGCCAGCCACATCCCTACAGTATATCTCCCCAGCCACATCCCTACAATATATCTCCCCAGCTACATCCCTACAGTATATCTCCCCAGCCACATCCCTATAATATATCTCAAAAGCCACATCCCTACAGTATATCTCCCCAGCTACATCCCCACAGTACATCTCCCCAGCTACATCCCCACAGTACATCTCCCCAGCTACATCCCTACAGTATATCTCCCCAGCCACATCCCTACAATATATCTTCCCAGCTACATCCCTACAGTATATCTCCCTCAGCTACATCCCTACAGTATATCTCCCCAGCTCCATCCCTACAATAGATCTCCCCAGCTCCATCCCTACAATAGATCTCCCCAGCTCCATCCCTACAATAGATCTCCCCAGCTCCATCCCTAGAGTAGATCTCCCCAGCTACATCCCTACATTATATTTCCCTCAGCTTTTCTTCTATCTTATTTTGCCCTAAATTTTTTAATTTTGGCACTCCATCTAACCACAACCCTTCCCTCCCACACACACACACACATATAGAGAACAGGCAATTCAAATAGTTATAACATATGTGCTTAGTAATGATCACAATGGATTGATTAGTGATGTTCAAAACATATTAGTTGAAAAACCTTCTGCTTGAGAAGGCCTATGGTGGTTTCAACTGACCCATTATACACATGTGTGAGACTGCACCAGTGGTATGGCTCCTAGAGCTTTCCTGAAACAGATGAAGCTGAAACAGAAGATGATAACCTGAATGAATCCCTCCTTTATGTCAGTATATCTCCCTTTCCATTCTACCCCTGGTTCCTCTATACAAGCACACATTTTACCTGTTGAGGTATTTTCGCAAAAAGTGACTGTGTCACTTTAAATAATTGTATCTGTTTACGCATCTTACTCATATTATCCCAAACCCTACGGTTGCTCATCATCAGGTCTCTATAGGGACACTCTAAATTTATATACATACTCATAAAAGCTTTTATTTTTTGTATATATGAAATGCCTACCCCATGACTTCTTTCAGATTCAACAGATGGTTACACCTCAAGTCACATGATTCTTGAGGATTGAGATGAGAAAACCGAGGAATTCCAGGGATTATAATTCCAATCACTCTCATCCAAACACCTAACAATAGCTGGAGTCTGACAATAGTCCCATCTCTTCTCAGCCTTAAATCTGCCTCAGCAATGCTATTCATGAATTCTGCATCTTAAATTGCTTCTATTAAAACAGCGGGGAGGTATGTCCACGGGCCTACAAGCCATTCAATTTTTCTTCATATTCCAGAGATTTTTGTGCTATAACAGATAATTATCATGATTTTAGTATAGTGCTTCCTGCTGCGTATGGTAAGCAAGGCCTTTTGTATTTCGGAGATTTCAGAATGATCAGACAGATCTTTGAACAGCCACTTGACCACACAGGGAGTGAGCGAAACCGACTTCCTCGTCGTTACTTTAACATAATCCATAGAACCCAACAATAAAAGGCAGAATAAACACTCTGCCAGTAATGAAATAAAAAATAATCCCATAACAGCTGTTTTTAGTGAAGTCTTGCAAACGATCCCCTCATTACACTTCATGTGCCATCAAATTCTTGTTTTTGTGGCCAAAACAAGCCGTTGTATATATTTTTTTTCTTTCAGTTAAACTGGCATGAAACCTCGCAATCTGTACTGGCGAATGCCATAATTTTAATATCCAAAAATGAAAGGGATTGGAGAAAAGCCGGGCAGTGAAAGAACATCTGTGCGGTACCCAAGCTGTGTTTGATGACACCACCGACCTGTCATGGTTAATAAGACACTCTGGAACAAGAATTCGATTTTTCTGATGTTAGTCGGAGATTGCTGGACCACGGGGAAGGATGATTTATTACTGGTGTTCTGGCTACTGACATACAAATGTTTATTATGAAGAGACGTGAATTGATAGATAACAGCCATATGCAATTGTTTTTTTTTTTTTTTTAAGTAAAGGTTACCTACAAATGCACATTCATAAAATAGATCTAAAAAATATGCCCAGAAGAGTTTATAACTGCAATTAGACTGATTTTCTTAGTAGTTGGTGATCTCCAATCGTTAGCAGTGAGCAGCAGTGTGTATTAGAGTTTGTGTATGTCTGACAGACAGTATGTATCTGTGTTTGTGACTGACAATGTATATATGTGTGTTTTTAGGTGTTGTTTATTGATATCTGTGTGCATGTCTCACGTTGGTTATCTGTATATGTACCTGAGAGTGTGTGTCTGTGTGTATTTATGACAGTAGATATTCTTGTGTCTGTCGTTGTTTATTGATATAATTGGTTATCTGTAGATGTAGCTGAGAGTGTGTGTCTGTGTGTATTTATGGCAGTAGGTATTCTTGTGTCTGTCTGGCAGTGAGTATCTCGATTTGTGTATTAAACTGTGTGTGCCTGTAGGTGCATTTCAACGGGTATATCTATGAATATGTATGGAATGCATATCCATGTTTGTGACTGTGAGTGTGTAGCTGTGTTTGTGTGCGAACATGTCTGTAAGTTTGTTTGTACCCTTCAATCTACGCACAGTTTTACAGCTAAAATCAGGGGAACATTGGTGCACATAATCTGCACTCAGATTACTAGTGTGCACTCAATAATTTAATATCCAACAATTTGTTAAACAATGTGTTAAAATATAGGCCGACTGTACTTCTTAAATGTAAGAGAAGTGGCCAAGGTTATTGTTTAAAACTTCAACTCTTTTAATAATGCAACTTCAAAATTGTAGTATGCCGTGTTCTAAGGATCTCCAATGGATGTAAATCGCAACATACCTAAAGAGGCAACAGAAAGGCATTAGCACACATGTTGAGTCATTCATCTTGTTTGAGGGGATATTTTTTTCTAAAAGTACAATTTTAATTATATTTATGTATATATGTAGACAGTAAATAACATTATGGCATTTGTAAGCTCTTGTGACTCAGAAGGAATGCGAATTAACTCGAGTGTTTATTAATTCCTTTTTTGAGCGTTGGCTGCCCTTACGCTGACCCCCGTCATCAATCAAGTAACAGAACAAAAGCTACCAGTTAACATTCTAATACTGCTAGTACTGAGAAAATCAGATACAGTTAATTAGATTCTACACACACACACACAACAATAATTTCAAAACTGAACATATTAGAAGATAAAGAAAGGACTACACACCGGATTTATAGGATTGGATGGTTCCTCAATAAAAGAAAATGACAGATTTGCTTTAATGAATGAATGAAATTTTTACTATCAAAGAGTTCATCTCCAAACCATAAATGTTTAATTTAAAAAAAACAAAAAACAATGTGATTGATATATATCTGCTATCCTTTTGGCTAGAACAAAACCTCTGAAATGAATCTCAATTTCCTCACATATAAGTTAATAGAATACTGATGTCACCCTGAGGGCAGCCAACATTAAAGGGACCACTAGTGAGCTGTGATAAAATAGAGGTTTTAAAGGGACACTACACTGCCCAAACAAAAAACAGTTTAGTAGGTATAAAACAAACAAGGTAATAGGTACTAGCGCTTAAAGTGGTCATTAAATAAGGGAAATATTCCAAATATAACATAAAAAGGCTGCAGCTCAACACCAAAGTGTACAACTTTATCCCAAAATACACCAACAAGAGAAAATAGTGTAGGTCTTATAAAGCAGTAAACCGTACCTCGAATAAATATAAACAATCCGAGTACCTAAAAGTATAAATAATACATCATAGTGCAAACTATATAAAATACAAGAATATATTTAAAAAAAACAGTCAGTCATAAGCGGAGAGCTTATGAACCTAGCGACCCACCCCTAATGGATTTAGTAGGTATACAGTGGCGTACAAATGACCCATGGGGCCCAGGTGCGAAAATTGATCCGTGGCCCCCCCCCCCCGCGCTTACTCGGCGCGGGTTGGGGCCGTAACACATGGCGGCGGGCACCTGGTCGCAGGGGTTGCAGGGCTGCGACCCCACGATCGCGGTATGCACACACACGTAAAGGACCACTACAGACACCCAGATCACATCAGCTCAATGAAGTGGTCTGGGTGCCAGGTCCCTCTAGTTTTAACCCTGCGGCTGAAAACATAGCAGTTTCAGAGAAACGGCTATGTTTCACTGAGGGTTAATCCAGCCTCTGGTGGCTGTCTCATTGACAGCTGCTAGAGGAGCTTCCGCGATTCTCACTGTGAAAATCACAGTGAGAAGACACTGAACGTCCATAGGAAAGTATTGAGTAATGCTTTCCTATGGGCGGTTTAAATGGGCGCGCGCCTCTTGCCGTGCATGTGCATTCGGAGCTGAGAGGCGGAGGGATCCCCAGCGCCAAGAGAGTCCGACGCTGGAGAAAGGTAAATGCTGAAGACACACACACACATTCTCACGAACAGATGCATACACACTAGCTAACAGACACACACATTTACTGACATACATACACACTCACTTACAAAACATACACTTTCACTGACAAACACACACTCACTAACAGACATCAAACACACTCAGAAACAGGCACACACAGTAACACACTCACTAGCAGACACACACCCAATAACAGACACACTCACTGACACACACACTAACACACACACACTAACACACACACACAAACACACACTAACACACACTAACACACATACTAACACACACACACTAACACACACACACACACTAACACACACACATACACTAACACACACACACTAACACACACAAACACACTAACACACACACACACACTAACACACACACACACTAACACACAAACACACACACACTAACACACACACATTTTTTTTTTAAATTTTATCCCCCCAGCCTCCTTACCTTTTGGAGTGCTGGGGGGATTCCCTAGGGTCCAGTGGTGCTGCTGGGCTCCTGGGCAGGCGGGCCGGCTGTCTGGGTGTCCGGCGCGTGAGGGAGCACTCTCCCCTGAGTGCTTCCTCTTCAGCTCCCTCGCGCACCGCACTGATACCGGAGCCGGAAGATGACGTCATCTTCCAGCTCCGGCATCCCTACGCGGTGCGCGAGGGAGCTGAATAGGAAGCACTCAGGGGAGAGTCCTCCCTCGCACGCCGGACACCCAGACAGCCAGCCCGCCCGCCGGGGTCAGCAGGGCCAGCCTCGGGGGGGGCCCTGAGGTGGTCGCCTCCTGGGCCCCCCAGGAGAAGAGGCTGGCCCTGTGGGTACATACCGGGTCGCAGGGGCCCGGTCGCAGCCGCGACCCCTGCGACCCTGGTATGTACGCCACTGTAGGTATACCTCAAATGAAAACATACGTGCATTTAATTATGCATTTCATTTTATGCATTTAATTATACATTCAATTCTGCATTATAACTTTTTTATTATGGCTATTATCTAAAAATAGCTTACAAAAGCTGCAGAACTGTTGTCTGCAGCCTTTGCAAGCCCTCTTCCACCCAGATTCTCTGTGGCTGTCCATTCACAGAATTCCCAATGCAGCTCAATGAGAAGTCTCTGCAAGGAAGGTACTTTGGACAATTGCTGCATCTTGAGCTTAGCTCCACTGAGCTAACCAAACCAGGAAGTAACAGGACTGGTTGTCTGATTGACAGCTAGGAGGATGTAACAAGGTTACTTAATAAAAGTGCCAGTGAAATCTGCACTTTTTGTAAATGAAGAAAGAGGAAGAAAACTGAAGCGCTTTAAGCACAGGGAGTACATCATTATTTTGGCTGTGACTCTCTAAGCTTTCAGGCAGTGCCATCAGTGGTGGATCCGGGGGGGGCAACGGGGAAATTGCCCCCCCCGAGAATACCGACAGTCTCCCTCTCCCTCCCCTGCCAGCACATGCAGGTGCCAGCCCTGCAATGTGCCTGCGGACCTGAGGGGAGATCACAGATCTCCCTCAGCTGTCCGCAGGCACCGTGCTGGCGGCCGGGGGGGAGAGGGAGGGAGTGAGAGAGAGGACCCAGGAGCTCAGGCTGCAGCTCCTCCGGGTCCTCCTCTCGCGAGATTTGGAGCGTTGCTGCGGTTACCACGGCAAGGCTCCAAATCTCGCGAGAGTGAACTCTAGCCCTGGAGCGCGGGGTAGAGTTCACTCTCCCCACTGGGACCACCAGGGAATCACCACTGGGACCACCAGGGAAATGTCCCCCCTCCCCCCAGTAAAGATAAGAAGGGAGGGGGGACATAAATATATATTTTAACTAAAATTATATATATATATTATTAAAAAAAAGCCCCCCTACCCTTATATCACACACACACTCTACACACACATACACTTCAATACTCACACACACACACACTGCAACTGTTACACACACATACTGTCCCACACATACAGTGCATCCCTGACACACACTGCCCCCACACACACACACTGCTCCCCATACACACATACTGCCCCCATACACACACACTGCCTCCCATACACACACACTCTATACACATACACTACCCGATACACACACACTGCTCCCCATACACACACTACTGCTCCTATGCACTACTACTGCCCCATTTCCTAGCAGATCTCAGGTAAGTTGTCAAACTGTTCTTAAATGGTTTGACTACTTAATCTGGGAGGGGTAAGTGGTTATTGAGCTGTAGTGGTTATTGTGTCTGGATTATTTCTTTAAATAATCTACAAGTGCCCCTCCCGAGATCAGGCTCTGGATCCGCCACTGGGTTAACCCTTTTTTTTATAAACATAGCCGTTTCAGAGAAACGGCTATGTTTACACTGAGGGTTAATCCAGCCTCTAGAGCCTCTAGTGGCTGTCTCATTGTCAGCCGCTAGAGGCGCTTGCATGCTTCTCACTGTGAAAATGCGCATGACGTCGCTAGGAAGGAGGAGAGGAGGAGGAAAGCTCCCCGCCTGGCGCTGAAGAAAGGTAAGATTTTAACCCCTTCCTCTCCCCAGAGCCCGGCGGGAGGGGTACCCTGAGGGTGGGGGCACCCTCAGGGCCCTATTGTGCCAGGAAAACGAGTATGTTTTCCTGGCACTATAGTGGTCCTTTAATACAAGCACTCAGAAAACCCCATACCCTTTGTACGTATAAAGATTTTTTTAGAGTGATAAATTAACCCTCTGACTCACAGTCTTAATGCGTCGTTAATGCAGGCAGGATCTGGTGGAGCATTAAGAGTGAGATATTAACACATTAACACACACCAGTGGAAACAGCAATATATAGAGCAAAGTAGGTAGCACAGACAGATTGTATAGTAAAAATTAGAACTGGCAAACATTTACTACTTTTACTGCTGCAAGAGCAGACATTTTAGTGACTATAAACCGTGTCTCCAGCATATTAATGAAGAACAGTCGCATGAGAGATTGTTACAAAATTAAATGTTCGCTATAAGTGATGGGGTTTTCTTTTTGGTAAAAATAATCATTAACAGGGCACAGCCAGAGCATACTATGCAAATTAGCTTAACCCCTGGTCCCCAGATATAGGGAACCCCACATTAATAGTTTGCCATGAGTAACAATATTTCGCTATGTTTATTAGCTCTGAGACTATTGTTAAAGGAACACTCCATTCACCATAACCACCACAGCTCACTGTAGTGTATTGTAAGGAGTCTAAGCCTTTATAAATTATTTGACTTTTTACCTGGGGATAGTCAGGCACAGAACCATGTCTCCATTACCATCTCTAGAGAGTTGGAAGTCCACCAAGTCAGCTGATCACTCTCAGCCAATGAGCTGCATTGTTGCCGTTAGCTCAGGAGGGCTAATTGAAGTTCCTACTTGGCAGTGGTGTACTAAGAGGGTGGCTGGGGAATGAGCGGTCCACCCTGGGTGCAACAAGATAGGAGGTGCCATGACACTGGTCTGGGGGCTGGAGTGGGATGTGTGAGCTGTGTGGCCGCACAGTGCCCCACCATGGCAGCTGGGGTGCCAGGCGGTCGGCAAAGCTCACACACACAGAGACCAGCAATTACCAGCTGAACTGGCCACACAGAAGGAAAGTGGTGCAGAGCCAAACCATCAGCGGGGGCGGGTTTTAACATGGCCATTACCTGCTGCTGTTACTGCTGCATATGGAGGTGAAGCAAGAAGGAATCCCTGATTCTCCACCTAACAGGCCACAGGGAAGGATTTAAATGAATCCACTCATACTCCAGCCCATACCGTCTGTAAGTAAGAGTGTGTGTGTGTGTGTGTGTGTGTGTGTGTGTGACTGTCTGCAACTGTGTTTGTGTGTATGTGTGTGTGTAACGGTCTGCCTGTAACTGTGTGTATGTGTGTGTGTAACTGTCTGCCTGTAACTGTGTGTATATGTGTATGTGTGTGTGTGTGTGTGTGTGTGTAACTGTCTGCCTGTAACTGTGTGTGTGTGTGTAACTGTCTGTCTGTAACTGTGTGTATGTGTGTTTGTGTAACTGTCTGCCTGTAACTGTATGTATGTGTGTGTAACTGCCTGCCTGTAACTATGTGTGTGTGTGTAACGGTCTGCCTGTAGCTGTGTGTGTGTGTGTGTGTGTAACGGTCTGCCTGTAACTGTGTGTATGGGTGTGTGTAACTGTCTGCCTGTAACTGTGTGTGTGTGTGTGTGTGTGCAACTGTCTGCCTGTAACTGTATGCATGTGTGTTTGCGATAGCATGCCTGTAACTGTGTGTGTGTATGTGTGTGTGTGTGTGACTGTCTGCCGGTAACTGTGTGTGTGTGATTGCATACCTGTAACTGTGTGTGTGACTGCCTGTGACTGTGTGTACCTGTCGGCCTGTAACTGTGTATGTGTGACTGTATATGTGATTGTCTGCCTGTAACTGTGTGCGTGACTGTCTGCATGTGACTATGTGTCTGGGACTGTCTGCCAGTGACTGTGTGATGTTGCCTGTAACTGTGTGTTTGACTGTCTGTGACAGTGTGCATGTGACTGCCTGCCCGTGACTGTGTGATGCTGTCTATAACTGTGTGTGTGGGACTGTCTGCCTGTAACTGTGCAAAGTTGCCTGTAACCGTGTATGTGACTGTCTATGACTGTGTGCATGTGACTGTCTGCCTGTGACTGTGTGATGCTGCCTGTGAGCATGTGTGTGACTGTACATATGACTGTCTGCCTGTAACTGTGTGCATGACTGTCTGGCTATGACCGTGTGTGACTGTTTGTAACTGACTGTGTGTGTGTGTGTTACCTCTCTGCCTGTAACTGTGTGTATGACTGTCTGTGACTGTATGTGTGACTGTCTGCATGTGACTGTCTGCCTGTAACTGTGTGTGAGGGAGTCCAGGGATTTTGTAGAAAGGGCAGCGGTTTTGTATTGGGGCAGGGGTCTTGTATAAGGAGGACTGAGCAGGGGCTTTGTGGAAGGGGAGTGCAGGGGTTTTGTAGAAGGGGGCTGACAGGGGTTTTACAACATTTACAAATTTGTGCAATACATTTAAAAAAAAAAAGAGCACATCTTAAAAATTGTGTAGGTGTTTTTTTTTGTTTTGTTTTTTTTGGAGGGGGGGCAAACACAGGATCCGCTTCGAGTGCCACATGCTCTAGGTACGCCCCTGCTACTTCGGAACTTCTGGCTTTCAATCAATGAACTGTTAAAAAACAGGAGGACTTCTTACAAATGAGTGCACCAGGACACTGCGGGTACCATAACCACTAAAGTGATATGTAGTGGTTATGGTGCTTGGGCTGTTTCTTTAAACATAAAAAAAAAAAATACAGTTGCTCTTTCACTCTCCTTAAAAACAAAACAAAACAAAGAAACCGAATAGCATTTCTAGTAAGCCATCACAGTTGGCTCTCGTGATTAATATCCCTCAGTTTAATATGGAGCCGAGCACACAAGCTATAGTGCTAGAATAAACAGGGTTTAACATATCCATCCTAATTCCTCTCATGAAGTTACAAAAGGCCACAATCAATAAAAAAAGAAAGCGCTGTTAAATAAAGATATTTTATTTATAAACCTTAATGGTCGTTTATTTGGTGTTGATTATTTATTTATTTCTATGGTTAGCCTCGCTGGGCTGTTTTTGTTATCTTCTTTGCTTGATGGTAATAATTATTCAAGTAAACACAGGGCTATTTAAGCGTTCTGTGATTAATGTCTGCTCTGTTTAGGTTTTCCTATCACCGCACAGATGCCCCCATTCAGATTACCTCCCCTGTTATTTATTGTAATAGGAAATTAAAACGTGCAGCAAGCTTTTTATTTTTTTTCCCCGCGCTGGTTATTTGCAGACAGAACAGTACTGTTTGCACAGTACATCTAGCACATAGCGTCTAATGAATGTGGCCGCATGTATACAGGTGATATTGCAACAAAGGGACAGGGCACGCGGGAATAATGACTGCTATTTAATTCAACTTTAAATATATTTATTTTCTCAATGAGATATATGCTTACATCCTAATCTGTACATCCTGATAACCCAGATCCCAGGATGCACTTGGAAACTTGTAGCAAGTTAAGTACACCTTTCCTGTTTAAACTTTTATTAATATTAATTATTATGTTTGTGTAGCTCATTATTTAACCAGTAATGCTGACTGGAGTTTGTGAGATCATTCTTTACTAAACTACATTTTAGTTATTGGTTGTGCTAATTGTTTTTCTAAAAAAGATTTTAACTTACAAATTTCATTTAAATCAGAAATTATTCCTGTGACAAACGCTCCTTACCCTGGACTATTTCTACGAAATAGTCACCTTGGCCACCCACTATGGGCTATATACATTGTGACAAACTCACTATTTTCCCTTCTGTTCGCAAGACATTTCCCTCCTAGTTCGTGGTATACAGTTTCCCAAACACAAATACATTTCCCCAGTTCGGCAGCTACAATCTACTGACCACCGACCACCTCCTGGCTCATTAACTACAAAGAAGCCACAGACTTAAGGGCTCTCCCTGTGTGGCCGCCATTCGTATAACCGAACAACACCTGCTAGAGAAAATAGTGGCCATCTTGTGGCACGAACGCAGGCAGCGGGACTTGGTCGTCGAGTGTCTTGAGCTATAAGTCGGACAATCGACCTCGTGAACACTGGTAAATTCACATGAACGCTTGCTTCTTTCCATGTCAAGCCAGGAAAGCCAGGAGAGTGCTGTTAGAAAGGATTGTTTGCACGAACTAGGTGACCAATCGCTACCTATGAGCCAGGGGAACTCCCGAAAGTGACCGACCACTACCACTATTTCTCTGGAACTAATTTGGGCAGACACCACGTGTGCGGTCGGTCAAAACTTTACCCCTGTGGTGAATCGGCTGTGTTCGTGGGATCTGAGCGCTATTTGGATAACTTGGGTGCTCAGATCCAGGCTATCCGCGGATATAATATTTGTGGGGGTTCCTACATGTGTTTTGTATGTTTTGTATGTATGTATTTTTAAATATTTTATGTTTTATATTTTGTAACTCTAGTGCCTGGAAGGTAATTAGTTTAAGCAAAGTATTATTATCAAATAATACCGCACTCAAGCTTTAAGAATTTTTTTTCAATGCTTTCCTATAGAGAGGTCTAATGCACGTGGCATTGCTGCGCATGCGCATTAGGTCTCCCCTGCCGGCGGCTGCGCATGCGCGATTGGTCTCCCCCGCCGGATGATGTCGGCAGGGGAGGAGCGTGGGCGGACCCGAAACCACCGCCAAGGGACACTTCAGCAACATGGGATGGGTGGTGGGAGGGGAGGGGACTTGCAGTGCCAGAAAAACGATTTGTTTTCCTGGCACTGGAGTGTCCCTTTAATCTGGTTAAATTCTCTAGAATTTGAAGAAGCAAATGTTTTTTTCTTCCTGCAATTCAACATATGACCACTGGGTGCATTACAAAAATTACACTTTTTCCTATTTATGTCAAGCAGCATACAGCGTTGGTCTGATTTGGTGACCAAATCACGTTTTTGGTGCCAAAATTCTTCCAAGCTGAAATGATATATAGCCAAAATCTGGGCATCTCAAAAAATAGTTCGGCCGAGCCAAGTGTAGTTTGGTTTAATTACCAATATGAATACCGCATTCTCCTGGATCCCAGGGTGCAACCGGGCCTGAGGTTGGCCAATCCTCACAATGTGATTTGCTAAAAAGTAGTGATGGTCCAGATGCTCAAGTTCAATCCAGTGGGCAGATTTATTAAAGCAAAGTAGAAATAACATTTCGGCCCACAACAGGGTCTTTGTCAAAGGCCCTGTTGTGAACACAGGCCCTGTTGTGGGCTGAAACGTTTCTACTTTGTTCCAATAAATCTGCCCACTGGATTGAACTTGAGTGCCTGGACCATCATTACTTTTTTGATTATAGTTTGGTGTCATGTTCTTAGACCATTGTATCAATTCTAAGCCAACACTTGCCAGCCAACTATGATGGCACTTAACCCCTAACTTCAACTCGAGGTGTGACATTTAGCCACCAATGATGGAGACTATTTTAATCTATATTCCTGTTACAGATTCAAACAGTGCATACTGTTGCTAAGCGGTGACGTACATTGTATCTATGCTTACTTTTCTGTTCTATTTTCTGAAATACTTAACCATTAATCCACAATATCGCTTTATCTAGCCACGAGAGGTCCGAGCAGGTGACTGCTCTTTTCCGACTGCTTATCAGTCCAGGTTATGTCGCTTGTTCAGTCAACCTGATCTTTTTATCCATGATTTGTTATTCGGGCACTTTCCAATCTGCAATAAACAGCATCTCTTGTTTCTACAGCCTCACTTCCCCTGTGCTCTCATTATTCACTTTTAAATAAAAATATTTGTACCTTTTTGTAGCAGATCACTGTGATTGCCATCCAGATAAGGATTAAACTATACTAAAAGTATAATAAATGCAATAGATTACTCATAACGCTGTGACTGCAAAGAGAGGTCATGTATTTTTTACTGTTGTTAGTTTTCAATAAATCTATTCTTTGTCGTTGAGAGTTAATGTTGGTATTTAAATCAGAAAGTGAGTATTTAAAGGGGCATTTTAGTCACCAGAAAAACTACAGCACAATAGAAAAGGCAATATTTACATTGCCCCCTAGGAACACCTCCAGTGGCCACTCCTCAAATGGCCACAAGAGGTTCATTCCTGGGGCAGTGTTGCACAGTGTGCAGCACTGCCGTTTAGAGTCTCCAAGCTCTGCATGGAGATGCTGAACTTTCCTCATGATTCAATGCATTTCTATAGTGAAGTGCTGATTGGCCAAGCTGGTGTTTGGCTCTGCCCCGTCCCACCTCCTTATTGATTTCAGCCAATCCAATGCTTTCCCAATGGGAAAACAGTGGATTGGCTGAAATCATAAATTCTGATGAACTCTGAACTTTGTGGTTTCCATTAAAATACAATTTAGAAAATGGGATATGCAAGCTACACTTACTTATGAAAAGTGGAAATAAATATTAAAAAATTTTTGTCAATAGGAGAGTACATAGGGTGTGGGCAGCACCGGGTGATACCATCAGAGAGGGTAACAGTGATTAGCCATGCAGAGGGTCCTTTCATTGGCTGATAAAGGAGACTTTTATGTGTCTAAAATGCAGAGGAATACCCCAGTTTAATTTGGTGAGTCAGTGTGAGACAAGCAGTTTATTCATGGAATATCTGGCATCCCACTAGCCTTGCATGGCAGGCTGTGAGAGCTTTACAGGTGATGGAAGGGTCGAGATTAGAAGTTACGCATGGCAGTGAGGAGTCTGCAGCGATGTATGGTGGTAGCTCAGTCTGAGCTCCTTTCCTTCTCATATCACACGCATGGCCGACTCACCAGGACCCAGCTACCTCTGGCAGCAGCTTGAGTGACACCATATTGACAAACAATCACACACACAAACAGTCACATAGAAATTTTGGCACACACAAAGACAGTCTCACATATACATAGAAACACAATCACAGACAGACACACATATATATTTAGACAGATGTCAAAACATAGTTACATACATACATAGAAACACAATCAAACACATACACAAAAACACAGACAGACACAAAGTACACTCATGAACAGGACATGATACTAAATGATATGTTACAGAAGTTGTCAATTGTTAGGCAGTTGTCTTTATTAATCCTGAGATTTCCCTGTTGGCCAGTCTTTTGTTTCCTGTTTAATTTACTGCTATTTATATAATTATTTCAAGTTAACATTCACTAAGGTCATAGGACAGCATGCAATAAATTTGGATAGAGACAGTAGATGCTGAGGGCTTTTTCTAGAGGATTACCGGTAATTAGTTTATGTATGGTTCCTTTTATATCTATCTATTTGTCTATTTTAATGATATAAATAGGGGATTGTTTACTATGGTCTGATTTTGCTGCTGACAATAAACAGAAATAATAAGACAATGTGCAATTTAGGCATTTGCTTAAGGCAATTTCGATACACGTTCAGAGATTAACAATAAGGCCAGAACTCCATATTTGCATGGAACACTTATGAATTCTGCATTCTATTGTACTAGAAGTGCTGTCCAACAGTATGTGAAATCCATGTTCTCTTGAAATCTATTTCCCCCCATTATTACTGCCTAAATTAGAGGTTGAATCTGTAAGCATTTAAATTGCTGTTTAGTGAGTGAGTGCTCTGAATCTTGTGTGTTGTATGAATTGGCCTCAGCAGCACCCTTCTATGTATGTTCAGGTGAGTGCAGCCCACTGGCTTTCATTTATATATATTTGGGAGGGAGTCTAGGCCAACACTCTGGTTTTGCACCCTTCCCTGTCACAGTTACCTCATTTCAAGGCCCTATTTAAGCTTGTACTGCAGAGACTAACTAAATCCCCATTATTTGTGTCTAGATAAGGTGTTTTTAAAAACGATTAAATTCTGTAAGCTTTGAAGCTGCTGTTTAGTGAATGAATGAGTGCGCTGGATCTTGTGTGTTAAAATCTATTGAACTATCATAGCGCATCCTTTTAAATAAGGCTCTCGACTTGTTTATTTGACTCCCACTGAGAGCCACAGGACCGAAGATAGAAACACTAATGCAGACCGATTCCTATGTAGTAAGACAGACACTTGGAAACCACTCGTTCCTGCAAATACTGACAAATAAGTACCACTGGACAATATTGTATTATCTGACAATAATATAGATCTGTCTATTGTCCATCTTACCGGAAGTATTCCACATCCCCTGCTATATTTACCAACATCACAAGCCACAAATATTATAACTCAAAGTACAATAACTTTTCGAGAGAAACTTCTTCTTACAGTGTTAGAGTGTGATAAAATCAATACTATTTATTCAGTAGTGATATTTTCCCTTTAAGAGGACATGTGCCACCCACTCTTCTAATTTCTGATTGCTGTGTAATTATCTTAAGTGATGGTTTTGCTTTTGAAATGGACGATATATTATAGGTTGTAAGTAGCAATCTATACCATTGTCAGTTGTCTCTACTTCAACATTCAGTTGAATTAAATTATTTCTTGTTACTTCTATGTTTATGTAATAAGCTCTAATTTCCACAGTTAGTTGTTCATGGACAGTTCCAGCTATGGCTACACATCTACCATGAATCATTCATACTGTTAGAATACTGGATGACTTAACTCAGAGGTACCAAACGATGATCTGCTGGTAATGTTGGACTAATACCATCATAATCATCTGCAATCAGTTGAAAAGCATTGCTTAAAGAAATTCAATAAAGAGGTAAGTAAGCTCAAGAAGAAATCAAGATCAACAAAAGTTTCCACATACGGATCTCATAATTGGGAAACCCTTGCAAAAGAGACAGAACACCCGGGTACGCTGGTCTCGAGATATCAGAGACTTACTGCTCTGGCGAGCACCATGTGCAGCATCCAAGATGGCTGAAACAGCCATGGAGACTTCCTCCGATGAGGAGCCTTCCCTAGATACCCTTAATGAGCTGCCTCAGAGAAGAGGTTTGCACCACACTTCCTCAGATGAAGATGATACGCCGTCTACCAAACGGCACATTAAGTCACTGCTAAAGGACATTTGTTCCCTATTCCAAGCAGACCTGGCGATAGTTCGGGAAGACGCGCACTCCCTTACAGGCAGAGTCAAGCTGACAGAAGAGGAGGTCACAGCCTTACAAACCAAACAGACCGCTATGCAAGAGACCCCGGACAAAACTATCCAGGCCCAGGAAGGCATGGCAGGGAAACTGGCGGACAAGGAGGACAAAAACCGACGCAATAACATCAAGCTCAGGGGAATGCCAGAAAACGTGGCCATGGCGAAGTTACTCCAATATCTGCTCCACTTGTTTCACCACCTGCTCCCACCAAAGCGAGCGAAGGCCATCATACTAAATGGCTGCTACCACATACCCAAACCACCAAATGGCCAGAAATCCTCCACAAGGGACCTCATAGTCCAATTAGTTTCCTCTTTGGATAAAATGGCAGTTCTGGTTCCGGTTTCGGGACTTATCAGCATGCAAATTTAAATTGCACACGCTCACTTTTTACTCTGACCTGTCTCAGGCCACTGTGCTATGGAGACGCTCCATGCACTCTGTCACCAGCATCCTACAGAGAAACAGAATCCCCTACAGATGGGGTAATCCCCGCTCACTTCAAGTCACCAAAGATTGAATGCTGCACCGTATCACCGATGCTGCTGAATCCCAGACCTTCCTGCAAGCTCTGGGCCCCTCCTCAATGGAGCACCAGAAACGGACCCCCGCAGGTACATTACTCGGATATGGAGAAGATACAACCCTTCACCCCGAACAATGACCGACGCGACAAGGAGCTATAACTGTCCTGAACAGATAAAACTGTACATCTGTACATATTTTCTTTGACTTTTACATGTGTTTAATTTCTTTTTATCATAATAGCCGTTTCCCACGTGGGCCCTGTTCTTTACCTTCTAGGCAGTGCTCTACAAGAATTGTACACTCAGATGAACGATGCATAGGAAAGGTTACCAAAGGCTTAAATTTCATTACATTTTCTTTTATTTAATTGTCAATGTATATATTTAGTGTGTACACATTGCAATTGTTGGGGATACCCACCCACCAGAGATAAGGCAATATACAACCCTCGTGGTGGACACCTCCATGATTGCATCACCAAAGCATATGCAGGCCCTAATACCCAGGCTCCCACTGTAATCCCCTCCCCCCCCCCCATCTAAGTGGCAGTTTACCCCTAATGCTACTATGAGAGCCAAATCATTAAAGCAGGATACACAGCTCTAAGCAGTTGTTTCGCTACCGTACTTAGCCAGGCCCCAACGAGCTGCATTATATTACATTGAAGGCTTTAGATAGGACTAGCACAAGTCTATTCCTACATACTACCTATGATATGCTCAAGCATGTGCAACACACTCTTACTTATCTACTAATTGTTATCACTACAGAAGTGTTAAAGCCAGAAATATGAACGCTGATAGCCAAAGTATTTGCTTACAAATGTCTGCCGATAGCGGCACTGTTTATGTTTTTAACCCCAGTCTTTACCCCCATCTTTGAGACAGAGACAAGAACTGGTTAATCTCATTGCTCCGAGGTAACACTGCCTTCTAACCAGCATATAATAATCCGCAAATCTCCTAAAGAACTGCACTATGGTCCCGGTGGACTCTCTCAGTTTGGCAAATCCCATATAGGATAAGCATGTTAATATATTGTACTTAATTTTTAGCGCCATGTCTTACAGCAGTATTGGCATCCATAGCATGTTACACCCACTGTCTATGTCTCCCTCCCTACAGAAGTATTACATGTTTACAATGTTTAAATTGCCTACTGACTTGTTTTCTTCCTTATCATAATCAAAAAAGTTCAATGCCCTGACATTTCTTGCTATTACCGTACCAGCGTACTGTCAATTATATCCAACAAATGTCTTTCTATTTCCACCTGTCAAGCCATGCATTATCAAAAATAAAGAATTAAAAAAAAAATGAAAATAAAGATTGCAGGGTTGCTTTCTGAGGTAAACTTCCAGTTCAGCATAGGCATTTACTTACAGTTGTGCTTGGTAATATATGTACCGTAAAACACATTTCTTTTATTTCTTATGGGATTCATATTCAACTGTAGGTTATAACAGAATGGCACACTCTTAAAACATGACAATAAAGAAAAAAAAATGATATGACCCCTGTTCAAAAGTCTGCATACCCTTAGTGCTTAATACTGTGTATTGCCCCTGTTAGTGTCAATGACAGTGTGCAGTATTTTGTAATAGTTGTGTATGTGGCCCCTAATTCTTGCAGGTGGTATAGCTAACATTCGTCTTGGCAAAATGCCTCCAGGTCATGCAAAATCTTTGGTCGTCTTGCATGAACCGCACGTTTGAGATCTCCTCAGAGTGGCTCAATGATGTAAAGGTCAGGAGGGATGGCCACTCCAGAACCTTCACTGTTTTCTGCTGTAACCACTGGAGGATCAACTTGGACTTGTGTTTAGGGACATTGTCATGCTGGAAAGTCAAAGGTGTTGTTGGGCATATTGTAACCAGGTTTTTTCTGTGGCATTGGCGGAGTAAAGGTTTCTTTCTGGCAACTCGACCATGAAGCTGATTTTTGTATCCCGAACAATTCTTCAGGCAGTTGTGGCTGAAAATTTTCTTGGTCTACCTGCCCTTGACTTGGTATCAAGAGATCCCCACATTTTCCACTTTTTAATGAGTGATTGAACAATACCGACTGGCATTTTCAAGGCTTTGGATAGCTTTTTATATCCTGATTCATCTTTATAAAGATTCCATTAACTTGTTACGCAGGTCTTTTGACAGTTCTGTTCTGCTCCCCATGACTCAGTATCTAGCCTGCTCAGTGCAGCCACGTGAAAGTTAACATGCTCATTGACTATTTATACACAGACACTAATTGCAATTTTAAAAGCCACAGGTGTGGGAAATTAACCTTTAATTGCAATTTGAACCTGCGTGTGTCACCATACCCTATTCAAGGGTATGTAAACTTTTGATCTGGGCCATTTGCGAGATTTCTGTTATCATTATGATTTAAAAAGAAGCCAAACAACTATGTGATAATAAATGCTTTCATATGATCAATATCATTCAATAAAATAAATTTTTTTTTTTGCATGATCAGTCATATTTTCTAAATCAGTGCCAAGATTTCACAATTTCTGCCAGGATATGCAAACTTTTGAGCACAACTGTAAATAACCATAAACAATACTGCTATATCAGCATTGAATGCCTCCTTTAACAGTACTCAAAATAAAATTACCAACAAAAAAATTTCTAGGTTATTCAGTAAACTGGGAATTGTCAGGACCATGGGCAAAACAGCTGAAGGGCAAACCACTTCCTTATTAACCACTGGAGGTTATAGTAGTGGAGAACTATAGTAGTGATCTGTTTTTTATATCATTTTAGTAGAATTTAAATTAATTTAAAAGGGGGTGGGGCCTGGACACCATGTTAGCAGGCTGCATGCAAAAGGGGCTTCTGTACAAAGAGGCCTATTTTGCAGATAACAGCCAAAACATTAACCATCCAGAGACAGATGATCTTGATATATTTGACAAACAACTGCAGGAGCTGGGTATACACCCGAAATAAGGTTATTTTGGAGCTCTTTAGAGGAAGAGCTGTTATTCCTGTGACTGAGGCCTACTTGGACAGTGAGTGGGGTGGACTGCTGCCGCCCTGCTCCAGGGGAATCACATAGGCTCTACAACACTACATTTTGCTGGCCCTGTTACCTCCCCCTTTGGACCTGGGGGTTATCCTGGTCCCCACAGGGAAGCTGCCGCACTTACCTGCATCTGCAATGGAAAATATCTGTACACAGAGGCACTTAGGCCTGCTTTACAAGATGGCGGTGCGACAACATGTAGCTGACTCAGCCCCGCAACTAGCCGTTGACTTCACTAAATACGACCGGCTGTTCAAACGATTCTGGGAGATGTTGCATCAGCGAGCAAAGGCACACTTACCTCTCTACCATCAAAAAAGACCGGCACTCTCGGAACACCAGGCTGGAAAAAGGTCCCAGACTTCGTTAATGTCTGGGACAGTGGAGCTGGAGTGCAGGTTCCTGTGAAGGCCAGGGGCTGGCGTGATGTGGTTCTGGGGTTCTCATGGGGCTCCTGTGAACAGATCAACACCTATGTGCCATTGCTTAGCCAAGGGATAGGCTGATCTATAATCGCCATGTTGCTGCCCGTCTGACAGGCTCTCTATATATGCACCTGTTTAATATACCCTCTTTTTTTCTTTGTGCCTGTCTGTACATAATGCCACTGATTCACAGTCAAATTACTTCTATGTTAACTTATTGAGATGCGGGGCCCCCTGGTGTCTTATAAATACTTAGTCGTGTTAATCGTTACTCTAATATGCCTACATTTATCTATGCTTTTTCAAGCTGGATAATACAATTGTCTTTTATAATACCATCAGTTAACGTTAACGTTGGCTGACAAGCCTGACTAATCAGCTACATGTCTTACACCCTGTTTATTTTATCATTAGAATGCATATCTTGAGTTTAATTTGTACCTAGACATGTATGCCCAGCATGAATCCTCTTATTCTTACTTTCAAATCGTGCAGTTTAGCATGTCTTTAAAGGGACAATGTAGGCACCCAGGGCACTTCAGCTAAATGAAGTAGTCTGGGTGCTGTGACACTTTGGCACTTAGTACTGTAATGTTTACATTACAGCTCTAAGTCTGCCCTCTATGGCTGTCTAACAGACAGCCACTGGGGGCGCTTCCGGAACCCAAACTCACTTTTGGTCCGTTATCTGATGCTGGACATCCTCATGGACCTCCAGCGTCAGATTATCCCCATAGGAAAGCATTGAAAAATGCTTTCCTATGGCGTGGTCTAATGCGCATGGCTATTGACGCTCATGCGCATTAGGTCTCCCCCACCGGCTGAAGGAGCGTGGGCGGAGCCTGACCCTGCACCTAGGGACATCGGTGCTGGATTCAGGTAAGTGGCTGAAGGGGTTTTAACCCCTTCAGCCCCGTGGGAAGGGGGCACTCCAGGTGCCTATAGTGCCAGGAAAACGGGCTAGTTTTCCTGGCACTATAGGATTTATTTAAGCTTAAGCCTGGGCACACCCTAATCCCCATGGCACGCCTATGGATTGAGACCGGCAGGGGAGATCTCAGGATCTCCCCTGTCAGCTGATGCAGAGCCGGCGCTATCCGAGCGTTGGCTCTGCTCTAAGCCTCCATGGGCTGGTGGGGAGATCAAAGCTCTCCCTCACCGACTCACAACAGCATGGAGGCAGGCAGGAGAGGACCCAGGGAGCTCTAGCCAGCAGCTCCGCCGGGTTCCTCTCGCGAGATCTGAGCATTGCCGCGGGGGAGACCTATTGAGCAAGCGTGGTCGGCGGTGGGGGAGACCTAATGCCTTAGACCTCCCCATAGGAAAGCATTGAATAATGCTTTCAATGATTTCCTGTGGGGATTTCGGCGACGTTTATGAAAACTGCAATAATTACACTTGTAGTAGTGGGAGTTCAATGGGCAGAAGTGGTCTGGGTGCCTGGAGTGTCCTTATAATGTATGGTTGTAAAACTGTGATGACTACAGCCCTCTAGTTAAAACCTTTGTAGTGTTTATGTCCTCTCCTCCAGCCTGTGTTAATGACCTAATTGAAACAAATAGTTATATTTCTACAAATAAAATCTTGGTAATTTAGCTTCCAAATACTGTAAATTAAAATGGCATGACTTCCTTTCATGTGTTACAGTTTTACTTCAAATCAGAATACATTATTACCAATCCTATAACTATTGTACTGAGTCCCCAGTGCTGAATGACTGCTGTTTAATTAATTTATTCATAAAAAAACAAAAAAAATATATATGGTTCACTGATTTAAAAAGTCCCTGAGCCACTTTGTATTACAGAAAGGAGTAAAATAATTCATGTTGAATTTTTACTTTTGTTGTAAATAACATTTTATGAGGAGGAATTTATTGTAAATTCCACAAGAAATATGCAGCGTATATACAGTAGTGAAATGTACAACAAAAACAGCAAAGTGCAACACAAGCGTAATGTTAAGGTGCGTATAAGAGACATCACAAAGCTATTATAAAGCAGACATCATGCATGAAATTATTGATAAACAAATATCTGAATCTGTAAAGGTGCATTCTTCTAAGCTGCATTGGGGTGTGTATCTAAGAAATTATATAAATTCTAGATAAAAGATAGAGATAATAACAACAGAGAAAGGTACCAATGTGAAAAAAGAAAAAGAGAAATATAAAATGTAAAAAGAGAATTTTCCATATAAGGAAACACTTTCAATCGTAAAGCATGTTACACATACTGTTGTTCTAGGTTTGTGAGTCAGAGAGCTGGGTGATTGTGAGAAGAAGCCAGGGGTACATTTAAAGCATGAATAAGGAAATGGTCTACTATTTCTCGTGAAGACAATATATGAATTGAGCATGTTAGAAGAGTTAAGTCAATTGGCCTCAACCAAAAATAACACTATAACACAAAACAAGGAACCTGATCCTAGTTATAAAAATAAAAAAAAAACATTGCAGAAGTGATATTTCTCATAGAGTGTTCCACCTCATCTTACAAGGAAGGGTCATACAAACTCAGGGAAGATAGTTGTGTCCACTGCGTAGACCAAACATGCAAAGAACCCTTACACTAACAATGAAGTCAGTGCCAGGAAAAAGGGGCCACTTCTTCTACCAAAATCTTGTATTTGACTGAATTGACACAGCTCAGGTACACTTGAAGAACTCCTGCTTCAGAGAGACCAAATAGCTTTAGTCCATTGAAAGACAATAAAGGGTTTATTTGGGGTTACGTGGCCATATGTAACAGATCCAGTTAATGGCTACAACGTATTCATCTTACGCTGGCTTTCTGAAATTTTCTGTGCTTTGTAGGTAACAACCAAATCATAATGACAGCAATTTCAGAAGACACTTCCAGAAACATACATGACTTCCTTCCATGGTTAATACTTGTGTAATATATCTCATAGGAGCCCCCAACAAGGTCAAAAGTAGGCAATAGTGTGTTCTTTTTGCTTATGCCATCTGCTGACAGTGTATGGACCATAGTCAGGTACATTAGTACACCTTGAACTCTTTGTCATGTTCCTCAAACCATTCCTGAACAATTATTATTTTGTAGTGTGGCAGGGTGTGTTATCATGTCATCATCTTGTCAGAGGAAGACTGTGGAGGCGGGCGAAACGTGTCACGTACATGTCACGAGAGAGGCGGACCTGAAAGTGATCACGTGATCGGGACGAACGAAACCAGGAAGCGACTTTCCATTTACTGTTTATATGCTCTTATGTGGGTAGCTACATAAATTGTATTTGATACTATTCAATTGGAGGTCCTGCCTCTCTCTGTCCTATATTGCACAGCCTTACCTGAGTTCTATCAGTGTGGGAGTTTTCCCTCTCAAGTGGAGCATTGCAAACCCAGAGCCAGGGATGATAGGACTCTAGTCCATGTGAGTTTTTTTCTCTCATAATCCTGTACATACTTTGTTTTAATTCAGATGGTCTGCACTATTCTTTGTCTTTCTATATTTAAAGATCTTTTTAGCACGCTTTTTTGGTAACTATTTGGGTGTGTTATCATGCTGAAACATGCCACTGTCATCTGGGAACACAATTGCCATGAAGGAGTGCACATGGTCTGCAACAACATACATACATTTCAAAGCAACAGGGTTTCCCAGCAAAACATTGCCCAGAGCCTAATACTTCCTCTACTTGCCCTCTTACCATAGTGTATCCTGCTGTCCTCTCTCCCACAGGTAAACAATGCACATCCACATCCATGCAATGCCATCCATCTGATCTAAAAGAAAATGTGATTCATCAGACCATGCAACCTTCTTCTACTTAGCCATGGTCCAGCTCTGAAGATCACATCACTATTGAAGGCTCTTTCGGGTGCTGGACAGGGATCATCATGGGCATTCTAACCAGTCTACAGCTACTCAACCCCATAAGCAGCAAATTGTGATGCCCTGTGTGACACCTTTCCATCATGGCCAGCATTATGTTTTTCAGCAATTTGAGCTACAGTGGCTCTTCTTTGTTATCGGACCAGAATGACTAGTCTTCACTCCCCACATGCACCAATGAGTATTTTCTGCCCGTGACACTAATGCCGGCTCACCAGTTGTCCTTCCTTGCTCCACTTTTGGTAGGTACTAACAATTGCAAACAAGGAACACCCCACAAAACTTGCCATTTTGGAGTTGCTATGGCCCAGTCATTTAGCCATCGCTATTTGACCCATGTGAGAGTCACTCATATCTTTTCAGTTACCCGTTTTTCCTGCTTCGAACACATGAAATTTAATAACTGACTGTTCAGTTGCTGCCTAATATATCCCACCCCTTGTCAGTGGTTTTAATACTGTGGCTGATCAGTGTATGCTTCCTTCTGGTCTTGGCCTCTTAAAAAACCCAGAAAGTAAATTTGCGAAAAATGACATTATGATATTTTGATGGAACATATTCACAAATTAAAGGATTTAATAAAAAGTTTAAAAAAAGTTTGACAGAATGCATCAAATAAATTGCTGATGTGCTTTCTAAACTGCGCATTTCCATAGCAAGGCTCCACCCTTTTATATAAAAGATTACTTTGTCCACAATAAATGCATCATCCTTCAAACAGAATGCAGGGCATGATACCTAACAATAGAGTAAACAAAAAAATACCATCTTAAATTATTTCATGTTAAAGATCTCGTATTGTGTAGCTTGTTTTTTTTAGATGCAAACAATGAGATTTCCAATTTGCTCTCTCCCTCCCGTGCATTTTAAGGTTACCTACATTCAGTGTAAGAGTTGTAATTTATGAATCACATTAGTTGTGCATTTCGCATGACTATAAACTTTCATCCTGTATTCTCTGCTCTAGGTATTTAATACATTGCTATGCCAGTCCTTAGTACATGTCAATCTCTTGTCATGCCCTTTCATCATTGATTGGAGACAGAGTGAAAATTTGTATTTCGGCCAATCGTTTATGCAGCCTCCCAGAAAGAGGTTTGTAGTCATTGTCGAATGACAATTCCAAAAAGGTATTCCATTTTGGCAAGTTCAACCAAACAGCGAACAGAATTTTTAATTTGCTTGGTTCGTTCGCAAGTTGACCTGCTCATATCAGGAGAAAGCCCAGCAAATCTTGAATTTATTTTTCAAATAATTTGTTTTCAAATAATAATCTAGATACGTTGTAAGAACCACATTTGAATGTGAGTCCAAATCTGTAGCTTGGCCAACAATTAAAAAATTATTTTGAGAGATATCCAATGAGTAGGGCAGTTTGATCTTCCTTAATATACGGGTAAAGGACATTTAGATATTCTTAATATGGGGCTAATGTTTTTACTGGAATGTAAATGAGAACTCAGTGACAATTATCCTAATTGAGCAGTAGGCTTTGTTCCACAAAACACATGGAAGACATTTCCAAACTGATTGGCATCCTGCACAAAACAGGTTGAATTATGTGTTGCTGGCAAATTATTGCAAGTTGCATTCACATTGGACATCCTCCAATAAGCTAATGCAGTTCTTAAAATGGAGGTCAAAGGGTTTAAAGGGGTACTCAAAGTGTCATAATCATTACAGCTCATTGTAGAAGTTATAATGCAAGGAATCTTTTGGCAATGTCTGGATACTGTATGACTATGATATGTGCCATCTGCTTGGCTAACCCGTAACTTGCACTCATAGCCTATCGTAGCAATCCAGGTTTGAAACTCTTTGAGCAGAAGACTGGGAAGTGAAACCTCTGCATTATTCAGATGGTGGGCAGGAGGCCATGCTTTTAACCCCTTAAGGACCAAACTTCTGGAGTAAAAGGGAATCATGACATGTCACACATGTAATGTGTCCTTAAGGGGTTAATGCCAAGAAGACTGAGGTTCTTGTCAAAGGACGAGAAAACAACATGGCAAAAAAAAAAAAGACAAAAACCAATGTCTACTTGTCCCCTGATAACTATGATGACTTATAGTACTTATAGTGATTAGGATGTTCCTTTAATTTATAATTCTGCTTTAAATTTCACAATGACAGGTATTTAAATACCATTTAACTGCCTACAGACTGACATACACTCTAAAGGCCAAACAGGACTCAAAAAGAAAGCAACCACAAAACCCTTGAAATGACGAATTTAGCTAAAACAAAGGAAAGCACCCCCCCGAACCCTCTAACTACCCCTCTCCCCAACAGCACAAACCAGCAGTTGCATCGAATACCCCACTACGCTCACCCTATGGTTAAAACTTGCTAAGTGTTAACAGTTTGAAATATGTTACAACTGATGGACAAATACCGCTTATTGGAATACTTTGTATGTACTCACCAATGAGACAAATGTATAATATGTATTGTACTTGAACCTGCATTTTTACTCTTCCCCTTTTCTTTTCTGCACCCCCACAAAACAAAAACCTTAAAGGACCACTCTAGGCACCCAGACCACTTCAGCTTAATGAAGTGGTCTGGGTGCCAGGTCCAGCTAGGTTTAACCCTTTTTTTAATAAACATAGCAGTTTCATTGACAGCCGCTAGAGGCGTTTGCGTGCTTCTCACTGTGAAAATCACAGTGAGAAGACGCCAGCGTCCATAGGAAAGCATTATGAATGCTTTCCTATGAGACAGGCTGAATGCGCGCGCAGCTCCTGCGCATTCAGCCGAAGAGGAGGAGAGGAGGCGGAGAGGAGGAGGAGAGCTCCCCGCCCGGCGCTGGAAAAAAGGTAAGATTTAACCCTTTCCTCTCCCCAGAGCTCGGCGGGAGGGGGACCCTGAGGGTAGGGGCACCCTCAGGGCACTATAGTGCCAGGAAAACAAGTATGTTTTCCTGGTACTATAGTGGTCCTTTAAAATAAAGAATGTATAAATACCATTTACCTGGATGTGTATATTATATAATATAAAAATGTGAAATTCGACAGTTTGTAATCTTTAGTAATTAAGATATTTCTTAGATTTGAGTATGGAGCACATCACAGTATAAGAATGATCAAATAAATTATCTGTACGGTAACAAGGTAAAAGCAATTTCATATCTAAACCATTAACTGTCCGAGATCTGTGAAGGATTTTATTAGTTATAGCATTCATTATAAAAGTCATTTAAACGCCCCTTCCTGTGATCTATCCAGTTAGCCCAAAGATTAGGATCCCTATTTTAGCGCCATATTAAATTATGGTTTACTACATGTTCTTTCATTTGTTGAGTAGCTGTAAAAGTAAAAAGTAAAGTAAGAAAGGTAAAGAAATGAAAGTGAAAAAATGGAGAACTCTATTGTATAATTATTTGCTTTCTTTATCACCTTACTAAAAGATATAAAGTAATTTTATCTTGGCACCGAGATAAAATAAAGCCATTTTAGGATGATAAAGGCAGTAACGTTTTAGATCAATATTTTACACTTTTAGAATGCCATGTGCAATCTTGTACAGTTTAGAGGAACTCTCCACGCACTGTCATTGCAAGATGTTATTCCGTTTTGAGCCATTCGGCTGCAAGGACTTTACAAGCCTCTAGTGTAATTAAGATTCATCAAATTCTCATTCTTACTACTTTAAGTCTTTAAGACTTTCGAGAAGCCTTGAATTTAGTGACAAGGAAAACCCGGTTGAATAGAAGAGCTTTTCAGTTCAGTATACTTGGCATTAAAATTTGCAGTTCCTTTGTCAAGTCTGTAAGATTCAGAGTTGACTGATACATTAGACAGGCAAGTAAACCGGATTATCACTTGGGGAAAAGATTAGCTGGATCGATAGATGCAAGTTGGCAAGACAAGTTTCTATACTTGTACTCAAGTTGGTTGGCAAAAAAAATCACAAAAGGAATCAATTCACCCCAAAATGTCAACGATAACAAAACACTCAGAAATCTTTTTAATCCTAAACAGAAAATGTTCCATGTCTTTCCACTTGTGCTTATCGAATTGGTTACCTGCCAAACCAGAAACAGGAACAGAATTTTGATTGAAATATATATATTTTTTTTATTTGCAAGGGATGAACTTTTAACATATAAAAGCTGATTTCATTTGCTGTATTTTTCCCTCGGCACCTCTACATTGCAAATTCAGAGTGAGGCAACCAACGAAAGCTTGAAAGAGTAAACTGAATCAATTTTGAGCTACACTTAGCAAACTCTGTTTATCAGATTGAATAAATAAATCTTTAAGGTAGACACAGATGCAGTAGAGCATAATGCAAATCTCGAGGGAACATGCCTGGGTAATATAAATTCACTTTCGGCTTCTCTCGCTGGCTGATGCTTTTGACTTTCGTTGGAAGCGTCTTTAATGACTAACTAAATGCTTTCACTTGTTTGTAAAAATGATCCAATTTTTTATTGTAATAAAGTAGATTTGTTAAACAAAGCGTTTCGAACACCCAGTGGAAATATCACGTTTATGATACTGCTGCCAAAAGGTTTGAGCTAATTTCCTGAAGTTGATAAATAAACCCAAGAAAGATCGACTGCCTCTACATTCTAGACCAAAATCGAACCGGTCAACGGGACAACTTGCCAGTAACAGGCCAGAAGACTCACATATCATTTTTTTTTTTTCTACCAAGGAAAGAGAATCAATTTAGGAGACTGCTCCAGAAGTTTAAAAAGCAAATCACGGGAATTGTGAAGGAGTTTAAAAGACTGGTGGCATGTGGAACATCACCTTAACTACTGCGTTGTGCCTGTACGTTCTGTTTCTCATCCACCTTCATGATCTGCTGAGACCTTACGGGAAACAGCTGTGCAGTAATAATATGTAAATGAAAAGGTGCATATGGAACAGTTGCTGAATATCATAGAGATATAGGAAATGTCTGAAGGGAGAGAAAATGATGGTCATATATTCTATGGAACTAATTCACATTTTGCATTTTCTGCAGAATCGACGTTTGATATTGAGATAATCGCAAAAGCGTGTTTTTGCTTCATGTCTAACAAGTTACTTTTTTTCTTATTTTCCCACTAAACCTAATGCAACTGCAAAAATAAATATAAGAAAAATGTAAAAAATAATAATAATGCAGGAACACCCTTGGGCTTGGTTCGTAACCCTTGGGTTGGGACCAAAAAATGGGTCTCCAACTCTCCATGCCATTTTAGTGGCTCCACATTGTAGATGTATCATATTTATCAGGTAGTGGGAGACTACCCATAATGAATTAATGTCTATAACAGTGTCGGGGCTCGAAAATTTCCAGTTGGCAACTCGCTGTAGACATGTGGAACTTTAACACCTGGGAGTAAAATTGTGACAATTACCCCCTCCCCCCCTCACCTAACATGATGTTGTACGTGCTCACATAGTTAAATAGTCTAGGACATGGCCATTCATGGAGCAAAAGAGTGGAGTGTTCTCTTACTACTCCAGACAACCTGCTGCCTCATGACTCGTGTTCATGCATCTTGTACTCCATATTATAACACATGGTAAAGCCACAATTAAGCATGGAGAGTAGGTGCTTGTCAAAGGGATACAACACACGTTACTCTCCACACTCCCACCACTGCACCACCAGGGAAGGAGGTAAAGGTTAATATTGGGGACCAGCACTAGGGATCAATTTCAGTGTGAGGTCAAGTGAATTTCAAGAGAGGATTCAAGAGAGGAGGGGCTTACTTCTTTGCTAACAAAAAAACAAAAACACAAAATTTTTACATTTGTAATATTACTGTTGCATTGTGAGGGACCATATGTGTACATCTGTGTAGTTAATGTGTGTGTCTGTGTAATTAGTGTGTTTATGTGGGGTGTGTCTGGGTAACTAGTGTGTCTGAGAGGTTATCGTGCGTGTGTGTGCAGCTGTGTAGTTAGTGTGTGTTAGACTAGATAGTTAGTGTGTACTTTTGGGTAGTTATTGTGTGTATGGCGTGTGTATGTATGTTGGGTAGTTAGTGTGTGTCTGGGTAGTTATTTAGTGTGTGTCTGGTCTGGGTATTTAATGTTTGTGTATGATTAGTCAGGGTGTGTGTGTGTGTGTGTGCATGCAATTTTTATATGTAATATTACTTCCGCCTCATGATTGGCCAGTTTCGTTTGTAGTCTATTAGAAACTGAGTAGTTAGCATGTATGAGAGTGTAGTTTATGTGTGGTGTACATGTGTGTGCATGTTTCTGTGTTTGTGTGTATGTGCAAGCCTGTTTTCTTAATAATGCAGCCAGTGCTTTAAAATAAAATCAAAACAGTTCTTTGTCCCTAAATACCTTAGGGGCATACATAGTGTACTATATTTGCACACACCTTAAAACAAAACCCCAGAAGCCTGTTTGGTGGCAAGTAACATTCACAGCCTGGCTAGTAGCCCAGGAATTAAAAATTTTGAGCTCTGACAGTGTGATAGTTTTTAGGGTGGCCATATATTCTCTTTTCAAGGTTCACAGCTATTTCACCATGTTTTATATTTTATGTCAGTAAAAAAATTTAGGCTTATGTTTGTTGCTGCCAAGGAAAATGGAAAAGCATTGCCAGGGACAGACCAGGAGACATTAAGGGAATGTCACCGGGCATTTAATTCTCTTTTTGTTTTACCTACATCATGAAGACATCACAGTAAATGAGTACACTGTCAATTATTCTATCCTTGCATCAGAATTGAGACTTTAAACTACAGGATAGTCCAGGCCAATCGATGGCATGTGGACACTGTTAACCTTAAACTATCGTGACCTTGTCTGTTCACTGACGTAGATAGAACTCTAAAGTATACGTCAATAGAAATGACCACCTTTTATACTTTGTTAACCCCTTCCAGCCAGAAGATAAGCAGTCCTGGTGCCACTGACACTTGTATTTATTTTCATTTGCACTTTAAACCTGTAGATTTTTGCCTGGCATAGAATGTCACTAAAATCAGTCGCTTGTTGGATACAGACGGCATATCTCCATGCTGCACAAACAAATTAACCCTTACACGTCCTGGAGCTATTTGTACACGTTGCCAATCAATGAATTTAAAGATAATCTGATTCCTACAGTAGAGGATATAAATAATTTCCAGTGTGGAAATGCTAGTGCCCCCTACAGGTAGGACCATCACAAGGGTTTTTGGTGCACTTTAAAAGGTTTTTAGAGATGTGGTTTCACATAAACTAATGCTTAATGATGTTACAGACCAACCAGTATTATTAAATGCACACAAATACATTGCAAAATTGTTGCTATCAATATGTAATGAACCATACTGGCTGCACTCGCCTAAACATGCAAAAAAGGGTGCTGCTGGGAGCCAATTTATAAAAAAAAAAAAAAATAGATAAAAACAGTGCACTGTTTAGTGGATAAGGGAGTGCGCTGGATTTTCTTTTTTTTTCTTTTTTATTATGTAATGAACCACAACTAAATTTTCTCTCTCCTTTTTTCGCGTTCTGATTCTTTTGTTTTCACCTTCTCATTTCAGCATCTTTCTATTTTTCTTCTGTACATCCTGAAGTCCCATTTCTGTTTTCTTCCTCTTTTGAGTCTATCCCTTCTGTAAACTGCGATCTTACTTTATAGATTTAGCTTCTACCCTGCCTGGCTGCGAGGTTCTCCCTCATAGTTTCCTTAATTTTCTCCTGTAGTCCAGTTTTCCCTTTGTATCCCATTCTTTCTCTTCCATCCATCAACGTGTGACATTTCCTCCTCTGTGCACCTTTTCGCCCTCTTCTGGTGACCTTGTGGTATTAACATTCTTTCATTTCTGCCTGTCCCTCCCTGGATTTCTGTTCATTATGGTGATTGCTTGTCTCTCTTGTCCTTCTTTACCCTCCTACCTCTAACAATTCTCACTTCTCTGCTAAAGTCTTATATTCTAGGTGTGTTCCTTTTGTGTCTCTCATTTCCCTTAAAAACATTTTCCGTCCTCTCTCTGCACCGATTGTGATGCTCCACACTTTTAATCAAAACAATTTTGGATTATGGGAGTGATCCTTGAAACATGTATCTTTTTTTTTTTTTTAAATTTGACAATTTTTATTTTCACAGATAAAAAATAAGGGGGATACAGAAAGTAAGATGGGGAGGGGAAAATTGCAATACAATAATGCATTGCTACGAACTTATATTGTCACTTCAGCCTCACCTAATGGGGGTAAGGATTAAAATATTGCGTCACATCCATGTAATGGCAGCAGTTTGTGATCACATTGAGTACCAAGTACCACTGGTGTTATCCCCTGAAGCTTGGGAGCAGAGTGTTAATATTCGGGTACACACGTATACATCTTTACAACTATGGAGTTTTACATATACCCTCTCGCTCATTTATCTAACGGCTTGTTGCCGTCGGGGGACCGTCTTGGCGTGGAGCTCAAATTTTTGCGTAGCTTCAAGCGGGTTGGAGGACACAGAACAGAAAATGGGGGAAGAGGGGGGTGAATGGGTTGTGGTATAACATATACCAACAGGATCAGTAACTTGAACATCTATAACATGACTGCTCTGCACTTTTTGTGTAAATCTGCACTCATGTGTGGTATGTTCCCCTTATGGGTTGCCTTATGTAGGCATGGTTGTCCGAACGGAGGGTGATCGTGCGTGGTGGTCACCTACCTCCGCAGCCTATGTGGTCATAGGTGGGAATGTTCGTTCTTGGCCTTGGTGTGGCCTGAGACCTTCGCCTTCCCTGTATATGAGTTTCCCTTCGGTTGTGTGTGGTTGTCGCATTTTGTATCAAGTGATACTATGTTGCTCAGTGTATTTCCTCCACTTGGTTTGCGCTTCCCTAATTTTACGATTCGTACTTAGGTATTTACTAGCCATGTGTTCGTATTGCCAGTTTGTGGAGATTTGACATATCAGTGCTTGTTTGGTTGGTGGTCGGGGTTGTTTCCAACACCTGGCTATCAGAGTCACCGCTGCTATTAAGGTTTGGAATATTAGTTGTCTCTCTGGTTTGTGCCAGAGATTTAGGTGCATGAAGAGCAGGCCTTGTTCTGGTGTCAAGTGATATGTGTTCCCTATCGTGTGGGTGACAATTTCCTCCACTTGCTTCCAGTATGGGGTCAGAGCTGGACAAGTCCACCATATGTGGAACATCGTTCCCCGTTCCCCGCAGTTTCTCCAGCAATCTGGCTTGGTGCCTGGGTATATTGTGGCAAGTTTGTCTGGGACCATGTACCATCTATATAGGACTTTTCTCATCGTTTGTAAGTGCGAGGCACACATGGTGAGACCTTTGTGTGCTCTGAAAGCTAGTTTCCAATCCCTTTCCTCTAACTCGTGTCTCAGGTCGGAGTGCCATTTGTCTCTGAAGTCTGTTTGGGAGTTGGTATGTGTGTTTGTCAGGGTCGTATACAGTTTGGAGATGATTTTTATGGGAGTCTTTTCAGTTAAGCACAGTTGTTCCAGGGGGTGTTTGGGCTGTGCTTCGGAACTGTCATACTTTGGGAGGGTGGACACAAAGGATTTTAGCTGTAGGTAGGGAAAAATGTGTTTGGCCGGTATAGAAAACTTGGACTGCAATATCGGAAATTGTAGTTTTTTACCTCCCTCGCATAACTGTCGCAAGTGTGTGCAGCCCCCTGCGAGCCATGGTATGTAATCAAAGTTGTGGATGTGTGCTTGGATACTCGATATTGGCATGTTTCCTATGTTAGGGCCTCCCCCTCCCATTGAGGCTTTAGCCTTCTCCCATACTTGTAGCAGTACCCTCGTTGGAGGCAACATGTCTGCAGTTGTCAAATTTGGTGCATGAGGTGTCCAGTATATGTGCCTTAGGAAACATGTATCTTTTAAATTAATTTAATCACTATCCCAAGATCCCGTAGCTTAGTAAAACATTGTTGGTGTTACACTATTGTGTTAAATGTATTTTTCAGAATCTATGGCATTTTCCTATTTTGTGTTCTGCATATATATTCTGTGTAAAGGAACTTTGGGGATAAGTTCCTGGGTAGGCATCTACATATTACCCACTACCTTTCCAAGTTAAGTATTACCCTTTTTTTTATGTGAGGATTGGTGGTGGCGTACATAGATATTTCGTGTTGGCAATTAAAAAAAATTCCTGGCAGCAGTCAGACCTGGTGGAAAACCCCCAAAATACTGATCAGCATTTCCTTTAAAAGTTGAATTGACCTTGTAGATTCAATACCTTGGCTTCCCCGTGGGTAAAAGTTAACGTTGTGGGTCTTCAGACTTGGGGCGCTTTCCCCTTTCAACCCATTCATAGAATGCTATTCTGTTCCAGCAGCCCACATGCAATATATTCCTGTGCTGATACATGTAGGAATGGCAATCCATGCAATCCGCATCTATATAACCCTCATTGACACCGTTTTATCTTCCATTCAGTGAGTCTTGAACATCCTGTACTTAAACAAGGTGTTTCTATTTATGTGAACAAAGAGAAGAAAGCATTAAGTGGATTTTTATGTCTTTCATAACATCTGCCTCTAATGCATCTGCTGCTATCAGTAAAGCAAGTTTGAGTTACTTAATGTTTGGTTTTTTATATATTTTTTTTTTTTTAAAGAAAGCATCTACATTGTTTATACCTTCCTGCTCCAGTTAATCTTCTAGGAAATAGCATGTATGGATCGCATACTTTGCCGCCTTTTCTTATTACCAGCAAACAAACAGAACAGTTTTTTTTTTTGTATAATTTTTTTTGTAAAAAAATAAACCCTTCATGCTCACTTCCACTAGACCACCAATATACGGGGAACACACATTGGCCACTGATCATTGGCCAGTCACAGTTAAATCCACATGAACCTATCACGATGGTTCACAAATAGAATGTTTTGTATTTACAGTGTATTATAGGTCAGGGGCAGCCAAACTGTGGACCCTTCAAGCTTTGTACTTCGATACCCTCGGGTGATCTACCTTTTGACGACCTTTGATCCAAATAATCAGGGGCTTTTCAGATATCACTGAACTTCAACTCCTATCACTCCAGGCTAACCTAGGACACATCATTTACTCACTTTATTGACCAAACACGTTTCATTTTCGTCAGTTTCCAAGTAATATCTGTACGCAATTAATCAATTAATTAACTAACTAACAGACTGCTTGAGCACGCAATGATTGCAAGCAGTACATAAGGGTAAACTATTTATAAAGCAATCACCGGGGGATGCTAGCGTTGTCTGCTTTTAATTAATTGGTGTTAGATTAACGTAGAGGTAATGGATGCATTTCCATCATTTAATCTTCCATTGTAGTGTAGGTTGATATTTGATTGAAAAGATCTAAATCCACCTTTCTAGGCCACAAATAGTCCACATGGCTATACCACATTTGTGCCTTGCAACAGTGCCTTGAAGGTATAATTGAAGCCAGGATAACCAAGGGGTTTGTTCACTAAACAACAAGCTGCATTGTGTTACATTTCTGCTTTCTCTCTTAGAGGGAAAACAAACTCCAAGCACAATAACCACTACAGTGCGCTATACTAGTTATTGTATCAGGAGGGTCCTGGCGTCCCCCCGTTATAAGGAATCAAACCATTTTAGAACAGTTTGACTTTTTACCTGAGGTGTACTGTGCACTGCTCTGTACCTCCTCTACTTCTTATGGAGAACCAAGACCTTCTATCTGATCTTAGTTTGTAGGTGCAAGGTTTAGCCCATGTTCTTTGAGCAGTAATCTAATATTCTCAGCCAATAAGCTAGCTCTGCTTTGCAAGGTCTAGCTAAATAGAGACGGTAGAGGAAGTGAGGAGCAGCATCTGGTGGACCCCATCTAAGAAGTCAAACCATTCTAAAGAAGGTTTCACTACTTACAACGGAGGGAGACAGGTCATCGTGGTGTTTATGGTGCTTGAACTGTGCCTAATGTTCTTTAAAGGCATTGTTTTTTACTTTTACCCACCCTCTGCTTGCTTAAATCTATAAATAACAAGTCAGGCGCCTTTTTTTTTTTTTTAGGGAGGCCTAAGCTCCTTTTATGGATATCATGCCTTGTTTCTCAAAGCCCCTCTCCTTTTTCCATCCTTGTAGGTAGAGAAAAAAAGACCGGGTGCACAGAACTGCAAATTATTACCACTTCCCAGTAATGGAGTCATAAACGTTAATCATAATATTAGTGACTATAAATGTGAATGGGCCTTAAATGGGTGTTTTATGACTCTTTGATGAAGGAATGGAATTGCATTCAGTTTGAGCACCTCCATATAATCTAACAAATGCATTTCCTCGTGAAATGCCGGCTAGACCAGAAGAAAGCCAAACCGATTGCTTTACAGCAGAACTCATCTTTTAATGATTTATTGAGCTTGGCTGTAGATTTCCAACAGCCGTTGTCATGTTGGGTAAATATTTATCCAGTACACAAGGATTTGTGCTTTGTTACACAGTGATGACATCTGCTCCTGGTTCAACACACTATTCATATCGATACTGTAGCAAGAGGTGAGGTATCTTGTTTCTGGGTATAGCTCCTGTGGCTGAATAACCTTTCAATGCAGCCGCATCCTTTGGTCCTTGATTACTTTCCACCAGCGACTGCCAGAACATTAACTGTTGGAAGAATAGATTCGATCAGTTGATTGTTGTGTGTATGTTTCCAAGGGATGTGCATTATTCAACAGAGGATCAGAATTTTAAATGGCACACAACTAGAAAGGAATTAAATCTGCAGAGTACATATGCTGGATATTTAAATAAAAATACTGATAAAGTACCGGTCCGTGTGGCGTGTTATGTTTCTTATATGAACCTAGGTCTCTATATGATTGAGAGCTTGGTGAGGAAGGTTGTTCTTTGATGCAGTGAATTGTCTCTGGTTTTCTCACCACACGTATTGTAATGATTTTCAGGAAGCAAGCACAGACCACTAGTGTGCCACAAGCACGGTGACCTCGATAAGTGCAATCGATGAGTGTGTGGTCTTTAATACCAAACAATCAGAGTCCTCTGACAGCCAATACTCGAGAGAAGTCTAACTTTTCTCGAGACCTGGTTTTCAGAGCGCTTTGATTGGTTGGTTAGTAGCCAACTAATCAGAGAGCTCTTGATCATATTTCAAAGCGTAGGAAATTTTCCCATACTTTGCGATAACTGTCATAGCATTGGAAAGCGTATAATAGAGCTTTCTCCGCTATGAGCTCTCATTCTGTGGCCAGCTCTCAATAGGTGAAGAATTATTATTTTTTAAAGCGGCCCAGTAAATCTCTACTGCCCAGTATGGCTCAACAGTCCTTACTTCACTGCTGATTAACAATATTCCCAGCTATGCTTTCTTTGAGAATATTGGAGCTTGTAACCTTTACAGCTTAGTAATTGGGACCTTTTCACAATTGGTTTGATCAATTTTCCATCCTCCGAAGGAGACCACTGTAGGTCACTTGGACCAGGTGTGTTCAAGTAGCTGAAGGAAGATCTGGCACTGATGGCATTGTCTGAAGAGGAATTTATAGAGACAAGGATCTCCTAATAGGTATACAGGAGATCAAGTCCTTCAAAGGAAAACAGTACATCTCTTCAGTTCATCAGAATGTTAACAGGAAATTGTAGAATGCATTCTTGTGTGTTTTTTGTAAAGCCTTTTAAGATAGTCCAATCTAAAATCCCTTTGAAAATGCAGAAACAGCATGGCAAGTAATATATCATATTAAGTAGTTGCACTGACACCAAAGAAATCAAAATGTAATTAGCATTTACTCAATACATTCTATTGACACACAGTTGAATTATTAATTTAATTTGCTGTTCTCTTGATTAGTTTGCCAATGACAATTTGTACAAATTGTTGCCACTGTAACCTATTTTCAGATATGAGATTTGGCTCAAGGGGTTCTAAGCACCTCGAACTGTGCAATAATATCAAAGGGCTTATGGTACTTCAGCTAGTCCTTTAACCCCTTAAGGACCAAACTTCTGGAATAAAAGGGAATCATGACATGTCACACATCATGTGTCCTTAAGGGGTTAAAGATCTTGCGTAAGCATTTGATAAATAATAAAACCTGTGTAGAAGGCCATTAAGCACGTAGGTTCCTGACCTTGACTTTTAACTATCTCTGCTAATGTCCACTCTATAAATGTGT
Organism: Pelobates cultripes; assembly: GCA_933207985.1. NCBI lineage: Eukaryota > Metazoa > Chordata > Amphibia > Anura > Pelobatidae > Pelobates > Pelobates cultripes. Next base: position 134,661,020 of record OW240918.1, on the reverse strand, counting down.
CATTGTTATATGCTCAAAAATAAATTCACATATTGATAGAATTGGTGCATCTTTCTGCTTAGCGAGAGAATATTCTTGGATATTGCAAAAAACAAAAACCCAATATATTGTCTTAAAGGATATAAAACGGAAAACAATAATGACATATGAATCTATACCTTTTACCCTGTTACATATACATTTTCTACTGTTTTCCTGTTAACCATGGAAATATCCACATGTGGCAATTTTATTTAGGAAATTGGGACCTATTTTCTTTTAATTCTTCTGTTGACAGTGCCTTCATTTAGCAACTTTAATCAGGGCCGGTGCAAGGATTTTTGCCGCCCTAGGCAAAAGTAAAGTTTGCCGCCCCCCCCCCCCCCCCCGTGACATCACAATGCCCCACCCATATGACCTGCCATGTTAACTAACGCTAGTGCTGCAGTGCCGCTGTGTTTACATTAAAAGGCCTGCAGGGACAGGCTATGGACACCAGAACCACTACATTAAGCTGCAGTGGTTCTGGGGACTATAGTGTCCATTTAATGTGAGGTAAATTAGAGATTAGTGTCACTAATAATATACTAGATTGCCTACTTACAATCAGATGAGGATGGTGATGGGCTCTGGCTGCAGTCTGGCTCCACTGGTCTGGTGTACAACAGGATCTCTGGAGGCTGTTTGTAACTGTGGTCACAAAAATCAATGTTCTGGGAGAACGAGAAGCAGCTCCATTTTTGGGGGGCCCTTTACACAGCTCAAGGTCTGGGTTCCAGGGTCCACCTTCATGTTCCACCAATGAGTTTGTTCACAGGGGGTGTAGTGTGTAGGGGATGTCCTGATTTGTGTGTAAGGAATGCATTGTGTGAATCTGTGTTTGTATGTGTAAGGGCTGCAAGGTGTGTTTCTGTGTATGTAAGGGATGAAGTGTGTGAGTCTGTAAGGGGTGCTTTGAGTGTGTTTAAAGGGTGCATTGAGTGTGTGTAAGGAATGCATTGTGTGTTTCTGTGTGTGTAAGGGATGCATTGTGTGTAAGGCTTGCATTGCATGTGTGTGTGTGTGTAATGCATTGTGTGTTTTTCTGTGTGCAAGGGGTTAATTGTCTTTGTGTGTGATTGTGTGTGTGTGATGGATGTCAATCTCTCCCCCCTCCCTTGTCACTCTCTTCTCCCCCTCCCTTGTTACTCTCATTCCCCCTCCCCTGTCACTCCCCCTCAATGTCAATTTCTCTCTCCCCGTCAATGTCTTCCCCCCCTCCCTGTTAGTTCCCTCTGTTAGTTTCTTCCCCCACCTCCCTGTTACTTTTCTCCCTCCTCCCTGTTTCTTTCTCCCCTCCTCCCTGTTTCTTCCTCCCCTCCCCTCCCTGTTTCTTTTCTCCTCCCTCCTCCCTCCCTCTTTTTCTCCCCCCCTCCTCCTCCTCCCTGTTTTTCTCCCCCTCCCTCCCTCCCTGTTTCTTTTTCTCCCTCCCTCCCTCCTCTTCGTTTCTCCCTCCTCCCTGTTTCTCTTTTCCCCCTCCCTCCCTGTTTCTTTCTCCCCCTCTCTGTTTTCTCCCCTCTTTCTTCCCCTCCTCCCCTACCTGTGTAGTAGCGTGGCCGAGCCCTGTATAGTCGGCGGGTACAGGTTGCTTTTGTTTAACACTCAGTGTTCACTTCCTGTTAGTCCGGCCGGGTACAGGAGACAGATGCTCCCTGTACCCGCCGACTATACTGGGCTCGGCCACGCTACAGAGAGGGAGTGACAGGAGGGAGCGCTGAGCGCTTCCCTCCTGTCAGCCCCTCTCCTCAGGCTGCGCCCGGGCAGTGCGGTCCGCCCTCATGGACGCACCGCCCGGGCAAAGCTGCAGCCGCCTGAGGCTCTTTACAGAGCGCTCGGGAGGCTGCAGCATGAGAGGGACCGGCGCTCCTGGCGGCGCCCCTTCCCAAGGGGCGCCCTAGGCGGCTGCCTAGTCCGCCTTACAGGTAGCGCCAGCCCTGACTTTAATTCCCTAGGCTTCTAGACACTGATTAGTTGTCTCACTTTATGTAGTGTATGTAATTTCACAAAATGAAAAGCCTTAATTATAATTATATTTAAAAAGGTGAATTTTCCAACAATTTAGGGTACAATGTTTAAACTTGGTTTCACCAGAACCAAACACCTATATAAACAGTGAAATGAAGCCCATGGAGCAGCAGAGCTAGGTGGAATGGGCCTTGACAGAGCTAGGAGGCAGATATATGGAAGAAAGGGTGGTCTGATTGGAGGATTGCAAGTAAGGGGTGTGGCTTAGGATTCTCCATATAAATAACGGACATTTTAAGTTGGGATCCATTTTAAATTGAAATTCTTACCTTCTGGTAGCTGTTGCTGTCTGGTTGGTGGGGAATTTTTCTTTTTCTCTTTCAGATGGATTCCTTGGAAGCTGAGAGCGGCATGGAGGCAATCCTGGATGGTATCAGGGCGGCGGTTCGTCAGCATGGAGTGGCGTGGCTGGAGGAGAGATTGGGAGCGGCATTGAATGTGGCGGGAACTCCTGTAGCACAGGCGCGCCGGACATCTCAGCGCACTAGGCCTGCCTCAATGATTGAGCCCTGAGGACAGTAGCAGAGCAGTGAGGGGACGGAGCCCTTCGGCAGGCGAGCCAGGAGGCAGTGCGGTGAGCGGTGGCGGACGGAGCCGAGGTTGTAGTCGAAGCTCGGGGGCGGCCGCGCACGACAACCGGTGACTGAGGCGTGCGGCCCGGACGGCATAACGCCGCGCCTTCCGGCGGTTGGCAGGACTCGGTGGACAGAGGCTGCGGCAGGCCCCTCGACCACTGGCGGTGCTGCTGGGACCAGGGATCAGCCACCCGGCCAGATCATACATGGTGAGTCGACCCCCAGGGCTGGTAGGGTGCAGAAGGGAGGAAAGAGGGGGTTGGGTGGCAAGGCCCCTGATACCCTGTCAGGTTGTGCTGAGGATGGCACAGCCAGAAGGGGCTTGGCCAACAGTGTGGTATTAGCATCCTTGGGGGATTCCAGGGTGGGAAATGAAGCATCCCAGACACTCAGCATGGTATGGCAAGGTCAGGGTGGGCCGCAGGCATCCCCTTCCAGAGCGCAGCAGCCCCGAGTGGCAGGTCAGAGTGAAGTGCGTAGGGCGCTGGTGGCAAGTGGCAGCGTCACGGCAGGACACAGCAGGGCCCCCTCACCGAGTGGTACAGGTGCAGGGCGCTTTAGGACAGCTAGCCAGCGGGTGGGCAGAGATACGGTAACCAGGATGATGCACGACTATTACGGGACGGGTTCATGCAGGGTTTTATCATTCCGTTTCGGGAGAGGTTGGTGGTTCCTCGTTTTCATAATCTACGTTCCGTGGGAGAACATTCGGGGGTTGTGCGGGAGAAGCTGCTTAATGAGGTTCACTTGGGGCGGATGGCGGGGCCTTACATTGAACCGCCACTGCCAGGCTTGAGGATTTCCCCACTAGGGGTTGTGCCCAAGAAGGTCACAGGAAAATCCCGCGTTATTCATCACCTGTCGTACTCGAAAGGGTCATCGGTTAACGATGACATCGATGGGGCGCTTTGTTCTGTTTCCTATGCATCATTTGACCATGCGGTCGAGCTGGTAAAGGAATCAGGACGTGGGGCGCTGTTGGCAAAGGCAGATATCGAATCGGCTTTTCGTCTTCTGCCTATCCACCCAGCATGTCATCATCTTTTGGGCTGCTATTTCGAGGGGCTTTATCAGGGTCACTGCCCCTATGAGGGAGGATTTAGGCATCTTGGAAGTCTTTCTGAAGGATTTCAATGGTCGGGTTTTCTTTCGAGACAGGGTGGTGGCATCGCCTGATTTGGAGCTTTTTACTGATGCTTCAGGAAGCATGGGCTTTGGGGCTTACTTTGCGGGGCAAAGGTGTGAGGAGAGGTGGCCGGAACACTGGGCATCAAGCTCGCTTATTCGAAATTTGGCTTTTCTTGAATTATTCCCGTTAGTGGTGGCACTTTCATTATGGGGACATTGTTTTCATGATAGGAAAGTGATTTTCTTCACTGATAACATGGCAGTAATGGAGGCGGTGAATAATCTTTCAGCTTCTTCTGTTCCTATGGTCTGGCTGCTTCGTCGTTTTGTCTTGTACTGTATGCAGCTAAACATTGTTTTTTTGTGCACGACGTGCCGGCATTCTTGAATGTAATCGCTGACTCGCTTTCAGTGGGCGAAGTTTCGGTTGGCGGCTGCGGATGCGCAGGAAGATGGTCTGTCATGTCCGGACAACATGTGGCAGCTCGGGACTTCTTGCTTGGAGGATTGATCAAGGATTCCTTGGCTCCGGGTACTTGGGCAGCTTATAGTAAAGTTTGGAACGCGTGGGATGAAGCTTTGGGCTGTACTGGGGATCGGTGCTCCGTGGAGGTACGTTTTGATGCTCTCTTATGGTTTCTCTGTCGCTTGTTTGCGTCAGGGGCTTCTCCTTTAGTAGTCGACCGGAATCTAGCGGCTTTGGCATTTCTCTTTAAACTAAATGGGTGGTGAAGGCCGTGAAGGGATTTCGCAGGGGTAAGTCAGCAGCTGACGCTAGGGGACCAGTGTCTTTTGCATTGCTTCAGCAACTGTTTAGGGTTTTACCAGATCTTTATTTCTCCTCAGATGAGGTACTGTTATTTTCGGTAGCCTGGGTGTGGGCCTTCTTCAGGGCCTTCAGGGTAAGTGAGATAGTGAGTGGTAGTAGGGTTCATCACAGTGGTCTTCAGTTAGCAGACGTGGAACTGTGGGGTGATCACGTAGCCATTTTCTTACGGCGTTCGAAGATGGATGTCTTCGGTAAAGGCTGTTTGGTAAAACTGTTTTTCGATGCCAGGGGCGGCGGTTTGCCCGGTGGAGTGTGCACGGCGTTTTTTGGAGGTCTGTCCAAGGGGGCAAGGTTCCTTTTTTATGCATGCGGACGGTTCGGCCCTGTCAAAATTCCAGTTCACTAAGGTCTTTAAGTTCGGTTTGGAACAGTTGGGAATGGATCCCTCACAATTTGGTACACATTCATTCAGGATTGGGGCGGCCACAGAGGCTGCACGGTTGTGCCTGGGTGACAAGCTAATTAAGAAGATCGGGAGATGGGAATCAATTAGGTTCAGGTCGTATGTTCGTCCTGATCGTTTAGTGTAAGTCAGGTCTCATAGTGTGGGGGTTACATACTGTTCTGTGCTGGGGTGCTATGTTGTCTCTTTTCCTTTTCAGGTGGGGTCGCATGGCTAGTAGGCCATTCCTACGTCTACTGGGTGGAACGGAGAGCTGCAGTTCGGAGACAAGGCACACAGCTGGGCTTTCCGATGGATGTTTTACGGCTGTTTTGGTTTGGTTTCCGGGGTTTTGGGTGGAGAGAGTTATGTTCAGAGTTATTTCGGAGGATAGGTCAGGGTGAGGTTTCTGAGTTCATATTGTTTCACACTGGGGGAAACGACTTTGGTCTGATGCCACAAAGGGAGTTAGTTCGGTGGATCAAGAGGGATGTAGATCAATTGAGGGGATAACTTCCCGGGGTGGTCATTATTTGGTCGGAAACGGTACCGCTTTTCCATTGGCGGCATGCTCGGGATCCTACAGCAATGGCCAGATGTCGGCGCAAGTTTAATAAATTGTTGGCAATTTTTATTAAGAGGTCAGGCGGGGTAGTGGTTAGACATCGGGAGTTGGAGGACATGTTGCCAGGCTATTTCAGGCATGATGGGGTACACCACTCAGACGTGGGGCTGGACTTCCTTAACATGGGCTTCCAGAAAGGCTTGAGACAGGCGTTGTTTATGTGGGGTGGGGGTGCCCAGGTGGCTTGAGGTGGTCAAGCTCTGTGCTGTGGCGGGGGATGGATAGGATAATTGGGGGGTAGGTCGGCTTTGGTAAGTGGGATAAGTCAAGAGGAATACTCACGTTTGGATCTGGTGGTAGGTTCGAGCTCGTCGGTAGCTCCGAACCTGGGGGTGTAGGGGTGTCTTGGTATGCCCCTACAGTGGAAATGGATGCCCTTGGTGGCTGTGTTAATGGTGTAGGGGTGTATTGGTATGCCCCTACAATTGGAAATGGATGCCCTTGGTGGCTGTGATAATGGTTTATGTTATTTATATTAATGTTATATGATTGTATGGATGTATTACTGTTATATTTTGTTTAGGTCATTGTCAGGGGATTTAGTCATGTTAAAATGGTGGATGGTGTGATGTCATATTTCATGTTTGTTGACAATGACCTTATTGAATTATTAAATAATGAAGGACGACGATGCGCAAGTCAAGGTCCAGCAACCTCCTCTTTTTCAAGTGATCAGCAATCCAGTTTATTGGGTGAAGCATACAAGCCTCACCAATTTCAGAGAATTTAAGTGGTCATGGTGCCTGGAATCTGTATGTTCATCCTTTTGCTATGAAATGCTACATATACAGAGTTTAACCCCAAGAGGGCTGGACTGGCTAATATCAGTTTTCTGTCTATTGTTGTCATAATGCATAGAATAACGGCGACAGACGTCCAATGGCCCCACGGCCTCCCATGCCGCCTATATACTCCCTTTAGCCTGTCTTCCCCATTGATTCCTAGAGGGAGTGACATCTTCGGATTATGAGCTAAAGGGACAACTTGGCCTTGTGGCTGGAATGGAAGTAAGGTTATACTTTATTTATTTTTTTGTTAAATTCGACTGGTAGGGACCTTTTTTCTTCAACCCCTTTTTGTTTTGGTTAAAGTAACCATTTGAAATTGAAATTCACTTTGTATTCACAAATCTCACATTAATACATAACCCTGCATTACTTCTTCTGTTATATTTTGTCATATTTCCATTTTCCACAGCTGACACTAATTGGTTATGCATATCAAAATAGATGTCACAAAATAGCATGTACTGCAAACATATGGCATTGATGGATATGTACTTATGACTGTATCACAATACATGATAACAATGAGTATTAGTTACAACTCAGATAATGTTTGCCATTCACAAATAAAGGAAAAGAAAGACATTTAAAGCAAATATGTCATCTTCCTGATATAGTATACTTAAACTAACTAATAAAACAGCAATTTTTTGCATTATCCATTTTATTACTTCTTTACGGGCTTTTTTTTTGGTTTTTAATTTTTATTTTATTGAAATAATTTAATTCCAACAAAACCTATGACTCCTGGAGACTCAGAAGATTAATTTCCTGTGATCTCTTTACTACAAAATGGCTTACTCACAAAACTGAGCATTGAGTAGAATTGACATGGTAATTACATGAGCTGAAAAATGGAATCGGATAATTGTTTCATTTCATTTTTTTTATATATACCATTTCCCTGTAATTTCTACAGGATTCCTTATTTAGTAAACACGCCCTGATGACTCCAGTACAGTGTGGTGTCACACATCTACCTAAAAGTCAGATCAGGTCATAATTGGGCAACTGGGATTTTAGGATTCTTACTTTACCCAGGCTACTTATGTCACTTGGGAGCAAGCTAATGAACCCAACTATGGAACACTTGCAGACTCTCCTTGGAAAAAAAATATCACAGTTTATTAAGCTTATAAAATAATTAATGGAAACTTAGAATGTTAATTATAAAAAAATATAGCGACTCTTGGCAAATTCCATAACCACAGGTGTAGTCATAATATATTCATTTCCTTATTTGACAATACGGTATAGCATATACTGTATATTCAGTGGTGTTTTTGTGTACACTATAAAATAATGTTTTTTTATCTTTAAAGGAACACTATAAGGTCAGGAACACAAACACCTTATAGTGTTAAAAACACTAGCTTGCTCCCATGGCCTCCCCTTGCCCTATTCTTAATATTGTTAGAGATTATCTACGACTCTGTTTAGCCACTCGGCTAGGCCTTGCCACCTTAGCTCGTTGGGTTTGGTGGATCTTCTCCCTACTGTGTATCGACCCAGAGTAGGTGTTACCCACCTGCACATATGCCACTGGAGTGTAACATGCCAAAATTCTGGCGAGCACAAATAGGAAAAAATGTCTGCCAGAGGCATTGCGGTTGTTTCGCTGCTCCTACAAAATGGCCACCGCAAGTGGTCTTTGAGATAGGCTAGTCCTAATCAAACGAGACCTGAGCAGGCCTGGGATATTAAACTTTACTTTTATGGAGCTACAGCAAAATAAATTCTGCAAAATATGATGTAAAATTCATCTTCAAAGCGGCACTGTCATGCCAATTGCTTCCTCTTCTCTCCCTCTCTCAGGATCTGTTCTTCATTTTGTCCTGTCTGCTCTAGTTTTCTTTAAAACATAAGATAAAGTAGGGACTACTTTGTCTTATGGAGGTTTCTTATGCCTGACCATCTCTGATCAGCGGAGGAGCAAATTGTGCTCCGTTTCCTGTGGTCAGAGAAATTTTCCTACAATTTTTACCTTTCCTCTGTGTTCTCGCGATGCCTCCTTTCCGTATTCCTGAACACCAGCAAAACTACAGAATTTTGCCCTAACAGAATGAGAGCAGTTCGTCCATTCGTGTTGGGACGAAATTCAGGACTTTTGTTCGGTTCGAAATTTCATTAGAATGAAGGAAATTCCAATCCGATCGCGGCTTCATCTTGCAGCTGCTTAGTAGATAACTCCCTAATTCCAACGGTATTAGAGAGCTATCTACCAAAAGGCTGAAAGACCAAGATTTGTCTTTCAGCCAACTTTACTAATACCAAGTAAAAATTACTTTCTTATTAGTAATTAATCTGCCCCTACTCGATAGGCTGCACACTATTGTATATAAAAAAGCACCCCCCCTTTCTAAAAAATGGCCCCATAGTGGGGCATCTATTAACTAGTGAGAGGGACATAGTGTCTCCTCCCCGAGCCCCCATCCATGCCCCGCAAGCGGGGGCTATGCAACTAAACAGGGCCCCCACCCGCCAATCATGGTGGGTGGGGTCCCTAAATGAAAATGGGGGGGACCTATTGTCCTCCGCCCCAACCCACACCCATGAGCTGCGGGTGGGGGCCCTGAATGAAAACGAAGGGGGGGGACCTATTGTCCTACCCCCGGCCCCCACCCATGAGCGGCAGGAGGGGGCCCAAAATGAAAATGGGGGGAACCTATCGTCCTACCCCACCCATGAATGAAAGGTGGGGGCTAATTCTGAAAATATCCCACCCAGGTGATTAAGGGTCCCCAAGCCAAGCCCCCCAAAAACTTAAAGTACTGCCTACCCTCCTCACCCTAAAAATAGTGAGGGGGGGACTATGAATCTAAATCCCTGTAAATAAATAAATAAAATACTTACCATTTGATGTCTTCTTTTTTCTAAAACCTTCTCTTTTCAGCCCCAAAAACCATAATACCCGTCGAACTTATAAAATAAAAAAAAACAGAGCGCAAAAAAAAAATCTGACGAAAAAGAATAATCCCGATGGTAAAAAAAGAATCCATCTTCACCCATGGAGGGCACGGCGCAGACTGACCTCCGCAGGGCAGGGAAAGGCTTAAAAAGCCTTCCCATGCCCTGCAATTAGGCTAAGAGTGCTCTGACAGGTAAGTCTCTACATTTACCTATCACAGCACTCTGATTGGTTGGCTTGGAATCCAACCAATCAGAATGCTCTGAGTCATTTTACACAGCGTGGGAAAGTTCCAAAGGAACTTCATATCAGTACATTAGGAGAGTATTTAAAACAAAAAAGGATACCCAGGGGCGTTAGGGTAAGATTACACCCCATGTTGTGCAAAGATAACATAGAACACTGTACGAATGGGTACAAAATTCTTAATAAGTGCTCTGTGGATCTAATGGTCCTGACCATAGATTCTTTACAGAAGGAACTGGTGCAACTGATGAAAGAAATAGCATCCATTGAACGTGAATTAGAAGCTCTGACCGCACAGAATTAGAAACGCTCAAAACACAAATAGAGGAGAATATCAAAAGGAGACTGAGGAATACAAAAATAAAAAAACCATAGACTACCAGAAGGACCAAGCTTATACCTGGTACTATCGGAACGGTAATAGACACCGTTACCCCAATAGAGAGAGACAGACAACGAGATGGCATTCAGACACAGAGAGATGTCATCTTCCCGGCCACCACCCGCCGCTCATGGGTGGGGGCCGGGGGGAGGACAATAGGTGTATCTCCCATTGTCATTTAGGGCCCCCACTTCATCTACCCACACAAAGATGGCAGCGCCCAGGACCTATTTCCAAGCAGGAAATAAAGATAAAAAAATAGGTAATATGGGGTGCTGATGGGCATTTGGGGCAACTAGGGGGACAATTAAATGTAGTGGAGTCGGGAGGAGGGTTAAAAAAAATCTGGATTCGGCCATGACAGTGCCGCTTTAAAGTTTTTGCTGCCAAAGCAATGCGAGCATTGAATGTTGTTGACAATGCTAACAATATGGAAATGGACTGTCTTGCCTCTCACATGTAAGGCTAATGATTTGATGTCAAAGCAGGTAGCAGATACCATTAATTATGCCTTATGGGACACAGCAAATGAGGAATTTAGCATTGAAAATAACTAGGTGGCAAAAATGAATATGTTGCCGTCTTCACAATTCAGTATTTCCTGTATTTCTTGATTGTCTGTACAGCACTTTTTATTTTATTTTTCAGTAAATAATTACGCAGACATTTTTGTGTTGCATATAAACATGACATTATAATGCAATAAAAAAAATAAAAAATGTTATAATGGCACATTTACAATTAGAACAAGGTCTTGGTACGAGGCATATAATGTGCTCATTTATTGTGTTTGTGTCTAATGGGAGTATAAAAATGTGTAGTTTATTGGACAATTTACTTGTCTTGGGGCCAGAACCATGCAATGGAATAAGCTCCTTACATCTGGTCTGCCAGGTGCATTCCACACCACCACTACCGAGTCAGAGATCTGGGAAGTCCTAAACATGAGCTTCTGTAAGCTCTTCTGCATTGCAAGGTTTAGCGCATTGGCTGAGAGTAATTATCGAACTGCTGGACTTAGCTCAGGCTCTTGGGCATTGGTAGAAGTGGTGAGCGGTGGCTGGCAGACTCCAGGTAAGCTAAACCGTTCAAAAACAGTTTGACTCCTTATAATTGGTGGACACCAGGATTGTCCAGGAACTATAACCACTACAGTTGTGTTTGTTGCCTAAACTAATTGAAATATGGTTCAATATTATATTATTATTAAAAATTATGTTTTTTTGAAGCAGGTAAAAGACCTAGATTTTTTTTAGGCATCTATAAGGCAGCACACTGTTTCGAGCCATCTTATACAGAAATGATAGGGACCCTGTATTTGATAGGAAGGTAGATAAGATGGATTATCAAATGATGGTGAGTAAAGAAAGGTACAGACAGACCAAATAGAGGGCTAGGGTATGGTATTTGGGAAGGAAGGAGAGAATAAGAGAAATTTGGGAAACATTGTGTCATGGACTGAGAGGAACTGAGATGGAGGGTTAGGAGAGGGGTGGCTTGCAAAACACAGTACAGACGCAAAGCAGTAATGCTTTGTGTGGGTAAAACTAGTAAAATATGTTAAAGGGACACTATAGACATCAAAACACCTTTAACTTAATGAAGTGGTTTTGGTGTATAGATCATGCCCATGAGGTCTCACTGATCAATTCTCTGCCATTAAGGAGGTTAATCTCAGATGTTAACTTCCTTTAGACGTTTTTATCTCATGTTTAATACATGGGACTTTAATCACATGTTGGATTCTACTGCAGGGTCTAGAAGACTATTAACAGAGCAGGAGAAATTCTAAATTAAATAGAATTTACAATAAAGGAAGTTTAAATAGTATATCTCTATTAACAGGAAGTGTTTAGGAAGATTGTGCAAGTAACATGCAGGGAGGAGTGATGTATAAACAAAGTAATTGAACTCTTAAATGGAAGAGAACTGATGAGAGACTGCAAGGGCTGGATCTATACCGCAAAACGGCTTCATTAAGCTAAAGTTGTTTTGGTGCCTATAGCGACTCTTTGAACAATGGAAATGTTGTAGATAGGTTCTATCCTCCACACTTTTTTGCTACTGCAAAATAATCTATGGTTTGTGTTCTCAAAATAAACTTGGGGTGCTTATCATATTGTGAAATACAAAACACTCTGTTATCCTCCCCGCCCTCCTCACCTGTACATGTTTACCTTTATAACTAAACATTCTATGACTTTCACGATTCCTGGTAATGTTGGTGCAACATTGTGCAATAATTGGAGAAGCCAATAGTTTAAGCAGTAAATTAAATGACTTTGCTTTATCAGTCTAGGCATAGTCTGTGACAATTAATTGAGCCCATACACAATGGACTTAACTTAGAATACAACAGAATATAATATTATTTGAATATACTATTGGCGTTGCAACAATTTTGTAGACTTAGACAGCAGACCAACAGTAATGCAATATTTTAGGAGGTTAATTGGGGTGGACAGAGTAACGTGAAAGATCTGAAGAAGAGTGAGCTCCTTAGGTCATCCAGTAGAAGCAGCAGAGAGGCCAGGTTTTGGCAGAGAGACTAGATACAAAGTAACTAAGTGATCTGTGAGTGAAATACAGTATTTGAAATGAGTGGTTGTAGCAATAAAGTTACAATGGAGTTTACTGTAAGTAGAGAACTTGGAAACTACCTCTGCAATAATAAGGCAATGACTGATGGATGATCCGAGAGCTTGGTTGTGGATCGTGAGCTGGGATTTGATACTTGACTTGAAACAATCCGAGATGGTAGTCATTAGCCAGTGGATTCAAAGATCAAGCATTAAATAGGCAGTAGTTAATTACATGAACTTGAATTAATTAGATATACAGAGGAAGAAACATAGTTCTTAATTAACCCCCCCTTCTGACACTGACATCATGACACCTTGGAGAAAGACCCAATTTTGTTGTTTGAACCTGAGACAAAGTCTTGATGACATTTGTTTCACCTTTTTGAAATGTACCTACTCCCCATGGTAGGGCAGAGAAATGGAGCATCAGGATGCCCCAAAAAAATGTATGGTCCCTCTGCTTTATGGTCCCACATTCTCCATTACAACAACACTAGAGTCAATATGAATCTCCCATTGTTATTTAAATCACAAGTGACTCAGACAGGCTAGTTTAGTTTCATTGATTAGCGCATGTTATTGTAAGAAATAAGTAACTAGATACTCATATATTCAGCATTACGAAAGCCTTGGTGACCGTTGACTAACATAGTTGCTATATGTGTGACAAAGCAAAGAGATCGGCATGCAATATCAATCTCGGTTCAGTCCTTGCTGATGCTGAATGACCTTTTTTCTATGGATACCATTGGTAATCCATTGGTTATAATGAAATACTATGTTCCCTGTGGCTAAATAATGTGGCTAAATAATTTAATTTTTATAAGACAGATATTTTCCTGTTACGCAAGCTATCTTAGGGAGGCCCGAAGGATATAAAGTGCACATTAAAATGGCACACTTTTATAAACTCGGTGGCCCTTTTCTCATTTTGACATTAATTTAATCCACTATACCAATGGCGATTTAGCTATCATAAAAGAAC
>OW240918.1:134607319-134647450 GCA_933207985.1 Pelobates cultripes | reverse complement strand
CCATGCCGCCTATATACTCCCTTTAGCCTGTCTTCCCCATTGATTCCTAGAGGGAGTGACATCTTCGGATTATGAGCTAAAGGGACAACTTGGCCTTGTGGCTGGAATGGAAGTAAGGTTATACTTTATTTATTTTTTTGTTAAATTCGACTGGTAGGGACCTTTTTTCTTCAACCCCTTTTTGTTTTGGTTAAAGTAACCATTTAAAATTGAAATTCACTTTGTATTCACAAATCTCACATTAATACATAACCCTGCATTACTTCTTCTGTTATATTTTGTCATATTTCCATTTTCCACAGCTGACACTAATTGGTTATGCATATCAAAATAGATGTCACAAAATAGCATGTACTGCAAACATATGGCATTGATGGATATGTACTTATGACTGTATCACAATACATGATAACAATGAGTATTAGTTACAACTCAGATAATGTTTGCCATTCACAAATAAAGGAAAAGAAAGACATTTAATGCAAATATGTCATCTTCCTGATATAGTATACTTAAACTAACTAATAAAACAGCATTTTTTTTGCATTATCCATTTTATTACTTCTTTACAGGCTGTTTTTTTTTGGTTTTTAATTTTTATTTTATTGAAATAATTTAATTCCAACAAAACCTATGACTCCTGGAGACTCAGAAGATTAATTTCCTGTGATCTCTTTACTACACAGTGGCTTACTCACAAAACCAAGCATTGAGTAGAATTGACATGGTAATTACATGAGCTGAAAAATGGAATCGGATAATTGTTTCATTTCATTTTTTTTATATATACCATTTCCCTGTAATTTCTACAGGATTCTTGATTTAGTAAACACGCCCTGATGACTCCAGTACAGTGTGGTGTCACACATCTACCTAAAAGTCAGATCAGGTCATAATTGGGCAACTGGGATTTTAGGATTCACACTTTACCCAGGCTACTTATGTCACTTGGGAGCAAGCTAATGAGCCCAACTATGGAACGCTTGCAGACTCTCCTTGGAAAAAAAATATCACAGTTTATTAAGCCTATAAAATAATTAATGGAAACTTAGAATGTTAATTATAAAAAAATATAGCGACTCTTGGCAAATTCCATAATCACAGGTGTAGTCATAATATATTAATTTCCTTATTTGACAATACGGTATAGCATATACTGTATATTCAGTGGTGTTTTTATGTACACTATAAAATAATGGTTCTTTATCTTTAAAGGAACACTATAAGGTCAGGAACACAAACATGTATTCCTGACCTTATAGTGTTAAAAACACTAGCTTGCTCCCCTGGTCTCCCCTTGCCCTACTCTTAATATTGTTAGAGATTATCTACGACTCTGTTTAGCAACTCGGCTAGGCCTTGCCAACTTAGCTCGTTGGGTTTCGTGGATCTTCTCCCTACCGTGTATCGACCCAGAGTAGGTGTTACCCACCTGCACATATGTCACTGGAGTGTAACATGCCAAAATTCTGGCGAGCACAAATAGGAAAAAATGTCTGCAAGAAGCATTGCGGTTGTTTCGCTGCTCCTACAAAATGGCCACCGCAAGTGGTCTTTGAGATAGGCTAGTCCTAATCAAACGAGACCTGAGAAGGCCTGGGATATTAAACTTTACTTTTATGGAACTACAGCCAACTTTACTAATACCAAGTAAAAATTACTTTCTTATTAGTAATTAATCTGCCCCTACTCGATAGGCTGCACACTATTGTATATATAAAAAAAAGCACCCTCACTTTCTAAAAAATGGCCCCATAGTGGGGCATCTATTAACTAGTGCCCCGCAAGCGGGGGGCTATGCAACTAAACGGGGCCCCCACCCGCCAATCATGGTGGGTGGGGTCCCTAAATGAAAATGTGGGGGACCTATTGTCCTCCACCCCGACCCGCACCCATGAGCGGCGGGTGGGGGCCCTGAATGAAAATGAAGGGGGGGGACCTATTGTCCTCCCCACAGCCCCCACCCATGAGCAGCAGGAGGGGGCCCAAAATGAAAATGGGGGGAACCTATTGTCCTACCCCACCCATGAATGAAAGGTGGGGGCTAATTCTGAAAATACCCCACCCAGGTGACTAGGGGTCCCCAAGCCAACCCCCCAAAAACTTAAAGTACTGCCTACCCTCCTCACCCTAAAAATAGTGAGGGGGGGACTATAAATCGAAATCCCTGTAAATAAATAAATAAATAAAATACTTACCATTTGATGTCTTCTTTTTTCTAAAACCTTCTCTTTTCAGCCCCAAAAACCATAATACCCGTCGAACTTATAAAATAAAAAAAACAGAGCGCAAAAAAAAATACCTGACGAAAAAGAATAATCCCGGTGGTAAAAAAATAATCCATCTTCACCCATGGAGGGCACGGCGCAGACTGACCTCCGCAGGGCAGGGAAAGGCTTAAAAAGCCTCCCCATGCCCTGAAATTAGGCTCAGAGCGCTCTGACAGGTAAGTCTCTACATTTACCTATCACAGCACTCTGATTGGTTGGCTTGGAATCCAACCAATCAGAATGCTCTGAGTCATTTTACACAGCGTGGGAAAGTTCCAAAGGAACTTCATATCAGTACATTAGGAGAGTATTTAAAACAAAAAAGGATACCCAGGGGCCTTAGGGTAAGATTACACCCCATGTTGTGCAAAGATAACACAGAACACTGTACGAATGGGTACAAAATTCTTAATAAGTGCTCTGTGGATCTAATGGTCCTGACCATAGATTCTTTACAGAAGGAACTGGTGCAACTGATGAAAGAAATAGCATCCATTGAGCGTGTATTAGAAGCTCTGACCGCACAGAATTAGAAACGCTCAAAACACAAATAGAGGAGAATATCAAAAGGAGACTGAGGAATAAAAAAATAAAAAACCATAGAGTACCAGAAGGACCAAGCTTATACCTGGTACTATCGGAACGATAATAGACACCGTTACCCCAATAGAGAGAGACAGACAACGAGATGGCATTCAGACACAGAGAGATGTTATCTTCCCGGCCACCACCCGCCGCTCATGGGTGGGGGCCGGGGGGAGGGCAATAGGTGTCTCTCCCATTGTCATTTAGGGCCCCCACTTCATCTACCCACACAAAGATGGCTGCGCCCAGGACCTATTTCCAGGCAGGAAATAAAGATAAAAAAATAGGTAATATGGGGTGCTTAGGGACATTTGGGGGTGACTAGGGGGACAATTAGATGTACTGGAGTCGGGAGGAGGGTTAAAAAAAAAACGGGATTCGGCCATGACAGTGCCGCTTTAAAGTTTTTGCTGCCAAAGCAATGCGAGCATTGAAGGTTGTTGACAATGCTAACAATATGGAAATGGACTGTCTTGCCTCTCACATGTAAGGCTAATGATTTGATTGATGTCAAAGCAGGTAGTAGATACCATTAATTATGCCTTATGGGACACAGCAAATGAGGAATTTAGCATTGAAAATAACTAGGTGGCAAAAATGAATATGTTGCCATCTTCACAATTCAGTATTTCCTGTATTTCTTGATTGTCTGTACAGCACTTTTTATTTTATTTTTCAGTAAATAATTACGCAGACATTTTTGTGTTGCATATAAACATGACATTATAATGCAATAAAAAAAATAAAAAATGTTATAATGGCACATTTACAATTAGAACAAGGTCTTGGTACGAGGCATATAATGTGCTCATTTATTGTGTTTGTGTCTAATGGGAGTATAAAAATGTGTAGTTTATTGGACAATTTACTTGTCTTGGGGCCAGAACCATGCAATGGAATAAGCTCCTTACATCTGGTCTGCCAGGTGCATTCCACACCACCACTACCGAGTCGGAGATCTGGGAAGTCCTAAACATGAGCTAGGCCTTGCCAACTTAGCTCGTTGGGTTTGGTGGATCTTCTCCCTACCGGGTATCGACCCAGAGTAGGTGTTACCCACCTGCACATATGTCACTGGAGTGTAACATGCCAAAATTCTGGCGAGCACAAATAGGAAAAAATGTCCGCCAGAGGCATTGCGGTTGTTTCGCTGATCCTACAAAATGGCCACCGCAAGTGGTCTTTGAGATAGGCTAGTCCTAATCAAACGAGACCTGAGCAGGCCTGGGATATTAAACTTTACTTTTATGGAACTACAGCCAACTTTACTAATACCAAGTAAAAATTACTTTCTTATTAGTAATTAATCTGCCCCTACTCGATAGGCTGCACACTATTGTATATAAAAAAAAAGCACCCCCACTTTCTAAAAAATGGCCCCATAGTGGGGCATCTATTAACTAGTGCCCCGCAAGCAGGGGCTATGCAACTAAACGGGGCCCCCACCCGCCAATCATGGTGGGTGGGGTCCCTAAATGAAAATGCGGGGGACCTATTGTCCTCCACCCCGACCCGCACCCATGAGCGGCGGGTGGGGGCCCTGAATGAAAATGAAGGGGGGGGGACTTATTGTCCTCCCCACGGCCCCCACCCATGAGCAGCAGGAGGGGGCCCAAAATGAAAATGGGGGGAACCTATTGTCCTACCCCACCCATGAATGAAAGGTGGGGGCTAATTCTGAAAATACCCCACCCAGGTGACTAGGGGTCCCCAAGCCAACCCCCCAAAACTTAAAGTACGGCCTACCCTCCTCACCCTAAAAATAGTGAGGGGGGGACTATAAATCGAAATCCCTGTAAATAAATAAATAAATAAAATACTTACCATTTGATGTCTTCTTTTTTCTAAAACCTTCTCTTTTCAGCCCCAAAAACCATAATACCCGTCGAACTTATAAAATAAAAAAAACAGAGCGCAAAAAAAAATACCTGACGAAAAAGAATAATCCCGGTGGTAAAAAAATTATCCATCTTCACCCATGGAGGGCACGGCGCAGACTGACCTCCGCAGGGCAGGGAAAGGCTTAAAAAGCCTCCCCATGCCCTGAAATTAGGCTCAGAGCGCTCTGACAGGTAAGTCTCTACATTTACCTATCACAGCACTCTGATTGGTTGGCTTGGAATCCAACCAATCAGAATGCTCTGAGTCATTTTACACAGCGTGGGAAAGTTCCAAAGGAACTTCATATCAGTACATTAGGAGAGTATTTAAAACAAAAAAGGATACCCAGGGGCCTTAGGGTAAGATTACACCCCATGTTGTGCAAAGATAACACAGAACACTGTACGAATGGGTACAAAATTCTTAATAAGTGATCTGTAGATCTAATGGTCCTGACCATAGATTCTTTACAGAAGGAACTGGTGCAACTGATGAAAGAAATAGCATCCATTGAGCGTGTATTAGAAGCTCTGACCGCACAGAATTAGAAACGCTCAAAACACAAATAGAGGAGAATATCAAAAGGAGACTGAGGAATACAAAAATAAAAAACCAAGAAGGACCAAGCTTATACCTGGTACTATCGGAACGATAATAGACACCGTTACCCCAATAGAGAGAGACAGACAACGAGATGGCATTCAGACACAGAGAGATGTTATCTTCCCGGCCACCACCTGCCGCTCATGGGTGGGGGCCGGGGGGAGGGCAATAGGTGTCTCTCCCATTGTCATTTAGGGCCCCCACTTCATCTACCCACACAAAGATGGCTGCGCCCAGGACCTATTTCCAGGCAGGAAATAAAGATAAAAAAATAGGTAATATGGGGTGCTTAGGGACATTTGGGGGTGACTAGGGGGACAATTAGATGTACTGGAGTCGGGAGGAGGGTTAAAAAAAAAAAACGGGATTCGGCCATGACAGTGCCGCTTTAAAGTTTTTGCTGCCAAAGCAATGCGAGCATTAAAGGTTGTTGACAATGCTAACAATATGGAAATGGACTGTCTTGCCTCTCACATGTAAGGCTAATGATTTGATTGATGTCAAAGCAGGTAGTAGATACCATTAATTATGCCTTATGGGACACAGCAAATGAGGAATTTAGCATTGAAAATAACTAGGTGGCAAAAATGAATATGTTGCCATCTTCACAATTCAGTATTTCCTGTATTTCTTGATTTTCTGTACAGCACTTTTTATTTTATTTTTCAGTAAATAATTACGCAGACATTTTTGTGTTGCATATAAACATGACATTATAATGCAATAAAAAAAATAAAAAATGTTATAATGGCACATTTACAATTAGAACAAGGTCTTGGTACGAGGCATATAATGTGCTCATTTATTGTGTTTGTGTCTAATGGGAGTATAAAAATGTGTAGTTTATTGGACAATTTACTTGTCTTGGGGCCAGAACCATGCAATGGAATAAGCTCCTTACATCTGGTCTGCCAGGTGCATTCCACACCACCACTACCGAGTCAGAGATCTGGGAAGTCCTAAACATGAGCTTCTGTAAGCTCTTCTGCATTGCAAGGTTTAGCGCATTGGCTGAGAGTAATTATCGAACTGCTGGACTTAGCTCAGGCTCTTGGGCATTGGTAGAAGTGGTGAGCGGTGGCTGGCAGACTCCAGGTAAGCTAAACCGTTCAAAAACAGTTTGACTCCTTATAATTGGTGGACACCAGGATTGTCCAGGAACTATAACCACTACAGTTGTGTTTGTTGCCTAAACTAATTGAAATATGGTTCAATATTATATTATTATTAAAAATTATGTTTTTTTGAAGCAGGTAAAAGACCTAGATTTTTTTTAGGCATCTATAAGGCAGCACACTGTTTCGAGCCATCTTATACAGAAATGATAGGGACCCTGTATTTGATAGGAAGGTAGATAAGATGGATTATCAAATGATGGTGAGTAAAGAAAGGTACAGACAGACCAAATAGAGGGCTAGGGTATGGTATTTGGGAAGGAAGGAGAGAATAAGAGAAATTTGGGAAACATTGTGTCATGGACTGAGAGGAACTGAGATGGAGGGTTAGGAGAGGGGTGGCTTGCAAAACACAGTACAGACGCAAAGCAGTAATGCTTTGTGTGGGTAAAACTAGTAAAATATGTTAAAGGGACACTATAGACATCAAAACACCTTTAACTTAATGAAGTGGTTTTGGTGTATAGATCATGCCCATGAGGTCTCACTGATCAATTCTCTGCCATTAAGGAGGTTAATCTCAGATGTTAACTTCCTTTAGACGTTTTTATCTCATGTTTAATACATGGGACTTTAATCACATGTTGGATTCTACTGCAGGGTCTAGAAGACTATTAACAGAGCAGGAGAAATTCTAAATTAAATAGAATTTACAATAAAGGAAGTTTAAATAGTATATCTCTATTAACAGGAAGTGTTTAGGAAGATTGTGCAAGTAACATGCAGGGAGGAGTGATGTATAAACAAAGTAATTGAACTCTTAAATGGAAGAGAACTGATGAGAGACTGCAAGGGCTGGATCTATACCGCAAAACGGCTTCATTAAGCTAAAGTTGTTTTGGTGCCTATAGCGACTCTTTGAACAATGGAAATGTTGTAGATAGGTTCTATCCTCCACACTTTTTTGCTACTGCAAAATAATCTATGGTTTGTGTTCTCAAAATAAACTTGGGGTGCTTATCATATTGTGAAATACAAAACACTCTGTTATCCTCCCCGCCCTCCTCACCTGTACATGTTTACCTTTATAACTAAACATTCTATGACTTTCACGATTCCTGGTAATGTTGGTGCAACATTGTGCAATAATTGGAGAAGCCAATAGTTTAAGCAGTAAATTAAATGACTTTGCTTTATCAGTCTAGGCATAGTCTGTGACAATTAATTGAGCCCATACACAATGGACTTAACTTAGAATACAACAGAATATAATATTATTTGAATATACTATTGGCGTTGCAACAATTTTGTAGACTTAGACAGCAGACCAACAGTAATGCAATATTTTAGGAGGTTAATTGGGGTGGACAGAGTAACGTGAAAGATCTGAAGAAGAGTGAGCTCCTTAGGTCATCCAGTAGAAGCAGCAGAGAGGCCAGGTTTTGGCAGAGAGACTAGATACAAAGTAACTAAGTGATCTGTGAGTGAAATACAGTATTTGAAATGAGTGGTTGTAGCAATAAAGTTACAATGGAGTTTACTGTAAGTAGAGAACTTGGAAACTACCTCTGCAATAATAAGGCAATGACTGATGGATGATCCGAGAGCTTGGTTGTGGATCGTGATCTGGCATGTGATACTTGACTTGAAACAAGGTACCGGGATAATCCGAGATGGTAGTCAGTAGCCAGTGGATTCAAAGATCAAGCATTAAATAGGCAGTAGTTAATTACATGAACTTGAATTAATTAGATATACCGAGGAAGAAACATAGTTCTTAATTAACCCCCCCTTCTGACACTGACATCATGACACCTTGGAGAAAGACCCAATTTTGTTGTTTGAACCTGAGACAAAGTCTTGATGACATTTGTTTCACCTTTTTGAAATGTACCTACTCCCCATGATAGGGCACAGAAATGGAGCATCAGGATGCCCCAAAAAAATGTATGGTCCCTCTGCTTGCCTTTGGTATTTCTTATACACAGTCTGCATTACAATAAAACTAGAGTCAATATGAATCTCCCATTGTTATTTAAATCACAAGTGACTCAGACAGGCTAGTTTAGTTTCATTGATTAGCGCATGTTATTGTAAGAAATAAGTAACTAGATACTCATATATTCAGCATTACGAAAGCCTTGGTGACCGTTGACTAACATAGTTGCTATATGTGTGACAAAGCAAAGAGATCGGCATGCAATATCAATCTCGGTTCAGTCCTTGCTGATGCTGAATGACCTTTTTTCTATGGATACCATTGGTAATCCATTGGTTATAATGAAATACTATGTTCCCTGTGGCTAAATAATTTAATTTTTACAAGACAGATATTTTCCTGTTACCAAGCTATCTTAGGGAGGCCCGAAGGATATAAAATGCACATTAAAATGGCACACTTTTATAAACTCGGTGGCCCTATTCTCATTTTGACATTAATTTAATCCACTATACCAATGGTGATTTAGCTATCATAAAATAACTACCATAAAAGAACACTACTGGACCATAAGTCCCTGCACTCCCTGAATGTATGAGACATCTATGAAGCAAAAGGTCGTCTTCCAATAAGACTGATGTCTAATTGTGGCCGTCCAAGGTTTTTAGGTTTTTTCCACATGTCAGAGAATTCAAGCTCAACAGCAACTGAGAAGTAGAATAAGGCATTTATTGGTCAGTCTATGGATAAGTAGGTATAGGAATCAGAATGGTGTTTTAAGCTCCTCCAATTGCCTAATACTTTATTGCATGCTTAGTGTTCTGTTCACACCACGAGAAGGAACAATTCATGAATGAATTGAATGTTCTAGACTTATGAACAAAGTCATGATTTCTGTATTTGTCTTTTGTACTCCAGAACAGGTGGAGCTGTATTTTACTGCCCCCAACCCTGTGGTTCGCTGTGCCTACTTTCAGAAGCGTCTATCCAGATTTAAGGCTAGTTGTCCACCTTTTAGTCAGTATTACCCCCTTTTTTGCCTTGAACTACATCAGAGCAGGAGAAGGCCAGTGTTTGTTTCTCCAACTCTCAATATGCTCTCTCTGTGCTGACTGCAAGGTTTGAATGTTTAGTTTTTTTAATAAAAGGATAAAGCTTATAGCAATAACCAGGGAATCAAATTGGAAGAGCCCAGTCCCAGGACATCAATAAACAGAGTGATGTGGATATCTACAGTCAATTCCATTTTTTCAGACATCGAAAACCATATTTATTAAATATTTATTAATAACCATATTGGATATGTAAATACAATACTAAAAATCCCAGAATATTTTAGTTCCACTTTAAAGGATCACTATAGTGTCAGGAAAACAAAGCGGTTTTCGTGACACTACAGTGCCCCTCCTGTGGCGCTGAAGGGGTTAAAACCTAATCAGTTACTTACTTTAATCCAGCGCCTCTCCTCCCTGTCCGACGTCAGCTCCCCCGTCTGACGTCAGTGGAGCCGAATGCGCATGCGCAGCAAGTTTCTCAATGCTTTCCTATGGACACTCTGCGTGATGGATGCGAAATTCGCATCTAGCATCGCAGATGCGCCTCTAGTGGCTGTCCGCAAGACAGCCACTAGAGGCTAGATTAACCCCAAATGTGTTTCTCTGAAACTGCTATGTTTGCATCTGAAGGGTTAAAACCTGAGGGACCTGGCACCCAGACCACTTCATTGAGCTGAAGTGGTTTAGGTGACTACCGTGTCCCTTTAAATCCTCTTTGGTCAGAAGTAGCTCTTGTTTGACCAAAGACCTTGCAAGTTCTAGTGCATGTTCACAAGTCCCAATGTCATGCTCAAGTGCCAGGTATCTGATAAACACATCAGTTTCTGCCATTCAAATACGTATGTTCTTCAGTTAGATAAGAGGTCCTTCTTACTAGAGAAGGCAAAGATCCAGAGTGGGCAAGGAGATGTACTGAAAATATGTTTTTACTCATTTTTATTTACAGGTATACATTATGTAGGCTTTGTCAGTTTAAATAATTCAATGTTAAGGAAGAACTTTTTAGTTATGCATAGACCATTTTTATTTCCAGTCTGCCCTACAGAGCTTGCAGTACTTGTTGGCATTCCTACTAGCCTTTGTTTTTAGCTCTGCACAAGTTGTGGTTGATAAGGTCAATTATCAATGCGCACAAATTGTTAGCGCAAGTATCTACAAATGTTTGGACTTGTGCCATCAATCCAATGGTTCAATGAAAAAAAATCTCTTAACAACATACTCAAGTACTTTCTTGACAAGTATAATGCATATTATGTTAGCTAACAAAGCACACTATATAAATAAAATGAGCAGTTCATTGTATGTGTGATAAAACATATACTAACGTCAAATTTGCCACGTAGCTTTAAGGTTAGAGAAACGGATCAGTACAAGTTGTGAAAAGCTTGGTGCTCTCTGCTATAGGATCCTTATCAGCACTTTTCTATTCACGTCTTTTCAGGAAGCTTAACTTCGTTGTTAAGAGCGATTAATCCATCTGGTTGCCATGGAGAAATAAATTGTGTTCTCCCAGATAAATCACCGTAATGGGAAAGAAATTCTGTAATACAAAGTACAATGAATATATGAAGCCTTCATTTTTATAGCAGAAGAAACTGTGCATCGCGGTATGTTATCATATCATTATTATTCTCATTAGTGTGAATAGAAAGCAACAGCATCTTCGTACAACTGGTAAACAAAAGATATGATTAAATTGTCAAGAGTGTAGTCTGTGTATAAATATCAGTTTTATCTATATAGTTATGAGATAAATGGTAGTAAGAAGATGTGATGAGCTAAGGGTGGACAGTAGGAGGACACTTTAAGGATATCACAAACTCTGTAGATCGATACATTTTCCCAAAGAAGGCAATTTTTTGGGACTATTATTTTTTAAACTAGAGGAAAGCTGATTGGTTAAAGTAGGGCATTATATGAGAATGGACAAACAATGAAATGTCTTGTAAATCAGAGTTGGAGGCGATTATGTGAAAAGCAAAAAAAGACCGTTCACAGTGTGGACTGATAAGATGGATATACAAAGACTTTAAATTTAATCTTGAAGGTTATGGGAAGTCAGTGTAAGCATTGATGGGGGTGAAGTATGAGAAGAGCAACTGTAATAAAGCCATGTTTATTGGCAGCAGTCATTACTGACTGTAAAGGGCAAAGTTCCTCCCCATTACCTTCCCCGCAGTCTTATACTACCCTCTCCTGTGTTTCTTTTAATCTTTCTGTTTTCTCCCCTTTTCCTGTCCCTGTTTTTCTCCTCATTCCCATTTACTGTGCATAGCATCCCTGATAAATCACAAAAATTAGCTTTTTGTCCTTTTGGGCTTTCCCAGCCCTAGAAAGTGTTTGTGTGATGGCAGAATGAGGATATCCCCACCTCTCACTATCACACTTAGCAAAGCGCTGGATAGACCTCAAACAGACATGGAAGGAGGGAACCAGATCTCTGCTGTGCTGAAACCATGACAAGAGACAGCACCCTATCGCAAGTCATCATGGGAGTCTGGGGAACATCTATCACAAGGCTTTTTCTATGACATGTTATTCTCACAATTAAAACAAAGAATATGAGAATGCTGACAAGGGACAAAAGTTTAGAGAAGAAGGCCTAAACGATCATCCAGAGTTGCTCTATTCCTCGTGCAGAGAGAACTTGCCGGAATTTCTGTTCTGGACTGCCCTTATAAATGGGATCAATCGAATATGCCTTGGAAGTGGTTCTCTCTGTAATGCCACAAGTGAGCAAAAACTATTTAGAGATATGAGCAAGCTACCAAAGGGTAAAGCCTCAAGGTTTGTGTTTGTTCTCAGAGTTCTTATGTTCTTTGTTTTTGTTGCAATGCATTGTCTTGGCTCTCCCCAGGTCCTAAAGGGTAATTCAGATGTGGACCCCGTGCTCACTCAGCCAACATAGGTATCAGCTACACCTCACTGATAAGCTCAAAACAACCGTTCGGGGTTGCTGTATCTCTCGTGCAGAAAGAACTTGCCAGCGTTTCAGTTTTGGACTACCCTTATGGGTGGGATTAGTCTGATGTGCCTTGGAACTGCTTCTCTCTGTAATGGCACCAATGAGCAAAAAATATTTTGAGACCTGGGCAAGATACTATCCCATCAAAGTGTCACCTGGGTCCAGTGGACCAGCTGGAAGCCCTTGAAGATAGCCCTGGGTTCCATCACTGACCCCAAAGCAAGATTAGCACTGGAGGCAGAAAAGTAATGTTTCGGAAAGAGATTGTGTTTCAAAAAGCAGTGATTTACTAATATGTTCATTAAACCAGTTAATGTCAATAGCTATCCCTGTTGCCTAGTGCTAGGTAGATGCATATACCCACAACGATTGAATGCAGAACTCATACAGTGCAGACAAGCAAGTACTTCATCCGAGCAACCCAATAGCAGAATTAATACATTTATCCTCCCACTTATTCTGCTGCTTAACACATAAATAAATATCCCATTGGTAATAGCATTCTTATTGTATTTTAATACATTCTTCAATACGATAAATGTTGCCCAATTTATATTTTCTGAGATAAATTCAATTACAGCTCGAAGTCAAGTGAAACAATAAGAATTTGTTATTTCATTCTTCATTTCTCTCTCTCTCCTCTATCTCTAATTCTCTCTCTCATTAACTTCATTAATTTTTCATTTTCTCTCAAATCAAATTAATTCAATATTTTTTTTCCAAATTGCAATGTTAAGGTTGCCAGTTATGGGATGTTTTCAGTCTTCTATTTTCAGAATCTAATTAATGTATATAGCATTGGTATAAATAGAGGACCAGTATATATGGTGAGTTAAGTAGCATATCATGGGTTTATTCTCTAAAGTAAGAATTCAAAGTAAATTAAAAGCTATTTTTAAAAAAAGGTCAAAACAGCCTAACAAAAAATTCTCTAAGTTAGCGATAATTTCAGTTCTTCTCTGGTCTTAAATTTGAAATTCACTTTATATTCTCACTGTAGTAGATAATCCTTTGAGTGTATGGCAAATAGTGATATAGTCAACTGCACACTGTGCCATGTGTTTATCTTCTCCAAAATATATATATATTTTTTATCAATGTAGTTGAATGCAGATATGCGAGAGCTTAGTTTCATAAACTGCTCTCTCCTCCACCTTTGGAATATTTTGAGCAATGTAATGTAACAAAAGGTAATACTGGAAATTCATTTCAGACTATACTACAATTTGGTGAATATGTGCTGATTGATTTTCGGCATAATTCTGAGCCGAAATATACCCAAATTACAGACAATGCTGAACATGTTCGGTGAGAAGGTGGTTTCAAAATTCTAAATTCAGTCCGAGGTGCCAAAAAAGATATAAGTGATAGGAAAGAAAGATGAACAATGCTGAACATGTTCGGTGAGAAGGTGGTTTCAAAATTCTAAATTCAATCCAAGGTGCCAAAAAAGATATAAGTGATAGGAAAGAAAGATGATTGATGGTAGAGCATGTGAGAAGTTACTAATAAAGGGAAAACAGGAGGAGCAGTACCCAAAATGATAATTTTTTAAATGTATTTCTATTTTAGATTTTTAATTATATAATATATAAATATATACTGTTTTTCCCTTTGTTGGCTTCTTTTTCTCATTTTCTCTCTAAACCAAAATGCTCTTATAAGTGTACTGCAAATGATATACATAATATTACATTATGTATATACTTTGCAACACACTGATTGGCCCATTTTGTGCCCCTTTGGTTAGGTCTGCCAAGCTAAAAGAACATCAGCTCGAATTTTTGGGTGTCCCGAAAAAATATCTATTTTTGGATGAAATGATTGGGCCCAATCAAAATTACTTGTCATCATGTATGAGTATGTCTCCTCCTTTAAGTTCACGTGGTTAAAAAAGTCAAGTTACTTTGGTAGCTACATAGTGTTTCTATCTAACTTAAAGAAACGCTAATGGCACCCAGACCGCTTCATCTCAATGAAGTAGTCTGGGTGGAGTGGTCCCGTCATTTTAATCCTGCAATGTAAAAGATTACAGTTTTTTAGAAACGGCAATGTTTACATTTCTTCCTTTGCAACAATCAAGTAAAACACAGTATTTTTACTTTCCTATGGGAAGCATTTGGATGTGTGTGGTGATCATTGTGCATGCGTATCAGTCCCCAGTGCTTCTCTATGAGGAACATTTGATTGGACCATCTGCGACAGACCTGGTTGGCATCACGGGAGGCAGAGCAGCCAGCAGCACCACCAAGGGAGTCTCGTTGCACTGTTGAAAAAGATAAGTAAACAGCTTTTATCAGGATTTTACCGAAAATGGGGGAGGGCAGGAACATAAAACTAATCTGCAACCAGGACACTATAGCATTAGGAATACAGATGTCCATTTCTAACACTGTAGTGTTTCCTTCATTTCCCTCTCTCTCATTTCATTTCTACATGTCTTTGTTTCTCTATTTTTTATTTAGTTTTCTCTTATCTCTTCTCCTCTCAGACTCCATTCCATCCTGTCATTTTGTTCCCTACCTCTCTGTTATGCCCTCACTCTCACAATCTTTCTTTCCCTCTCCCACACATTGTTTCTCTTTTCCTCTCAGTGCTCATTCCTTCTATTCTCTATCTCTATTCTTTTCCTTTGCTTTCCACGTTCTATCGTTTTTCTAATTTATTTCTCTTTCTCAGTCTCTCCCGCACCTTGAAGGTACAAAGATCATGTGCTTTTGTTCCCTGTTTATCTCTCCTATCGATGTGCCAATGGACCGTGTAATACAATGAACTGATAATGTTTCACTGTAACAACGTAGTGACATCATATTTGGGCCATTTGTTTCCTGTGTCAATATTGTATCAGGTCTCAGCACATTATGCCAAACTTTTAGACACGTTGCTGCAGAGAACCGGTAGTGCACAGCGATATGAGCCCAGCGTAGTGCGGTATGTTCACTAAACAGTTAACTGCAGTGAATTATAGATGACTTGGAGAATAAGTTCTAAATCAGCAAACTCGCTCCAATGTATTACAATTCACTGATTAGTAACTTGATTCCACTGTGTTTAATAAAGATTAACCAGTTGCTGCTATATAGATCAAATTAGATTATATTGGAATTCTAATCGGCTTAATGAAGTGGTCTGGGTGCCTGGTCCAGCTAGGGTTAACCCATTTTTTTTATAAACATAGCAGTTTCAGAGAATGGGGGAAGGGTTAAGCCTTCCCCCATTCCCTCTAGCGCAGGGGTTCTCAACCCAGTCCTCAAGGACCCCCTACCAGTCCAGGATTTAGGGATTACCTGGGTGTGTCTAAGGTGTTTTTTTTTTTATTTTCTAAACACCTTAGACACACCCAAATATCCAAATCCTGGATAAAGAACTGATGGCTTCTAATCAACTGTCTCATTGACAGCCGCTAGATGCGTGCTTCTCACTGTGATTTTCACAGTGAGAGCACGCAAGCGTCCATAGGAAAGCATTGTATAATGCTTTCCTATGAGACCGGCTGAATGCGCGCGCAGCTCTTGCCGCGCGTGCGCATTCAGCCAACAGGGAGGAGAGAAGGAGGATCGGAGGAGGAGAGCTCCCCGCCCAGCGCTGGAAAAAGGTAAGTTTTTACCCCTTTCCCCCTTCCAGAGCCGGGCGGGAGGGGGTCCCTGAGGGTGGGGGCACCCTCAGGGCACTATAGTGCCAGGAAAACGAGTATGTTTTCCTGGCACTATAGTGGTCCTTTAAAGAAACACTATAATATTAGAAATACAAAACTGAATTCCTTCCTAACACTATAGTGTCCTTCAGTCCACCATTCCCTCCATGGCAATCTAAGTGTTTAAAACTCTTGAAACACTTACCCGATTCCAGCGCTGAGATCCCTCAGTTCTGGATCCGTCTCTGCCTCCTCTGACATCATTGTGAGGGGGAACCTAATGTGCGATGCACTGCGAGTGTTGCCTGCACATTAGGCCATTGCAAGACGCTGCACGTCTCAAATCAAAGCATTTTAGAGTTAAACTCTGTGAAACAGCAGAAAGCACCACTGGAATCAGCCTTAAAGAAAATAAGTAAATTGGGGGCACACCCGGAACATGCATTTCTTAGCAACGGTGCTTCCGTAGAGACCAACATTTATACAATATACAGACTAACAGTGCACACATAAAAATAGAATTTTAAATTTGCATTCTGAGTTCCATTTTCAGTTATAATTGGGGGAAACCACCTGAAGCATTTGTTGTATTGAGCTATTTATTATTTTTTATTATTTTATTTATACAGCGCCAGCAAATTCCGTAGCGCTGTGTTCAATTGCTTTTGTTTGATTTGGTCATTGCAAACAGCTAAAAGTGTGTACATTTTGATAAATAAACCTGATTTTCAATTGGGGTTGTATAATTTTGATTACAACGGTAGATAAACAGACTGACACACATATACGCCCTGACGGACAGATATATACACAGAAAAATACATACACCCCGACACAAAGATACACGCACTTACACAAAAACACATTGACACACAGATACAGACACTGACACATACACACTGACACATACACATACTTTGACACACAGATACAGACACTGACACATACGCACTGACACAAAGATACACGCACTTACACAAAAACACATTGATACACAGATACAGACACTGACACATACACACTGACACATACACATACTTTGACACACACATGCATGCACTTACATACAGATAGACACATATACACACATACATGCCATCATTTTTTTTTACTTTTAGCCAACACAGTAAAGAAGGAAAATATACAGAAGGAGATCAGCGCTAAAGATTATATATACATAAGATACAGATGATACTCTTAGTGCAGTAGATGTTTGTGAAGGGAGTACAAATGGGCAAAAGTGTACACTCACACTTTTTAGAGTTGTGTCTGCTCTATTATGAAGGTCTGAATGGAATCAATGGATATAAGGGTCTTTGGAGCTTGTTTTCAGGAGGGAGTAGGTATATGTGAAAAAGGACAAACTAGGAAATTCAGTGGTATAGTAAATACAAACAATTGGTATTGATGGAGGGAAATATCCTACTTACGTCACCCAGAGCAATGTCCTGCTCTGGTATGAAGAACTTGAGGTGGAACAATCCCCACCTAGGGATATATGCTGGAACCGGAAGGAATGATGAGGGCTTTATGAAGGATGTACTCCACAGGTGATGTATAAAATAGTAGGTTTATTAAATAAAAAGCTGGAAACAGCTATATAAGTAAAAACAACTAAACAAACTGTGATAAAATAAGTCCTCACTTAACGTGTTTCGCCAAAAGCTTTCTCAAAAGACATCTGTATCCATTTTTGTGTTTTCCACTAAAGATAGTGTTGTCTTAGTTCAAGCTCCTGTCCTATGTACACAGACCTTGTTTGCCCTAAGAATCAAAATATGGATTCCTCATGCCCCAATCCCCATAGGATGGATATCCTGCACCCAATGACACATAGGATGAATTCATTGTGCCCCATGACTCCACTGTACCCCTTGATCTCAAATGATTGATTCCCTGCAACTCATTAGCCATAGGATTGATTCCCTGTTCCTCATTACCCATATCATTAATTGCCTGTGCCCCATGACTCATAAGAATGGTCCCCTGTATCCCATTACCCATTTAATGATTCCATGTGCATCATTACCAATAGAATGGATCCACTTTGCCTCATTGCCCATAAGTTGGATTCCTAGTGCCCTATATTCCATATGATTGATTCTCTGATCCCCGTGACCTTTAGGATGGATTCCTTGTAACCCATGACCCATAAAATGGATTGCCTCTGCCCCATTATCCATAGGACGAGCTGTGACTCCTTGAAACCCCTTGTTTTCCTAGCAGCTTCCTCTGCCTCTCTGCCTGCTTGTAAACATGGGTTTTAAGCTTAAAATTTTCATTTTCGAAATGCATTTGAAAATTGGTTTTATATATGGCTGAATAATACAATTATAAAGAGAGGTAAGGAACATGAGGCCAGAAACTCAAATTCAAGTTTTGCACTTAGGCCAATTGTAATATTTAGCTGCAAATCAATAAAGCCCCCTACCCAGCACTGCGGGGCTCCTGGAATAGTAGCTCTAGGTGGGCTATTTCAGAAGCAGAGAGGTTCACAAACAACTGCCTTTATCACCCACTCGTATTAATGAGTGGAAGCCTAGGTTGCTCTAAGCAGCGTGTACTTCTGAATAATGCAAAGCATTATGGTGGGTAGACTGACCCTTTCAAGGTTTTTAGTACTGAGATCAATGTTTTTGCCCTATCTGAACAGGACTTTATACAGAATAATTATAGCTAAAATAAACTGTAAAGCAGCATAGTCTAAAACAAACTTATACAACATATGAACTTAACTTGTATTTTTAAATCAAGTATTTTACTTATACTACAGAACAAATTGTTGTCTACTCAGTATCTCTTCTATCTGTGTAGGAGGTAAATATCTGTACGCTATGGAAAATAATAACAGCTAAAATCTACTTAAAAGGAGAATGCTAACATAATTTCTTTAATTCCACTTTTTTCTCAATAAATTCAGATTTATGAGCCCCTGTGGCTATGTGTTTAGAGTTTATGGGTACAGGGAATCCCTCCTATGGGCAATACTGCACAGGGTGCCCATCACAGAGAACTGATCCTATGGGTAATCTGGATGTTCTCCAACATTCTGTTTTGTCGAATTTTAATATAACTAGGGTATCCCTAAGTCAAAAGGGTTGTCCAAAAATTGACCTCTTGCTCATTGCTTTGAGATAGGTTTCAACAAGACCAAAGAAGGACAAAACAATCATCTGGGGATTCTGTTTCTCTTGTCAGAAGAAGACTCACCAACATTTCAGGTCTGGTCTTTTGGTTGGAACCAATCTGATTTGCAAATGGCAGAGAGTAAAGTGAGTTAAAACTTCTTTGAAACCTGATTGGGGACTGATTAAGAGCAAACTACTGAGTATTTGCCCCTTGTCAGCAATCTCATATATTCTGTTTCAGCTTAACGAATACTAGCTGCCTTATTGAGTTATTTCAATTTGGCCATTGAGTTATTTTTAAGGAACGATCTATAGCCTGTTGGAAGTTTAGCCAAAGTTCATGTATTTTCTTTTTCTCTCTCTTCTGTCTTTCTTTAGGGTAACGGGTTCATTGATAAAAGGTAACAAAATCCACCCATTTTCTGATGCATAAAATATTAACAAACACCGGACTTCCTTTTCATAGTCACCAATTCGATCAATGAATTCTGTGCTTTGGCCTCAGCACAAGTCAATATACTCTTGCTAAAATTCACGGAAACTTGGATAAGGTACAGACAGTTTGAATGTTTCACCTGGCCTTGGCTTGCCCTGTCTGCATTGTCCTGAACATGCAGTCTTTATGATTATTTTTATTTAATAATTTATATAGAAAACATGTTCCATAGAGATGTACAGAGTGCAGACACAGAATGTAAATAATTAATGACATGGTTAAACACAGTGGAACAACAGGACAGAATGGCTTTTGTTTTTTTGCCTTACTAGACTCTTACATTTTTAAATAAGTCTAATTAATGTTATCATTATTATGATTTAGAAGAAAGAAAGAAAGAAACATTAAGATAATTTATTTGCTGCTGTCACATGTTCCCCTTTGCCTGGTTCTGAATGTGGTATACATTGATCAATTCTGTGTGGTCTAATGTGTAAGAATCTACTGATATAGCTCAGGTAGGGGCTATCTGCTCCAAGAACTAGACATATATGGTCTTAAGTGTCGTTTTAAGCATTAAGCATTAAGCATTTCCTGAGTCCAAGTTAGCCAATTTTAATATAGGCTATCTAATATGACACCTATAAGCTTGAACCTTGGAATCAAGGTAAATTATTTCACAATACACTATGCTGATTTCTCAAGACACTGAGTTATATGTCTATAATGGCATCGGACATTGTACCACCATCCACCAAGATTGCTCTGGTCCCTCCTGTTATATCAGGAACAGTACCACAATTCCACAAACAGGTAGTGGTATAGCAATAATTTATTGATCTTCAAAAGACTTACATAAATAAAGAAATATTGAAAATCTCTCCAACAGTCCGTGTAATAATCTTCTGAGACGCATTCCACTTGATGGGGCTTTCTCAACCGGAATCTTCCCAACGTCATTGAAATCAAATTGTCATGGTGAATGGAGTTTCCCTTTAATGTGATTCATACCTTATTGGGCCCTTACTAATAAGCATTGATGAGTTGATTAGCTCCAAACATTCCATTGCGCAAAATGGCTGAAATGCATATTGGAAGTAAACCATGATGGCAAATGGTATCTGTGCCCAGACGAATTACAGATTAGCATGACAAATTGTCTACACCCCATAATTAATTCTTATAGAGTCATATAAAGGTGCATCAAATACTTTTTATAATAAACGTGTAAAATGACATTCTGTAATCACACTGGCTTTTAACAAGCCACGTAATGGGAATTTCTTGCAAAGTGACTTAATTTTGCACAATCTTCAAATTAAATTACGTAATAATTTTACATTATTTAATGAAGGAGCTTGCATTTAACGTTCATCCTTTTTAAAGTACCTCCTGGGATTTTTACGCTATTATCAGATAATGTGTAACGGTACACATGACATCAGTGTTTCACTGTTTTTAGTGATATATATATTTTTAATTTGTTCTCTTTAAATTCAGCGTGGATTGAACTTGTTGTTGAAGCTGGATTTAGAAAATGTTAACGGATAAGGGGAACTGGATTTTAAGTGACACAATGTTCCCGAAACATTCACACAAGAGAGAACACTGAAAGCACCTGTCCAAAACCTTTGACACTTTTTGAGATGTGAAACACACAATAATGTGTTTAAAGTAATGTCTATTCCTCTGCATGTTGCAGATTTACCTTGTTCCTTGCGTACATCCTTGGCTTGAAATCAGTGTTTAAGAGCAACGAAGCATGATATTGTCTATTGGAAGCGGATGAATAATGCAATCCCTCCTGGGTAAGAAAGGCCTGGATTGAATCTGAATTAACTTACTGCAAGTCCTATGAATCAGAAAGTTACGTTACAAAATAAAATCTTGTTTAGCCACTCGGTATGCACCTGTTGGAAGGAGTATAAAGGGAAAGGAGAATGTGTCTCGTAGATATAGTACAAAGAAGAAAACAGTCTGTACCCTGCTTTTTTTCTGTCTTGAGCGAATCTTAGACCACTTCTGCTACAAAGTCACATTTAACCGAGTTCACTTAGAAATTAATGTTAGTAAGAGCAGCAGTGTTCAATAATTATTTACCCAGGGCCCTCTCCCTTGTCTTTTAAAACAACAATAACCACTTTTAGAAGTACCATAACCACTGTAGCTCTCTTAGCCTAGAAGAGCTGCAGGACTTACCTCCAGATAGCTATTGGAACATCCTGCTTACAACCTTCTTACTTTCCAGCATAAATAGTGGAGATGGGCTGTAGACCCCAGGTAAGAAGCCAAATCATTCCTTAAAAATAGGGAGGTGGCGGGGAACTCCTTGTATTATAACCACCACAGGGAGTTGTAGTGGTTATGGTGGTTGGAGTATTTTTTAAATTTTTATAGGTTTCATTTTGATTGTATGTAGATATATGCTGCACATATTGTATATTAAAGGATCACTATAGTGTCAGGAAAACATAGCGGTGCCCCCACCCTCAGGGTCCCCCTCCCGTGGCGCTAAAGGGGTTAAAACTCCTTCAGCCACCTACCTTAATCCAGTGCCGGGCTCCCTCGGCGCTGGTGACCTCTCCTCCCCCGTTGACGTCAGCTCCCCTGTCCGACGTCAGTGGAGCCGAATGCGCATGCGCAGCAAGTGCCGCTCATGCATTCAAAGTGTCCATAGGACAGCATTTCTTAATGCTTTCCTATGGACGCTCTGCGTGATAGAGGCATAATATGCCTCCAGCGTCGCAGATGCGCCTCTAGTGGTTGTCCAGAAGACAGCCACTAGAGGTTGGATTAACCCCAAATGTAAACATAGCAGTTTCTCTTTGCATCTGAAGGGTTAAAACCTGAAGGACCTGGCACCCCGACCACTTCATTGAGCTGAAGTGGTCTGGGTGACTATAGTGTCCCTTTAATATCTTAATTAAAGTGTCTCAATCATCCATTTATATTTATAGATATGTTCATATCCAAACTAATTCCTGTGCTCCTGTTCAAAATACCCTTTAATCTCTGGTATATTAACATTTTTAGATTTAGTGCCAACATAGTTTCTGCAATAGTTTTAGTCTACACAGACTGACAAGCATAGACTGTCTCAAAGAATAAAAAATGAAATAGAAAATTACGGTTGCAAATTACCTACAATGTTGATGTGAAACCACATAAAATATGACAACGGCATTTTGCAGGTATTACAGAATTTATTTTAACCAAGTTTATAGCAATAATGGAACAAATGTTGTCTATTGCTAAATTCAATTCTTACTTACACTGACAACTAATAGAGCTTCACCAGTGCAAATGGCGCACTAAATAAAAAACATTAAATAACTAAAGAAAAATAATACCCACCTTTAGACATCTTAAAACTGCAGCAATTGCACAGGAAAATGGCTGTAGCAGGTTTAGCCCTTCCAAAAAAATGACTAGGGACTGGACAGAGGTTACTTCCCAATTGCTAGTAATGTCCAGGTCCCTCATGTACAGTAATGTTTAGTAGCTTGTAATGTACAGGTCCACCCACTCCCGTGCCCACACTCATGGACATCCTGTAAGGACTTCAATTTAAAGAATGTAGGGTGGAGAGATCACTGTCCATCTCCTGTACAGCCATTGTGGAGCTCTTATTTAAATAATTAAGAAGAAGGGACATGGTACCCCCCTCTCCCCTCCCCCAGTGGAGTGCCCCCTACCCATGGCCAGTGGTTGCAGGCTATAATTTAAATGAACAGGATGGACCTTTTCTCCCCCAGCCTCCACCCACAGTTGGCAGGTGGGGTTTAATAAATTAATAATATGAGGGGATCTGACATCCCCAAAGCCCTCACCCATGGGTAGCAGGAGGGTGCTCTAATAAGTGGGGAGAACTAATGTTTCCCCCAAGCTACTACTTATAGGCTGTGTATGGGTGCTCTATTATTCATAAATAGATGAGGATTAATGTCCCATTGAAGCCCTCAGAATTTGCTAGCAGGTAGGGACTACAATTAAATACAGAAGGGGGCTGGATGCGCATATTGTCCAATCCTAAAAAACTAAGTGGGAGGGGAAGGAATGGACAGTAAGCGGAATTATTATTCTTAAAGCTCTCACTTGTGTATATATTAGCACACAGTGCTAATAAATACACAGTATTTCAATCTGCTCCATGTTTTTTTTTTCTTATCCCAAAACCTCAGTCCAACAGGGGTTGATGGGTAATGGATTTCAGAACCCAGTTGCAGTTCCACTTCTCAATGAACACTGGTGAAACGGCTCGTTAAATGGACAACAACAGTTCCACGGCCACTACTAGGGAATCCAAGCTGTGTGCAATGGTTTCTTGTGTCCCCAATCACACACATGTCAGTACACAGCTTGGGCAGAAGAGAAGGAGAGAGATTGTGTGCTCATCACAAGTTGGTTGGATCTTGGATTGCAGAAGAAGAAGTAAACTATTTTGATATCACTGATCCAAAGAACAGTTTTATAGTTATAAACACTGAAAGATTTCTGTGGTTATAAACCACATCGAGCACTGAAACATTACTACGGCATTGAGCCTAGGTTGTTATGGTGATTAGGGTAAAATAAAACACATATGCAATCTACCATTGACCTCGGAAAAGCTCACGTTACCTGTTTGTCAAGAATAATTGTTATAACCCATCAGACAAAACTGCAATTCCAGTTAACATTTTTTTCTATTTTAAAGTTGATTGATTTGTGAATTTTTCAGCATTATGAACTATACAAGGTCAGATATAATCCATTTTTTAAATTTGACTTTAATGAGTGCTCCAGGTCAAGTTGACCTTGATCAAATTGTAAGATCTGCAGTATGAATCATTTTCACCATCATAATAAGGTTTGTTATAACACATCTTTACTGAATACCAAAAAAATTGTAAAATTATGCATAGGTTTTACATTGATTATATTAGCACCAAAACACCACCAATCCCACTGCTCTGGAGACTAGATGTGTATTTTGCACCATTATGAAGAAATGGACATGCCATTGCATACCTTCCAGGTAATGGTCCTGGTTGTTTCAACTTTAACACAAAATATACTAATTAGTCTACAGCTGGTTTGACCAAATATCCATTAAAGATAATATAGACATCAAATTCATCATTGTATAAGGCATTCTCCCGTTCTCGTTTAAACATTCTCACCCACACCTCGTCTTTCTCTTGTAGTTGGAGCATCAGACTCTGGCTCTGCATGATGCTTCGGTCACTGGGCTGTGCATACAGAATAGCCATCTCCTGGTCATTCCTCATGATGTGCAGGTAGGTCTCTTTTAAGTTCCAGGTGTGGACATTCAAGTTGAAGAAGTAAATACCAGGATTGTAACATACAAAACTTCCAGAGAACATATTGAAATGCTCATACAAGTTTACAAATTCTGTGTCGAAGATAACAGGTTGGAAATAGTCCGAGCTGTGAATAGATTTGCGGCGGGCCACAGAGAATGCAGAATACTCGTGCTTACAGGAGTTCCCGGAGGGCCCTGTTTGTCCTTTCTGTCCCTTCATCCCTGGAGGACCTTGTGGTCCTGTGACACCACGTTCTCCTGCAGCTCCTGGATCTCCTCCACCACCCCGTTCGCCCTTGGAACCTTATGGAAGATCAAGTGAATAAATTGTAAAGATCTACATATATGCCAGCATACTGATGTCTGTCTGTGTATCTGTCTATCAATCTATCTATTGATCCTAAATCCTCCAGTCCTCAAGCCTGTACACACACACACTTTCTGCTTGAAATATGCACAGTGAAAACATATGTTTTGTCAGAATTGATTTGCCTGGGGGGAAAAAAAAGTGTTTTGATTGTTTTGGGATTTTTTCATGTGGCGTTTCAGTGCAGAAGTATTTCATGCATGTGATCATATCAAGAAAAACAATTCGGAAGAACCAAAGAGTGCAATAAATGAGCCAATGTACTGTACTACTACTTTAGTGATGCAGTGTACTTCAAAATATAAATATTTTTTATAGGAGAATTATCGTGCTATTGGTTTACATATCAAGTGAGTTTAAATATTATATATGTATTATACATATAATATTTATATATAGATTTTTTATTGCTTGGCCTTTTTTGCATCTACTGACCAGTTATCACTTGATCTATGAATACAATCTAAATTTAGTGGATGTCCTCTAACCAAAGGACAGAACTCAAAATCATAAATCACACAATACTGTTTGAGATTCGTCCATTTCATTTGTTTTGTTGTTCGTGTATATGCCATTTTAGATTTTGGAATTTTGTACGAGTTGCCCTAAATTCGCAATTCTGGAGAAACTGGATGCACAAGTCCACTATCTGCCATCCATGGGTATCAACATAAATGTAACTTCAATCTATCAAATTCTGTATCGACAAAAACAATTGCAGGAAAAACACAAAATACTTAGACAGGCAAATACAGATGTCAGAATCTCTTGATAAAATGGCATGCGAGTACAAAATTGTTAGTTTTTGAAAACTACAGAACATCCTTACAAAAAAAATACAATGATTCTTGGGGGTTTTGTAAATGTAAATTTTTTTTGTGAAATTATGTTTTTTCTTGTGTTTTTTAAATATTTCCGAGACGTAGGATCCCATGCAAACTTTATAAGTAACTAATCACTACTATTTCTGTTAAAGCGTTTTATTTAATCTTAAAATACCCCTTCTCATTTTTTTCCTTGATAAAAGATTTTTTTTAATCCCCTTTCTTACGACTTACATACCCATGTTGAATTTTGTTTTGCATTGCAAAATGCAGATAATGAGATAATTCACGCAACTCTGCTTGCTCCATGTTATAGTTATATTCATACGACCTTTACATTTTGCCTTCATTATACATACCCATAATATTTGAAAATTTTTATTTAGCCATTTTATCTTACATTCTACATGTGACAAAATGGTATCGTATGCTTTTATGTTAATATTTCAGTCACTGCCTTAAATTATGCAAGATAAGGGCTATTAGAATTATATCTACAACATGTTATAGACTATTGGAAAAAAATGAAATCACATACATTTACATAATTATAATTTTATAGGTATCCCCTAAACAGCAATATATATGCAAAATTATTTTTTATGCTATTTATATGTGAGCTATGTATACGTTGTTTTAAATAGATGTTATGCTATTTTTAAAAAAACAAACAAATGTGGTAACAAAGACTTTAGTTCGATTTTGTGCCTACCTTTGAGAATAGTCATATCTATCCGTGCTTGTACCCGGGGTACAGAGTAAGATATGTATTCCTTAACTTTGCTGTTTGAGGGGTATCCAGGCTTCTCTGGATTGTCACAGCAACGGACACAAGAAGGACTTCCAGTCTCCTGCCATACAAAAGTTCTCTGTGTGACAGCATCAATAATGAGAATAAAGACGAGGATCAGTGGGGTGATATCCATCGATGGTCTTCTGAATTTAACTGGAAAGAAGAAAACTGAATGTCAGGTTTCAGACAATCAAATTCACTCTACTATAGTAACCTTATCCACCATTAACAATAATCTTTTCTTTTTTTTAAATAAATATGAAAAGAATATCGGTTGTCAAACATTTTCGATGTTGACTACTTCAAGTACGTAAATATATGTATTATTTTCAATTGCGTGAGTTTGACTAAATAAATAAATGATCTGTGCTAAAATAAAAAAAATTCTAGTTTTATCCCTCATAATTCTTGTAGTACTCTTGCACCCAAACCACTTCATCTCATTGTAAAACATTGCCATTTTGTAGAAACTAGTGTTAAACATACCTCTAGTGGCTTTCTTGAATTGGTCATGTGACGTTTGAAGTCCATCGATCGAAGGTTTCTCTATGAGAAGCATTTGACTGAACAGGCAACACACTTGCCACACATGTGCTTCTTGTCCTCAGTGCTTCTCTGTGAGAAGTATTAGAATGGACAAGAAGGCACAAAATTGACCCTTGCCAGATGATGGCGTAGGAGGAGGAGTGGATGGCAGCACCAAGTGAGTCTTGGCACTGGAAGAAAGGTAAGTAAAATACTTTGTCACCATATTTTTACAGCAGCTGGGGGGTGGGAGGGTCTGAATCTAAATGGGGATTTGAGCATTATAGCATTAGGAATACATGTCTGTAACCTTCGTGAAGCAGACAATCAACATCAAGAGTACCGTAATATCTGTGACTACAAAAACAGATTAAACTATTGGAAATAATAAAATATTTCAATCAATAAAAATTATTGGGATTGCTCAACCTAAATTAAATCCTTTTTCCAGTCCCCCATGAGTCCCCATAGAGGTCTGTGAAAAATGTTTGAGACTCCATGAATACTTACTAATAAGTATTTTGCATAATCTGCATATGTCAACACCCACACTTCTGCTAGAGGGATGATAATTCATTTTATAACCTGGGGGGATATTGTGCCCTCGGAAAACTCCAAACCCCCTTAAAATCAGGAAAAAGTACACATTTACCCCTCAAAACAAACACCCTTCTTCAACAAAGCAAATCATAAATGAAATCCATGATATAGGTACATAAATAGTCATCTAAATGCCTATTCAGCAGTATGTTTAAAATAATATAGAAAATTATAAAATAAGAATATAAATAAATAGTTTTTAACCCCTTAAGACCACAGCCAAATGTACAAGTTGTGATCAAAACAAAATGTAAACAAAACCTGGCATTTGCGCTACATGTCTGTCCAACCATAATTCACCTCTTTCATATTAAATGCACCCACACTTATTATACATTATTTTATATATATAAATATTCATTTCACTGAAACGCAAGCCTTATATTTGACTCTGTAACTTTTGAAAACACCATAAAACCTGTACATGAGGGGTACTGTTATACTCGGGAGACTTCGCTGAACACAAATATTAGTGTTTCAAAACAGTAAAACGTATCACAACAATTATATATCGTCAGTGTAAGTGCCATTTGTGTGTGAAAAATGCAAAAAATGTCACTGACGATATCGTTGTTGTAATACATTTTACTGTTTCGAAACACTGATATTTGTGTTCAGCGAAGTCTTCCGAGTAAAACAGTACCCCCCATGTACAGGTTTCATAGTGTCTTGGAAAGTTACAGGGTTAAATATAGTGCTAGCAAATTAAATTCCCTGAACTTTCGGCCTGGGTTGTCAGGCAGGTCCTGCAAATTGTAATTAATAAAATGACCTAGTTATGTAAAATTATTACATAAATATATACGTAGAATTATTATATATGTGTGTATGTATGTATATACATATATATGTGTATATATTTGTATATCATTTTTTAAAATTGTTTTTATTTATTTATAGGTATATATATATATATATATATATAGTGATATATACGTATATACTTATGTATATAGATATATATATTATTTCGTTCTACATGTATTTTGATATCAATATATATATAATAATTTTAAAATACAGTTAGAACGAAATTACACATGTATATATATTTTTTATTTATTTACTTTTGATTATTTATTTAATTTTATTATTTAAAGTATTTACATATTTATTTATTTTTTTATTATATATAAATATATCTATATAATGAAAATTATATATATATATAATCAATATCATTGTACGTGTATTTTGATATTAATATATATTTATAATTATATATATATTAATATTAAAATACACTTAGACAGTGTATGTGTGTGTATATACTTAGATCATATATATAATAAATATATATGATCTAAGTATATATTATTTATTTTTACACTGATTTAACATGTTTTCATTTTATTTTCAGACGGCTATGCCGTCCATGTGATCGTGAGGTCCTTGCAAGGACCTCGTGATCACATGGCCCAGAGGGGCTGAAGAGGACAGAGGGGGACTCCCTGGGCTCCCAGGTGAGTCTCCATACCGCGATCGCCGGCGTGGGATCGCCGGCGACCGGGTAAGTACATAAGATCGAAGGGCGTTCTATGCCGCCCTGCGGCGTTTAAAGCCATCTAAATAAGGATGGCATAGAACGCCCTGCGGTCTTAAGGGGTTAAAAAAACAAAACGTATTTGTTAGTGAATAGGTTAAGCCATCTCTTTTCATACAATAAAATGTCATCTCTACTTTGTATAAATTGCATTTTATTTCATACCAACAAATCCATCTTATTTTTTTATTTGGCATACACAATAATTTTTACACAAAGAGAGTTTGAGTCCAAGAGATTTGCCTGCACACACATGCATCTTGCAGTCTGGGTGTTTATATGAATTATTTTCCATATAGATAGCATTCTGATGTTCTGTGACAGTGCTAGTTGAAGTTTATTTACTAAACATTGAATTGCGGAATAGTGAAATAAAATAAATAATTGGAAAATTTTGATCTAAATAGCCATGTGAGAAAAACAGCTGAATTTGGATTTTATTTTCCAAAACAGCTACTGTAGCCTATTTTTTTTATTTTTTTTTATATAAGCTACCACATTTCATTGATCTTTAAATAAACCCAGTTTTTTCATAGCAGAAGTTGCCTGGAATATATTTCTA
This sequence comes from Pelobates cultripes, assembly GCA_933207985.1. Classification (NCBI taxonomy): domain Eukaryota; kingdom Metazoa; phylum Chordata; class Amphibia; order Anura; family Pelobatidae; genus Pelobates; species Pelobates cultripes. Next base: position 134,617,320 of record OW240918.1, on the reverse strand, counting down.
CATTGGCTGTCTCCAGCAGTAATCAATCTGAACACCCCTATCCCCCGAGCATTAGATTATTTTTCTCTCTGTCTGATGTGTTAATTTATGTTTGGTTGTGAAAGATGGGAGGCAAGCAATAGCTCAGATATTTGACTTTAGGGCTATTTTTAGAAGCTGGACGTTATAGCACATATAGGCACCGATAGTTCTTTTAACATAAAGGCCTATTTAGGATGCTGTGCTGGTTCTTCGGCGTTAGAACTTGGATTTGGTAGCTATGCAGACAGATGTGCAAATAAGTTCATGTGATGCCTGCTTCCTGCTCGGCCCCTAAGTGATTCAGACTTGTGAGTCTCTGGGGAAAAGTCACATTGAAGGTCTGTTTCCTTAATGCCGGAATGTAAGGAGAGACGTGAATGTGTTATAGTCAGAGCAAGGAACAACTGGACAGATGTTTTGCATACTAGAAGGGCTATTCGCCAAACTCCCAACTGTACCAACCTGTAATGCAAATTGCTGATATAAAACATATACAACTCAGCTATGGTCACAATTTGGCTATTTTTGCTTGTTTTGTCATTTGAATTTGAGTTCGGTACAGTACAGAGTTTACTGACAGTGTATGTGACTTACAGTTTGAACATGTCCACAAACTCCCCTAACTCTGTTTCCCCTGATTCTAAGCCCTCTAGTCCCAACATACTTATCCCAAAAGGCACCAATAGAAATAGTGTTATCAAGTACGCCACCGAATTGTCGCAGTGCAGTAGTGAACCATTTGCATACCAGTCTTTCAGAGTCGCTGTTAGAATAGGATACTGAATACAGGTAGCCCAGAACTCAAGGACTTCTTATGATCCGAGGCACGTCAGATTGCACCACGATTGTTTTACCATTGATTTAGCAAATAATGAAAGATTCATTTCTTCCTGGGTCTATCCCCAGATGGTTTAATTCCAAGCCTTGCCTGCTGTTTGCCAGAATATGTTCACACTCAGGACACTTGTTTGCAATTTTCAAGGAATACCAGACCCTGTTCAAAGCGAAAAAAAAATAAGAGAACACAGTTCAAACCGAAACATCCCTAGCTGCTCCATTAAAGAAAAGTTCCTTTCTGTTATTACCTTTTATTTATTTTCTGAGCTTCAAAGTTACCTCTGTAGACACGCTGTACCCCAAGAATACTTCTATCCAACTTTGAGGCACTAACATCGCTTGCCCTGCAGAAAAAGCATGCTTTTCACTGCAGGTATGTTTTATATTTCAAACTTAACATCAGAAAAAGAGTTTGAATGAGACGATTGGCTATCTAGAACCTGTTCCTCATGCTGACATACTGACTGTTCTTGTTAAAGCATGTATTCAACATGGAACAAAAGAATGTTATATGAAAGCTGTGCTATGTAAGAAGAACAAAGTTAATTGAAAAAAGGACTTTCTGTGCTGTCACGGCCGTGTGTTAACTCGATCGATGGACTGCATATCAAAAATGTCTTTCTTTTAAAACATATTTTAATCGTGGCTACAAGTCCTACAGAGATGAAAAGATGCTATTTCCTTTCCGTTTAATGCAAACCTTTAAAAAAAAAATGTAAAAAGGAACAAACACTTTTTCTCAATCGTACAAACAGATCTCAACGTAAGAAAGAAATCCCAATGCATTTCGCTAGCAGAGAAAACTTGCAGAAGTAAACAGAACTTTTTATCTTGTTAGTTCAGATTCAGAAGAAGATCAAGCACACCTTATCTGTTGATAGAGTCTTTGCATAAGGGCTAAGGTGGGACAGAGATTTTAAATGTCATTTGGAGACACAACTCCAGATCTGTTTATTTGTTTATAAAGTGTCAACATGTAAACGGACATTATAATCTTTCCAAGAAGTGTCCAGTAAAATGCATTTTCTGCTGGATCCATTTAATTTTTTTTCATTATTTTGTATACATTTTCTTTCCTTGATATTTGTTACAGTCAATGCTTCTAGAGGTAGACATGTATTCCTAATGCTATACTGTTCCCCTACTGAGATGAATGAGATTCACTTATCTGTAATCCCTTGCAACGCTGGTGTCACCATGGCCACTCCGCCTCCCTGACTGAAATCATCAAGATTGATGATCACAGCCAATCCATTGCTCCCCACAGAGAAACAAGTGCGCATGCTTGGGTGACTTTAGTCGTCCTTCAATAGAACACTGTAGGCACTATAACCACTCAATAGATTTAAGTGGGCATGGTGCTTGGAGACCGTGGACACCTGGTCCTGTATCACTACTAAATAGTTTACTCATCATTTGCCAGAGATTTTTCATTCCCAGCACCCTGAAACCAGGCCTTCACTGGTGAAATGGCTATGTGCAACTTCATACCATATCAGGGATAGTAGGCAGTGATTGGCTGAGAACATTGTCTGAGATTTCCTAGCCAATCACTGGCCTAATCTCTGCTACTGATTGGTATAGCACAAAATGGCCCTGTTATCACTGGATTCAGAATCTCTACTAAAAATTGTAAATGCACCATTTGGCAGTTATACAGAACCCAAAGCACATGGACTCCAGGCACCAAAACAACTTCACTCAATTAAAGTGGTTATGGTGCCCGCAGGTTTCCTTTATTAACTTTTGCTTACTTACACATGTGGAAGTAAATGCCACCATAAAAGAGCACAAGGAATTTCTTGGATACATCAAAGCTGAACTAATTAGCCAGTACTACTCATCACGGCTAAAATATTTAGTATGAGGTGTCAACTTTGCCCTAACGTCTCTTTAAAAATTAACATTAGTCAACTCTGGACACCTCATGGTACACATCATATCAGTGCACATGGCCTTCAATGGAACTCTGTACAATATTTTCTTGAAGGGAAACTACAATGTGAGGAAAACAAAGGGCAACCTAATGCACATGCGCAGCAGGCGCATTAGGACTTCCCCCATAGGAAAGCATTGTATGGGGTGTTGTGTGATGCTGAATGTCCTCATGCAGAGCGTGAGGACGTCCAGCATCAGTTAGGCGACCAAAAGATGCCCAACCACCCAGACAGCCACTAGTTAACCCTGCAACATAATTATTGCATTTTATCAAAAAGTGCATCCATTACAATTGCAGGGTTAAGGGGCCAAAGACACTGCACCCAGACCACTTCAATGAGCTGAAGTGGACTGGGTGCCTATCGTGACCCTTTAATACTATAGTTTATTACACTATCAATAATTATAAGGGATATTGAAAATAACAAGGAAACATTAATGGAGAAAAATAAAATGTATCATGTCTTGATTTATTTTTATTTTTATTTGCCGTTTCTTTAGTTAATCTTTTTTTCCAATTGCTAAGTTGCTGTATTTCAAAGCAGTATGTAGAAGCAACATGGGACTAATGTATCTGTCTTCTAAATTAAGTCAAGATGAGAGGGTATAATTTGATCTCTGATGTTTGCAGAACTCCTTCAGGAATGATACCTTAAAGCCATATCTAGATTTTATTTGTAGAAAAAGACTAATTGTAAACAAAATGCCACTGAGATTAAAGGGATCTTGCGAACAGACGCTCAGAGGAAACAAAAAAAGTCTGCTAACGCATCTTTCAAAAAAGATTGTTTATGTTGCGTTGCTTCTAAAATAGATTATACCTTTATTTATACGGTTAAAATAATACAAAACAGCTCACTAGATAAAAGCTGATACTCAAAAATATTAAGTACATGGGAAATAAATTACCCAACGCGTTTTGTGTATTACTACGATTTTTTTCAAAGGCAGAATGCACAGAAACAAATTTGAAATGTTTACATATCGTATTAAAACTTTGCATAATTCACATAACTGTGCCACTTATTTTGAACCTTACAAGCCTCAAGGTTCTAGATGTTTTTGGAATAAACGCAAAAACAATATTTATTAATACAACTGCAAAAACAAACACAATCTTAATTTTCACATTTACACTTAGACAAATAAAAAAATTATCAAATTTATATTTTATGTTTGGATGTGCTCATAAATTGTCTTCCTCCAGGATCACTATAGGGTCAGGAACACAAACATGTATTCCATGCCCTATAGTGTTAAAACCACCATCTAGCCACCCTGGTCCCCTCATGCCTCCATAAATATAGTAAAAATCTTACTGTATTCAAGCCTGAAGGTGTAACTCTGCATGCTGTTAGACTCAGAAAAACAAGCAGTCTGCTGACATCACAGTGCTTCTCCATAGGATTGGCTGAGACTGACAAAGAGGCAGATCAGGGGCAGAGCCAGGATGATTCAAACACAGCCCTGGCCAATCAGCATCCTCATAGAGATGAACTGAATCAATGAATCTCTATGAGGAAAGTTCAGCGTCTGCATGCAGAGGGAGGAGATAATGAATGTTTGGATGCATTTTAAGAAGCCATGACCCAGGAAGGATCTCTAACAACTATCTGAGGAGTGGCCAGTGAAGGTATCACTAGGCTGTAATGTAAACACTGCATTTTCTCTGAAAAGACAGTGTTTACAGCAAAAAGTCTGAAGGTAATGATTCTACTCACCAGAACAAATTCAATAAGCTGTAGTTGTTCTGGTGACTATAGTGTCCCTTTAACTTAAAAAAAATGTGTTAGGATGAGCCTAGCGGGATATTTGTAATATACCGAGTGACAACTTAAAAGCGTTGTAAACATAACAAAAAAAAATAACTTGTTGATACAAATAATATCTCTTCAGAAAGAAGACAGCCACAACATAAGTACATAATCGAGCTAAAATGATGGAGCAAATTGTTTATTGAAAATAGTTATATATGTAAGGAATGGTCCATTAGCGGTGATAGTAAGGCCTAATACAGCAGAAGACTACTATGATCTCAGATGTAGACGTACGGCTACATAAAACAAAATCAAGGACATAGCTTTTTGATTAGGAATGGGCTCACGGTGGGCCAATTAGCATTTATCTGCTGTCACAGACTCTATCTAAATGACACAGCTAAAAGGTTTTACCATTTACCAATCACTAATTTGTCTCATTAAAGATTATTTTTAAAGGAACACTCAATCAGTAGAAAAGAAAACATGTATTCCTAATACTAGAGATTTATTTAACTATTTATATTACTGTGCTCCCTTTAATTACATTAGATAAAGCATGTTACGGGGGCGCGGCAAAATGAGAGATGTAATAGACGCATATCAGTGGAGCTCAAGAAATAAGAAATTGCACCCTATGGGGGTCCCCAGACTACCAGATATCAGGCTCTCTTTTGAGGGCCCGTGGCTGTGGCTCCCTCCAAAATGGTGCCCGCAGCGCACAGTGAGGAGGAGGCCTTGAAGGCATCCCAAGATTAAGGAGACATACACAACTCACCTGGACCAGGAGAAGTATACATAGAATCCGATTCAGACAAAGACTTTGCACAGGTCACCAAAAGGGACATAAAGCACCTCCTGCAAGATATCCAGAATGTCTGCAAGAGGTGCAATAGGAGATAGGGGGCCTCCGTCAGAAAATCATGAAGGTAGAAACCCCAGAGCAAACCCACTCGAGTCAGCTGCAAACCACCCTAAGCCAGGTGGTTGAGCTGGTCCAGCAGGTACAGAACCTTACCAGCTCCATAACTAAATTAGAGTCCCGATACAGAAGACGAAACATGAGGGGATTTCCTGCTGCCCTTTATTCAACAACTAGTGGCTTTGATGGCTCTAAGAGGGAGCAATACCAAAGGAATGATACTGGCAACCATTAGAGTCCGCAAAGCAGCAACCGCTCCTCAAGGAGTGCCTAGAGACATAAGAGCAGTCACCAGAGACCAGGGCCGGACTGGGGATTCCAAAGCAGCCCTGGAAAAAAAATCTATGCCAGCCCCATAAGTCATTGCGCCATATATTGTCGCATGTCATATGTAAGGCTATGTCTTGCAACCCTAGATGATTATATATATATAAAAAACCAAACGGATCTTGCACTCCACCAATTCAATATTCAATGCCCGGTGCTTGTCAGCCAAAAATGCAAAAAATATTGCCAGAGATAGCACTCCAAGGACTAATATAAAATATAACTTTTATTACCTCCACTAAAACAACACAAGGTCAACGTTTCAGCTTGATCCCCTCAAGCTTTCGTCAGGACATCTCCTGACGAAAGCTTGAGGGGATCAAGCTGAAACGTTGACCTTGTGGTGTTTTAGTGAAGGTAATAAAAGTTATATTTTATATTAGTCCTTGGAGTGCTATCTCTGGCAATATTATATATATATATATATATATATATATACACACACACACACACACACCCAAGAGGGCTGCACTCACCTAAACATGCATACATTATAGGGTGCGTTTTGGCAGGCTTATGCAATATATGATCATATAATGTAACTAAACCCCCATTATTTTTTGCCTAGGTGAGGTGTTTTTAAATAAAACTATTACAATTTCTAAAATTTTGAAAGCATTGTTTAGTGAATAAGCGAGTGCGCTGGATTCTGTATTTTATATATATATATCTTTTTCCAATATAAAATATTGGTCCTTTCAGAGTAAAATTTTTAATTATACAGTAAGCATACTCACATGCATACACAGACAATCTCACTGACACAAGCGGATTGATACACAGCCTCATACATAAGGTTATTGACATAAAAACACAAGTTCACTCAGTAGCAGGCACACACAAGCAAGCGCGCGCACACACACACAGCTTAATGTAGTGGTATTGGTGTCTATAGCCTGTCCCTGCAGGCTTTTCAATGTAAACACTGACTTTTAAGAGAAAAGGCAGTGTTTACATTGCTTCCTAGTGACAGACACTCAGACGGTCACTAGAGGTGCTTCCTGTGTCAGTGCGGATTGGCTGAGATCATCAAGCTTCATGATCTCAGCCGTAGAGGCAGGGCGAGGGGAGACCAGCATGACGTGGGAAAAAAAAAGTGAGTAAAAACACACATACACACACACATACCATGACACAGACAGACCGTGACACAGACAGAAACACACACACACCATGACAGACACACCATGACACAGACAGACACACACCTTAAAAAAGACACACACACCTTGACACACACACACACCATAACACAGACAGACCGTGACACACAGACACACACACCACGACACAGAGAGACCGTGACACAGACACACACACACCGTGACACAGACAGACACACATTACATGACACAGACAAACACACACACCATGACACACACAGACCGTGACACAGACAGACACACACACCATGACACAGACAGACCGTGACACACAGACCACGACACAGAGAGACCGTGACACAGACACACACACCGTGACAGACAGACACACATTACATGACACAAACACACACACACCATGACACACACAGACACACACACACACAATGACAGACACACATTGCATGACACAGACGCACACACCATGACAGACAGTGACACACACACCAGGATACAGAGACACAAACAATGACACAGACACACATTGCTGACACAGACAGACACACACACACACACCATGACAGACAGACAGACACACACACAAATGAAACACACACACACATACACAATTTCTACCTGAGGCCTGAGCTCCTTTGGCGGCCGCAGGGTTTGCTGGCTGTTCTTGCGGCCGGCTGTTGTGTCTCTGCTCCCCCTCCCCAGCGCGCCGCTTAATGAGACCGGGGCCGGAATATGACGTCATATTCCGGCCCCGGTCTCTTTGTAGTGCGCTGGGGAGGGGGAGCAGAGACACAACAGCCAGCTCCCCCTGTGGCCGCAAGAACAGCCAGCAAACCCTGCTGCTGCCAAAGGAGCTCCCTCTGCGGCCGCAGGTGCCGACGGCCCACCGGGAAATTTCCCGGTATCCCGGTGGGCCAGTCCGGCCCTGCCAGAGACATTGCGGTTTGAACCGCTATCATGACAAAATTCTGAGAATTAGGCACAAGCCAGTTCGAGGACTGCTCTGTAGCACTCTATGGGGATCTACTGATGGCAAAGAGGCAACTGGCCCCAATAGCCAAAACCCTGAGAGACGCAGCGATCCGTTACCACTGGGAAGAAAATGGGCCCCTAGTTGTCCCTCAGGGAACCGAGACACTCCCTCTGACTACTTTGGAGGATCCAACATCTTTTCTCCAGAGTAGGTTGGATGCTCAAAGGATGCAAGGACTAGTTAATACAGAAGAGGTTGCAGGGGGTAACCTCCACACAATTTATACTATTAAGCCTGCTTTTTATTTGATGCTAGCTGTTTCATTTGTATTATTTATTTGTTTGTTTACTGATTGCCTTGTCGTAGACATATTGCATTGAAACCCCGTTGAAATACCTACAACATCCTTGCTATATTGATACCTTATTAGTTGACAGCACAGTCCTGTCTACACAGCATTTTTCCAAAGTCAAACACAACAGATTATATGATTTATTTTTTATTTATTTATTATTGCAATTTATAAAGCGCACACAGATTCCGCAGCGCTGTACAATTAGTTGAGAAACATACAATATACACAAACAAATACAAGAGGTAAGAGAGCCCTGCCCGTAAGCTGATATCTAGCCATTGGAGCTCTTTTATACAAAGTGCTTAGCTAGATGGCCCTTGAGCTTACAATCTAAAGGATACCAGGGGGATTTGAGACAAAAGGTAGCAGGGGAAGTTTGGAGGTGATGGCTGAAAGAGTTAACAGAGAAGCAGCTATTGGTAAGATGTTAGGGCAATGAACAGGTAATTGGGTGAGAATCTCGAACAGCTGGAGGAGCATGCTATATATTTAAGGGGAGCCTGGGTGGGCAGAAAAAATGCAGTCTTCACTGAGTTGATTGTGAAGTGAGGCCTGAGAGTGATGGGTGTTTCTGCAGGATGGTAAATGCAGTCTTCACTGAGTTGATTGTGAAGTGAGGCCTGAGAGTGATGGGTGTTTCTGCAGGATGGTAAATGCAGTCTTCACTGAGTTGATTGTGAAGTGAGGCCTGAGAGTGATGGGAGTGAGGATTTAGATATATGTTTATGACCCATGTTTGATGTAACATGTGCTACCTTTTTATTCTTTTGTCGTACACCTATACAGTTGTACCTTGAGTGGAAAACCTCTAATAAAATATAAATTAAAAAAGATAAAGCATTTTACATAGCTTATATCCCCTGGCATGCAAGTTTTACCACAGCCACCCCTCCTCCGCTGGCTGACATAATCTATAAAACAGCCACTAGAGGCCCTTCCCTTAACTGGCAATGAATTCTGGTGAGGAAGGCCTAATGCGTGCACAGCACTTGATGCAGATACGCATTAGGTCCCCCCATTGGATGACAGATAGAGGAGGTGGATCGCGACCGAATGACAAGAGACCTCGGTGCTGGAATCAGGTAAGTGATCACATGATTTTTAAAAACCTTTATGTGCTTAAGGGAGTCGGCGGCACGAAGGAGGAGGGGACCAAAGGGCCCTATAGCGTTAGGAATACAACTTTTTATTCCAAACCCTGTAGTTTTCCTTCAAGCTGTAGTGGTTTAGATACGTAGAGTGTCCGCTTTAAATATCTAAAAGTTGATGATTTATTAAATGAGGAAGAGAATCTTTGGTATCAAATCCCTTGCTGAAAAATATATGAATTTATTGCTATGTAGGCTTTCTGACCAATAAGGGACCCCTGTTGTTAATAATACATATATAGCAATAATCTTAATAAAAACAAAAAACAAACTCACCATTTCAAGTTCTTGCATTCACAGAAAATCTACGTGATTTGCAGGTTCCTCTCTAAACTCTGCCCACACCAGACACTAGCTAACATTTCAGCCAATCCTGGTGCTACTATTATTTTTAGAGGCATGACTGAGCATTTCTAATAAACTCTGCAAAGCAGGGATTTAAGGCATATGTTGTTTAACATTCACAGACAGTTTCATGCATTCACATGCATGCATTCTACTTAAAATGGATACCTTACTAATAGCTCCAGCTTTTTCATGAATACTGTTTGTGTCATACAAAGCTGGGAGAACCTGTCAGAAGAATTGAAAACCTGCATATC
>OW240918.1:134554273-134604636 GCA_933207985.1 Pelobates cultripes | reverse complement strand
TAGGCTGATGTTTGGGGAACTTGGAGTTATAATCACTATTTCACTTGGGATTTGGGATATTTAGACCGGCTATACTCTGGAGTATAGGGGATTCATTACAACGACCTATGGTAAACTCTAAAGGAGCATTCTTTCTCATATTTGCACAAGACAATCATGTATTATCAAGGTGTCAGGTCCCTAAATATTCATCCAATAGTCAATTAGTGTGAGTGATTTGGGTGTCGATCATTCTATTTACATAGACTATAGATTTCAGCTATCCAGGTCACTAACGATACACACATTACGTGTACTCTTTACTCACTGAGCTCAACATATAATACATCTCTATTTGATTATTCAGGGAGACATTCTTATGTGGGTTTATGGGAGTCATGCATTCATTGGCCCATAGATTGGATATTTTGTTATATTTCCAAATATGGTGATTTGAAGATATAAATATAAATTTATCTCAATGTGGCTCTTTCCCCACTATGGGAAGTAACCTCTTATAAGTAATTCTAGGCTTGTGTCAGTACCATTATTCATAAAAGCAGGTTCGGAATACTATTTAACCCCTTAAGGACACATGACATGTGTGACATATCATGATTCCCTTTTATTCCAGAAGTTTGGTCCTTAAGGGATTAAAGGAATATATAAGAAAATTTGCCATATTCTGAAGAAACGCATGTTATCCTCCAGAACTCTATTGTTTTAATATGGCCCATGAAATTTATTTAAATGTCATTTAAATTTTAAATACATCCTGGAAAAAAAATAGAAACATTACCAATTAAATGAATACAATTAGAGTGATTTTAAATCAAAAGAACTTCCGAAGTATGTTGAAGAAGGGAGTTAATTTTTTAGCTCTAGACTCCCAGGATGGGATCCAAACCCACAGAAATCGGTACCCAACACAGAATATGAGGGGAGGGAGACAAGGAAGAAGGAGACGATGTTAAACTCAGAAGCACAATCCACAGGCACTTCCCATTTAAGAGTGATCAATCTGTTTAATCGTGATCTCAATAATGACCATTTGGAACTACTTGAAAAAGATTTATCTTTCGTACCAGTCCCTGAATTTGACAAATTCACATGCGTTAAGGACCTGCATCTTTTTGTTCCTTGGAGACTACTTGAATATTTGTTGGGCTTCTAATATAGGGGAACTTTATATTACAATCTAATCTCCCTTTTCCTGATTTACATCTACACTGAGAGCATATGAAATGCTATACACTCCTGTCACGAGAAAAGTATCAAATGTAATGATATACATGTTTGCTCTCTTACTTGTGTAAGTACACGATGGATACACTGTCAGATTGGTAATTTGTGGAGTGTGGGAATATATATACTATCATTGTGAAACGGAGGGGAACATGCAAAATGGGGCATTCTGTTTATTTCATTTCCCCTTTTTAATGCCACTATTTCACAATCGCATTTTTTTGTAATCACTTTATTTTGGTGCATATGTTAGTATGTAGCGTTATTTAAAATCAATAAAGACTATACTTATTTTTAAATTCTAGTACTACCAGTAAGAATTAAATTATTAAAGGTGGTAACTGTTTGAGACACTTAGCCCCCTCCACATCCCTTCCTTTCTATGTGGGGGGATTGACTCTCTAACTTTTTTTTTCTGTTAAATGAATAAAAATATTATCGACAAACCTGTTCATGGAATGCAAAAACAATCAGAAAAAAAAGCCAACAAAAAAACAAAAACACCACCTTGTGCATAATGAATGCATACACAGAGTATTAATACAAACAACAAAATCAACAAAATTCCATGCAGTACAAATAAAATAACAAACATAACAAGTACAAGAAGCCAGTTTGTAAAACAAGATAATAAAAAGCAGAAAATGCTTAGACAAGTACGCTGTGTAAAGAAAATGACAGATACACCCTAGCTATTAGAGAATTCAAAGTGTATATCCAGCACATCTTTTGTTGTCCTAGCTACTTGTCAAAATTACCACCTCTACATTGTTTGGTGATTCTGTCAATGCCCATAACTAGGGTCACTATTATGATGTAGCTGGAAATGTACTGGTAAACTATGATTAAGAAACTGCTTCTTGATATTTAAGTGTTCTTGCATAGCAAGACCACTTAATGTTATCTCACATATATATTGTTCTTATTCTTATTATAGCCAAATTTACCACCCTAACTCCTCCCACAGTTTTTACACTACATAGGCAGTAATAAACCGAAACGTGCGGATTGTTCCCGATCGGATTGCTATTACTTTGTGGAACGTTTCGCCGAATGGTTCACGGAATATCGTCGTTCTTGTGGCGAAATTAGTCCCATAGGAATGAATGGCAAAACTAGAGTGGGAGCTGGCAAAAGTTGAAAAATCAGGACATGATTTATAAACTGCCACCACTCCCTTATTTTCAAGCCCACCTACACAAATCTTATATCAAAACGTTCAGCTATCCCTGCTGACACTAAAATTCCTGATAGTTTTCACAATATGACCATTTGTTTGCAACTCACACCTTCCATTGACATTCATTGAAACTCCACTCCAGCCAGCTTAAATTTGAAGGGCAATTTCTAAACTGCGACTGTGCCTTCATTTTTAATACTTCAGAGACATACTATGCATTAAAATGTAGGTCTGGGTCTTGTGATTCTCACAATATAAAGCTCTTCGCCGTAGGATTTATAGCTTTTAAAATACGACCGTTTGAAGATGGCAACCGCCAAAATACTCTGACCTGTGCCAGGCTGGAGCAGCAAGTGATGTCATAGACAGAACCTTTTGTACACCTGCTAATGTTTTTATAAATGTATGTTTTAATGTAACTGTGAAGCACTTTGGGTAACAACGTTACAATTAAATGTGCTATATAAATAAATAATAACAGTTACTCCGCCCACTCCAGTTGTAGACTACTGGTGGAGGCAAGAACACTTTACACAATGTCCCCTGAAATTGTAGCTTTTCTAGTTCTAACATGTTCCTCTATTCGTACAGAAGAAGTCCAGCCCACATATATTTTGTTAGAGGGACATGATCGAACATATACCACATTAGTAGACTGGCAAATGAGAAGTTGTTTTTATCTTAGATGACCTATTGTTGGCTACAAATTCAACAAACTTGTGTTTTTCTGACTTCTAAATCCTATAGGCTAAACCAGCATTTCCCAGTTGGTGTTACGCAGAACCCTAGAGTTATGCGGAACACTAATTGGGGTTCTGCCAAAAAATTTTAAAACAAAATGGCTGCAGGCGGCGAGGGAGCAGTGAGCAGTTATCTCCCTGCTCAGCTCCCTCGCGTGCACAGCAGTGATGCCGGAGCCGAAATATGACGTCACTCCGGCATCACTATGAGGCGTGCGAGGCAGCTGAGCAGGGTGATCACTGCTCCCTTGCCGCCCACGCACCAGCCGCTCAGCAGCCCCACTGGACCCCAGGGACCGTTCGTCAGCAGCCCCACGGGACCCCAGGGACTGCTCTCCATCCACCCAGCAGCCTCACTGGACCACAGGGACTTCATGGCAGTAACCACACTGGACCCCAGGGACTCCATGCCACCAGCCACACTGGACCCCAGGGACTCCATGCCAGCACTCCTAAAGTTACGGGGGCTGGGTGGAGTAAAATGTTTGTTTTTTTAAATTGTATGTGTGTCTGTTAGGGAGTTTGTATGTATTTGATAATGTATCTGTTCTTGTCAATGAGAGTGTATGTGTTTGTATGTGTGTCTGTAAAAGAGTGTGTGTGTTTGTCAGTGAGAGTGTATGTGTGTCTGTCAAAGAGTGTGTGTTTGTCAGTGAGAGTGTATGTCAAAGAGTGTGTGTGTGTCTGCCAAAGAGTGTGTGTGTCAGTGAGGGAATCTGTGTGAAGGTTTGTGTATGTGTCACTGTGTGCATCTAAGTATGTGTGTGTATGTGCCAGTATGTATCAGTGTGATTGTATGTGCCTGTGTGTGTTTGTCTGAGTGTGTCAGTATGTATCTGTGGGTGCAACTGTGTATATGTCACTGTGTGTATCTGAGTGTTTGAGTGTGTGTGTGTGTGTGTGTGTGTGTGTATTTGTGAGTCAAGATGTGTGTATCTGTGTGCCAGTGTGTGTGCATATCTGATTGTCAGATACATATACACACTGACACAGAGATACACACACTGGCGCATACAAACACAGATATACACACCATGACACACACTGGCACATGCAAACACAGATACACACACCTTGACACACAGATACATACATACACATACAACAATACACACTGTGTGTCAAGGTGTGTGTATCTGTGTGCCACTCTTTGCCAGTGTGTGTATCTGTATGTCAGATTCATACACACTTGCACATACAAACACAGATACACACACCTTGATACACAGACACATACAAACACAGATACACAGACTTTGAAACATAGACGCACACCTTGACACACAGATAGATAGATAGATAGATACATACACACACACACACACACACACACACAGATACACACTGTGTGTCAAGGAGTATGTATCTGTGTCAGTGTGTGTATCTGTGTGCCACTATCTGCCAGTGTGTATCTGTGTGTCAGATTCATACACACTGGCACATACAAACACAAATACACACACCTTGACACACAGATACACACACCTTGACACACAGATAGATAAATACACACACACACACACACACAGATACACATTGTGTGTCAAGGTGTGTGTATATGTCAGTGTGTGTATCTGTGTGCCACTATGTGCCAGTGTGTGTATATGTGTGTCAGATTCATACACACTGGCACATACAAACAGATACACACACCTTGATACACAGGCACATACAAACACAGATACACACACCTTGACACACAGATACATACACACACACACAGATACACTGGCACATACAAACACAAATACACACACCTTGACACACAGATACTCACACCTTGACACACAGATAGATACACAATAGATAAACAATAGCCACATTGATGGTTCAGAAATATCTTGTTTATTCATTGGTCCTTTTGTAGTATTATTTGAAATCTGTTTAAGACTACTACATCCTTTAAAAGTGATTTTAGGACACAGGCAATATTATATATTATATTATATTTTCCAAAGAGTCATAACATAATAAAATATGCCAGTGTTTTTTGATTATAGACCTGATGGCCTTTTTATTGTCCGAGTGGTTAAAGGAACACTATAGGGTCAGGAACAAAAACATGTATTCCTGACCCTATAGTGTTAAAACCACTGGTTTGTAATGACTTACATTTTTGTACCAATGGTTGTAATAACACATCAATGTACACTGAGAGATTTGATGTGACTGATCCAATTCCCAAAATGATAAGATGTCCAAGAGGACAAGTGAGATGTTTATGTAGTTTTGTCAAGAAATAAAATAAAGGAGTTCTTGGATGTACACTGTTTAAATACTTATATTCCTGTTTATTTAGGATCCCCAATTGATCACCCTTATTAAAAAAAAAGAAAAGTTAAAGCATCTATTTAATTGTTGTTATTGGGTTACAATTTAACTTGATATACGTTATGCCAGGGCCGGCCTTAGGGGTGTGCGAGCTGTGCGGCCGCACAAGGCGCCTTGGAGCAGGGGGCGCCCTGCGGCCGACTCAGCTCACACATTGCCAGCTGTTTATTTTTCTCCACCCGGGATTAAAAAAACAAACAAAAGCATTGCGGCGGGGGCGGGGCTAAATTACGGCAGGGGCGGGGCTAGAAGTGCCGGACCGGGCAATTGCTGCATGGGAAGCAGGAAGGAGTCCCTGCTTCCCCAACAAGCAGAATCCAGGAGCTGCCAAAGCACGACTACAAACACGATATGCATTTCAATGGGCAACAAAGTCCATCAAATATTTAGGAGTCAATATAACTTCACACAATAAGCTATTATATGGAGCTAATTTCCCACAAATCTTAGGAGCTATTAGTGCGGATCTGGAAACATGGAATAAACCACACTTCCGATGGTTTGGGAGGATAAATATCCTAAAAATGAATATACTCCCCAGACTACTATATCTATTGAACACTCTCCCAATCGCCATCCCAAGAACCTTTTTTAAGAAGATTCAGTCATTATTTACACAATTTATATGGGCCAAAAGACGCCCAAGAATAAGATACAATATACTCACGAGACCTAAGGAGATAGAGGGGGTGGGCCTGCCGGACATCTGGCTGTACTACCAGGCAATACACATAGGCCGCATTATAGACTGGTCCTACCAAAACGCTTCCGAAGGGTGGGTCACAATAGAGCAAGCTCAGATAGGTGAATCATTGAAGACGATACCATGGCTTCTGGCCTCAGTTAATGACTGGACGACACCACCACACCCGACGGTAACACCAACTTTACAAATATGGAAAAAAGTACACAACTTCCCAGACATAGCCCCAACACCGTCTCCAAAATACCCTATAACAAACAACCCCCTTTTTATAGCAGGGAAAAGGGGTTTCCAACTGACACCACAGGGAGGTGAATAAAAGAAGGCAAATATTACACTGGACGAGGTGGTGAAAGAGGGGGGAGTGACCTCAATTACACTACTGACAGAAGGGAAAGACCCATCACTCATGCAGAGATTTCAGTATGAACAAATGCGACGTTTCTTGACCGCACAGGGCTTATCAAATTGGACCCCAAGAGACAGGACCAAATTTGAACTATTATGCTCAGGAGAAAAAACGCCTTCCAAGCCGACATCCCTTTGCTATAAACTGTTACAAACCCAGACATATAAACAATTACCATACTTTACCAGAATATGGAGGGAACATTTAGGCAAAGACTTGGAAGTAGGAGATTGGAAGAATATCTTCCAAACGATCTTTCACGCACACTCTAGTATACCACTACAGGATATTAACTATAAATTCATCTCCAAGTGGTATACCACCCCGGTGGATATACACAGATTTGACTCCAACTCATCACCAGTATGTTGGAGATGCCACTCAGATAAGGGCACCTTCCAACACATATGGTGGTCATGCGGTGCGGTATCGGGCTTCTGGAAAGAAGTCTGGAATACTGTCAATCTAGTGATAGACACGTCCATACCCTTCAACCCAGAGGCACTCCTCTTATACCATTTCAAAATACCACACCGTAAATTCAAACATTCCCTCGTCTACTTTATGCTGACAGCGGCAAAAAGCTCAATAGTGAATCACTGGAAATCGGCGATTCCGCCCTCTAAAAAAGATTGGTATCAAAGAATAGAATATTTCCATGAGATGGAAGAACTCAGATGGGGATCTCTAGACAAATATCACAGATACAAAGACATATGGCAACCCTGGAAAGCATTATTGAGAGGTAGACAGGCTGAAGACTGAAAACCATCACATCCGCCCAGAGGGGGAGAAGCGATCCAGAAAGGGGACAGGGAATAAGGCTGGGGGGGGGGGAAGTAGGGAACACGGGATGTCTTCCCCTCCTTTTTCCCAACAATTCAACTACCTAGATATAATAGGCTTAAGACACGGTGATACCCAGAACAAACACAGCATAATTCTTTGACACAAAATAAACTACACACACACAGGAATTAACGGACAATGTTGAATGTCTATCATGACCGATATGAAAACAATGTGTAATCTAGGCCAAATACAACTGTTACTTAGAATGTAATACCTGTATACAGTGGTGCGATGTTGCGATATCTTTCTTCTTCTTTTTCTTTCTTTTTAACACTATGTTTTGTGTTATTACAATGTTATAATACAATGTCATACTTTGCTCCTGAAATATGGAGAAATGCATAAAATAAAATAAAAAAAAAAATATAAAAAAAAAAAAAAAGAATCCAGGAGCTGCACTACTTCCACCTCCATAATGAATAGCGGTAACAGTGTGTGCTTGTCTGACTGTGTGTGTGTATGTGACTGTCTGCCTGTGTGTGACTGTTTGCCTGTGTGTGTCTGTGGGTGTTTGTGACTGCCTGTGTGTGTCTGTGACTGTCTGTGTGTGTGTGTGACTGTCTGCGTGTGTGTGTGTGTGACTGTCTGCCTCTGTGTGTGTGTGTGACTGACTGCCTGTGTGTGTGGCTGTCTGCCTATGTGCGTGTGGCCGTCTGCCTGTGTACATCTATGTGGCTGTCTGCCTGTGTGCGTCTGTGTGTGGCTCTCTGCCTGTGTGTGTGTGTGGCTGTCGCTTGTGTGTGTGTGTGGCAGTCTGCCTGTGTGTGTGTGTATGGCAGTCCGCCTGTGTGTGACTGTCTGCGTGTGTGTGTGTGGCTGTCTGCATGTAACGGTATGTGTGTTACACTGGCTGGCTGTATGTGCGTGACTGTCCATCTGTACCTGTGTGTGTTTGTAATTGTCTGCCTGTAACTGTGTGTGTGTGTGTGACTGTCTGCCTGTAACTCTGTGTGTGTATGTGTGTGTAATGAATATTTATTTTTAAATCAATATTTATTTAATAAATCCCCTATACAATCACTACACTTCTATACACACACTATACATGGATGAAAGGGGGGGCAGGGGGGTGGCCGGCCTGCCCTGCGTTATGCTATCACTTAATAGCCTCGAGGATTCTTCTTAGAAGAACTGGCTAGACAAAATGACTTTACCTCCCCCACCCCATTGTCAGCAGGTTTTGTTACAATAGTTTCATCTAATCTCCATTCTGTTAAGGACAACCATTGTGCCTTCGATAAATTCTGAATCTGTTTGTTGCCGAAAATTTATGGTGTCCTTATCTACTAATTTCATAAATGTATGCATAGAGGGACATTTAAGATGGTTTTGAAAAACAAAGGTTTATTTTTCAAATCAATACGAATGCCTATCTAATGCCTAACCTAATCTTTCTAAAGTACAAATTAGTAACGGATTTGGTTTCAAATTGTTTTTTTTTTTTTAGTCTCCTTTTCTGAACCTATTCAAATCCACAAACAAGCCAGAATATTCTGCTTTGTTTGTAGGGCAAACATTTAAATTTGTTGATGAAAGTCTATGTTACTGCTGTTAGTGTATTTGAAGTGAGGTTAAAAATTCCTCCTTTTCACTTCTGTCTTTTTTCCTTCTTTCTCTGAAATTTAGTTGCACCTCTTCTTCCTATTTTAATTTCCCTTCTTCACTGGGGATTCTGTGAAGGTTTCTTGTAGATGACTTTTTCTGATATTCTGATAAATGTCTATTATGAGAGGGGATCTCTCGTGAATGGTTCAGATGATTAAAACATCATATTTGTTCCTGGGGGAATCAAATCGGATGTATCTTGTTTTCCGTTTAGCCTCTGTTTGTCTAACTGTCATTCTTTGATACAGAGACATCTATTGACATTATATTTAATTATTGTTTAGGTCACTCTTACAGAGACATTGTATTGGTTTTATTGTATTAACTGATATTACACACAGTTATTTAGATACACTTCTAAATGGTTGTATACGGTTATTACCACATCTAAGCTGCACTATATAGTACATTATGTATTTTCTTTTTAACATGTTTTCACACATGTTGGAGGACTTTTAAATTTAGAAATAAGTATTCTCAGAACTAATATTTCATTTGAGTGCAAGGGTGTGTTTGCATGTAGTGTTGGCATTTGAT
The DNA here is from genome assembly GCA_933207985.1 of Pelobates cultripes. NCBI lineage: Eukaryota > Metazoa > Chordata > Amphibia > Anura > Pelobatidae > Pelobates > Pelobates cultripes. Next base: position 134,595,055 of record OW240918.1, on the reverse strand, counting down.
TGCTGGGATGTATGCACATACACTGCCACAAGCATACATACTTACACAGATACACACACTGACACATTGACATACACATAAATGCACACACATATACATACACTGACACACAGATACACAAATATAAACAGACTGACACACCTAGATACACACACCGACAGATACATACTGACACATTCATTCACACACAGACACATACACACACACACACACATATATGAACACTGACTGACACATACACACTCCCACACATTGACACATACACACTCGCACAAAGACACATACACACAAATACACACACTGACTGACACACATACACACTGACACACATACCCACTGACACTCTCATACACAGACACATGCACAAATATCCATACATGTCATAATTTTTATATTTGTAGACACACTCCTGTTAACATACCTATTTTTTGTGCAGGAGGGTGGCGTCCCTGGGGTTTGTTATGGTCTTGACTGCTTCACATATCAGACCAGTAGTTTCATACAACCTTGCTTTATTGCTAAACAATTACTGTATAATCAGTCTTATTATAACTGACAGGAACACAGTAGTAAAACATCTTCTGTGCGGCACTGCATCACACTCACTGGCTCAAAGTGGCTGCCATGATCTCTGACCTGTGAGTCATCACAGGGATGGAGCTACTAGTTAAAGTGAGAGGGCAGTGTCCTACATTCCAGGTATAACAGGATCCTAGTTGTGGCTGAGTCTGAAAGGAGTGTGGATCTGGGGCTGGCACTGTTCTTGCTTCTAACCCACTCCAGCCTGCTCTCTCCCTCCCAAGCGACTCTCTCACTGCATCAGCGATATTAGAGGAGCTTGGTTGTGCTATTAAAAGGCTACTGCACCCAACCGGGCCCTTGTTCCGAAACACCCATGTGGTGGCCCTAAATGCATGGGCCACCCGATGGGCTCTCTTGCTTGCGGACCCCAGTGCAGTCACACTGGTAGTAGTTCCGCTGCAGCTCTGAGCATCCACTACTTATATTAGCGATTATGACATTAAGATCATTGCATGGAAAGTGTTGCATCGGCAGTCACTTGCTCCTGCTTGGTGCTGCTCCCTTATTGTCTGAGTGTCAGGCAGCTGTGTCCTTGTTCCTGCCTAAATCAGGTGTTATATAAAGTGCTTAAAGGGACGATCAAAAGAAACCACACATTGATTGCCAGCTGCTTTATTCACAAACTCTTGGTGGTTGCATGAAAAGCGCTGCCAAGCAAGATGTTTAATTATTTTAATACATTCAGGAGAGATGTGATATATGATAAATTAATTTCCACTGATGGTGTATCAATTGTACGTGTTTCAAGGGTGCACAGTTCATGTATCTCCCAACAGCACGTGAGGCTTAGTATTGTCTGGAAATATAATCAATCAATCAGCATATCTGGATATAGATAGAATCAGATGAATCAGACAGAACTAGCTGATGCAGTAAGGACAGGGACAGTTGGTGGAGTCAGGACTGCGTCTCATAGATGGAACCGGCTGATGTAGACAGAACTTGCTAATGCAGTATGGACCATACCAACTGTGAAGAGGGGGGACAGATAGAGCAAATGTAGAGCAAATCAGTAAATTACTGAACTGTACACGGTGTCCTGCAACTGCAAGAGATGGCATATTACTATCAACGCCCAGGAAATGACATCATTGAATAAAACATTGAGAATCACCTACAACTTGTGTTAGCATTTTTTTTGGGGGGGGGAAAGGGGTTCTTTTTGCCAGGGCAAATGAGAAGGAGAAAAGGAGAAGAGAAACATAAATATCGATGACAAACAAACAAAAATAAATCCTGGGAAATGGCAATTCTCATCTAAAGTCACGACACACCCTGTTTTATAAGTTCTTTCTTTGCTTCCTCGAAAACTGCAACTATACGTATTGTTGCTTAGGTCCAGAATAGGTTTCCCAGAGCGATTTCACAAGGACACTTGCTATTGTCTAATATTGCATTAACAGGAAACCATCGATCGGAATGTTTGTATGTACAGAACCCTCGCAAACTATTTCACTCAGGAATTGATGGCTGCAGAAATACGAATATGAAAAGAATTGTATAACCTCCGGAGATATTTTGCACATTGTGATTGTTTAAGATGAAGTCAGTCAAAGTTAGGGTTTCCTAGTCTATGATACCTGTCTTACTCGGGATACTTGCTGAAGAGACATTTGGCAAAAAAGGGGCTGAAAAATATTTCTTTAAATGAACACAGTATATAAATAATATTAGTTAGTATGACGAGGTATCAATATTAATGGAAAATAAATGCTATCAGTCTAGATTAGTATCAATAGGACTCTTCCATAAAGAGATCATTTACAAAATTTAAATAAAGGGAATGATTTGGATCAGCTTTACAAGCAATCAAATTGATATTAGATTATGGTGCACCTGTCCAAAAAACAAACATAAAAATAATACTAGTAAATATGGACCTCCAACCTTGATTCTCTGTCCATTGTAGGGACACATTGCCAACGATTCTCTGCCAGTTAATGGAAATTCCAGATAGAATGGTGACGATGTAATGGAAAAGTAGGAAATGCGGTCGGCATTTTGGGAAGCATCTGTTGGCTTTATTAATGCTGAAATGATTGGATGTTTAAATCGGTTTGTGTAGAAACATCTCAGATTAACCAAAAGGTCTGTTATTCTAGGATTCTGAAGAAGAACTGAAACACTTAAAATTCTACCAGCATTATATCATTTTAGGACTAAATCAATTTAATTCAAGCCTTAATTTCAGTCTCCAGAATGTCGTGGTCTAAACGGCTACATTTTCATAAATCTCAACTCTGAGGCTCGTTCCAGTTCTATTCTATTTTTTTTTATTATATCCTCTTGCAGTAAACTGGCTAATAGAATATTTTTACACAAAACGTCTTGCACTGGGATTTCCTGTAGCAAAGCATAAAAACACCAAACTTGGAAATGGACTCTTTATTTTAACAAAGACTAACCTTTGGCACTGCATATGCTGTATCGTGTTTCCCATGGTCTACAAACAACTGTATGGCTGGCTTTGCACCCTGGGAAATGAAACTCACATCAACTGAATACCAGTGTTCAGTAATCACTGATCCAGTATGAAATAAGTCTCTTAGATGCACCTAAATGCCCAGGGCAAGATTTACATCTGAGATGCCCATAGGAACATGATAGAAGCTCAAAGAAGCAGTCTGGGTGCAGTATCCCTGCCTTTTTTATCCTGCAATGTAAAACACTGTGGTTTTTTAGAGACTGAAATGTTTACAATACTGTAGCCCATGGAGCAGTGCAGTTAAGAGGAATGGGCCTTGACATTGCTAGGAGACAGGCATAGAACAGTATGGATTGGCTATGTGGATATTGGGGGGTGGGTTTGGGTAAGGGGAGTATTTATAGGGGCCATTTTAGATTAGGAGCCATCTTACTTAATCCTCACTTACCTGTTATTGTCCCACCCTCCCTCCCTTTTTTCATTGTATAACTCCAGCTTGGTCACGGCGGCCAGGGATGGATAGAAAAGCTGGGGGGTAGGTTATTTGGTCATAGGTATGTTAGTTTTGGTTCGCTAAGAACAGTTAGGTTTGAAATGGTATTGGTAGGTTCGAGCTCATTGGTAGTAAGGTGTATCTTGGTATACCCCTACATTGTGAAAGCTGGAAAATCATGTCCTCGGTGGCAATGGCTTTGGTTTTAAGTTCATTTATTTATTTGTTATAAGTGGTATAAATGATTGTTTATGTGGGTCATTGTCGGGGTAGCTATGTTAAAAGAATGGGGGTTAATATTGTATTATGTATTGTATTGACAATGGCCTTATAATATTATATGTTGTTTTTATATCATTAAAGCTATGATAATAATTTTCCCAATACATGGTGTCTGAGTATTTTTGGGGGGTATGGTGTATATTAATGATGTAAAATGGGACTATGCATATGTCAAGGATTATGTTGTAACATTACAGGGTCATGTGATACGGAAGTCCCCATAAGAAATCATTGATTCAATGTTTTCCTATGGGGAAGCTTGAATGTGCATGTGGCACTCGACTCCAATGCTCATTAAGTTCCCAATGCTCCATTGCTCTCTTGTCAATGCTCTGCAATTATTATTTTTATTAGTATTTATAAAGCGCCAACAAATTCTGCAGCGCTGTACAATAGGTAGACTAACAAACATGTAATTGCAACAAGACAAGTTGGGCATACACGAAGAGAAGGTAGTGAGGGCCCTGCTCGAACGAGCTAACATTCTAATTCCCTGTTTTGTGAAGAATTCTCAAACATTAACAATATTCTTTACAATGCAGAATTCTCTAAAAAAAATTCAGTATTATAAATATTGAGCCGAAAACATGGATAAAAGGGGAACTGCAAAAAATAAGTAAAACAGGTAAACAATATTTGCATGTAAGTTTATTTAATATTAAAATGAACATTCCCTAAACTGAGTTTTAGAATTTTTAGAGTGAGATGTTACAAAATACAAAACAATAATGTGAGATGCATTGGTTATGGTGCCTCGAGTGTCTCTTTAACAACATTTTAGTGTGTCTATATCTCTGACCTCAGGAATACTGCCCACAGTAAAATGTTTACTCTAACAGAATTGCCCTCCCTAGTTTAATGGAGTCTTTTCGGAACACTAGGAAGAGTCGTTAGGTGTTTTCCAAAATCAACTATAATATTAATTATATTAAACCTGACGATTGTGTCATTTAAATAATTTTCCATTTGAAGAACAGATTGTAAATCTTAAACCATGTACATAATTTGGTTCAACATACTCTGATTTAAAGCGGTATAGTACTATAATACTTACACATACATTCAGATGCTAAAACTATTATTACATAATTATTATTTATAGAGAATCAACATGTTCCAAAGCACTGTACAATATGTTCACATAAGCTTACAAGTAAGTCAGATCTAAAACAAAAGTTTGAGTTTCAGGAACAAGATACAGAAAGGACCTAATGTAATTCACTAGTTAAAATTCCAGGTTTTCATATTTATAATAATAACAAAGTATTTAACCAGGAAAGGTACACTCAGATTACTCTGGTTTCCAAGTACGCCCTCAGGATGTTACTTTTGCCCAACATCCAGGTGATGTTACTATACCCAATTTAATGGTACTCATTTTATCTACCTTGGAAGGATGAAGGGCTGAGTCAACCCTGCTGGGATTTGAACCTGCGAACCCCAAGGGTTGAACAGATTCTACTGATGATGCATTAGCTATCTTACCGACCTATTAAATCACCATTGGTCGAAGACTGTATAAAGGTGTAAATCTACCATTATTCTGGCAAAAATCCAATTCATATAATTAGTCACACTGGTAGGGACATGACTATGAAAATCGAAAACTTACAATAATATCACGTTTAGGACATAACAGTGAAGGTAAAATTCATCAATAATAATTTTAAAATAATCTAATTTTAATGAACCCCTATAATTGCTAAAACCAAATGATATAAACTCAGTATATAGGGAAGAGCATCTAGCTGTCAGAAATGTACAAATCATGAGAATTTCAAGGATAACAGATGAAACATATCACAATGAGATAAGGAATCAATCTGAAACACTTATCCCCTGGAAGGAAGTCTTCTTGATTTCTGAATTGTGACACATTCTTCAAAATTTACTAAAGCAAAAGGCTGCCATGTGTCTTGCTTTCTACAGAGATTAGATGGGGGAAATAGGATGGGAATTTGTGCGGCTAATGTTCAGAGTGAAAACTTATAGATGGATTATCATTTTGAAGTTCGGAATTGTCACACGTCGAATGTTCTAATCATGGTTCTTGCGAACAGCTCCAACATGAGACAGGACTTAACAGGTTCAAACTGACAGAAGGCATCATTAAAATGTGCCTGCGGGTACAAGGCTGACCTGACTATCGAAGAACGGCATCAAGTTTGGAATATCATGTGTGATGGATATTTCATTCATAAGCTGGCATTTTAAAATCAATTATTACATTTACCTCCATCGAGTACTCTAGTTAGAGTCTAAGGTTACAAATATTGTATGTCGAATACATTTACTGCAGGACAGGAATAGCCAAATATATATAAATAACCAGCAATGTTCAGATAAAAGTAGATCTTTCAAAGTCCAACTTGAGATATGCAGGTGATGGAGAGCAGTAATTTCCATATTAACAATTTGGGGAGTTTAATTGTGTTTGATTTCACCACTATGTTTTTGGTACATAGCTATATACTCTAGGAGAGACTTCCGCTTCCAGATCAGAACCAGCTGGATCAAAGCCCGGCTTTGGTTAAAAAACAGAAAAGTAAAAAAAGCTGTGTTTAAAGCAGTGCCCATTCCCAAAAGTTCCTAATGGTATGAAATCTGAAACATGTTGCCTGTCTGTGCTCATTTGCATTTGCATGATGAGTTGTGAACTCTGTCCAACGTGAGTTATGCATTTGATGCATAACAGTAATTTGTGTATTTACACTGTGGGGAGTTTTTATCTCTCATGGTCTTTGTACTACCTAATTATTTTGATATCTCATTTACATATTAAATGGGTTGGTGATGGCATGCAACATTATTACCTACAAGTCCTATTTAGTGATGGTACAACTTTTCCAGACGACTCAGAATTTTTGTGTTTGAGAGTGCAGTCTTCGTTCTTCTGACGCAAGACTAAGGTTCTCTGCTGGAGTTTTCTATTTGTCCTTCTTGAAAAGCAGGACACCATTTGCACTTGTGTCTTTCTTTCTTCTCGTCCCAGATAACTGAGCAGAATAAATTGTTTACTGTATTATCTTCGCCTTACTTGTTTCAACAGAGATACCGTTGTTTCAAGGCAGACTAACTAAAGGCAATAATTTTTATGTTATTATAGTAGACCTGTACAATTTGTCTCTGACCTCATTTGAAATTGGAAAGTTGAATCACTAAGCTAACTTATGCACATAATTTGCGTCCTCAACAAAAAGAAAATGGTTAAAAGCCACCGTTAGAGACACCACCAAGTGCACCAGCATTGGTCCATATTGTAGTTATTAGTTGCAATCCATTTGGAACAAACTCTGGAAATGTTAAAACCTTGAACTGAAATCTTGGACAACGAGAGATGCATGACGGCTGTTAACAATAGAGATGAGTAAAATTTTTGTATGTAAAATGAAAATTTTTTTATAGTTCACAAAAAAAAACTCTGTGGTGGCATCAACATTCTGTTCATGGAGAATTGTCCTGCCACATTCCTATTGTTGTGTTTTCCTTCGCCATAATAATGAAGGCTGGGGATTCTTGAGAATTATTCCACCACATCGTAACATCATCACGTTTGGGGAGGAATTTCTTTTTCTCCTTTGAGCAGGAGGAGAAACGTAAGAGCCATCTGTTGGAAAATGGCACACACGACTGTAATACGGATACTGCAGCTGGTCTCCTCCAGGTAAAAATGTTTCACCACATTAATTAATTACACAGACTAAAGACAGAGCTTAGATGTGAAATGATCTTTTGTGATGTGCTCGAGTGCTCCTTGATCTCTTTTGTTTCCTCCAGCTGGTAAAACAGTGTCTCATCTTGACCCCCTGTTTTAGATCGACACATGAACAGGTGGAGTATTCTTTTGTAGTTTGGGATAACACCGCAATTTAAAATAGAAAAGCAAATTTCATCTATTTTCTCTCTTTACAGGTTTAACAAAAATCATCTCCAATTTTTCAAATAGGTGTAGCCAATTAAGAACAATTATACTCCTAATATACATAAGCAGGCTTGTGAAATTGATTATTAGAATATATTCCTTATTTTCCTTGATACCTGGAGGATCTGCTGATTCTCTCAGAGAACCTTAACAATCTGCCAATTTATCATACGATACCTAGAATCCACAGGCTCATCCCATGAATGTATTCATTCATATGGAGAGTCATCCTAAGAATATACCAATCCATATTAAGACATCGCGAAAATGTGAATCTGCCCATTAACCCTGGATCTGCCCATTTACCTGTAGAAATCTGGAGTCCACCCAATCCTTGTGAGAAATTGCCCCATTCATACTTTAAGATTTAATCAGTTTACTTCAAGACCAATATATACCCATACTCTCTGACAATGTGAGCCTCTACCACTGGGCAATGAGATTAGTAAACTTGTGAAATATCCCCACCCCTCTCGATATTGTGCTAAAAAACAACAGTCGTCAAATGTTCACTTTTAAATGTTCATTACATTTAATGAAACTCAATTATATTTTTAATTGATTTATTTTTTTTATTGATTTTTTTTATTGATTTATTTTAATAGATATTTCAGAGAAAATTTAACTTTTTATCTTTCTGAGCAGCCATGTTGTATAAAACTATATTATTACCTGACCAACTGCTGCTCAACCTAACTTGCCTACTGATGTGTGAAACGGCAGAAGAAGCCAAGTTAGGTTGAGCAGCAATTGGTTAGATAACAGCACAGTCTGATCCAACATGGCTGGTCAGACGGATAAAAAGTAAAAGTATCTAAAAAAAATATATATATAAAAAAAACAATAAAATAAAAAAATCAATTAAAAAAAATATCATTACGTTTAAACCTACAAACCTTTTAAAACAATAAGTGAAAATGTGATGGTAGTTGTCCTTTAAGCAGTCCAGGATCTGTAAAAATTTAGAAATCTTCCACACATGCTTAACAACCGAAAATTTTAAGATAAATCAGAGCTCTTCAAAATATGTAATTTAGGGCAGTGCTCCTCAACCCTCTCCTCAAGGCACACCTAACAGTCCAGGATTTAGGTGTGTCAAAGGTATTTAAAAAAAAATTAAAAATACTTGAGACACAACTGGGTAATACCTAAATTCTGGACTGTTAGATGTGCCTTGAGATGGGGGTTGATGGGCACTGATTTAGGGTTTTAGACACCAAACCCTCAGAGGACAATATTAAGAGGGATATTAAAGGATCACTATAGGGTCAGGAACACAAACATGTATTCCTCACCTTATAGTGAAAACCCACTATTTAGGTGGCTTGGTCTAAAGCATTGGATTGGAAAGCATTGGATTGGCTAAAATCTACAAGGGGGCGGGGCCAAAAGCCATTTTGGCCAATCAGCACCTCCTCACAGAGATGCATTCCTCTATGAGGAAAATTCAGCTTCCCCATGCAGAGCGTGGAGACGCTGAACGGCACTGCTGCCTACTGTGCAGCACTGCCCCAGGAAGCACCTCCAGTGGCCATCTGAGGAGTGGCCACTTGGAGGTGTCCCTAGGGGCAATGTAAACACAGCATTTTGTCTGAAAAGCAGTGTGTAACGGATCACCTGGCACCCCCGACTGGGTACCTCCGTTGAAGGATGCTCCTAGCGCTTCCTGAGGACTCCAAGCACTGCAGCAGACTCCACAACCACCGAACCGGAGAAGCATATGAATCCTCTCAAGCATATGAATGCTGTAGACAGTTGAATAGGAACCATACGAATAGGTTTACTCTCCTAGCAGTCAAACTGGAACAGCATACAATAAATCCTTCCCCAATAATGAGACGACACTTCACTTTGAGGGTTAAGCAGGAACTCCCTGTACTGTCACATACAGTCTCTTTTATTCCCATTCCACAAACATAGTACAGCCCACAGGGCGTTACAAAACAACCAATCAATCCGTACAATACACCCAGACACTCCCACACAAAATCCTCCCCTCTGCAGGTGATATGATTACTGAACACAATGGGTAATCTCATTATCACCGGCAGAGGAATACAGTTTTTACACAATATTTATAACTTCTAAAATATACATGTCACAAACATAAAACATACATTTTCATAATCAATACATTCAGGGCAACAACATATTAAAAAATGGCACGAATCAGACCAGGGGTTCAAAAGTTAAGGGAAAGTCCTTTGTGACTAAATGAAGCATGGCTTTCTGGCCCAAACCAGTTTCAGAGTCTTCTATCCTGGAGAGTAATTCAATTATCTCCCAGGACAGACACAAGACTCCATTAAGCACATGGTTGCAAAAAGACACAAAACACTTTAAAATACATAAAGTAACCTTTTCACATAATACACAGACATTTCACATATCCCCAGATAGCTGGGATCTGAGCGCACAAAACTACTGAAGAGCGCTCAGATCCTATTCACACAGTTCAATTGCCATGGAGCCGAAGTCTTTAACTACACAAATGGGCTCCATGGCATAGCTATCTGGGTTAACACATTCTCATAAAGTCTGGTCCATAGTCCAAAGGCAAGAGGCGGGCAAGCAGCCCCCTCCAAGGACACGTGGCGAGGCCGGTTTCGCCACACAGTGTTTACATGAAAATGCCTGAAGGGAGATATTATACTCACCAAAAACAACTACATAACCTGTAGTTGTTCTGGTGACTATAGTGCCCCTTTAAGATGAACAAAGGTATAACCGATCTATTCGAGAAAATGAATTGTTAATTAGAAAATACCTACATCTTTGCGACGTTAGGTTTCCCTGAGAAACCTTTGGAATCCTTAATTAACCCAACAGTGATATTCTTTATGTATTTTTACATATTGGCAGTTCACTGCCAGTTTAAGCATGTGGAAATCTTCCGTTCATGCTTAGCAACAGAAACTATGAAGATAAGTCAGAACTCTTGAAAATATCTTTTAGGGTTTTAGACATTAAACAGTCGGAGAGCAATGTTAAGATAAACGAATGGATGAATGATCTATTAGAGAAAATTAATTGTTAATTAGAAAATTCCTACATCCCAGTGACATTAGTAGCCCCTGAGAAACCTTTGGAAGCCATGATTAACCCTGGAGTAGTGTTTTTTATGTGTTTTTCGCATCATCAGATCACTTCCAGTTTAATTAGCAGGTACTCCTAAGAATAAGCAGTGGATTAAGCTAAGCAGTAAGACGATATAAATTACATGCATATTAGCAAGTTCTTGGCCTTGCATGACTGGTCAAATCATATTAAAGGGTCTATGGTATGCGCATATTTTCAACCATTCAATGAGATTCTTATATTGTTCACATGATTAACTGAGAATGTTTAGTATCATCCCATAAAATGCTTCTTACTGTTATTAAGACAAAGAAAAAAATGGCTGCCTCGGAAAATAGTGTTAAGGAATCTCCTCCAGCCAATATTCCAATGCGATTTGCCACCAGACACGTTAATATTATACCGTGTATGCACACACACACACATATAAATTTATATATACACAGATTACAGACATACATTTACATTTCCAAACACTAACCACATAATTAGGGGGCGTGCCAGTAATCCTGTACACTTCCAGCTGAAAAAGGTGCCAGTTCTACTTGAAAATGGGGTATGTCAACCAGGTGTTCATCAGCGCCAGCGCGTACTCGGAACGCTGTTTAAACTCTAGAATCTCTAAAATGTAAGATCATTGAGCAGGGCCCTCCACCCCTCTGTTTCTGTACGTCCAGTTGTCTGATTACAATTACATGTCTGTTAGTCCACCCATTGTACAGCGCTATGGAATCTGATGGCGCTATATAAATAATAAAATAATAATAATAATAAAAATCTCTTCTGTACGTGATGTATGCTTAAAAGCCAGTCTGCACAGCAGTTATTAGGGACTGATGTGTCGCATTCACAGATCCCTGCTCTAAAGTCATTCTCCAGAACCACAACACACTCAAGGTATTTGCTTAGATAAATCATTATTATTTTTATATTATTATACTTTATTTATTAAACCCAAACACACTCCACAGCTCTGTACATAAATATAACTGGCACAAGTTAAAATAAAAAGGTACAATGCATCAGAGACAATACAAAATTTGGCAAACAAATACAGGAGGAATCAAGGGTCCTATTCCCGTTGGAACGTCTAATCTGGATTGTAAATATAAAATAAAAACATCTCTTACGAATTCAGGTTCCTGATTTCCTTTAAAAAAAGAAATTTGTAAAACAAAATTAAAAATAAAAAAATGCATTATTTTACCTGCCCTGTTTTGCTAGGTTACCAGCAATGCAATAGTTAATTTTTGTTTCCTCTCTACTAAGAAATTAAAGACCCTCATATACTCTCAATTAGCATGGAGACCTTTTTAGCTTCTCCAACTTTCTCCCTTGCTACCTCTAAGGAATTAAAACAAGATAGTCAGGAAGTATTACATTTCATCCTGATAATTGAGTTATGTGTGCATGCACTACAGGGAAGAGATAGCCTGTTTGGCAAGTGTGAGTTATGGCTTGTGTAGGTTAGCTAGAGAGGGATAGAGAGCAGCAGCTGTACTGAGATAGACAGATAATTATTTCTGCCATTTATCATCTATGTCAGCCCCCCTGGAGGAACAAACCTTTACATACAGCTTGTATGTGTCGTTAGAGAAATTTTAAAAGCGTTTTAATTTTTTTTGCTATTTTCAGCTATAACCATGCCACAGATCACTGTTTAGTGAATAAACCCCAAAACATTACAGCACCAGTATAAAACTACTATTTAAAAAAAAAAAAAAATGTATTATTTATAAATCACTGAATTTTTTACTCAATGCGGCACAACAGAATTGGTCTGCAAATAGGGACAAGCGAAAAGTGTTTTTGGGCACTGTAAAATCTGCAATTTAGTTACAATTTAGTTACAATTTTGCTTTTTTTTTTTACTATGCCTAATGGTGTGAAAATAAAAGAAATAAAATGTCCCCTCTTTTTCTGTGTTAACATGTATTCACAGACATTTTTGATTACATCTGTAGAAACTGAGGAACACTGGAAAGTCCTTAATAAAATGCTTTGCACTTGGGCCAGACATCAGACTATTTGTGAATGTGAAATGTATCCTTTGTTGCGTGAAACTTTCATTTTCATAAGTGCTGCTCGGAAAAGAATTTTCCACTTTTTTTTGTCATTTGAATGGACCCATTTGTAGCCATTCAGAATAGCAAACAAGATTCAATTTTAGAAGAAAGAAAAAATATTTTTGCACATTTATTCTGATCCATTTTCCAATCACTTAAAGGGACACTGTAGCCACCCGGGCCACTACAGCTTAATGTAGTGGTTCTGGTATCTATAGCCTTTCCCTGCAGGTTTCTCAATGGAGCCTGGGAACACCTCTAATGGCAGTCCCTCAGATGACCACTAGAGGTGCTTCCTGTGTCAGTACTGCACAATGTACAGCACCTACGTTCAGTGTCTCTACACTCTGCATGGAGGCGCTGAACGATCACCATAGAGATGCATCTATGCAACAGGGGAATGTAATAATATAAGGAGAAACATGTCAACGTGTTTTCATGAGGAGGGGTAGATTATTAAATAAGAGCACAAATAAAATGTAGATATTACCACCAAATGATACAGGTGTTCTAAATCTAAACCAATACACTTGGGTATGTAAATGGTCACCAGTTGACATAATGGTCCAATGGGCAGATCATATTCCATTGAGTGTGTGCCATCTAGACTGTTCATGTGATGGTTGGATGTTTAAGATATGAATTCAAAGTAAAATTTTAGGAGCGTCTTAGCATCCGGCCGGGGTGAAACGAATGCTACTTTTTGTGCTGAGCTCTAATTCTTTGTCTTTTTTGTTTTGAAGCTTAATTTCCAGAGATCAAATATTTTCATAGCACCCCGATTGCACTTCCATGCAATCATACAACCATGAAGTTCTATGTTTGGCATATGGTCCTAAGCAGCACTGTGCATTTGTCCCACTAATATTTGCAGTGTAATTGAAGTAAGGAACATAAAGTCCAAAATCTCACAAGGAGCCGAAAAGAGTTATATTTCTAGAGTATTTTAAAAATTTACATTTTTACTAAAACTTTTATTTTCCAATATAGTCACGTAGGCAAGAATAATATAACAAACCAAAGAAATAAAAATGTAAAAAAAATACTTTTGCACAACAGTATGCAACTTCATTTGATGCTAAAAACGTACAGAGTTATTCACTAAAGGTAATTTTACATTTAAGGCCAAAGTAAATGAGCTAGAAACATAGATGAGTTAAATAATTTTCTGGTTCAGCTATTTTGTTCTTAAATTTGATATTCACTTTGAAATCTCACTTTAGTATATAAACCCGATATTTAGGAATATGAAAATCTCTTTAAATAAGAAGCACTGTCGGCCACGTCACATTACTTGTTTATTTCAATGGATTGCCCGTGACCTTGATGTTTCTTTTATAAAGCCCGGCTGCTCCCAACACGTGTAACATTCAGCATTCTAAATGGCGGGCTGGGCTTTATAAACACACAGAATACCAAGACGTAGAGTGTGAATGAAAGAGATCCAGGAAGAGAATACCGAAAGGTTATGTTCAGAATCTAAACTATAATTGGGAATTTCAGAGATTAATAGACTTGTAGATTTGTGAATGGCTGTGGAGCAAGTTAATAGTAAATCACGCTGGGCTGATTACCTTCACTTCACACTTTAGACGCCATGCAGTTTCACCTTTCTCATTTAATCGAAACCGTACCCCTTTCTGTGCCATTCATTAAAGCCACCACATCAAGATACATTGACCTTTAACCACTTTGTTCACTTGTTATGGCTTATTGGAGAGATAGGTAACTGCGTGTCTAATCTGCTGCCTCATGTTGGTTGGCTAGGCATTGCGTGAGTTGTGGATGTTGCCTGTTTTTGGTTTGCAGTCAGAATTTTGTTTATTTTTTAGTGTATACAATGGCTCCCAGCAGCACCCTATTTATGCATGTTCAGGTGAGGGCAGCCAGCCTCATGTTTTCTCATATATACATATATATATTTGGGAGTCTAGCCAACTCCTTGGTTTTGCACCCCTCCCTGCCACAGGTGCCTCATCCCACGGCCCTATTTAGCCTTGTACGTCAGAGAGCCCCAGATGGAATTTTTTCCCCAAGTAAGTAGCTCATTTAGCAGACATTGGGCTGTTAGAGTAGGACCTGCCAAAGAAGGTGTAGATTGGCGTTGTGGCAGGCTTATGCAATGTATGATCATATAATGTAACTAAAACCCCCATTATTGTTTCCACAAATTAGGTGTTTTAAAAAAAAAAAAATAACAAAATCTGTCAAACTCTGCATGCTATTTGCCTCAGAAAAACAACCAGTCTGCTGACATCAGAAGTGGTAGCCTGATCCAATCACAGTGCTTCCCCATAGGATTGGCTGAGACTGACAAAGAGGCAGATCAGGGGCAGAGCCAGCATGATTCAAACACAGCCCTGGCCAATCAGTATCTCCTCATAGAGATGAATTGAATCAATGAATCTCTATGAGGAAAGTTCAGTGTCTGCATGCAGAGGGAGGAGACACTGAATGTTTGGATGCATTTTAGGCAGCCATGACCCAGGAAGCATCTCTAGCAGCCATCTGAGGAGTGGCCAGTGAAGTTATCACTAGACTGTAAAGTAAAAACTGCATTTTCTCTGAAAAGACAGTGTTTACAGCAAAAAGCCTGAAGGTAATGATTCTACTCGCCAGAACAAATTCAATAAGCTGTAGTTGTTCTGGTGACTATAGTGTCCCTTTAATTATAAATTGCATGTGGCATAGAGCAGATATATGATATGCTATGAGTATATACACCAAATCACTATCACTTTAAGTATTTATTGGTTGACACTGCATTTTTTTTTACATGCGTTTTTTTTTTTACATCACATTAATTTGCATTTTATATGTTCACATTGCTCTTACAACAGATTATTACTTTAGCAACATTTAATTTTTGGTACTGAGAAGTAGTGGTGGGCTTAGGAGCATATGGCCATATGGTGGAACTGAGTTTGTTTACTGAGATAGGTTTCTATGTTACTATTACCCAATTTAATGGTACTAATTTTATCTACCTCGGATAGATGAAGGGCTGAGTCAACCCTGCTGAGATTCTACTGATGATGCATTAGCCCACTGAGCTATCTCACCAGCCTCTAAATATAATCTGCATGAATAGATTATATAAATATTACATAAATATTTGATAGTGAACAACCGCGTCAAGCGACAGATTGTTTCATACCACATATGTACACATCCTGTGTCAAGTTTTCCAGGGACAACCTAATGAAGGTCCTCATTGTCCACCTGATCCCATAATTGATTCTCTGTGAGTTATGTCGCCATGAGTCAGCGATTGCTTTTTTTTTTTTTATTAAAAATCAAGATTATTTCTTTATACATTTACTAATCACTAGAGCAGTGATGGCGAACCTATGGCACGCGTGCCACATGTCCGCGTCGGGAGGCAGGGGGAGGGCTCTAGGAAGCAGCTCTCCTATCCTCCTGCAAGTAAGCTGTGTGGAGCATTGCCGTGCGTTATCATGGCAATGCTTCACACAGCATCGTGCGGGAGGATAGGAGAGCTGCTTCCTACAATACTTACCACCACCGGACCACCAGGGATGGCTGTGTCCCCCCTCCTTCACCAAAGGTAAGAGGAAGGGTGGGGGGATGCAGAATTAAGATAACTTATTTTTTTTTAAATGTATCTTTACCCCTACCCCCCCCACACAGCACCCCTACCCCCACACAGCACCCCAACCCCCACAGCACCCTTAACCCCCAAAGCACATCACAGCAATCTGTCTGTATGTGTATTTAGCGGACTATGTGTGTATTTAGCGGATTGTGTGTGTGTGTATTTAGCGGACAGTGTGTGTATTTATTTAGCGGACGGTGTGTGTATGTATTTAGCAGCCGGTGTGTGAATGTGTTCAGCAGTCTGTGTGTATGTATTGCATTTGTTGGAGATACTAATAAATATAAGTTTAATTTTATCTATTTATATCATAATTTAAAATTTGTATCATTGAACTCTCTGTTGTGTTCTTCTTTTAAAACAAAAGTTGTTAATTAGTTCGGACAACTGTACGAGTAGTTTTTTTCTAAACTTAAACCTCAGTATTCAGGTTTAATTGCCATGTTGGCACTTTGAGGAAAAAAAAGTTGGCATGTATTGCGGTTTGGGCACTCGGGCTCAAAAAGGTTCACCATCACTGCACTAGAGCAATAAACATAATATTTTTTTTAAATACTACCACTTTTGATTTTCTCAGAATGCACAAACTAATACAATGTGCAGCGAACGCCTTTGTCCCAGAGCTGTAAAAGGTGTGTGGCATTGGTATTCAAAACATTGGAAACTGTTTATTTTTAATGCTTTTATCCCACGAAAATATCCCGCAAATCTAATAGGTCACCATTAAAAAAAAAAATCCCCAAAAGTTAAACATTTACTTTTTTTTCTAGTCTAAATAAAGCATAAAAAACCACACGGGTGGAAAAATCAAATATATATATATATATATATAATACACAAGATCCAGCGCACTCACCTATCCACTAAACAGCAACTTCAATGTTGAAAGATTTTATTTGTTTTTTTAAAAACACCTAATCTAGGCAAAAATAATGGGGGTTTAGTTACATTATATGATCATACATTGCATAAGCCTGCCACAACAATCTTTCAACATTGAAGTTGCTGTTTAGTGGATAGGTGAGTGCGCTTGGATCTTGTGTATGTATTATTTGGCCCCAGCAGCACCCCCATTTATGCATGTTAAGGTGAGTGCAGCCAACCCCTCTTGTTTTATATATATATATATATATATATATTTTACAAAATAATACTCCCCCATGAGAACAATTGTAACCAATCTATCAAAAAAAAAAAAAAAATCTAACAGGAAACAGCACAAGGAATTCTTAAGAAGATTGAAAAATGAAACTTTTTTGGAAATCAGACATGGGGTTTATAACGTTAAATCTCATGTAAGCTGGTTTTCATTAACAAAAACTGAATTTGTTTCACACAGTTCGAGCCAAATGGCTAATATACTCCATATGTGTAATATAACTAAGTTACGTAGGACAGGATGTGGCTACACAGAGATACATCTACTGGCATATGTTCCAATAAAAACAGTAGCTTAATGCTTAGCTCACTTAGGCTGCGGAGATAGAAGGCACTTACCTGTATAATTAAGATTTTATTTTTGTATTTATTTAAGAAAATCACAAGAATTAAAAATAAGATCTAACATTTAATTAGGGATTATTCCTTGCGTATGTGCTTTCTGGCAGCTGTATTTAAATCTCTCTAATTGTTCTCAATGGTACTGGTGGAATTTCAATATGTTAGTTAATCTGATTTTTGTGACTTGTAATTGTTTAATAACCTTCACAACTAAGCAGAGCAGGATTAACTATAAGGTTACCTTATGGAAGTCGCCAAGGGGCCCAGAACCCATGAAATCCCTTGAAACCTGCACTTTTCCCAAAATGACAAAATACGCACTCTTCACTCATAAAGCACTTTAGCTAGATAAAGTGCTTGTTCTTCAGGTCTAGAGTGTCCCTTTAATAAGGTCATTGTTCCTCAATGAAAAGACTGAGTAAGGAAAGATCTCCCCAGCCAGTCCCCTATCTATTTAATTGAATCTGTGGTGCTGAGTGGCACTAGGGTATGCCGTTGGCTCTCCACATGGTATGGAGGCCCATCATTTTACTTTGTAGCTCAGTAGTAAGGCTAAGTGGGATACACTCTAGCACTGCAGTTTCTTGTGGAATTGTTGAAGCCTAGATACTGCATGTTTACTGAATGCAGCAGAACTACGATGAGGGAATTGAGTGGAGCCAGTCAGCACATTATGCTCAACTTTGCAATAGAATTTACAACAACAGTACAATGAGAGTTTGGGCACATGTTGGGTGTAGGAGAAATAGGGCAGATTGGTTCATGGGCAGAAATAGAGAGAAATGTTAGACACAGGGGAGGCGGCAGAAATGCAAACACTGGTAAGCAGCAAAAATGGGGAGAGGCTTGTGAGAGAAGAGAAATGGGGGTGACACAAGTGGCCAGTGATGGATGAAAGAAACCACTGAGGGGACAGGAGGTTGAGTATAAGTGAGAAGAGGATGGGCAAGGCTGGATTGGCCCACCGGAATACCAGAAATTTCCAGGTGGGAAGGCATACCATAAGCCTGAAGAGGTGTCTGCCTAGGGGGCACTGCCTTTTGGGGGTTTAATCGCCAGTAATCGTCAGGAGGGGAGCGCAGAGCTAACAGTCTAGTAAGTTTTGAACCTGCACCTGCGAAGCAAAATCGCACATGCATCAATACTCACTGTCACTGTGCACAAACATTTGCATTACGCACATACATCTGCATTAATACACACACAGATACTACACACAAACAGATAAGTACATTCTCAAACTCCGACACATATAATACAAATACACTAAAAAATCCATGCATTTAAACACATTTACAATGAACTTATTTGCAAATGCACACAAACAAATATGCACACGTGTACACTGACACGGAGTCTACATACACTTAAATACAAATCTGTACTCATCCAGATGCCTACGCGTTATACTCACAACTACAAATACATACAGAAATGTGTTTATTAAACGGAGAATGGTGAAATATTGACAACATAATAATCTATCTATCTATATACCTACCCATTTATGTATCTATAAATAATCTACCCACAATTGAGACCTGTTTTGGCTGTGAAATGATACGTTTTATCATTATTATTGTATGTTTCTGTGCCATTGTGGACATACTGTTCTGTACAGCGTGATTATTAAGCTTTGTACTCTTGTTATGAATACAGTTCAAGGTCTCCCTATCTCTATATATAAAAGCATTGCTTTAAGATGAGATTCTGTAGATTTAGATCACTTAATTTTAAATAGAGAAAAATGTCATTGATTTTTTTTGCTAGTTTTGGTTACAATTGGATCAATGCATAGTATTATTCAAAGACAAGTATATGGACAACACTTCATTGCCCAGGCAACTTATCATTTTCTTTAAAATAAAAATTTAAAAAATAGAAAATCCGATTTCAAGCACGTCTTTTTATTTTGGTGTTTTCAATTTGTTACTTCAATGAGTCAAATGATTTTTATTTTTACACATAGATAACAACCAACTTAGAGGGGCACGCCATGCTGTGATTGGCTCATGCATTAAATAGACTATGAGTGAAAACATGGCAAAAATGACTATTTTAGAATAATTTAAAGCTCCTTCATTACATTCAAACATGTGCACATCAGCAGTCTTGAAAAGGCTGGATTATCGGCAAAGGCCTGGATATTTCTGGAGGAGAGGGACTACATCCCGATTCGAACGGTTCTCCAAGAGGGGGCAATCCGACCCCTACGCACATTAATGGCCGACAGACCTAATACGCCCACGGCGTCCCTTCGCTATCTGCAGCTAACACACTACTATAGATCCATCCCATGCAAGGAACACCTACATAGAGACCTCACATGGTTTGAGGGTCTCTGCCAACGAGGTGCCACACTCGACAAAGCAATCTCACTACTCTACCAACACCTGCTGGTGGGAGCTACCACAACTAACAACACCTTCAGGAGACAATGGGAAGACCAAATGGGTGGACCGATATCGCAACCACAGTGGGACGCAGCACTCTTATGGCAACACAAGAGTTCCTCCAGCTCATACTATCAGGAAGTAAACTATAAACTGATATCCATGTGGTATAGAACACCAGTTGCCCTACACAGGATCTTCCCAACGACGTCCCCAACATGTTGGAGATGTCAGGAGGAGAGAGGAACGATTATACACCTATGGTGGGACTGTAGGCTCATTACCCCATATTGGGAACGAATCTGGTCTGAAATCAAGGAGATACTAGGGGAGGACACGGAATGGTCCAAGGAACTAGTTCTCCTGCACATCACCTCACGATCCATCTCTGGATATAAGAAGTCCATCCTACGTCACCTACTGAATGCAGCCAAAGCCCTTATCCCTGTATATTGGAAGCGAACTGAGGCCCCCACGGTTGCAGAATGGCTAAACAGGGTCGGAGACATACAGTTGGCGGAAGCACTACAGGCATCCTTGACGGGTCGGGGGACCAGGCACGCGGAGATGTGGCAACCATGGTTCGTCTACCAGGCTAGAGGGCACTGAACGTCTCGTGGGGGGGAGGGAGAGACGGTGGACAGGGAGACAGATCACGCGCCTACCCCGCCAAAGCTCTGGGGGTTGGGACCACCCCATCACTGGAGATATATTCCCAGGGCAGATGAAACCAACATCGGCTCGCCGACCCAACCCTCCCACACACATTCCGAAACGCTGAAAACACGTGACCCAACCGAGACTTCCCTTCTCTCACACAACTATGACCACTGGGCGCCCGTGGGGTGCGCTGTGGGGACGCGGGGGGGGGAGTCTGCTAGGACCGCTACTCTCCTCTCTCCCTTTTCGACTCTCTTTCCCACGCTAACCCCTCTTACATGTCTAACACACAACACACACAATTAGAAGCCAAGAGCCAAGAAAGCCAAAAAAGGAATACATAATACTGGCACTATTATCGGTACATCGAAATGCGGGACATAGGAACACATCCATAGGATAACTTAGCTAACCTTAAGATCAAGGCACCTACGCTTCTCACATGCGAGGAGCTAGATAAATATGTCCAGCCTATTACTAGGCACTCCTGCTACAAGGTATACTGTGTCTTATGACTGCATCCGACTTAGAGCCACGCTTTGTGTTAAAAGACTGCTTACTAGCAATAAGAATGTCACATGTTATATATATGTACGTACGCCAAAACTATTACGGTTGTCACTCTACACACTTTACCTTTCTGTTATCCTATGTACGCCTACTGTTAATTACGAAACTTATCACTGTAATTAAATCCCGACAGGAGACTTGGTTATGTGGGCACAAAAAATGTGACTCAAAATATAGAAACATCACTACAATACTCTTGTCTTCTAAGTAGGCCTGCGAGCCGAATTCTTTCTGTAAACCTCTCTTTTCTTAAATAAACAGATTTACAAAAAAAAAAAGAAAAGGCTGGATTAATTTAGGGGCTAGTGGACCTGAAGCTTCAGGTCCATGCCCATGGAATAGGAACATGTTTTATGACTTTTCACATGCTCTTGCTGTGTGCAGAGGGAATTAGGTATGAGGACTTAGGAGGGATGTAGAGGAACAAAACTTGTGTAGACTGGCTGTCCATCAATTAGTTAAGGTTAAGCTGTCTTTGTACACCATGTGAATGCTCTTGCTGCTTCGATCTCTTTACCAGTGTGGCAAGTCCCCTTTCTTCTACACTCACTACACCTACCATTTTTATTGTCCCAGACTGCATACCGGGATCTCCTGCCTGCTAGTAAGACAAGGAAAGGAGCAGACATGTGGGTGCTGAGGGACCCCAGAAAGCGTAGAGCGAGTGCATCATTGAATGCAGTTTTGCCAAGCTCAGTGTGCTGAAGCAGAGCTGACGGCCTAGTCCACCCTTAGTTGGTGGGCCTGCTTGAAGGGTCTGCCCCTTGTTGCAGTGCCAGTGACGTGATTTGCGTCACTTGCTCACCTCTGTTTACCCACCCACTGATATCCCATTATTGCAACTGCAACAAATTTTGTTGTTTAAATACAAGAAATTCAAAAAACGGCTGGAGAGGCTTCATCAGTGATGCTACTCCTATTGCTGTTTGGATTTCCCTATTATGAATCGCCGAAGTTATTCGCCATTGCACCAGTATAACTTATTTGTCTCAAGTTTAAGGGATTCATTATGCACCATAACAACTTCAGCTTGCTAGACTTATTATGGACAAAGTGACACTATCTCTGTATTTTATTGAACTGTTAATAATAAATCAAGAGAATTATGTTTCCTGCTATCGGTCCAACAAAGTCTTCTGTGATTACGTTTTAGGGATGTGTGGGTACGTCCTAAAGAGCAATCCATCTCATTTGGAAGCATTATAATTAGGTATACCATATCCACCATGTTTTTAAGTACATATGTTATTTTAAAAACTGATACAGCAACATCCAAAAACTGGAAAAATTATCTGTCAGCCAGGCTGTCAGGGGCTGT
The DNA here is from genome assembly GCA_933207985.1 of Pelobates cultripes. Taxonomy (NCBI): domain Eukaryota; kingdom Metazoa; phylum Chordata; class Amphibia; order Anura; family Pelobatidae; genus Pelobates; species Pelobates cultripes. The sequence continues at coordinate 134,572,150 of OW240918.1, read as the reverse complement.
AGTGGTCACAGGGAGGATAGGGGCTGTAGTGGTCACAAGAGGGGATAGGGGCTGTAGTGGTCACAGGTAGTGATGTCGCGAATTGTTCGCGAATATTGAAGCTGCCTTCAATATGGATGCTGTCCAGGAGGTGGGAGGGTCTGGGAGGGAGGGTCTGCTGCATATTGGCCGGGATGTGTCAGCTGACTGGAGTCCGCCGCGAACAGTTCGCCGCGAACCGCGGCAAATCGTTCGCGAACCATTCGCGAACCATTCGCGAAAAATTCACAACATCACTAGTCACAAGGGGGTAGGGGCTGTAGTAGTTGCAGGAGGGATAGGGGCTGTAGTGGTCACAGGGAGTGGATAGGGGCTGTGGTGGTCACATGAGGTGATAGGGCTGTAGTAGTCACATGAGGGAGATAGGTGCTGTAGTGTTCACAGGAGGATAGTGGCTGTAGTGGTCACGGGGGGATAGGGGCTGTAGTGGTCACACGGGGGATAGGGGCTGTAGTGGTTACACAGGGAGATAGGGGCTGTAGTGGTTACACAGGGAGATTGGGGCTGTAGTGGTCACAGGGGGATAGTGGCTGTAGTGGTCATGGGGGGGATAGTGGCTGTAGTGGTCACACGGGGGGATAGGGGCTAAGGTGGTCACATGGGGGAATAGGGGCTGTAGTGGTTACACAGGGAGATAGGGGCTGTAGTGGTTACACAGGGGGAATAGGGGCTGTAGTGGTCACAGCATTGGATAGAGACTGCAATAGTTGCAGGGGGGATTAGGGCTGTAGTGGCTGTGGGGGGGATAGGGGCCATAATGTTCTCAGGGGGAATAGGGACTGTTAAAAATCATGATAGCGATTCATTAATATTGTGAAATGTTATACCAGCACTAAAGAATACATGGCTGCCTTGTTAATAATAACACATTGTAACTACCTTCAGGAATATGTATGTGTTTTCTGGATCTTCAGTTTTAATAAAGCTTTCTTTGGTATGCAGACCCTATAGAAACAGCTGTAACAGTTCTGTAAAGAAATGTCATCTCAAAGCACGTACCATTCGTTTTGTTATCAAACAGATGCATTCGATATTCCTCCTCCTGTCATAGTACCTTTTAAGTTAATAGGTGTTAAGTGCTTTGTTGAGATTAAATAGGACCTGTGTATTTGTATTATATACACCAGAAGTCTACCAGACCATCACTTTGTATGGAGAATTTCAGGAATGTTACACATATATTACATTGCAGTATGTTAATTTGTTAAAAGGGCAAAAAAAGTCTCTTTTTGTTTGAATCTGATACACATTGCCCTCTCCTCCACAACACTGGTATTTTAAAATGTTGTCCCATTAAAGGCTCGAAATGAAGAAAAAAATACCCTTTTTTTAAAAAATATATGCATTTACATATTTCTGTTTAAAGTCTTTTATTTTAATTTTTAATTTTTTTTTTATTTTACAGAACGGAAATAGGAAAATATGTCCCCAAAGAATTAGTAGGAAAACAGCCAAGAAAAAAAAATGTACAAATAATAAAAAAAATAAAAATAAAAAAAAAAAGCAAATATAAAACAAAGCATAGATTTGAGATCATTTCAGAGTGGTATAGGTTGGGATTATTTGATCCCGTAGGAATATGTATCTCAGAAACATCTGTAGTCAACTTAATGATGGGTGTGTATCATGGAAAATTTAGATCACAAACATCTGGACTATTTCGTGTAGCCTTTTGGGGTTATTTATTTATTTATTGAAAATCACCATTGAATGAAAATTATTGGCACCATAACAACTTCCTCTGATACTCTCAAATTATCACTATTTCACTATAACACTATGTGAAAACGGTATGTACTTTTCTCACACAGTTTTTATGAATTAGGAACTAATGGTAGACTAAACGCATTGGCTGATGCTCTCGGCCTATTAGTGGTACACAGTCCTAGACACTAAGATGCTGTGGACTATATCTCCAGTAATGCTCTTATAACAATATTACTGGCAAAGCATCATGGGAGATGTAGTCCACAACATCTGGAGGCCCAAAGGTTGCCTATCCCTGTTTTAATGTGAGGAAAAATGTACAGACAGACAGCGATTAAAGAACAACTGTCACCTCCACACTATTTTGTTATATACCTTACCTTTAGTATATGACAGGATTCATCAGCCACATACATACACCTTAGATCAAACAGTGTTTGAAAACCATCAGTAAGTCTTCTTTGCTTCGCTCCTTATCTCTCCATTCTCTATGATGTTCTTTGCTTCACTCTCTATCTCTCCAGTCTCTATGGTGTTCCTTGCTTCACTCCCTATCTCTCCAGTCTCTATGGTGTTCCTTGCTTCACTCCCTATCTCTCCAGTCTCTATGGTGTTCCTTGCTTCACTCCCTATCTCTCCAGTGTCTATGGTGTTCCTTGCTTCACTCCCTCTCTCTCCAGTTTCTATGGTGTTCCTTGCTTCACTCCCTATCTCTCCAGTTTCTATGGTGTTCCTTGCTTCACTCCCTATCTCTCCAGTCTCTATGGTGTTCGTTGCTTCACTCCCTCTCCTGTCTCTGTGGTGTTCCTTGCTTCACTCCCTATCTCTCCATTCTCTATGATGTTCTTTGCTTCACTCCCTATCCCTTCAGTCTCCATGGTGTTCCTTGCTTCACTTCCTATCTCTCCAGTCTTTATGGTGTTCCTTGCTTCACTCCCTAGCTCTCCAGTCTCCATGGTGTCCCTTGCTTCACTCCCTATCTCTCCAGTCTCCATGGTGTTCCTTGCTTCATTCCCTATCCCTCCAGTCTCTATGGTGTTCCTTGATTCACTCCCTATCTCTCCAGTCTCTATGGTGTTATTTGCTTCACTCCCTCTCCAGTCTCTATGGTGTTCCTTGCTTTACTCCCTATCTCTCCAGTCTCTATGGTGTTCTTTGCTTCACTCCCTATCTCTCCAGTCTCTATGGTGTACCTTGCTTCACTCCCTATCTCTCCAGTATCTATGGTGTTCTTTGCTTCACTCCCTCTCCAGTCTCTATGGTGTTCCTTGCTTTACTCCCTATCTCTCCAGTCTCTATGGTGTTCCTTGCTTCACTCCCTAACTCTCCAGTCTCTATGGTGTTCCTTGCTTCACTCCTTATCCCTCCAGTCTCTATGGTGTTTTTTGCTTCACTCCCTCTCCTGTCTCTATGGTGTTGCTTGCTTCACTCCCTATCTCTCCAGTCTCTATGGTGTTCCTTGCTTCACTCCCTATCTCTCCAGTCTCTATGGTGTTCCTTGCTTCACTCCCTCTCCTGTCTCTATGGTGTTCCTTGCTTCACTCCCTATCTCTCCAGTCTCTATGGTGTTCCTTGATTCACTCCCTATCTCTCCAGTCTCTATGGTGTTCCTTGCTTCACTCCCTCTCCTGTCTCTATGGTGTTCCTTGCTTCACTCCCTATCTCTCCAGTCTCTATGGTGTTCCTTGATTCACTCCCTATCTCTCCAGTCTCTATGGTGTTCCTTGCTTCACTCCCTATCTCTCCAGTCTCTATGGTGTTCCTTGATTCACTCCCTATCTCTCCAGTCTCTATGGTGTTGCTTGCTTCACTCCCTATCTCTCCAGTCTCTATGGTGTTCCTTGCTTCACTCCCTCTCCTGTCTCTATGGTGTTCCTTGCTTCACTCCCTATCTCTCCAGTCTCTATGGTGTTCCTTGATTCACTCCCTATCTCTCCAGTCTCTATGGTGTTCCTTGCTTCACTCCCTATCTCTCCAGTCTCTATGGTGTTCCTTGCTTCACTCCCTATCCCTCCAGTCTCTATGGTGTTCTTTGCTTCACTCCCTCTCCTGTCTCTATGATGTTCCTTGCTTCACTCCCTCTCCTGTCTCTATGATGTTCCTTGCTTCACTCCCTATCTCTCCAGTCTCTATGGTGTTCCTTGCTTCACTCCCTATCTCTCCAGTCTCTATGGTGTTCCTTGCTTCACTCCCTATCTCTCCAGTCTCTATGTTGTTCTTTGCTTCACTCCCTCTCCAGTCTCTATGGTGTTCCTTGCTTTACTCCCTATCTCTCCAGTCTCTATGGTGTTCCTTGCTTTACTCCCTATCTCTCCAGTCTCTATGGTGTTCCTTGCTTCACTCCCTATCTCTCCAGTCTCTATGGTGTTCCTTGCTTCACTCCCTATCTCTCCAGTCTCTATGGTGTTCCTTGCTTCACTCCCTATCTCTCCAGTCTCTATGGTGTTCCTTGCTTCACTCCCTATCTCTCCAGTCTCTATGGTGTTCCTTGCTTCACTCCCTATCTCTCCTGTCTCTATGGTGTTCCTTGCTTCACTCCCTCTCCTGTCTCTATGGTGTCCCTTGCTTCACTCCCTATACAGAAGCAGGGGAGACCATAGAGACTGTTGATTTTCAAACACAGCCTGCCCCAAGGTGCATGTATGTAAATAAAGGATCCTGTGATATTCTAAAAGTAGAGATGAGTTTTTCATTTTTTTCCATATACTTCATTTAAAACATCTATTTCCTTTTTAAAACTTAATAAAGGGATAATTACTCTACATTAAATCATAGTTTTCAGGTCACAGTTGTCCTTTAATGTCACTCTGGAACCCAGAGACATTAATTTAACAGCTGGGTGTTCCTATTTTCCACTCTGAGGGTACATCCCAGGCACCTATTACTGTGCTATGCCTGTCATTTCCCCACTAGAAACTGGGGGTGAGGCTTACTGCTCCCTACTTCACCCCTCACCCTCACCCCACCCCCCTGACACATGACCTAATGGCAGGAAGGAAAGAAAGAGTGAATTTGTGTATGCATGTGTATATTTTATGAACATGTGTATTTAGGCGTTTGTGTATATTCTGTACATCTGTATGCATTTGGCTATTTGAGTATGTGTATATGTATACAGGGATGTTAAATACCATTGCTTGTGGCTAATTATTCGTATGTGAGAGTGAATGTGGCTTATTAGGTTACAGTAAGTGTGTATGAATGGGTGATCTTGTGTGTGCAAGTGTGGTAAAAGAGTGTGGTTTATGGGTATCTATATGGCTTGACCTTGGGCAGCATCTTGACTAGAAACATTGCATTTATTTACTATGTGACACTTCTCAGCAACCCTCCACCATACTCACTGCAATTCTTAGGAACTGTGGTCCCCCGTGGGTAGACACAGATTAATTCGGATCCTTTGAAACATACTCTAGCCTGTTTGAAGCCTGTCGGGGGCCAGGTGACTGGAGATGACTGGAGACCTGAAGATTTGTTTGTTATCTCCATTGCTCTTTCATTTTCCTGGAAAACTTCCTTCACATGAGTGACAAAAAGTACAGATATATCCATGGTTTTTTCGTAACGATTTTATTTAGATTTTTGTTATTATAGTGTTTTTTACTGGTTCACTGTGTGCACATATTCCTTAAACCTTGTTAATAAACAGAAACAATGATTTAGGTTCCGTTTAAGGCTATGTGGAACTCTTTATATAAAGAATACTTCTATATAATTACCTTATGTTAGCTTAAGTACAGTTTTTGTGGATTTTATGTTTTTGCTACATTGCCTACGCTGTAAAATCCACTTCTAATAATATGTGCAAGATGCTCATATCCAATTTGACATTGTTAAAATTCCCTTTTTACCTGTCGCAGATTCACCAGCTCAGCCTACTTTTACTCTCTCTATATAGCTATATATAACTAGCTTATAAAAAATGTAAAAAAAAATTGCAGTTTTTAAGATTCTTTCCCAAGTAATGGCAACTGATTGTAAGAGCTTATTTCTAAAAATAAAAATAAAACACCATTACTCTAACAAAAGGTGATCCTGCTTTACAAATGCTCTACATTTCCTACCGCATGTTTAAAAGACAACAATTTTATAAAAAGTTAAAAAATAAATAAAAATTTTTTTAAAAGATCGACATTTTGCATCATTGGGGGCCAAGTTTAACCCCTTAAGGACACATGACGTGTGTGACATGTCATGATTCCCTTTTATTCCAGAAGTTTGGTCCTTAAGGGGTTAAATAAATAAAAGAAATGGTTAAGGAAGACGAAAATGTTCGCAAATGTTTTTCTTCTGCATATAGAATGCTTATTGGAGAGTAAAAATGTTTTAAACAAAATCTATATTTATCATCGTTATCCTTCAAGAGACAGATCCACCGGCAGAAAGATTACATTTATTATAAACAGAAAAAGCTTTTTCACGTGATTAATAAGATTGTATGTCAAAGATAAAGTGATGAATATCATTTTTCCAAATGGTTGTAATGTGAACCCTTGAATGTAAATCATAAAACAGATTGTAATTTGACTTTTCTCATGCATATATTAACTTCTTCATTACATAAGATGTTACCAAAAATATAAAATGAAAAAAGACCACCCATATTTATTTATTTATAAAATATTTTACCAGGATGGATACATTGAGATTTCTCTCGTTTTCAAGAATGTCCTGGGTCCACAAAACATTGCATTGTTACAATAGGATACAATATTACAAAAATACAATATACAAACTATAAATATATATACACATACACACATATATAAATTTAATACATAACAGGTGATAAATATATCCAACCATGACACGTGAATTCTGTGCTGAGGTATGTTGCCATAGATCTCTTAAAAGATTTTAGATTGAATTAAGAATTGACTGTGTTCCTGAGGTTATTCCATAATTGCGGTGCTCTGTAGGAAAAGGAGGATCGAGCCACTTTATTTTTGTATTGCGGTATGCTTAATATGGTGCTAGTACTGGATCGGAGGTTATTGGAGGTGGGAACAGCCGGGGAGAGCATTCTACTCAGGTAGGGTGAGAGCTTCCCAGAAATGCTCTTATGCACAATGCTGGAAAGATGAAGAGTGTGTTGGGATTCCAGCGACAGCCAGTTTAGCTCTTTTTTAACGAATTAAATGTATCTGGCAAGTTATAAAAAAAAAACTGAAACTATATGTGTTTACACACTGGTAATATTTTTATTTTGCATTTGTTACATTGAGAAATATAAGATTGAGATACTAAAATATTAGTGATTATAAGACAATTAAAATTTGCACAGAAAATTTTTTTTTTACTTGGCTGAATAATATAAAATGCCCAAAGATACAAATCGACTATTATTCTCAAGCCGGTTTTATTAATGGGGCCTTACTGATTGGCTTAGAGTATCAGTGGCGCCCCGTCCAAGGCCGTCCAAGGCTTTCTGTTTGAAGAATCTGAGAGCAGCAGAGGTTTAGGGACACTGCTAAATGTTGCTGAAGAAAATACTTTGGGGTTAAACCTTCGTGAATGGTTTAACCCTTTAAAGGACCACTATAGTGCCAGGAAAACATACTCGTTTTCCTGGCACTATAGTGCCCTGAGGGTTCCCCCACCCTCAGGGTACCCCTCCTGCCAGGCTCTGGAGAGAGGAATCTTACCTTTCTCCAGCGCCGGACAGGGAGCTTTCCTCCTCCTCTCCTCATTCCTAGCGACGTCATCGGCTGAATTCACAATGCTTTCCTATGGACGCTGGCTTCTTCTCACTGTGATTTTCACAGTGAGAAGCACGCAAGCGCCTCTAGCGGCTGTCAATGAGACAGCCACTAGAGGCTTTAGAGGCTGGATTAATCCTCAGTGTAAACATAGCAGTTTCTCTGAAACTGCTATGTTTATTAAAAAAAGGGTTAACCCTAGCTGGACCAGGCACCCAGACCACTTCATTAAGCTGAAGTGGTCTGGGTGTCTATAGTGGTCCTTTAAGGTAAGCTGGCAACAGGTCCCTCCTGATACTAGAACAACTCAATTCTGATGAAGTTGTTATGGTTCTTAGAGTGTTCCTTTAATATATTTTTCACATATGTGCTGCTTACCAACTTAACAGAGTATTAACACAGCAAACCTTTACTTCTTGTGCCACTTTACCCCACCCTCTCTAGAAAGTAGGCCAGTTTGAGCAGGGCCCTCAACACCCTCTGTTCCTGTGCGTCAAACGTATCTTGTTACAAATACTTATCTGTTAATCCACCAATTGTATAGCGCTACTGAATATGTTGGCACTTTGGAACTAATAATAATATTAACAGAATAATTTAGGAGTAGGATTTTTCTCCAAGTTTGGGGATTACGTTCACCTCCATATATGCTTTTTCTGCAATATTCACACGCTTTAATTGTAGCCTAAATGTATCCAGTACTCTCCAGCATATTATGCAGTCTTCTCCCAATAAACGTAATGCCCATGTCTTTCCCCCAATGTCTCTGTTATTGAACCAGTGGGCAGTCATGTCTTAGAACCAACTGACAACAAAAAGCAATCATTGAACTATGAGCACATTTGAAGATTGGCTACCAAAAAAACTCTACTATATGACACAAAGAACGTATCGTACCCGGAGTCCTTCCAGTTTGGTCGGAAATCATTCCCCATGTGATGAAGCCCCAGGGTAAAACTGTCACCTGGATATATTTCTTAAATATATTTGTCAATATATACTAAATATAGTATATTGTGCGCTGTAAAATTCTTATTGTGTATAATTTATAAAGGAGTCCTTTTTTGTTTTCAATTATTTTTTTGTTCATTTTGGGGGAATCCATTTTCTTGGGTTTTAGTTGGACATTAGTTTTTATGACACAAAACTGTTGGGCTTTGAAGAGTGTTAGTATTTGTTCAATCCTCAACCTAACTGTTACAGTTAGATCCAGGGCTGCCATCAGAAATGTTGGGGCCCCTGACACAGCTCAAGGTCTGGGCCCCCCGGTCTCCCAGTCCGCCCAAAGTACTGCCCGCTCCCCCCCCCGAATCCCATCACAATGGGACATCACAATGCCCCACCCATATGATCTGCCATGTTAACTAACACCAGTGCTGCAGTGCCGCCGTGTTTACATTAAAAGGCCTGCAGGGACAGGCTAGACACCAGAACCACTACATTAAGCTGCAGTGGTTCTGGGGACTATAGTGTCCCTTTAATGTGAGGTAAATTAGAGATTAGTGCCACGAATAATATACTAGATTGCCTACTTACAACCAGATGAGGATGATGATGGGCTCTAGCTGCCGTCTGGCTCCACTGGTCTGGTGTACAACAGGCTCTCTGGAGGCGGTTTGTAACTGTGGTCACAAAAATCACTGTTCTGGGAGAACAGGAAGCAGCTCCATTTTTTTGAGGGCCCTTTACACAGCTCAAGGTCTGGGTCCCAGGGTCCACCTTCATGCTCCACCAATGAGTTTGTTCACAGGGAGTGGAGTGTGTGTGTGGGGGATGTCCTGATGTGTGTAAGGAATGCATTGTGTGAATCTGTGTTTGTATGTGTAAGGGCTGCAAGATGAGTTTGTGTATGTATGGGATGCAGTGTGTGTTGCTGTGTGTAAGGGGTGCATTGTGTGTGATGGATGTCAATCTCTCCCCCTCCCCCCGTCAATTTCCTTCTTCTCCCCCTCCCTCCCTCCAATTTCCTTCTTTTCCCACTCCCTCTCATTTCCTTCTCCCCCCTCCAATGTCCTTCTTCTCCCACTCCCTCTCATTTCCTTCTCCCCCCGCCAATTTCCTTCCTCTCCCCCGTCCCTCAAATTTTCTTCCTCTCCCCCCGTCCCTCAAATTTCCTTCCTCCCCGTCAAATTTCATTCCTGTCCCCCTCCCCTCGAATTTCATTCCTGTCCCCCTCCCATAAATTTAATTTCCCCTCCCATTTAATTCCACCCACTCCCATTTAAGTCCTCCCCCCCGCCCATTTCATTCCTCCTCCCCCCCCCGACACCCGGCAGCGGGCGGGCCGGCGTGCGAGGGAGCACTCTCTGTGTGCTTCCTCTTCAGCTCCCTCGCGCGTACTGATGCGGAGCCGGAAGATGACGTCATCTTCCGGCTCCGGCATTGCAGGGAGCCACAGCCGCCGGTTGGCTGGGCCAGCCTCTGGGGGGCGCTGCTTGCCCCCCAGGAGAAGAGGCTGGCCCTGTGGGTACATACCGGGGTCCCAGGGCCCCCTGCGACCCGGTATGTACCCACTGAATCTGGGGCCCGGACGACCTGAGCAGTCTGGGCCCCCCAGGACCGCCGGGCCCATGACAACCGTTGCGGTTGTCATGCCCTGATGGCGGCCCTGGTTAGATCCCTGGGAGGTCATAAATTCACACTGCATTTCCTTTCCAGTGAATCAGAGACATTGGAAGATGCAGTAGTGGTGAGTACGTAAACAGCATTTCTATGTGAAACCAATACCCTGGGCTAAATATCCCCGAGGTGATAAATAAAATCATTATTATTATTATTATTTTATTATTTATATAGCGCCAGCAAATTCCATAGCACTGTACAATGGGACTTGTTCATGACTTGTTCAACTGATCCTAAATATGTAAACATACTTCAGCCATATGACCATTTAACAATGGTTTAGTATGCTCTCTCACTAAGCCAATACTCACAGTAAGCTTTAGAACCAGGTCATCGGATCCAAACGACACATGATGGGCAGCAAAGTTGAACTTAGAGAGATTCTATAGTGTAAGGACCCAAATGTCGTCCAGCATTAGTTAGGTGACCAAGCAAGCAGGAAGTGCCTTTGGACCCTGTGTGATTGACAGCCACCAGAGGTAGTCTTAGTCCTGCAAAGTAGTTATTGTATTTTCTCTATAACTACATTTGTTTTTACATTGCAGGGCTAAGGGGAACAGGAACACTGCACCCGAACTACTTCAATAAGGTGAAGTGGTCTTGGTGACTATAGTGTCTCTTTATTCCCTACAGGACCAATACAATGTCAAGATTTCTCTGCCCAAGGATGGCATTTAATCATATTCTGAGTATCTGACAATGGCCTTTACATGCATGCACCAAGCACAATAAAAGCAACAATACATTTACATAATTGTAATGCGGAGTACATCACAGTGAACATATGTTAAACTCCTATGATGTTTTCTATACAAAAGGTTGAAAAGACCCTTAAGAGTAAACCAATCATACAAAAAAAATAAGAAAAATAGAAATAACAGATAAAGCATGCGAGAAGGGGTAGGAAGAAGGACAAATGGTGAAGGAAAGGGCCTCGTCTACCTATCCCCTCTCCTCTCCCCACCAGACAACAACAATACATCATTAAGTTTAATAGAGCAATGGGTTCTCGTCTGCTTACTTTCTTATTTGTTGATCTATGTGAGATATTGTATACACTATATGTAAAATTCCAAACATGTTTATAATCCTTGAACATAACTCATATATTAAAAAAACAATATAATTCTTCATTTCAATATAAATATATGTCCCAGTATTATTTTGTCCTGTATGTTTAAGCCTTTTGACGATGTATCTCGATTTTTGAATGGGCAGTGTAAAAATACTACAATAAACATTAGAATATGGCATAGTTTGCTTAGAGTTATAGAAAAATTGGGAAAAATATTGAGAGATGGGAAAGGAAGGGCGAGAGTAGAGAACATGGGTTGGGATGGGGGGGGGGGGATGAGTCTGCTGCTGATATTAATGTTATAGTAAATAGCATAACTATTAGACTGTCCAGGCATATTCTGTCCATGGAGTCTATATGTTTTCAAATGAAGGTAATGTGTTGTAAACCAATGCAGTTAAACGATCATCCATTAAAATTAAATAGTTTTCCATAATTTCCGTTGGCTAATCTGTTCCTTTTGTTGTCCAATCTGAAAGCATCGATGGATTTTTGAATCCCCTCTAAGTCCTTTTTCCCAACATGAATTGGTCATGCTTGAAATAACACAAGTACTTGTGAGAGAATGCTCATGTTTATACAGTGGATACCGCCAATCCAGCATATTGGTTTATTACCCCAATTCCCAGGGTCTCTTTTGACAGAGTGAAACAATGGGGAGTAATTAGCTGCAAACACAGTGTCTGGACTTTTTGTCACTTGTACTCCCAAGTATTTTCTAGGGCGTTTGAGCAAAAGTTGGCAAGTGGACCACAGCAGTCTCACATCCGCAGCCAGCAGATGAATAGGCAAGGCACTTTATTTATCAAAGTTTATTCTGTAACTTGCAATATCAATGAAAGAGTGTAGGAGTTTAAATTGGGGGGGGGGGGATAGACTTCATCAGGTCTTCCAATGTTAGAAGAACATCTTCAGCATATGCCCCAAATTTAAGGGTATCTTCCCCAATCGTCAATCCCTGAATGGCCTGCGATGCTCTAATTGTCTGAAGTAGTGGTTTCAGGGATAGGGCGAGCAATCTTTCTCCTTGATCACTGGGAGTAATAAAGCGATCAAAGTCCCATTTTTCTGGTGCTTCTTCTGTGAAACTTTTATCATAGAAGTTACGGGATAGCCCCCTGAGTAAGGTTCAACTGCTGAAATAGTTGGGAAAGGACTCTTTCTTGTCATGATGCCAGAAGCTCTCAGCTCAGCTGTCCATACAGCTCAATGTCAAAAGCCACGCACCCGTAGATATTTTTCTTTTAAAGGCCTGGACTATTTTTGGAGAAAAATAATATTTAAGGATATAATTAATATGAATGGAAATAGGTTGGTGGTCCTAGGAGAACTCTGATTGTCTCACATATTTGTCTCAACCATGTTCTTAAAAGAGGTTAAAGGACCACTATATGCACCCAGACCACTTCAGCTCAATGAAGTGGTCTGGGTGCCAGGTCGCCCTAGTTTTAACCCTGCAGCTGAAAACATAGCCTACAGTGGCTTGTGGCTCTTGCCGCGCATGCGCATTCAGAGCTGACGTCGGCAGGGGAGGAGAGGTCACCATCGCAGACGGAGCCCGGCGCTGGAAAAAGGTAAGTGGCTGAAGGAGAGGGGCCCCGAGGGAGGAAGGGACCTAATAACCCTTTAGTGCCAGGAAAACTAGTTTGTCTAAAAAAGGTCAATTTTAATACTATTGCTAGAATGGGAAATACATTTTCTGTAGAGTTTTTGGAAGCAAAAAAAAAAAGAAAAGGAAAAAAAAGTGGCGTGCACATTTCTCTATTTTTCAGACGTTTTAAGCCTTGCATTACAGCTATAAGAGAAGGTGAGAATGACAAACTCCAAACGAGCAGCCGACGTACCCCTCTGTTGGCCTGCTTCAGTTTTCATTATGCCTAGGGGCGTACACTCCAAATCGTTTCTGGAACAGCATGCTTTCTATTCTTCCAAACTAATAACCTGGGGTGCGTCCTAAAGCACCATTTCCAATTAACTGCTCAACATAACAAAAAGAAATCATTGTTCGTGATGTGCAATCCAAAAAAGAAGCCAACATTACGATCCCTTTGTCAGACAAGTAGAACAAGATTAAAAGATAGATAGAATATATTTAATAGTTTCAAAATAGAGCTCTTATACTGTGTACTTTACCATTTTAGAAAATAATCACAAATATCTTTACAGACAGAGCATTATGCATTTATGCATAAATAGGTACAAAGGCAATGGCATAAAACCATTCACTTTCTACAAAGTGCTGCACTAGACGACCCCCGGGCCAACAGTCTAATGTAATGAAAAATGGTATATAACGTAATAGCATATAACTAACAGTCATATAAACACAATCACTATTAAAGGGATGCTATAGTGCCAGGAATACAAAGTTGTATTCCTGGCACTATAGCTCCCTCTGCCTCCCACTTCTTTGTGCCTCCCACACCCCCTACCAACCTTCTCGGGTAAAGGGTTAAAAATTAGACCCTCCCACAGGAAAGCAAAGGTCCGTTTTGATTCAGGAAGCCCTGTAGTGGCTGTCTGGTAGACAGCCACAGAGAGAAGTTGTAGAGCTGCTATGTAAGCATTGCAGTTTCTCTGGGAATACTAAGTGCAAAAGGGACATTGCACCCAGACCACTTCAGTGAGCTGAAGTGGTCTGGGTGCCTACAGTGTCCCTTTAAAAATGAAGAACATGCAAATGTGTGCAATGTTGTGTGTCAGTGTATGTACAGATATACGCACTGTGTGTAAATCTATAGGTATGGGTGCTGTGTATTTTTGCATGATAAAGCATATATGTGTGTCGTGTTTGTTGATGCAGGTTTATGCATGTATGTGACTTTGTGTGATGTTAGTATTTATGTAACGTGTTTGAATGCCTGTGTGTATTGTGTGTGCAGCCGTGCATGAATGTGCACAATTTGTGTAATTTGTGTATGGGCAGGGCCGGATTAACATAGGGGCTGATGGAGCTGCAGCTCCAGGCCCAGGCCCATGGAATAGGCCCATTGATTTAAAAAAAAAAAAAAAAAAATTTTTTTTTTTTTTTTACTTTTCACACACTACTCTTAGGGATTCCACCTGGCTTTTATTTTATTGGCACAGCCAGTATTTGAGGCTGCCTGGCTGGTGCCAATATTGCAGTGATACTGGCAATACAAATGCTGGTATTTTTCTCAGATACTCTGCAATACCAGTACTGGCCAGTAGGGGTCGCTGTGTGTGTGGAGACAGGCAGGGATAGGAAGTTCCAGCATAGCCCTCCCTGCCTCTACTCACTGATCTGCAGGGGTGCAGCTACAGAGAGTCCAGACAGCAACTCCCACCCTCCAGAGACAGCCTACAGCTCAGGGAAGTAAGGGATGGGGGAAAGGCTGCAAGGAGACATGGGGACACTGAGACACTAAGGGACACTGGGAGACATTATGGCAGACACTGAGACACTAAGGGACATTGGGAGACATTATGGCAGACACTGAGACACTAAGGGACATTGGGAGATATTATGGCAGACACTGAGACACTTAGGGACATTGGGAGATATTATGACACAGACACATGGGGACACAGTGTCCCCATGTCTCCCAGCCAGTGTCCCTGGTGTCTCAGTGCCCCCTAGTCTCCCAGCCTCTCACTGTCCCCATGTCTCCTAGTGCCTCCATGTCTCTCATTGCCTCAACTGTCACAATGTCCCCATGTCTCCAAGCTAGTGTCCCTAGTGTCTGTGGCCCTGGTGTCTCAGTGTCCCCATGTCTCCCAGTGCCCCCATGTCTCAATGTCCCTATGTCCCCCAGCCAGTGTCTCTTGTGTCTTTGGCCCTGGTGTCTGTGTCCCCATGTCTTCAAGTGTCCCCTATTTTCCCATTGTCCCCATGTGTCCCAGCCAGAGTCCTCTAGTCTCCCAGTGTCACTTGTGTCTCCGTGTCCCTAGGTCTCCCCGTGTCCCGAGGTCTCCCCATCTTCCTAATGTCCTAGTGACATGGGGACCCTGGGATACATAGGGACACAGGGAGACATGGGGCATTGAGACACTGTGATACATAGGATCACTGGGAGACCTGGGGACATGACACTGGGAGACTGGGGCACTGAGACACTGATACATAGGAACACTGAGACCTGGAGTAATCACACATGGGGGCACTGAGTCACGAGGACACTGGGAGACATAGGAGCACTGAGAGGAATCCATCTATACAGCAGAATCAAACTAAGTAGTTTTTTGGTGATTTTACAGCATTTTCTCTTATGTCACTCCTTTTTTTCCAAGTAAGGTGGCAAACCTAACTACTTTTTACATACTCTTACTTAAGTATGGAAACTTAAGTGGGATGTATGGGAACAAACGTGTGTGGACTGGCTGACAATGAATATAGTTAAAGGGACACTATAGTCACCAGAACAACTACAGGTTATTGAATTTGTTCTGGTGAGTAGAATCATTACCGTCAGGCTTTTTGCTGTAAACACAGAGAACATGCAGTCTTTACATTACATCCTAGTGATAACTTCACTGGCCACTCCTTAGATGACTGTTAGAGATCCTTCCTGGGTCATGGCTGCCTAAAATGCATCCAAACATTCAGTGTCTCCTCCCTCTGCATGCAGACACTGAACTTTCCTCATAGAGATTCATTAATTAAATTCATCTATATAAGGAGATGCTGATTGGCCAGGGCTGCGTTTGAATCATGCTGGCTCTGACCCTGATCTGCCTCTTTGTCAGTCTCAGCCAATCCTATGGGGAAGCACTGTGCTTGGATCAGGCCACCACTTCTAATGATGTCAGCAAACTGCTTGTTTTATGAGTCTAACAGCATGCAGAGTTACAGCTTTGGGCTTGAATATAGTAAGATTTTGCTATATTTATGGAGGCATGAGGGGCCCAGGGGGCTAGATGGTGGTGTTAACACTATAGGGTCATGAATTCATGTTTGTGTTCCTGACCCTATAGTGATCCTTTAAGGTAATGCTGACTTTGGTCTCTCTAACACTGTGACATGTTCCCTTTCTTCTACACTCACTACATACAGTTTTTCTCTGTCCCAGACCATATACCAGGAGCTTCTGCCTGCTAGTAAGAAGGTAAGTGGACCAGCGAGTGCTAGGGGACAGTCCTTAGAAAGCGTTGAGTGAGTGCATCATTAGATGCATTTATGCCAAGCTCAGGGTGCTGTCTGCATAGTATGCCCTTAGTTGGCCAGCTGCATGATTGGCAGGCAGCCTGACATGCATTCATGCCAGGCTGGCCTTCTAATTCTTTGAGCAGACATGTCCTCTTTTTGGGCATGTTCGCCCCTTTTGGCAGGCTACGTGATTTGTGTCAGTGGCACACCCTTTTACCATGCCCATTGACTTCCTACCTGACTGGACACTGCTGTTAGGGGTTATGGATTTACTTGAAAGATGAAAACATAAATTAGAGAGAGATTAGCCTTTTCTTATAGCTGCTGTTTTCTTTCTCTCCAGCACCATCTCCATCAGATACATGATGCTTGGGAGTGTTTTACTGTTTTTGGTCGATATGATTCTGTAATTAGGCCCGTCATAATTGTCAGCACCAGGCCCACTGGGCTCTTAATCTGGCCCTGTGTATGGGTAGAAGCAAGGTTATTGTGTATTAAGTGTATGAATGCATGACTGAATATATAGTACTGTTATATTACTAATATGTGTGTGAATGAATGTATGTATGTGGTATGTGTAATATGTGTCACTGCATATGACAGCTAGGTAATCTGACTACATGTTAATGTATATGCATGTTATGCATAGTGTCTGCTGTACATGTACAGAAATGTATGTGCTTAACTACCTACAATCCAACATTTCCTCAACAAAACAATTTGATAAGATTAGATATCCCCCATTTATCATATGATATCATATATATATATATATATATATATATATATATGACTGCAGCACTAAATTTAAAGGAACACTATAGTGCCAGCAATGCCTACATCCGTGATGGCGAACCTTTTTGAGCCTGAGTGCCCAAACCGCAATACATGCCAACTTTTGTTTCCTCAAAGTGCCAACACGGCAATTAAACCTGAATACTGATGTTTAAATTTAGAAAAACCAAATCGTACAGTTGTCCGAACTAATTAACAAGACGAACAATACAGAGAGTTCAATGATACAAATTTTAAATAAGGATATAAACAGATAAATGTAAGCTTATATTTATTAGTATCCCCAACAAATGCAATACATACATACATACACAGACTGCTGAATACATACACAGACAGATTGCTGAATACATACACACACACAGACTGCTGAATACACAGACTGCTGAATACACACACACACAGTCTGCTGAATACACACACACAGACTGCTGAGTACACACAAACAGACTGCTGAATACATATGCACAGACTGCTGAACACACACACACAGTCCGCTGAATACACACACTGCTGAGTACACACAGACTGCTGAACACACACACAGAGACTAATGAACACACACACACACAGACTGCTGAATACACACACACACACACACAAAAACTGCTGAATACACACACAGACTGCTGAATACACACACACGCGCACACACAGACTGCTGAATACACACACACACACAGACTGCTGAATACACACACACACAGACTGCTGAATGCACACGCACACACACACACAGACTGCTGAATACACACACATACTGCATTGAGGGATGCAGTGTATGTGTTTGTGTGTGGGGTGCTGTGTGTCTGAGGGGTGCTTTGTGTGTGTGA
>OW240918.1:134505271-134546480 GCA_933207985.1 Pelobates cultripes | reverse complement strand
TTTTAAAGCTACCGCTTTCATGATGCTTTGTCATTCTAAAATCATTCTCAATGATGCAAAGCATCATGGGGTTTGTAGTTCTACAACATCTGGAGATCTCTCTATTGGGCAGCCCTGCTGTAAATCATTTCAGGTAAAAAAAAAAAAAAAGAAAGAAGTATAATTTCTTATGCATATGTTGCTGTGACACTTGGAGTTTCCTTTCAGCTAAATATATTTTATACAGGGGGTAGCCGCAACAGATGTAGCAATCGACATAAACGTCCCAGAACATCTATTTTTAAATCCACTACAGTTGTTAATGGATTTAAGTAGTCTGGCATTGGTGAAAATGGTGGTCCAGGATAATAGTCATAAGTTTGCATGCCTCACTACAGCTCCTTCCTTAAGATATTCTATTCGTAACGAAATAAAATTAAAAAAATTGAGACAAATATTTCAACTATCCCTCATCAGACTTTGCAGTTTGTACTAACTGCAATGAAAAAAAGTAATAAATATAAAACGTTCAGCGATAGTAGAGAAGAAATGGCCACATTATATGTCTCATTAGACCCTCCTGGTAAACTGTATGTGGGTCAGACCACAGAGGTATTCAATATTTCATTTTTTTTTTAACATAAAAGTCAAATTAAATAAGTGCATTTATACGTGGACAATGGTTATTGAAATGACTTGTTTTTATATCTTGCTACCATAGTACGGAGGGATCTATATTTTCTGGGAATAGCCTATATTTTTTATTTACTGAATATTAAAGTGCACGCTCTCCAGATGACTGGGAGACCTTCTACTGCTTTAAATCAATCTTTAACAAGTTAGTTTCTCCCACGAGTTTACTGAACGATGTATATTGAATGGATGGATCCCTGCGGTTAATGCTTCACTGTAACTGTTTCTGAAAATAAGTCAGGTCCCTGATACGCCGCGTGTGGCATATATGAAGCAAATAGCTCTAAGTTCCCTTATGGCAAGTTAGTCATGTAGTTAAATATTTTCTGTAGACGACAATGGATCAGTGGGTGCTACTGTTATAATTTGCAATCCCTACCGCATCACAGGTAGTAATGTTTTTAAGATGTCACGCAAATTTTTCAGGATCGTCGCTAGGTAACCTGAACGATAAAGCATCTCTTTGGTTTGACGACTGTCACTTGCCATCATATCTGTAATATTGTGAATCCCATTTGGTTTAAGATATTGGATTCTGGTTCAATGATACATGTAGCATGTTACTGTAAAGCTCTTAGACAAACAATAGACACTACACATTAATGGACTCTGTGACTGACTTGTACGTACTGCAGCACATTACTGTTATTACCTGTACTACACAGATACACCAATATTGCTAAGGAGCTCTATAATACATTCATTCACACTGCACATTGCAATGAAGTTCTGCCATAGATTCATACACACCATATATTCCTAAGGAGCTGTCATACACACCACTTTTTGCTAAGGAGCTCTGTAATGCACTCATACACACTGAATATGGCTAAGGAACTCTGTAATAGACTACAGCTCCTTCCTTAAGATATTCTATTCGTAACTAAATAAAATTAAAAAATTGAGACAAATATTTCAACTATCCCTCATCAGACTTTGCAGTTTGTACTAAGTGCAATGAAAAAAAGTAATAAATATAAAACATTTTTATTGCTTCTGAAAGACCGCCAGATAATGCATTTTTCATAATGTACAGCGATAGTAGAGAAGAAATGGCCACATTATATGTCTCATTAGACCCTCCTGGTAAACTGTATGTGGGTCAGACCACAGAGGTATTCAATATTTCATTTTTTTTATAACATAAAAGTCTGCAGACTGCTAAGTAGCTCTGTAATACAGTCATACACATCACATATTGCCAAGTAGCTTTGTAATACACTCATACAGAATCTGATGGCGCTATATAAATAAAATAATAATTAATACACATTGCATATTGCTAAGGAGCTCTGTAATACATTCCTACACATTGCATATTGCTAAGGAGCTCTTTAATACATTCCTACACATTGCATATCGCTAAGGAGCTCTTTAATACATTCCTACACATTGCATATTGCTAAGGAGCTCTGTAATACATTCCTACACATTGCATATCGCTAAGGAGCTCTTTAATACATTCCTACACATTGCATATTGCTAAGGAACTCTGTAATACATTCCTACACATTGCATATCGCTAAGGAGCTCTGTAATACACTCATAAACTCTGCATATTGCTAAGGAGCTCTTTAATACGCCCATACACATAATAATAAAAACAGCAGAGCTCTGTAAATATCTCAAATAAACTACAAATACTCTGGAGCTCTGTATTTCACTAATGCAACCTTGCACCAGTCCAGAGTGTCGCATTATTGTTGCACATATCAGTAGGAGACTCTGGATTTAAAACAATAGCTCAATGTCATCATCTAATGTTCTGTTCCAAAGTATCAATACTGTTATGGATTTTGGTGTGATCTACAAAATAATGTAGTGTTTCACTTGCAGTATATGTGTTTGCGTAAAACTATTATGTATATAAAAAAAAAAAAAAAAGATTATTATTATTAAAATGAGATGTTTACTTTACTGTGTTACCATGTAAAAACACAGAAAGTAGCAATAGGATTTCTAATACTGTTATCTCATTGGTAAATTTAAAAAAGCAGGCAAAATTACAAAAACCTTTCAAAATCGAACTAAGCCACGCTGAAAAAAATCCCTACAGTTTGGTATAAATACACGGCGCACTTACTGAAGCAGAACAAATAAAATGCAAATAAACAATATTGCCTCCCTATGGCACAAGTCTGCAGTGTATGAAATGTGACATCATCTCAGTTGGTTCAGTAGAAAGATAGAACCAATAGACAGGGAGAACCGCAGGGTGCCCAAAACATTGGCAACATTCCCTGAATATCTGAAAGTCCTCCTTTAGGCAATGTAATGTGTTGGTGATCAGTCGGATGCTGGGATTTAAGAAAATTATACCTGCAGGGCTAAGAAACACATTGTAATGGTATGACTGGCTGTCTAATTCTATAAATAAAATATTATTCACCAAATCAGGAATTGTAATGAATTTACAAGAAAATAACACATCTAGAAATGAAGATTTTCTTTTCTGCAGTTCAGATATTTTGATCCGTAGTTTTAAAATTCCCTGGTCACTTCCTGACAACAATTCCTGACAACAATTTCCATTTAATCATTATAATTATTAGTATTGTTATTATTTATTTTACATTTAATGGTTACTGAAATGATGTAAACGAAAATTGTAACTGAGCACTCATCCAATTTAATATCAATACACACACGGGAATAAAATTGTGTGTCAGAGTGGATTAGAAATAGCGGATTTAATTTTAATCAGAGTGGTATTATGGCATCTCGATAAGCTCTTTGTCCTTAATAATATTTCTTAAAAATAAATCCACCTACTTTTATACTGTAATTGCAGGTGCACCTCACAAACTGTGCTCCTAAAAACCATGACTTTGCCACCCATAACTGGTTACATACCTCCCAAGTGTCCCTATTTGGGAGGGTCAGTCCCTATTTTTGTCCTAAATCTCTATGCCCCTCTTCTTAATCCTAATGTCCCTCTTTTCTAGGAGATGCATATTGTTGGTGTTTCTGAGTGTATAACAGAGCACCA
Source organism: Pelobates cultripes (assembly GCA_933207985.1). Classification (NCBI taxonomy): domain Eukaryota; kingdom Metazoa; phylum Chordata; class Amphibia; order Anura; family Pelobatidae; genus Pelobates; species Pelobates cultripes. Next base: position 134,542,819 of record OW240918.1, on the reverse strand, counting down.
TATCAATAATACTCACTTACAATTGTTTAAATAGTGGCCACACTACCAGTAACTCAATGGAAATTAAACTGTCCCTCTTTGGCCTTTTGAAATGTTGAGAGGTAAGTGGGTATTCAGAGAAAGGTTCACATACATTGATCACTTACTTTATAAATTACATTCACATTACTAATGTCTTCACTATTCCCGAGAATGTGTTACTTGGCTGTAAACTAAGATGGTCCTAATCATGGGAACACTTACAGGGTTATTCAATAAACGGTGACCCTTCATGAATTCAAAGTGAAATTAAAAAAAATAGTCCAAATGGAAAATAAATTCTCCAACTCAGATCTGTTTTAAATTTGGCTATTTTAGCCTAACACTCACTTTAAATTCCTGATAATTCACAGTTTAGTGAATAACCTGATTACTATAAGTTATAAATTTCGGCCCACATAAGGTCCTTTCCCTTTTTACCAATGCAATTCTTTGCCATCATCATAATCGGGTCAGTTATGATGTCATGTCAAGTTGTCAACATTGTTTGTGCATTAAAGGGACACTATAGTCACCAGAACAACTACACCTTATTGTATTTATTCTGGTGTGTATAATCATTCCCTACAGGCTTGTTGCAGTAAACAATGTCTTTTTAGAGAAAAAGAACCTAGGGATACCTCCACTGGCCACTCCTCAAATGGCTACTAAAGATGTTTCCTGGGGCAGTGCTGTACACTGTGCAGTACTTCCATTCAGTGTCTCCACCCTCTGCATGGTGACACTAAACTTTCCTCATAGAAATGCATTGATTCAATTCATCTCAATTAGGAGATGCTGATTGGCCAGGGCTTTGTTTGGCTTGTGCTAGCACTGCCCCTGATCTGCCTGATTGGCTCACAGAATCAGCCAACAGCTGCAGACTTGAATAAAAGTAAGATTTAACTATTTTGTTTACTATACAGTATTTAGGGGGAAAGTTGTGATCTGGGGGGCTAGATGATGGATTTAACACTATAGGGTCAGAAATAGGCAACATTCCATTTTGGAACAGGATCTTAAAAATCCAGATTGCGATGAATTCCTTCACCATTGGTCTTAAAAGAGTTAATCAATTCAAGGATGTACATACATATACACACACGCAGCCAGTACATGTCCTTTCTCTCTGAAGCTGACAGTGGATTCAGCACTGCTGTTTCCATTCATAGTGGTCATCAATATTTATAAGGCATTCGGTGCCTCACTTCTACTGCTGAACCCCACTTGAATACCAAGGTCATACTCCAAAAAAATCACATCCTGCTAATAAGATGCTATCTGTTCAGCCATAACATTTTTCTAATGATTATTACAGCATGGGCCGGCGAGCAGCGGCGTTATAACAATATATAGTGAATTCATCAAGTAACCAGCATAGCGGACAAGATGATGATTCATATGTTCAAATGCCTTCAGACTCTTTACAACAAAGAAAGGGTGAACTCATCAGTGACTCATGGATTGTAGTGGATGCTAAACCGTAAATGAGTTTTAGCTGCAGGATAGCTGCAGGACACCTGCGAATAGCAATGGTCAGAATCCTCTCTACGGCAAGACAAATCATAGAAAAAAAGCGATGCTTCAATATTCTATCAGTGTCCTGCTGATGATAAGATATTAAAGGAACGTTGGCAACGTCAAGTGAGATGTTAAAGAGAGAATGGGAACTCGGCCATTGTACACTGTGCTAGTAAACATAGGGATTTATAAATCTCTATTGAAACTGACTCATCAACATTTAACAGACCATTAAGAAGTTTTTATAAGGGGTATACCGAAAGAGTTACTAACTAAAAAAAGTTCTAAAAAGTTCTAAAAGTGTAGCAATCACCATGCAACCAGTTGACTCAACAGAAATACTCCTTTGGTTTCCTTTGGAAATACAACTTTGGCCAAAGTTTCCTAGGTGGTGACTGACTAATGATAGTAATCAAGAAGAACTGTCATGTTTTGGTTCTTGTTATTTTGAACCAGTTAATTTGTAGCCCAGTAAGTATTGTTGTCACTCTAATTAGGTATAAGCCACTTTGATTTTGAGAATCATATGTTTCACCATAATTAATCATGCATCACATTTCGGTACACGGTGAACTGGTTTGAGTGTTGTAGCTAAGTGACCATTAAAGTCATGGTGTCTTAAATCATGAACGCAACTTCAAATGTGAGCAAAGGGGAAGTTATTAATTAGCAGAAATTAGCATTGAATGCCCTATTCTACTTATATGTTTTTATATCTGATTTATTTTTATATTTTAACATTTTGAAAAAATATTTTGAATGTTTATTCAGAAATGTTTATTCATTTAAAAAAATGATTCATAGTCAAAAATAGTAAGTCGAGGCCCTAGCTCTGCGCATCTTTCTATTTTTTTCTGAACATTCTGTTTAAATAGATTCCTAGAACATCTGGTTCAGGCATAGGCAACCTTTGGCACTCCAGATGTTTTGGACTACACCTCCCATGATGCTTTGCCAGCATTATGTGTGTAAAAGCATTATGGGGGATGCACATCTGAAGTGCCAAAGATTGCCTATCCCTGCTCTAATATATGTGAGTTTATTTTCACCCATTTCACCACAAATATCCATATTTGTTCTATAGTTATACACTATGTGTATTTTATTCTTTTCTCTTTTTATATATATATATTCATCAACAATTATACTTACTTGTTCCAAATCATCATCAAAGCACTTCACTTTGCACTCTATGTTTAAAACGGGCATATCACCTAAACATAGAGTGCTGATTTGTATATTTTTTCGTGTTATTAGTTCAGTTTTGGCCTGCAAATTTTACATGGAGTTTGAATTTTCTTTAAATTTCAGAATCCTGACAATTCACACTTTACTAACAGGGTTATAAAGTGAGAATGAAGCCCAAAGTAGCTGATCTAGAAGCATTGCTGAAATAATTGATTTTTCCAGTTTGACTGTTTTGGCCTTACATTTTAAATTGATTTTTAATTCCAGGCAATTCTCACTTTAATAGATAACCTTAAATTGTATCACTAAGAGAGCCCTGGGGTCAAATCATGTCTAGGCAAGTCTATCTGTTACTATAGTGTCTTAAACATCACTTGCATAACATCAGGAAAATGTTAAGGTGACACAGTAAGCACAATTTGGAATAAGGGAAAACTTTGGCAATGTAAAAATCTAATTAACACTTCCACAACCAGAGTCAGAACAACAGACATTCCGTTCGATGTTAGATTAAAGGAAAAAGTTTTAAAGTCTCTTAATCTGACAGCTGTTTATTGTTTTGTTTATTTCTTTCAAGACTTTCTGAGGAGCCTGTTCTGTTGCCTTTAATGTCCAAAAAGTGCACAGTACTAAATACTTCAAAGGGTATTATTACAAGTTCAATTTGACAAAAAGACACAAAGTGACACGTAATTGTAGAGAATGTCAGGCCTGTAAGCTATAAGAAAACTTTAGAAATATTCGCCACACCCTGCCTTGTCATCTTTAACTGTTCTGTGCAGCAAATGGACTGAGATAATCTGAGTGCTAGCACGGCCCTGCACATTATTAATTACTCCTTTGGGATATAAACAGTTAAAAAAACATATACAACAGCATGTGGCTCCTTGAGGTCCTAAAATACTGGTAACTAACATTATCTGTCAGTACATGGACCTTGTTTCTGTCTGTCCATGTGTGTGGAATTTTCACATACCGTTCAGCTACTTACTGGCTTCTGCACTTACCTCAAGGCCTTCCTTGTAGAGTGTTCGCTCTGTGTGACAGGCTCCTTTATGTCTTTCGCACAGCTTCAGCGTGTCTCTTCCTGCGGTTCTCCTAGTAAATTAGATTTTGGCTGCCACATGTTCTAAGAGAGACATTGCGACAGGCTTCCTGAAAAGTTTATGTAAGTAGTGTTACATTTGGCTTCAGGTTGCTATTTCACATCTTCCTAAGCATCACTTCTACTGCTATCCTCAGGGCAGTAACATATGCACAATACCACTGAGAAATACTCAGAAACCTGACTGTAAACAATGTAGGAAGCACACAGAGCTGACAGGAACACTGTAACAAACACATAAACCTGACTGAGTGACACTGTAACAAACACACAAACCTGACACTGTAACAAACACATAAACCTGACTGACAGATACTGTAACAAACTTTAAAATCTTACTGACACTGTAACAAACACACAAACCTGACACTGTAACAAACACATAAACCTGACTGACAGATACTGTAACAAACTTTAAAATCTTACTGACACTGTAACAAACACACAAACCTGACACTGTAACAAACACATAAACCTGACTGACAGATACTGTAACAAACTTTAAAATCTTACTGACACTGTAGCAAACACACAAACCTGACACTGTAACAAACACATAAACCTGACTGACAGATACTATAACAAACTTTAAAATTTTACTGACACAGTAACAAACACACAAACCTAACTGACAGACATTAAACTAAACACACAAATCTGACTGACAGATACTGCAACAAGCACACAAATCTGCTTGACACTGTTACAAACACACAAACCTGACTGGCAGACACTGCAACAAAAATGAAAATCCAGTGCACTCCCTTATCTACTAAACAGCAACTTTGGTGCTGACAGATTTTGTTATTTATTTATTTTTTTTTAAACCTAATCTAGGCAAAAAATAATGGGGGTTTAGTTACATTATATGATCATACATTGCATAAGCCTGCCACAACGTCAATGTACTCCATCTTTGGGAGGTCCTACTCTAACAGCCAAATATCTGCTAAATGACTTACTTGGGGAAAACATTCCATCTCGAGTTCTCTGCAGTACAAGGCTAAATAGGGCCCTGTGACAGGAAGGGGTGCAAAACAAACACACAAATCTGTTTGACACTGTAACAAACACACAAACCTGACTAACAGACACTACAACAAGCATACAAATATGTTTGACATTGTAACAAACACACAAATCTGACTGACAGTTTAACAAACACACAAACCTGACTGACAAACATTGTAACAGACATAAACCTGATTAATAAATACTGTAGTTAACACAGAAATATGGCTGAGAGACACAACAAACACAAACCCTGACTGACACTCTAACAAACAGATACACCTGGCAATGCCAAAATCTGACTGAGTGACAGCGTAACAATTAAATAGAAACATGACAGAGTTATACTGTAACAAATAAAATCTTCACTGGCAAACGCTAACAGACACAAAAAAACTGTGAAAAACACTGAAAAAGCACAACAGCCTGAGGAAGAAACACTGTAACAGACACATAAACGTGACAAAGAAACACTGCAATGAAACCCAACAAGCAAACAATGTAACAATACATAAACCCAAGTGAATAACACAAGTGAATAAACTTGACAGACAGAAACATTGTAACAAACATAGAAACATGTTACAAACACAAAAATGTGCTAATATTGTATTGAATACTGATTGGCAAACACTATAATAGACACTGAATCCGGCCTGACACTCATTATACAAGTGGTCACATTTAATGTAACAATCACACAAGTCAGACTAATAAATACTCTAAAAGACATTTGTAAATTCGTCCGAAAGCTGTACACTTCTAAATCAAGCAGAAAACAGCATATGCACACTTACTGAGAAATGTATCAGTGTCATGATCAAAAAGTTGCAGAAGGTTCTGAAGTGGAGTAACCAACAATTAAATGCATGCACTGATTCCTGTGGTTTTACAACCTCCCATCACTTTTTAAAACTTTCCACTATTTTTTTAAAACTCCTCACTATTTTTTAAAACTTTGCACCACTTTTTAAAACTTCGCACCACTTTTTAGAATAAGACTGTTTGGTCAATCTCCCCCTTTGCCTGTACCAACAAATGCAAACCCTGCAACAAATCCATGTCTAGTACAGACGATAACTATCCACTATTCCAACAAACACGTTACTCATAGTTATGTAGTATGTATACACAAAATTATATCAAATATGCACTTGGTATTCACATAAACACAAACATTTTAAAAACTCATTAAAAAAAGAGAGAGAGAGAGAAAGAGAGAGAGAGAGCGCAAGAGAGAATTTCTAAAAGCAACAGACATAACATGTATTTCTTGATTGTATTTCTGTGCTGTCAGGAATTCTTGTTGAAGCCGCACCATCGTCAATGAAAAAAACAGAAAACAAGGTAATTTACTAAACCGTGAATTATCAGGGTTTCCTCAGAGAAAGAATGGTACATTTTAGGACACAATAGCCAAATTGGAATTTCTCTTAAATTTTTCTTAACGGTTTAGTAAATAACATGGACAAACAGTGCTATCCCACACAAACTAATAAATGCTGATAATATGAATAACACTACCAGAACTCCCCTCTCCCATTTGTTACTGAGAAATAAACAACCTTATTGACAAAAACCCCCACTTAATTCTGTGAATACTGTTTCTTCCTGACTTTACCTTACATAATGACACAAAAGTATACTTCTCACCAACAGACACTGCTCTGCAACAGTTATTAAGAAAAAAGAGGTTATATTTCATTATTTTCCTTCTTTATAAGACAGGGTACACCCAAACGGTGATGACTCATGTAGTAGTTATTACCACAAATGTGTTTTGAGAGACTGTGAGGTAATGCATTTTAGAGTCCTTACTGGCGTTTTTTGCTCAAGTGACAGAAATTCAGCTTTTGGGGTGCTTCCGGCTACAGAGTCCCATATATTCACAGAAATGTTACTTCTATGGTTTGTTTTTTTCTGCTGCAGAAAAATATATTTATACGTTAGTAAGAATCCATAATTAAACCACACCTTGAAACATACATTAAAAAAACATCCCTTTGATTAAAATGGTAATAAGATAACCATACTTAGAAAATAGTGATAGAAAATTATTTGAGGTAAATTAACCCTTTAACCACCAAGTTTGACTAGATTTCCACAATCCATTATATAATGCTAGGGTTTGTAAAAGTACATTTTTTATACGATGTGGTTTGCTAGCGTTCTAAAGTGTCGTTTGTCACTGGTTACATTCTGATTGATACGTTATTGCAAATTTAACATGATCCTGTTTTGTTGTATATTTATTATTTGTTCTGTTTTGCACCTTTAATTACATATTGTACTCGACCACAGCTGCTAGATTTACACATACACATCTTATATACAGAACGCTACTTATTTACTTTTTATACACCAACACTGCTGATTTGTCCTTTTTAAAAAATTTTATTTTTATTTTTAATAACTATACGCCTGAACGTTTTGTCTGTGGCTGTCTTTGAGTTTCCATTGCTCCTCCTGCCATGCAGCAGAGCTCTGCTGTAATAGTTATTAATTCCTGCTTTATTTCGGCTCTGAAGACTTTTCCATATTTCCTGTGGACTTACAGTCTGCTTCACAAGGAAACTGCTCATATGCTGCATAGTGTCAGACATTTTGTGACCCTAAATACCCCCTCTAAACTCTAAACTTCTCTAATCCTAATCCTAAATCACCATTAATCCTAGCCAGCCGCTTAAAAACACATTCATCCTGTGCTCCGTGAACTCTAACACTAAATCCGACCAGCGTTAGATACCACCTAAACCTACGCCAATCAAATCTTATCCCTAAGTTTGACCAACCTTAGATACCCCCTAAACTTACGCCAATTAAATCTTAACCCTATGTAGCCGATAATCTTTGTCAGCCCCTAAACCTAATTCCCCCAACCTTAAATACCCCTTTACCTTAAGTTTCCCAGTGCTAAACAACCCCTAACCACTAAGTTTGTCTAATTCTAAGACAGCCATAAACCCCAAGTCCTAAAATGCCCCCCAATTAACCATAATCTTACCATAGAAGCAACTGATTGTGAGGACTTTATACACCTTTCCCATTAAGCACTCAATCCTATTATTTTCAATGTTCAATTAAGCAATTAATAAACAATAAAGTTGTTACTAAAAGCCTTACTTGTCAGCTGATGATTTTTGCTCCCTAGTTTATGCATAGAAATTGACTCGCAAAAAATAGTATTATTAATTTGCCCGCAATGCTATTCCAAGCACCACGACCAATTCAGGGATTTGAAGTGGTCATAGTGCATGGAGTCTGTATGTGTCGTATGTTTCACTATGAAATATTGCACATGCAATGCGAAGATTAACCCCTCTGCTGCCGTAGGTATAACTCCATCTCTGGCAGCATCACTGTGGCATCAATTGCTAGCGCAGAGTTACAGGTGGCTAATGTGAATTCTGTGCAAAATTGCTGTCTGACACCACATGCACAGTAGGGGATGTGGCCGCATTTGGGCTGTGCTACCAATGTCCTTCCCTCAGCCTGCCCTACCTGACATCTGTACACCTCCAGTGAGGGGGATTACTTCAGTAGAGTTGTTTTTTGTGGGGGGAGGGGGGCATATAGAAGGTTCTTTCTGACTAAAAACAGTGGTTTTGAGCAACTTTTAATTCGTGCTGAAACATCAAAAAAGTTGCAGTTTTAAAGTAGCTGATACTACTTATATAAATAGTATAATAAAGCCCTTATCTAAACGTACCTTCCCTGGCATTCTTTATGGAAAACAAATAACTCAAACCTCAATTCAACACATGTGATAAAAGTCAATTGCAGTGTCTGAAAATGCCCAAAACGAATAACATGCATATAACCTAAAACACAATGCTAAAATGGTAGAACTAAAAGTGGGCCGAAAGAAAAATCTCTTGAGAGGCAGGGAGCACTCGGCATCTTCTGCTGCTGTTAGGGGAGGGCTTCAATAGATAAATAGACAGACAGACAGATGATAGATGGATAGACAGACAGACAGACAAAGACAGAAAAATAAGCAAAAAGACAAAATATTCAAAGGTTTATACACCCTTGTATATGTATTTGCACCTTTCTTACATTGCAATTCTGAATTTAAATTACAGCTCCATTAGGGAGCATTGGAGGAGCAGGACATGTCTCACATCATTGTGAAGTAATTACATACACACAGCGTCTCAAAGGAAACTGAACTGATGTTGGTCTGTATGACTGCCTATGCACTGCACACACAGAGCCATTTAGTAATTCATTTGATAAACATTTGTAGGATTAGTACAGACAAATGTATTTTAAGGTAATGAGATGTGGTTACATATTACGGCTTTAATTCCACCATTTACCAATTTTTTTTTTATATTCTTCATTTTACCTTTGCTCTAAAAAAAAATAGAAATTCAGATCCAAAAGCAGCAAATATTTATTTATTGCAAGTAGTATAAAAAGGGGCAAAACAGTCAGAAATATTTCTACAGTGTATATATGGAAAGATTATTTTTTAAAAAAAGGGCCAAGGGGGCGGGGCCTGACAGCCGATTGAGCAGGTCACACATGGCTAGAGCTCCTCAGCTTTGGACCGGCGGGGGTTATCCCGGTCCCCTGGTGCGCTCCTTGGCCCGCTTATATGGTCTTCCCCAACCAAATGCACGCTGTAAACTTGAGGCCTACTTACCAAGATGGCCGACATCGTGTGGAAGACCCCGTCTCTCCCGAGCCTAACACAGCCTGTTCAAGCCGACCCACTAATGCTGGCATTCGAACGCCTGTGCACCAGGTTTTGGGACAAGCTGAACAGAAGAGCAGCAGCCACACTACTTGGGGACCCGGTCATACCACCCCAGCTCACGGTACAGGACCGCCGGAACACAAAATCCCCACGACCGCCGAAAAACACGGTACGAGCAGGGAGGCGGTGGAGGCTGGTACATGACGAGGTAAATCAACCGGCAGACCCCATCACTGCGCCCGCACCCAGCGCCCCAAAGGGGGGCACATCTGCACGGGCACTCCAAGCACCCAGAAAACACCCATGCAGCAGAGCCAACAGCAGGCCTCAGGCCCATCTACAAGAAATCCTCCTAATGGCAAGATCCATAGGGGCTCAGCACAGATCTATGGCAACAACCGGAGCTGAGGGGAACCCCCCCCCCCAGCCCAACGAACAGTCTGATCTTGGCACAAGATACCTTCCAGCCTCAGGCATCGGCTGGACAGCAGTATGAAAGCTTCACATAACCAGCGCAGCTTGGATCTTGGAGGTGCGGCTGTGAGTCCCCGGACCTGCAGCCTATCCATACTATACAGTTCATGCAGCCCATATTTAGTAGCGCGCGAGGCGTTTTCTCTAGCTTGAAGTGTAACATTATCAGTGAATAACCATTCAACAAGCCACCCTAGCATGTTTACTCACACACATGTTTCTGTTCACCCTGTCTAGAACTCCCTTTTAGATTGTATAACTAACTGCAGCCAGACACCTAGACACATAAGCATATCCTGTCTTTCATCTTAGCATAACATAAAATTGTGCAGCATAATCTAAATGTTGAAACGTAACAGCACCCAATGTTTATAACTCTAGCATGTTTCTATAACTAATCATATGTATTTACATTAAGCGGAGTGCTCATAGCATAGTTATTGCACCGCCATAACTTAATGGTATGCTCAATCTACGTTTGAATCCAACTGTTTAAGCCTGTTTAAACAAAAAAATTTGTGCCTGTTATCCATGTGCCCCGCATGTTAAGCGTGGGAAAAGCCAGAAGACTGCTATAGGGGCACCTCTCGCCAGTTTGTATTGTATATTTGCACTGCAAAAATAAAGAATAAAAAAAAAAAAAAAGGGCCAAACTTGTTAGCGGAATACTTGCTATTTTGCTAACATATTAAGAGATGCAAAGTTCGAGAAAGGATCTAACATCTAACTGTAATGATAGACTAAAAACTCTAGGGGCAGGTTAGCCCACTGCTTGAGGAAGTACGTTAGTTTATACGAAACGCGTTGGTAGCAGAGTACGTCATCCTTCATAATTCTGTGTGAGGCTATGTGTCAATATACTGTTTTGCAGCAAAATAATTTAACATTGTTAAATGAAAACAATAAAGAAGAATATTTTTAACGGATTAGCAACAGTGTGAGCGTCTGATTTGGGACATTGTATCTATAGACTTACAGATTAGCCCATCACCCCTAGCCTATCATTGCTGTTCTAAATTAGTTCTTTGAGCTTCTACAGTAACCAAGTTGGGAGAATGTGTTTCATATTTGCCAAGCTATCTGAACATTTGAATTTCAAAACTTTATTTAACCGTTCACTACATTCAGGGTTACTCAAAGACTACACATGGAACATTTAGTAAAAGACCAGTAATTGCAATTTTTAGGACAAAAAAAAAACTAGAAAGAGATGGAGATTTATTTTTCCAGTTTGGAGATTTTTTTTAGCAAAAGGAAATTTACATTCCTTTGGCAATTCCCAGTTTAGTAAATACATCCTTCAGTGTTCCTTGATTTCAACATCCCTTACACCTCCAAATTAAGCTCTTAACTGCCAAAACTCAACTCTCTTTAAAAGCTGGTGACAATCATTGTTAGCACTGGACAAGGTCACCCAGACAATGCCCAGTCCACATGTAAAGGTTGAAAGAACTGGAGCAAGAGATGCATTGTATGCGCGTCACCTTGAGAATGTTAATTGCTGGATGTATGAAGTTGCAATGAAATCTTGAAATCTATTAGCAAGTTCTTTTTAAAAAAAAAAATTACTTCTGCTATGGAAATGTCAAAAGCATTAGACCTTCGTTTCACTTAACGCTACTTCTGTCTCACATACATTCTCACTGTTCCCGCAATATAATAGGAATTAAGTTTTGTACAAAGAACCTGATTTGGGAAATGTTATTAAGCATTGTTCACGCATAACACCTATTCCTCATGATTTACACTGCTCAGCATGATTCTGGCTTCAGTTTTTGTTCAAATAGGGACACTGAGGTCCGAACAATCTGTACGACTGTTGACAAACAGTTTGTCAGTACAGTATATTCATTTTAGAACCATAAAGACCTAATAATCAATAGATATTATTATTGCCCAATATGTCTGTTTTTGTATCATCCTCTAAAATGCTGTATTGACACTGCATCACAGCCAGGTGGTGCAGTAGATGCACTAACCCACCAAGCTATCTATTCTGTTCCAACTAATACAAAATAAAATTTAACTTAATTTAGTTAACACTGAAGACGAGGACTGTTCACTTTATTTTTAAACTCCACAGCCACGTACCTAGGACAACAGTACCACTCACTCGGTGACCAAACCACACCTGGCTGTAAACCCTATCTCGGGTATGCTGATAGAAATTTGGTGGTTAAGCCAATGCCCTGTAGACATTCGAGGAGGTATCAGGTCAAGATACGATAGGCATTTAATTGACATTCTTAGTTTGAAATACTTCAATCATAGGCCACTAGTATGTGAAAAAATCTACTACCAATTTTTTTTTCTCAAACGTACAATTTCAAAAACTTCACCAGGTGTTCTTTCCATTTGAAGTCCAGATTATCCAGTCCAGATGGCTAGTTTGCAAATTCAATCTGCTGTGCAAAGAAAAAAAACCAAAAAACAAGTCAATAGGATAAACCGACCAATGCTAAATACTGAGCCACAACCATTCCACCTACAGCATTTCTTAATATATTGCTGATATAACTGAAAACACATAATTGTATTGATCTGGAAAATTACCTGTAAAACAGTGCATTCCTGAATCAATGTAATAGACGGACGCACAGGAGGAGATATTGTTGCTATAAAGACACAATGGTTTCTTCATTGTATGGTTACTGGTCAATAACATGTTTTAAAAGACTAAACCTACCACTTACATGTCTTATAAAATAAGAATAAATGACAGTACAAAGCGTTTACAAAAAAAACTCACTTCTTTTCATATAAAAATTGAAAGAAGAAGAATTGGAGAAGATTTACTTTCTGAATGAATAGTAGCTATCATGAAGTATCCAGGTAGTGTTATGATCTGGCGCTGTATAACTGCAAAATGTGTCTGTAAATGACAAAAAAAAAAGAGTGAATGATTAGTGATAGCCCTGAGACAAAACGGTAGCCTTCAGCATGTGATATTGGTCAGGATAATGAAGCCTATATATGTCTACAGGATGCAAATCACTGTCATATTGCGACTTTGTGTTAAACATTATTTCAGGAAAATCATACTTCACGGCTAGAATGTACAGGTAATATCCTTAATAATACAAAGGTTAAGTGCTGAAACAGTCCTGTTCAGTGGGTAGCAGTAACAACTTGCCAATAATCTCTCTTCTTGGCTGGAGTAAAAGGTAGTTTTTCACAGTTGGTTAGCACTTATGCTTTAAAAAAAATGGATATGAAAGACAAAAACTAAGAAAAGTCCAATAGTGGAGTATATCGGAGTATTGGGACATTAATAGATGTGGAAAGTCACTCACATTTAGTAGAGCTTTAGACCAGCTGTAGGAAATTAGACTTGAGCAAAACATTTGCCACCTTGGGATATATGGATGTCTTCCTATGGCAGATATTTATTCTCAACAGAATATGTATATCAAATATAGAGCAGAACACAGGAGCAATATACAGTGTAGTATGAAATACAGCTCCTCGGTAGTTGTATTAAAGGGACACTATAGTCACCAGAACAACTACAGCTTATTAAATTTGTTCTGGTGAGTAGAATCATTACCTTCAGGCTTTTTGCTGTAAACACTGTCTTTTCAGAGAACATGCAGTCTTTACATTACATCCTAGTGATAACTTCACTGGCCACTCCTCAGATGGCTGTTAGAGATCCTTCCTGGGTCATGGCTGCCTAAAATGCATCCAAACATTCAGTGTCTCCTCCCTCTGCATGCAGACACTGAACTTTCCTCATAGAGATTCATTGATTTAATTCATCTCTATGAGGAGATGCTGATTGGCCAGGGCTGTGTTTGAATCATGCTGGCTCTGCCCCTGATCTGCCTATTTGTCAGTCTCAGCCAATCCTATGGGGAAGCACTGTGATTGGATCAGGTCACCACTTCTGATGTCAGCAGACTGCTTGTTTTTTTTTAGGCAAACAGCATGCAGAGCTACAGCTTCTGGCTTGAATACAGTAATATGTTACTATATTTATGGAGGCATCAGGGGCCCAGGGGGGCTAGATGGTGGTGTTAACACTATAAGGTCAGGAATACATGTTTGTGTTCCTGACCCTGTAGTGATCCTTTAATATATAGATAATGCACTCACATGATTCAGAGCATTGTGTGGCTTCAATAATAAAGCATGAAGTGATATAATCCCCAGGCTAGGATAATATTCAACCATTTATTATCAGCAGTGTCATATTTCAGATTTTCATATTTCATTTAATTATAAAATGTTTTACCCGGAAGGTTACATTGTGATTTCTCTTGTTTTCAAGTATGTCCTTGGCCCTCAAACATTGTATTGTTACAGTAGGGTACAGTGTAATATTAAAATTACAAAGTAATATTAAAATTCACATATATAGTCCGGGAAATGCTGGAGATGCAACACAAATGAGGGAACCATACTTCATATTTTCTGGGCATGCCCCCTACTAATAGATTATTGGGGACAAGTCCACTCAGTCCTACTAAGTAGGACAGGTTTCACTCTCCCCAAGAAGCCGGAACATTACATTCTCCACATCGCACCCGGTATTGCCACTCACCCACATAGAAAGGTGATTCTTAACATCCTCACAGTAGCAAAAATTGTGCTGGCTGGAAGTTGGAAGAGCAAGCAACAAAATTCCAGCCGTAGACATTAAAAAAAAAAATGGACACGATAAGTACATATGAAAAAATGGCAAGTAGAGTAAACGGTTGCAGTGAGAAATATGAAAGGGAATGGAGCAGTTGGCCAGCTGCGAGTTAGAAGGTAGAACAGGGGCCACAGCATTGCGACACCTAAACTGCTAAAGGGAAAAGGATTAGACAGGAGCGATGGCAAATATACTAATGTCATACATAGGGTCACACCAACAAATGCATAAAGTGTTGTCTAAGGCACCCCCAACCCTCACCTTGTTTCTTTCTTCTGTACCTCCCTCCGCCCCCAATCCCTAGTTAAATGTTCAAAACTAAAAGCAATGCGGATAGCTTGTCAGACGTGCATTACAAAGCAGCGGTTCCTACCCAACACCGAGTTAACACGAATAGGACACGTATCACACCACACGACACAATTGTTCTCAATTGAGAAGGCCAAAACAGCACAAACTCTTGGAGAACAACTACAGTGATTCAAAATTGCATAAGGAATATGCTGGACTAAATCTCTGGGAAATGGTATCCACAGCTGCGACTGTGATGGGTATTGCATGTCAAAAATGCACTGCGTTGCACAATGTCTGAACTTTTGCTTGCACCAATAAAAAGATAAATGAGAAAAAAATTCACATATATACATTTAACACAGAACAAATACGATATATAATCAACCATGATTACAGGTGCATTCTGTACTGAGATATGTAGACAGGGATCTCTAAAAGGATTTTAGACTGGAGAAAGATTTGATTGCGTCTGTAAGGTTATTCCATAATTGCGGTGCTCTTTAGGAAAATGAGGATCGAGCCACTCTATTTTTGTAATGTGGTATTCTAAATAAAGTGCTGGTACTGGATTGGAGGTTATACAAGGTGGGAACAGCTGGGGAGAGCATTCTACTCTGGTAGGATTGGAGTTTCCAGGAAAAGCTCTTAAACACAAGACTGAAAAGATTAATTTTGTGTCTGGATTCCAGCAATAGCCAGTTTAGCTCTTTTAACATGTCACAATGGTGGCTCATCGAATTGCATTGTAGTACAAAGTGGCTGAAAAAGTTATACAATGTAGTAAGTTATGAAGGTGAGTTTGCGGTGCTGGTGCATACACCACATCCCCATATTCACCAGCATTAGCATTTGTTGTGCAATCTGTGTCCTTACTGCAAGGCTTAGGCAGGATTTGTTTCTGAATGGGGCACTTAGTTTTTGGTAAAGTTTTGATGAGAGTTTTTGGTAAAGTTTTGATAATAGTTTTTCAATTTGGAGGGCAAAAGAAAAAGTGTATTGTGGTCTAACAACAACCTAGATATTTGAAAGAAATGATTCTGGTCAGTGTACTATTTAATTTTGTTTTGATGCATAGTTGGGAATTTTTTAATACATGCAATTTAGGTACTGTTCCAAAGATCATTGTAACAGTCTTGTCAGTGTTTAGAAAGAGTTTGTTTTTTGTGATCCACTTTTCTACCTCCGTGAACTAGTTTTGGAGCACAGTCTCAAGCTGCGGTAAATTTGGTTTGCTATCGTAGATTACGGTGTTGTCTGCATACACATGTACAGTTTAGGCTTTGCAGGGATAAGGCAGATCATTTATGAATAATATGAATAGTAGGGGGCCCAGTATGGAGCCTCCGGGAACACCGCATGTGACCAGGAAATGGAGGAGCTGTCAAAAATGGACACGTATTGCAATCGACCCGATACATATGACTGAAACCAGATTAACAGATTATCACCAATACCTGAGTTTCTAAATTGAGTTTGAATGCATATTCTGTTGAGGATTCATATCTGCTATAAGAAGACATCCACATATCCCAAGGCAAGGATTGGTCTGCCCAGGCCTAATTCCCTAGGGCTCATCTGAAGCTCTACTAAGTATAAGTGGCTCTCTACACCTATTTTTGATTTAATACTCAGTTAATACTTCACCATTGGACTTTTCTATGTGTTTGTCTTTGTTTTTGTCTACTATATGAAGCGTAACTACCAACCATCTGCGAATAAGGTAATAGCCTTGACCTTAATCCAATATAAAACCTGTGAAGACAGAAGCAAGATAGGAATAAAAGACAATTGATAAAAGTAATGAAGAAATCTTGGTTTCTCATTATAACACCCGATTAACTAAAATACTTGGATCACTCTATGGAACACCATTGTAAGGCTGTATTTGCAGCAAAACGTGTCCCGGCTCAGAATGAACAGAAATAGTGAGACGTTTTAAAATTATTTTCTTAATTTTATGGTTTTCTATCTATAACATCTTTTAAAATGCTATTTCTTTTAATAATGTGTGTTGCATTACAACGTGCATTAAATGATCTTTCCAAAGATACATTATTTTATAGTATTCCAAAAAGGATTGATGTTATGAGCCTCATAAATATGCATTTTTCAAAAGGTTCCAATAATTTTGTCCACTGGTGTAGATGTCCTTTATATTAGGATATTCAGCTCTATAAAGGTATCTCTGGATTCAGTGTCCGAGAGAAAAGAATGTGGGAATTTTAACACTTATCTTTTAACAAAACATTGAAAACTACAAATAAACATACACTTTTTATAACAAAAGACAGGGGGAAAAATAAATTTCAAGACCCAGTGTGATACAGGTGTCTATTTAGGATTATAAACTAAAGACTTCATGGCCTCATATTGAACATGTCAAAACCACCTGTGACGAGACCAATCTCGCCACTGTGCATTGGAGGAGCCTGGTTGCCCGCCTGCTCCCTTTAGACTATGGCCCCATGTTGAAACGCTTGATTTTCCCCTGCAAAGACATGAAAGCCGGGTCATTTGGTGCTTGCCCTGTTTGAGCGGTGATACCCCAGATAGCTATGCCATGGAGCCCATTCGTATAATGAAAGACTATGGGAAAGACTTTGGCTCCATGTCAATTGAACTGTATGTGTGTGCTCTGAGCGCCATTCAGTAATAATGTGCGCTCAGATCTGAGCTATCTGGGGATATGTTGAATGTACCTGTTTTGTGCAATGGCTGCACAGTTATATGTTTTTATGTGTTTTATTGTCTTTTGCTGCCATGTGTTCAATGGAGTTTTGCCTCTGTCCTTGGAGGTAATTGGATTACTTCCCAATTATCTCCAGGATAGAAGACTCTGTGGAACTGGTTCTGGGCAGAAAAGCCATGCTTCCTTTGGTCACAAAGGACTTTGATCTATCTTTTGAACCACTGGACCAATTTGGATGATTTTGACATATGCTTGTATTTGGAGTATTTGTAAGTTTTATGTGAATGTGATGCATACTTTTCAAGTTATGAATATTGTGGAAACATTGTATTTCTCTGCTTGTTATAATTACCTTACACCACCCGACTACGCTATTCAACAAAGTTCGTATTTCACCATTCAGACACCTAATGAGCCTCTCTTAGGACCGAATTCTGCTGGCTAGCTGAAATCCAGATTTGGAGTGCTTCAATTTCGGCCCAAATGTAAAAAATAAATGAGTGATGTTTTCTGATGTCTCAGATGTCATTGTGCATATTACATTGTATACTACTAATAAAAAATAAGATTTAAATAAAAGAATGGGTTTCATTGAACATAGTTTAAGATGATCCCCCTAAAAATTTTTAATTATCCTTATAGTTTTGTTCTTTACAATTGCTTAACATTTGGTATCCTGTTATGCATTTCTTATGAAGTATTTTTCCATCAATGATGTATTGAGATTTCGTCTCATTTTCAAGCATGTCTTGGACATATGAAAGGCACTTGGAAGGTTAAAAAGATAAAAGTCTGATAAGAAACTACAGCATGGTGGATATAACAAGTTATACCATTGCTACTTTGACCAGCTGTTTAGTCTCACCAGTTAAACATTGCGAGTGTAAATCCATTTGATGGGTGATATTTACGAAAGGGTTTCTATTAGAAAATTGTGTAATATTTCTAAAATAAATTGGATCCACTTTAGATGTATCAGAAAAGGAAGCCAGACCCAAACCCTGGGCAGTACCAGGAAGCTGTGTAGTGATGATGGTTGCTAGTCTGACCATTGAAGTATATACATGCCAACCTTACCGGTTTTAAAGGTGATTGCTACATTTTAAAACTTTTCCCTTCTTCTCTGCTAGATACAGTTTACTAAATTAAAATTTCATGCAATATGATAGACGTTGCCTATAAAAATTTAAGTCACACTATTGGCACCCAGACCACTTCTGCTCATTGAAGTGGTCTGCGTGCATAGTTCCAGGTCCCTTAACCCTGCAATTGTAATTACTGCAGTTTTAAATAAACTGTAATAATTACCTGCCGGAGTTAACTCCACCTCTAGTGGCTGTCTACCAGGGGGACATCCACCGTCATGTAAAGCCCCATAGGAAAGGATTATACATATTTTCCTATGGGGACATCGAGGGATGGACATCAGCACTGGACTCGGGTAAGGGACAGACCGTACTGTACCATAGTGGGAGGGGAGAGGGAGATGGAGAGGGGGAGGGCATCATAAGTTTCCCTTTAAAACTATAAACTAGGAAATTCATAGTTTTTCTTCCATTATATTTAAACACATAATAGATAAAAACAACAACTATTCATTCAGAGAAAAACTAAGTGTCTAGGCTTGATAATACATTTTAATTACCTGAACTGGGATACAAATGACCTATCAGAAGATAACGTTTACTTGTAGGGTTTAGCTGGAAAAAATGGAATTGCTTTCTATAAAAGGGATGTTTTTATTGCGTTCCTTCTCAGCAGGAAATCGTGCAATGCTGGGTTTCCATTGACTGTTGACTGGATACTCCATGTTTCCCCTGCAGCATGACGCTAGCTAGTAATCTTAAGAACACGGCAGGAATCCAAAGGATATTTTCTTGTACATGTTCGTTTGTAGGGGACATTATTATAAGACAGCATGAGTAACGGCAGAAATAGTGAGCAACGGAAGGCGAAGCTGCGAAATACAAAGTCATTTTGTACAGCTCTCCTAAAACAACCACACGAAGACCTGTAGAAATTGAGAACATGTCCTTTGTTTAGACTATAGAATAAATAGTTCAACACCTCCCCAATGCAAGTGAAACACACGTTAACGTGAAAAAAGAGGTAAATTACCCCTTTTCACTAATAGATGTAGAAATTCAAGGTTCCTCAAAAATCCTAGTTATAAAATGTACCAAGGTAGATCTATATAAATATAAACCAATATACACTATTTGGTCTCTTGTTTTATATTCATGTAGATCTACCTTTGTACACTTTGCTTAGACTAAACTGAAAGTTGGAGTGTTGTGTACTGAATGTTTTGGTTTAACCACCTGCTCACTTTCAAGTGGATATACTGTAGCCCATGGATCAGCGCAGCTAAGAGGAATAGGCCTTGACAGAGCCAGGAGGTAGGCATAGCAGCCACAGGAATTTAGTGACAGCTAGCATGCTGGGTAGGGCGGAGCCATAAGGGGAGTATTTATACCGGCCATTATATGAAGTGGCCATTTTAACTGAACCTAAGCTTACCTGTCAGTTGTCCCACCCAGCCTCCCTGTATTTGGTTAGGTTAGTTGATTTCCCGTTTTTTCACAGCGGAGGGGAATGGCCTGGTTAAATCGGAGGGTAGATGGAGGAGAAAGTGGGCATCCTGAGGTTTAGTGTGGATTGGGCAGTGTTGCACGTGGTTGGTAGGTTTCGAGCCCGTCGGTGGCTCCGAACCTGGGGGTGTGGTGGTGTCTTGGTACACCCTACACTGGAACTGGTGGGTAGCGGTGTCTTGGTACACCCCTACAATGGATATGGTGGGTAGCGGTGTCTTGGTACACCCCTACAATCGATATGGTGGGTAGCGGTGTCTCGGTACACCCCTACAATTTAACCTGGTGGAAATGTGGTCAAATTGGACGGCCAGTTTCTGTGTTAACATGTGTGGCGAAACCAACCTCGCCACTGTGAACTGGAGAAGCCTGGTTGCTCGCCTGCTCCCTTTGGACTATGGCCCTGCAGGTTAAACTGTTTATTTCCCCTGCAGAAAGGCTTATTTGTGTGATCTGAGTGCCATTCATCTAATAATGTGCACTCAGATCCCAGCTAATCTGGGGATATGTGAAATGTCTGTGTGCTATGTGTAAAATGTGACTTTATGTATTTTAAAGTGTTTTGTGTCTTTTGCAACCATGTGCTTAATGGAGTCTTGTGTCTGTCCTGGGAGATAATTGAATTACTTATCTCCAGGATAGAAGACTCTGAAACTGGTTTGGGCCGGAAAGCCATGCTTCATTTAGTCACAAAGGACTTTCCCTTAACTTTTGAACCCCTGGTCTGATTCGTGCCATTTTTAATATGTTGTTCCCCTGAATGGATTGATTGTGAATATGTAATTTTATGTGAATGTGATGTATGGTTTTAGAGTTATGAAAGTTGGGTAGAAAGTATGTTTTAACTGTATGTGTAATTGAGTTTCCTCTCAGGATAAGGGGAGGGAATATGTGGGATGTAACTGATGTGATTGGTTGTTTTGTAACGCCCTGTGGGCTGTACTATGTTTGTGGATTGGGAATAAAAGAGACTGTATGTGACAGTACAGAGAGTTCCTGTTTTAACCCTCAAAGTGAAGTGTCGTCTCATTATTGGAGGAAGGATTCATTGTATGCTGTTCCAGTTTGACTGCTAGGAGAGTAAACCTATTCGTATGGTTCCTATTCAACTGTCTACAGCATTCATATGCTTGAGAGGATTCATATGCTTCTCCGGTTCGGTGGTTGTGGTGTCTGCTGCAGTGCTTGGAGTCCTCAGGAAGCGCTAGGAGCATTCTTTAACGGAGGTACTCAGTCGGGGTGCCAGGCGATCCGTTACATTGGTGGCAAGCGGTGGGATGGTGTCCTAGTGCGAGGTAAAGCAGCTCAGAGACACAGTTCGTTTGGAGTTACAAATTGAGGGCAACGCTAGCACACGTGCAGCGCCCCTGGGAGCAGAGGTATCCAGCGACTTGGAGCAGACAAGTATGGAATGCTCTGGCGATGATTGGATGGCCGAGGTGAGGCAGCGAGTGGCCCAGTATGGGGATGATTTACCCATGGAGGTACGCCGGGTGATCTGGAACCAGGTCACGGCCGAGCGAAACACAAGGCTGGCCCGAGAATTCCGGCTGGCGAAAGAGAGAGTATGCTCAGCGGAAGGAGTGTTACAGCAGCCGAGTAGAGGCTGCATCCGAGGAGGCTAGCCGTCTCCCCCTGAGGCGGCCGCAGGAACCCGAAGCAGGGGTCCTCATAGACTGGTCCTGTGAGGAACCACAACAGGCATGTGGAGATGGGACCGGCCCAGATCCCCAGCAGCAGCCGGAGTTGCCAGGTGCGGAAGCAGGTGGTCCTTACTCGCAAATGTTGAGGGACCTCACAGACTGGTCCTGGGAAGACCCACAGATGGCAGATGGAGATGGGATGGCGGTCTCTCTACCGGCCCTACAGGGATGCTGGGCGGTCGGCCCAGATCTCCAGCGGCAGTGTGAGTCCCAGGGAGCCTAAGGGGTCGTCCTTCCTCCCCAGCTGCTGTGTGTATCCCAGGGAGCAGAAGGTGGCGTCCTTCCTCCCCAGCGGCAGTGTGTACCCCAGGGAGCTGAAGGTGCAGTCCTTCCTCCCCAGCGGCAGTGTGTACCCCAGGGAGCTGAAGGTGCCGCCCTTCCTCCCCAGCGGCAGAGTGTCCTGCAGGGAGCAGAGACCGTCAGTCTCGCACCCCAACCACAGGACAAAATAATGAAAGGGGAGACAGCTGGGCCCCCTCTCCACCAGCAGAGAGAGTGTCAGGGAGAGGAGCCTGATACCCCCTCTCCCCAGCGGCAGTTTACAGTTCAGAGAGAGGAGCTTGTTACACCCTCTCTCCAGCGGCAGCCTAACCCAGCAAGGGGAGATGTTACACCCCCAACAGTGCAGATGGGACTGTAGTCTCTGCACTTACAGCACAAGGGGTAGGGACAGTCGGTCCTGTTCCCCAGCCACAGAGCGGTGTATCCAGAGGGGAGACAGTCGGTCTTTCCCTCCCACAACCAGGCTCCCACCAGGCTACTTCCGTGGTAGCACTGGCATCAGGGCAGAGTACCGCTGGTCTCTGCCCACTCAGCAACCCACCAAGGCAGCCTAACAGTTGCCCACACAGTCGTGGTGAGGCACCTGTACATGGACAAAGTTTTCCTCTACCCAGGTGTAGTAACCAGTTATTGTGGGTGGGCTGTACTGCTGTTTCTGTTTTGTGGGTGGGTTGCTGGACTAACCAGGGCACTGACCGGCAGGAGGTCAGATACCCTGTTAGTCTAGTTGGGAAAGGGGAGAAGTGTGGCGAAACCAACCTCGCCACTGTGAACTGGAGAAGCCTGGTTGCTCGCCTGCTCCCTTTGGACTATGGCCCTGCAGGTTAAACTGTTTATTTCCCCTGCAGAAAGGCTTATTTGTGTGATCTGAGTGCCATTCATCTAATGTGCACTCAGATCCCAGCTATCTGGGGATATGTGAAATGTCTGTGTGTTATGTGTAAATGTGACTTTATGTATTTTAAAGTGTTTTGTGTCTTTTTGCAACCATGTGCTTAATGGAGTCTTGTGTCTATCCTGGGAGATAATTGAATTACTCTCCAGGATAGAAGACTCTGAAACTGGTTTGAGCCAGAAAGCCATGCTTCATTTAGTCACAAAGGACTTTCCCTTAACTTTTGAACCCCTGGTCTGATTCGTGTCATTTTTTAATATGTTGTTCCCCTGAATGGATGCCAGGAATATGTAATTTTATGTGAATGATGTATGGTTTTAGAGTTATGAAAGTTGGGAGTATGTTTTAACTGTATGTATAATTGAGTTTCCTCTCAGGATAAGGGGAGGGAATATGGGGGATGTAACTGTGATGTGATTGGTTGTTTTGTAACGCCCTGTGGGCTGTACTATGTTTGTGGATTGGGAATAAAAGAGACTGTATGTGACAGTACAGAGAGTTCCTGTTTTAACCCTCAAAGTGAAGTGTCGTCTCATTATTGGGGGAAGGGATTCATTGTATGCTGTTCCAGTTTGACTGCTAGGAGAGTAAACCTATTCGTATGGTTCCTATTCAACTGTCTACAGCATTCATATGCTTGAGAGGATTCATATGCTTCTCCGGTTCGGTGGTTGTGGTGTCTGCTGCAGTGCTTGGAGTCCTCAGGAAGCGCTAGGAGCATCCTTTAACGGAGGTACCCAGTCGGGGTGCCAGGTGATCCGTTACAACATGTTATTTAGATTGTTATCTATTGTTATTATTGTGGGGTCATTGCTAGGGGTATTTTATGTATATGGGGGATGTTAACGTTATTAAGATTTGTTGGCAATGACCCCATTTGTTATTCCTTAATTATTTTATTAATAATTTAATAAAGCTGTGGACAAATTATTTCCAACAGTATAACCTGTGTCCGTGTTTTAATGGGGGTTTGGGTAAGGTTAGCGCATATGCTGGCAAATCCGACTGTGCGCCTGTCAAGAGATTGTATGATGATCTGAGATCTCTGCTCCCCATGAAAGACTAACAAGGAGGACCCCCCCGTCTCCCCAGGCCACTAACACTAACACAGATTAAAAGCAGAAGCAGGTGGATTATGACGTCTGTTGAGTTGTAGAGTACTGCAGGAGTGATGGAGCATGCAGGAACTGAGTAGGGCCTTTGCTAACACAGCATCTATTGGGTGGATTTGTTTTTGGGCTGCTGGCTTTCCATCTTATATGAACACTATAGTACTATACTATTCAAACAAGTATTCCTAACCAGTGGCATAGCAAGGAGGGGAAGAGGTGGGCAGGAGGCATGGGAAGTGAGCCTGACAGAAACACCAGGTAGGCTCTTCCCTGCACAGCCCCCTACTTACTGCACAGCCCCCCTCCCTCCACAGATCCCCTCTCCCCCTGCCTCCTCTGTACAGATCCCCTCTCCACTTCCCTCCCTGACAGTCCCCCTCTCTCCCATGCAGAGATCCCCCCTCCCGTGCACAGATCCCCTCTCTCCCTTCACAGGCCCCATCGCTGCACAAATCCCCTGCCTCCCCTGCACACATCGCCTTTGCCACTGCCTCCCCTGCACACATCCCCTCTCCTCCTGCCTCCCTGACAGTTCCCCTACCCTGCACAGATCCCCTCTCCCCCTGCCTCCCTGACAGTCCCCCTCTCCCCCTGCCTCCCTGACAGTACCCATCCCTCCCCTGCAAAGGTCCCCTCTCCCCCTGCCTCCCCTGCACAGATCCCCTCTCCCCATGCCCTCCTGACAGTCTGACAGTCCCCCTTACTGCATGCATCCTCTCTGCCCACCCTCCCCTGCACAGATCGCCTCTCCCCCTCCCTCCCCAGTTCTACTCTCTCCCGTGCACAGATACGCTCTCCCCCTCCCTGACAGTGCCCCCCACACAGATCCTCTCCCCCTGCCTTCCTGATAGGTCCCTCCTGCATAGATCCCTCCTCTGCCTCCCTGGCAGTCCCATCCTCCCCTGCACAGATCCCTCTGCCCATTCCTCCCTGACAGTCCCTCTCCCCCTGCCTCCTCTCACATATCCCTCTCCCTCCCTGACAGTCCCCTCCTGCATGCCTCTCTGTCCCTCCCTCCCTGTACAAATCCTCTCCTCCCTCCCCAGATCTACTCCCTCCCCTGCACAGATACGCCTCTCCTCCCCTGACAGTTCCCCCCCTACACAGATCTCCTCCCCCCTGCCTCCCTGATAGTCCCTCTCCCTACATAGATCCCCTCTCCCCCTGCCTCCGTGGCAGTCTGCATCCCTCCCCTGCACAGATCCCCTCTCTCCCCTGCCTCAGGGGAGGGCTGGCAGCCTTAGGGGGGCAAAACCAGTCAAGTGGCCCATTGCACCAAGAGGAGAGTAAAAACATTTTTCCGATGTGATTGAAAGGGGGGGCAGTCACCTAAACAGACGCACTCACTGAGAGACACACGCACACACTCACTGACAGACACACACACACACACACACTGTTACAGGCATACTGACTCACACAGACAGACATACTGACACACAGACAGACATACTGACACACACACACACACACACACACAGGCATAGTGGCTGACACCCACCCACACACAGACAAACTGGAACACACATAGACCAGGGGTGCACGGACAAACGTACTGGCACACACAGGCAGACATACTGGCACACACAGAGACATACTGACACACACAGGGGCTGAGGGGGGGGGGGGACAGGGGCTGAGGAATGGGAATAAAAAAGAAAAAAAGTGTATTCCTCCCTCTTACTTTAGGCCCGGGAAGGGTTGTTTACGTGGTTCATATATGTACATTTGCACTTATTGAACTTTAAAATCACTCTTCTGTTTATCTAATTTTCTTTTCTTGGATGGTTGACATTGCTCAGCCTGCAGGTACAGGCTATGGACACCAGAACCGCTACATCAGGCTGTAGAGGTTTTGGTGACTTTAGTCTCCCTTTTAAGATGAGCTGTCACTTATGAGATTTATACACAAATCAATAGCTAACTAAAAGCTCTCTATGGGTTGTGCTATTTATTTAAGAAATAAAATACCTCTTTTTATTGTTTATAATTTAATGTCCTGCAGTGTATGCTGGGCACAGCATGTAAATTAAATTAACCCCAGCACACATATGGAAATTTAATCTTGGAGTGCATGTGTTCGTATAGCATTTCTCTGTAGATGCCAAAGCATGCTTGAGGCATTATTAGGAAGCAAAATTGCCTTGCACAGGGACTGATTTATATGTAAGGAGCTTCTTCCTCATCCCAAACATATATTTGCATATGTATATATGTATTATGTGCATATTTCTGCTTGTAGCATATTGTTGGAATCTGCCGGGGTTATTCGCTAAACATGGATTTTGGCAGGATAGGAAGCCATGTGCCCAGGGCTGGATTTACCCTCCTGTCTGTCCCAGGGCCAGTTTCCAATTCCATATAAATGTACAAATGTTTGGAGTATGCGTTAATGCAAGGGTTTATGTGTGTGTGCGTGTGTGAACACTGCTGGTGGTGCTGCATTTCTGAGCTGCTTGTGGGTTTGTGTGTTTGTCGAGATGCTGCTTGGGGGGTTGTGTGTGTGGGGTGTCGTCTTGTGTTGCATTTTTAAGGGTAAGCTACTTGTGGTGTTGCATGTTTCTAGGGATGCTACTTGTGAGGTTGTTTGTTTATGTGGGTGTGCTGTTGTTTATGTGCGGGAAGCTGCTTGTAGGGTTGCGGGTTGTGTGTGGATGGGGCTGTTTGTGCTGTAGTATGTGCATGGTGGGCATGTAAATAGGGGCTGTTTGTGGAAAAGGACTGTAGTGTGTGTTAAGGGGGTTAGGAGCTTTAGTGTATGTTGGGAAACCTAGGTTCTATAGTGTTGGTGTATCAAGGAGGATTGGGCCTTTTTGTGTGTTTGTTGTTGACAGGGCCAGCCTCAGGGCTTTGGGGGGTAGAGTCTAAGGCAGGGGTGCCCAAAAGGTAGGACCCCATATGTTTTAAAACTACAACTTACATGATGCTTTGCCATTCTAAAGGCATTCTAAAGGCATGCAAAGCATCATGTGAGTTGTAGTTCTAGAACATCTGGGGATGTACCTTTTGGGCACCCTAGGTCTAAGATGTTGCTTATTTTTTTTTTATTATTATGATTATTATTATTAAAACACAGCCTAAAGTTTATTCCCCTATTCCTGACGCATATCTTGTGCCAGGAAGGTGGTGGGGGGGGGAACCTTATCATCCCTGGTGGTCTGGTTAAAGATGTTGCTGCCTGCACCCAAGTGGTTGCAGACAGATCCTTCCGGACGGTGCCCGGTGATTGTATCAGAGTGTTGCTGTGGTAACTCAATATTTAGAATCTTCTCTGTATTTGCTGGAGATCTCCTGCGTCAGCTTGACCCCACAGCAGGAGAATGAGCAGAATTTTGATCTTCCCACTGGGCGGGCCGCCCCTCTCCTGCCTACCCTTGTGGGAAATTGTGTGTAAATGGTGAAAGAGCAGTTTGGTGACAATTTAAAAGAGGACACATTTACATGAGGCATTCTTAGTCCCATGTGTGCCTAGACATTGTGATCTTGGTCTGTACAAACTGTATGCATCATGTGATTATTAATATTACACACACTAGCTTGCAAAAAAGACAAAATATTCCATATTAAATGGGAAATGTTGCATAGAACTTAGCTTTTTCCTTCACAAGCCTTTTTATGAGAGTGTGCTGCCGAATGACTGGTGTCGATATAAACAAATAAATGGAAATAATTACATAGAATGACAGTTGTGAATAGCTGTACAGAAAAGTGATGGATAAGCACACAATTGGAGATTTGTTATTAAGTTTCAGGGTCTTGCTGGTTAATGTAATTCCCAGTGGGATTCCAGATTTCAGTTATGTATGTACACATAATATATTTGATTTGATTTGCTTCAATCTGCGTTTTAGCAGCTACATATCAAACTAAGATTGAGCTGACATCCTATCTGGCTCACTACATTCCGTTATGTACAGAGGCTAAGTTTAAACAATGCTTACATTAATGGTTAATGGTTACCATTAATCATTTCTGCTAAAGAACTGTTTCTATTGCTAATGTTTTTTAGTTTATTAACCCCTTAAGGTCGGAGGTATTTGCACATGTTCTGATCAAAACAAAACCTGGAATTTAAGCTATATGTCTGTTCAACCATAATTTACCTCTTTCATATAACACTACCCTCACCTCTGTCTTGAACACTGCAGCCCTGCTCCAAACATGCACCTCGAGGAGGACACACCCCCAACTATGGCATGCTTAATTAACACGCTACCTGCAAAGATGCTCCCGTTGTGCTGAACACTCCTGGAGGAAGTCTAGCACCCAGTCAGACTTTCTCCATTATAGATTCATATTATATTCATACAGCGCAGCCCCTGTGCTCGCCAAACAGTCATATTTTTCCTCTCATTAGTTCATGCTCCCACAATCCCAGGTGTATCTTTGAAACCTTTAACTCTCTTCTTTGCCGTGCTGTGGCCACCCCTCAAACTAACCTTACAGCTGAAATTCTAAACAAACTAAAATTTATTCAATGCCAACAACATTTGTATGAGACATATAGATGTTTATGGTTTGTGTTTTAAAATGAATTTAGCTAAACTAAAACCACTTACTTTCTTTCCCGGTACTAGTTTTACATGGTAAAGAAAAAAGTTCCTCTTTGGGGATATAATTTACAGTCCCTCTGCATGATGCAGAGGAACTGCGTGATTCAATTCCTCTGCATCATGCAGAGGGACTGTAAATTATATTTCTCTTCCTTCCTTCAGATGGAGCTAAAGCATGTAAGGCCCTATATCCACTAGTCTTTTTTCTTAAAGAAAAAGGAAGGCTTAGGAATTGCCTTATGGCACATTAAATGGCGTAGATGTAAACTTAGTATTTGCCCAAAATACTTTTTTTTAAACAGATGCCTGTTTTTCTCAAGCAACTGTATTTACTGTATTTGGGCATCTATAGACATTGTTTTAAAATTGTGATGGCATTTTTGAAATCACAAAAATGCTTACCGAGAAATTATACATTGAGCCATATTTATCAAGTCCAATCAGACACTACTGGGGCAAATGGCTAAATAAGAAACAATCACCATGGAAACCAATAGAATGCCTCTCGACATTTAGCATTTTGTCTCTAAAATGCATCAGGTTTGGCTTGATAAATATGACATAATATGTAGATATATGTGAACAAAACTGTTCAAAAAGCTAGCTAAACATCAAGAAAAGCATATTTC
This sequence comes from Pelobates cultripes, assembly GCA_933207985.1. Lineage (NCBI taxonomy): Eukaryota > Metazoa > Chordata > Amphibia > Anura > Pelobatidae > Pelobates > Pelobates cultripes. The sequence goes on along the minus strand of OW240918.1, from coordinate 134,513,413 downwards.
ACAAACACCTACTTTTGCTATTACTACTGCGTTTCGGTGTTTGTGATTTACAGAGAGAGATACATAATGAAGTTCATTATATTTGATTGTATATGTTGTATTACATGTACAATAACCAAACTGCTTTAATATTACTTCCATTCTCCGAGTCAGTTCCTGGTTTTTATTCTACCTGTTTTTCTACCCCTGACACAGATGCAGAGCACATTCACGTGACATCTTTTTATACATCTTTTTATATTCTTTGCGATGCAGTTAAAGGACCACTCTAGGCACCCAGACCACTTCAGCTTAATGAAGTGGTCTGGGTGCCAGGTCCAGCTAGGGTTAACCCTTTTTTTAATAAACATAGCAGTTTCAGAGGAACTGCTATGTTTATAATAGGGTTAATCCAGCCTCCAAATCCTCTAGTGGCTGTCTCATTGACAGCCGCTAGAGGCGCTTGCGTGATTCTCACTGTGAAAATCACAGTGAGAGCACGCAAGCGTCCATAGGAAAGCATTATGAATGCTTTCCTATGCGACCGGCTGAATGCGCGCGCAGCTCTTGCCGCGCGTGCGCATTCAGCCGAAAGGGAGGAGAAGAGGAGGATCGGAGGAGGAGAGCTCCCCGCCCGGCACTGGAAAAAAGGTAAGTTTTAACCCCTTCCTCTCCCCAGAACTGGGCGGGAGGGGGACCCTGAGGGTGGGGGCACCCTCAGGCACTGTAGTGCCAGGAAAACGAGTATGTTTTCCTGGCACTATAGTGGTGCTTTAATGTTTGTGTGTTATCCATATGCTGTGCATTTCTCAATAGCAGGTATCATATAATTTGATTTTAGCTCATATAACTCCGTTCCTTTAGAGAGCTTGGCGTGTTTTATTTTCATTTGAACAGTTTTGTGCAATTTAAGTTGTGACCAAGGGTTCAGTTTGCTCTCGCTGGCTTGACTTCTAGTTTCCTTGACTCAACTCATTCTATGATCATCCTGGTTTTGGATGTTACAGTCCACCATTCAACTGAATGGCTTGTGTTAAGTCTGTTTTCTTGACTATAGTTGATCCCAGTTTGACCGATAATAATACCTGAATTTAGGAAGTGCCTCTTCTACCTCTAATAATATTTTTCTGCTAACACCAACCACTCTAAGGATAGATAATGCACCTTTCTTTACTTTTTACTTATTTTTGCAGAAATGGTTTAACCCTGTTCATGACATTACACCACTAAGGACCCATGACCTTTCAACCTGTGATAATAAGTGTGTCTGGGATATTAAGCAGTGGGGGTCCTAAAAATAAGTACACCACAACCTTGTTAAACCGCTAGAAGTCATTTTAACAGCCTCCCATTATTACTTTTCCAAATATTCTTGAACGGACTGGATTGATAAGATTCCTTGCTGAAAACTAAACTAAGAGAAAACTGGCAGATAAACTAAGAAAAAAAATATCTACCTTTCAACAAAATAACAGCACGCACTACAGAAATTCACTAAAATATTGAATAACGAGCTGAAAAAAAATAAAGTTTTTGTCTGTTCTTCTGGTAAGATGTGTGGCTACATTGGAACAGTTTAACCTTTAAAAAATATATCCTATGTTTACATCAGTCAATCAGATAGAATTGTACATGATTTACATCGGATATTTATTAAATCAGTAACTGGGAAATATTTTGCAGCCTTGTTATTGATAGGGTGATAGATAGAACTACAAACTGTGAGGACTTTAAATTAATTATGAAGTGGTTCCCTGGTCATTTTTACTAAGACATGGAAGCCTTATATTTAAGGACTATGATTGTAAAACAGTGTATACAATGTGTACAAGCAATGTATCTAGTATCACACCGTTTTATCTGCAACAGCAGTAAAGGAATATCAAGTCAAAATGGCTAAACCAAACACACAGTTTGCTTGGAGAATTTTTCCAGTTCATTTCTGCTTTGGCAAAAATATTTAATTCATTTCGAATTCCTGACATTCTACAGTCTACTTACTAACCCTGCCAGTGTTTCACTGGCATTTCCAGAAACTGAATATTGTGTACAAGAAGACTCACCAATGCCAGGTAAGGGCATATATAGATACACCTCCATTGTGGTAGTATAGGATCTTACTGACCCTCATACGTTTTCTGTTTACTATATCTTTCAGTTTTTTTTTGTTTTGTTTTTTACTTTTTAATGTGGCTAGCAAGCACTGGACAGATGTACCTAATAAATCCTCACGCGATTAAGGGTGTTTTAATTATATGCCTGTTGTCTGCAAGACGCAAGTGAATGATAATTGCGAATGCGCATCCTCACAATTCCTGCTAGCGCTGCCAGTAGGCACATAGTTTGGATCATTTTTTTTTTTTTACTTTCAAAGCCTCTGGGCCCGTTTTTACAGCATTCGGTTGGATTTTCAGCCATCTGGCGGTGTTCAGTCCGGCTAAAGTTTGGCCTAATTCAGGCCTGTTCAGGGCCTGAATCACAAAATCCAAACATTGTTGAATTCCATTAACAATGTCTTATTTTGCAGTCCGAATGACCCTGTACAGCAGCGAACAGTTTTGCCCTATTCCGACTTTAGTGAATAAACCGGTTAGTATAAATAATCTAGCTGCCTAATAGATGACAATATAATATATTTAAGAGAATATCGTGTTCAAACCCTGAGGTCATAACTATTCCTTTGTTCTTCTCGGTATCCCAAAATAAAATCAGTCGTGCTAACTGAAAGATACATTTTCAAGTGCTGGGATAAAAATATCTATGAATTGAATGATTTTCTGTTTTTCAATAGCCTTGAATACAGTGCTGTATTAAAACGTGTATTTTAACATTAAGAGAAGAGTAATGGCACAAATGCACAGAGGTCATCATCAGTCAACAAACATCAATTTTAAAAGAACACCACAGACAGCGAATATAAAAGATGTCCTTGTTACTTTAATTACATAAACTTTAGTGGACAAAGTGGGATAAAGAATTTTACAGAATAGCTTGTAATAAGCACTATTATGATGAGTCTTCGCAGGAGCACTTGTCACCTAGTGGTCATTTTGTGTAATGCACAATGTAAAAGCTGAACCATGAAATCTCACCTCGGCATACAAAACAAAAAACAGCAGGTGATTGTAGAAATAAATATTATGGAATCATAATATAAGTAAAAGTACTCATAACTGATTAGTTCACTTCATTAAAAAGTTTTGCAAGTGCATCTATCTAGGGTATCTTGTGACAGGAGGTGATAAAGGGCTATTAACCCGTCAGAATCACCAGATTGTCCCGCTTGCCTAATCAGTATGGGATCATCACCAACAATGTTCCAATTGCCAGGATTTTTCTCAATGGGTAAGCACTGTAGCTTCGTAGTGTCCAAGACAGAATGATAGAAGTAACAGAACACTTAGGACGGTTTGCATTGAAAACAGCGTTATCAAAGTCAAGGTCAACAAAGGTGATTTGGAAAAAAATGTACAACTTCCTTTCCCAAGTTTGCTATTATGGCCTGAATTTTGCCAACACAAATGTCCTTTTCAATTTGTCACAGTTCACATTTTAGCAGATTGACAATGTTTGTAAAAATATGTTCCACTTTAAAATCTTTCTATTTTTTAAGTCCACAATATACATTTATACCCCGGGTAAGCAGTTGCATAACAGGGAATTCTAAGTACACTATTCAATATATCTCATTATTGCCCTGTATATGTTACAGCTCTGTCAACTTTGCGGGTCTCAACATGTTTGCAAAGACCCCCTAAAGTCACATACCCGCTTAGGGCATGGTGACCAGAGGGTGTAGTGGAGGGTTGTTCCACATTGTACCACAATCTTCTGTCTTTACCCACCAGGGGCCGAATTAGTGTTGTACTTTTGCGTACTGTACTCAACACTGATGTCTATGAGTGATCCCACAGAACTGCAGGGGTCTTTGAATACTAAGCCGCACAATCTGTGAGAATCAGCCTGATTCCCACACTCATCTTTATGAAATACTCAAAATGGTCTTGCGCTGTTACAGAGCTGCTTGAAATCATGTTTAAATGATCTGATAAAAATTTGGAGCAATGACAAACTTCACTAGTGCCAAACTAAATAGTTTGAGGCAAATTAGGAGAAGGGTGTAGACTGTAATAGACTTGCAAGACAAAGGGCAACATCTCCAAAAATGTACTCCAGGGCTTCATCAAACCAACAGGTACAGGTAACACAGCAGAAGGAATTGGCAGGGAATGAAACGTTGTCTCACTGCCAGTCACAAGGAAGCTCCACTAGCAGAGACAGCTGACAATGTAACAAAGCTTCATCTTGCCTTCTGTCCTGTGATCTTATATACTTTAGATGTGATTGTGATTAAGAAGCTGATAAATGCCTGTTGCTCACCTCCCTCCTCAAGAATGAAGTTATTCAAATAATACGCATGTCTATACAAGATTAATTGACTGCTAATTGCATGCGCCTACAGCTTCAATTATCCATTAAGTGTTCAGCTAATTGTGTGTGTGAGTGATTAGCTGAGTGTGTGTGTATGTGTGTGTGAGTGATTAGCTGAGTGTGTGTGTATGTGTGTGTGAGTGATTAGCTGAGCGTGTGTACATGTGCGTGTTTAGCTAATTGGGTGTATGTGTGAGTGAGTGATTAACTGAGTGTATGTGTTTGTGTATGTGTGTGTGATTAGCTAAGTGTGTGTGTGTGTGTGTGTGTGTATGTGTATGTGTGTGTGTTTGCACACATATATATGTGTATGTGTGTGGTTAGCTAAGTGTGTGTATGTGTGTGTGCATATGTTTAGCTAAATGTGTATGTGTGTGTGATTAGGTAAATATATGTATGTGCGTTTGTTATTGCTGCATAAAAATGTACTATTTTACTGACTGATTTCTCTTTCACAATTGTAACAGTTCCACACAATAGATTAGTTTTCAAACTCAAGGAAATCGGTCTAGATGAAAATGCTTGTTCTTGGGTAGAACATTGGCTTAAAAATAGAGTACAAAGAGTTGTCATTATGGGTAAATTTTCAAGCTGGACAGAGGTGGCAAGTGATGTCCCTCAGGGGTCTGTTCTGGGACCCCTTCTATTTAACATGTTTATAAATGATCTTGAAGACAGCATTGAAAGCCATGTTTCAGTGTTTGCAGATAACACAAAACTGTAAAATAATACAATGTGAGCAAGATATTACTTTGCTGCAGATGGATTTAGATAGACTGGAGGACTGGGCACTCAAATGGAAGATGAAATTTAATGTTGAAAAATGCAAAGTTATGCACTTCGGCATAAAGAATGCACATGCAACGTATACCCTTAATTAAAGCAAATTAGGGATAATAACACACGAAAAGGACCTGGGAATTGTTATAGACAACAAACTATGCAACAATGTGCAATGTCAATCAGCAGTGGCTAAGGCCAGTAAGGTATTGTCATGCATGAAAAAGGGTATGCATTCTCGGGATGAGAATATAATTTTGCCTCTCTATAAATCACTGGTAAGAATACATATTGAATATGCTGTGCAATTTTGGGCACCTGTTCTAAAGAAGGATATTATGGCACTAGAAGAAGTGCAGAGGCGGGCTACAAAATTAATAAAAGGAATGGAACATATCAGCTATGAAGAAAGGTTAACAAATTTAAACCTATTTAGTTTAGAAAAACGTCGCCTGAGAGGGGATGTGATAACATTATACAAATATATTTGGGGCCAATCCAAACCATTGTGTGGAAATCTATTCACAAACCGGACTTTACATAGGACACGAGGCCATGCGTTTAGACTGGAAGAAAGAAGATTTTGTCTAAGGAAAAAAAAAAGGTTTTTTTACTGTAAGAACAATAAGGATGTGGAATTCTCTGCCTGAAGTGGTTTTATCAGAGTCCATACAGATGTTCAAACAGCTACTAGATGCATACTTGCAAAAACAGAATATTCAAGGATATAATTTTTCAATGTAGGGTAATAACTGCTTGATCCAAGGATAAATCTGACTGCCATTCTGGGAGGAATTCTTTTCCTAGCTTGTTGCAAAATTGGAAATGCGTCAAACTGTTTTTTTTGTGAGGAAGGCTGAACTTGATGGACGCAAGTCTTTTTTCAGCTATGTAACTATGTAACTAGCTGCTTTCACAAAGTGAAATGTGTAACTCTGACGGAGAGGTATTGCGTTGGAAACTTATTAGCATCTGTTTGAATGAGTTTGCTTAGAGTGTCTGCATAAAGAGCAGTTTATAGGTGAAGTTTGATGTAAAAAACGGAGTAGACGTGCCCCAAGTCAGCTCTGTCAGACACTTCTTCAGGAAAATGTGTAAGCACAGAAAATGTTTAAACATTATATAAAAACATATTTTTTAGTATGTACCTGTCTTGTACAAAATATGGGAGTTATTTACTTTTAGTGATGTACCGAACGGTTCGCCAGCGAACGGTTCCCGGCGAACATAGCATGTTCGCGTTCGCCACGGCGGGCGAACATATGCGCGGTTCGACCCGCCCCTATTCGTCATCATTGAGTAAACTTTGACCCTGTACCTCACAGTCAGCAGACACATTCCAGCCAATTAGCAGCACAGCCTCCCTAGCAGACCCTCCCACCTACTGGACAGCATCCATTTTAGATTCATTCTCAAGCTGCATGCTTAGTAAGAGGAGGGAAAGTGTAGCTGCTGTTCATAAGATAGGGAAAAGCATAGCTAGGTTAGGGATAAGGGTATGCTTTTTTTTTATTTATTTTTTCTATGTAATGTAAATGCACTTAGTTGTCTGCCACTGCTGCCAGCTTCTGTGTCAGGCTCACAGTGCCCATTTCCTCAGTCAGTGCCACCAATTACATCTGGTGTCACAATAGCTTGGATTTAAAAACAAAAAACTTTTTTCACTGTTATAGATTGAATAGCAGTCAGTTGTCTGCCACTGCTGCCAGCTTCTGTGTCAGGCCCACAGTGCATACTGTGCCCATTTCCCCAGTCAGTGCCACCACTTACATCTGGTGTCACAATAGCTTGGATTTAAAAACAAAAAACTTTTTTCACTGTTATAGATTGAATAGCAGTCAGTTGTCTGCCACTGCTGCCAGCTTCTGTGTCAGGCTCACAGTGCATACTGTGCCCATTTCCCCAGTCAGTGCCAACAATTACATCTGGTGTCACAATAGCTTGGATTTAAAAACAAAAAACTTTTTTCACTGTTATAGATTGAATAGCAGTCAGTGTCCTTAAAGCAGGTGTGTTACGCTAACAGTGGATACGGTGACCAGTGCCACCACTTAGATCTGGTGACACAAAAGCTTGGATTTAAAAACAAAAAACTTTTTTCACTGTTATAGATTGAATAGCAGTCAGTGTCCTTAAAGCGGGTGTGTTACGCTAACAGTGGATACGGTGACCAGTGCCACCAATTAGATCTGGTGTCACAATAGCTTGGATTTGAAAACAAAACACTTTTTTCACTGTTATAGATTGAATAGCAGTCAGTGTCCTTAAAGCGGGTGTGTTACGCTAACAGTGGATACGCTGACCAGTGCCACTAATTAGATCTGGTGTCACAATAGCTTGGATTTAAAAAAACAAAACACTTTTTCACTGTTATAGATTGAATAGCAGTCAGTGTCCTTAAAGCGGGTGTGTTACGCTAACAGTGGATACGCTGACAAGTGCCACCAATTAGATCTGGTGACACAAAGCTTGGATTTAAAAAAACAAAACACTTTTTTTACTGTTATAGATTGAATAGCAGTTAGTTATCTTCAAGCAGGTGTGTTACGCTAACAGTGGATACTGTGACCAGTGCCACCAATTAGATCTGGTGACACAAAGCTTGGATTTAAAAAAACAAAACACTTTTTTCACTGTTATAGATTGAATAGCAGTCAGTGTCCTTAAAGCGGGTGTGTTACGCTAACAGTGGATACGGTGACCAGTGCCACCACTTAGATCTGGTGTCACAATAGCTTGGATTAAAACAAAAAACCCTTTTTTCACTGTTATAGATTGAATAGCAGTCAGTGTCCTTAAAGCGGGTGTGTTACGCTAACAGTGGATACGGTGACCAGTGCCACCACTTAGATCTGGTGACACAAAGCTTGTATTTAAAAACAAAAACACTTTTTTCACTGTTATAGATTGAATAGCAGTCAGTGTCCTTAAAGCGGGGGTGTTACGCTAACA
>OW240918.1:134443813-134500489 GCA_933207985.1 Pelobates cultripes | reverse complement strand
TTAGCCAATTTCCCTATATTTGTATTTCTTTGTTGTTCTAGACTGAAGTGAGCAGACTTGGGGAAGACCACTACGGATTCTGACCAACGTTGTCAGTAAAGTATACTAAATTTGTTTTGTTATTCATTTCTTGTGTTTTGTGCAAATTAAACAAACTGCATATCCACTCAAGATGAAAAACATTACTATTCTTTCATCCACTCGTTGTTGAGATATTCCAAGCAATATCTGGCTGTGTTTCTTTCCAACATACCAAACAATATGTTCATGAGATTTCTAGAATCTTTCTATCCCTTAATAATGACTAGAATTGCAGCAGTCTCTCTTAGTGATTTTCTCTGGTAAATGCTATTTAATTAGACTTCATTTGTGTCTCGAAGGATCTTCAACCCAGGTAACCTTGAACATCATTGTCCTAATTGGAACCGATATGGTATACCCATTTATGGACCAAGTGAAGGAGCAGTAGAAGAATCAGCTGTCTTTTAGATTCCAATTATTCCTAGATATACCTATTATTCTGTTTACTTTCATCGTATGTCCAAAGTGGTTATTTAGAAAGCAGTCATGTTCTTAGCCCTACAAATAAATTAGATATTTTTCTTTTGAAGTCCTTGATTATTTCGGCTTTTGTTGATATCCAGGGATTTTGACTTCAGGGATAAACTTAGTAGTTCTAGCACTGTGATCCAAGAACATAAAATGTGTCTGATAATAAAATAAAATGTTATAAACAGGAAGAGTAAGTGTATTTATTTATTCGTGATTTTAAAATATGTCCTGAGGCATTGATAATATTATTACCCAACTTAATGGATCTCGTTTGATTGAATTAAGAAGAATAAAATGCTGCAGGAAATAAAACTTGTAGTTTCAAAAAAAGATTAGGGAGATTGAACCAAGTGTACTAACCAATGAGCTATCACATCAGCTTTTGCTATAGGTAGACTTTCTCAATATACTTTTAAGAGCTGAATTAATGTATAAAACCTCTATTGTTCTATAGGAAGCATAAGTTATAAGTTAGATTGTTCCAGCAGCAATTTGTGGCACAGCAGAATTTTATTTGTAATTCCACAAATAAGCAAAACCCCAAAGCCATTTGTAGTTCTCTTACCAGCTTGCCCCATCTGTTTGTTATCTAAATAATCTAATAGAACCTAATAATTACAGAAATGTTATTCTCTTTGGATAAATTATAGAAATATGGTGTGTTGCCACAGCAGAGCTGACGCACTCAGAGATAGATTACGATCCCACAGGACCCTAGGTAGGATACTGATCTTTTATTCCTCACATTGGGTTTATTGGGTTCTGTGGCCCCTGTGTAAACTCTGGGCCAAAGGTGGCTGGCCAAAGTCACATTATGGATTGGATAATATTGCTCTGGACATGGTCTGGAGTGAGGTCCTGAGAAGTATGGGGCCTCTTTTTGGCAACTTTTCATTATTAGCCCTGAATCCCCTGTAATATTGAGAGAGAAATCACACGTCCAGATGCATAATTCGGGAAGTACCATTTAACGCACCATATTTGGACTTGAGTCCTGCACAAAAAAGACTGTGGCATTGTGCTTTGTGATAAAACTGCACATTTTAGAGTGGCCTTTTATTGTGGCCAGCATGAAGCACACCTGTGCAATAATCATGCTGTCTAATCAGCATCTTGATATGCCACATCTGTGAGGTGGATGAATTATCTGGGCAAAGGAGAAGTGCTCACTAACACAGATTTAGGCAGATTTGTGAACAATATTTTGTGTACATAGAAAAAGTCTTAAATCTTTGAGTTCAGCTCATGAAAAATGGGGCCAAAAACAAAAGTGTTGCGTTTATAATTTTGTTCAGTGTAATTTGAGACATTACAAACCCTTTAAATTTAAAATATAAACAAATTCCCAGTGTTTCTTTCCACACTCCTTTTGATTTTGTTTATTCATACAATAAACATACGTATATCTAATATATAATAATGGCACATAGTGAAGTTTCTTCCACACCACTACTGTAATTTGTAAGGGGGTGGTGTTAACTTCACATGGAATGGGGCCCTTTCACAAGACTTTATGTAATATATAATTGATAATGCTAACAGTACGAGATGTGCCGGTGCATCATTTTTAAGAAAATTAGCTTTTCTTGAATTTGTTTTCAATTTAATTTTGAGCTCCTGCCGTTTCCATGTTCATTTTATCTGCTCTCAGCACTGTCTGTCGTTGTGGGTACTGACAATTAAATCTGGCTGCTCTGAGGCATAAAACAGCAGGGTTATTTTACAGTACATTTTGTTATAAAAATGAATAAAAAAATAAAAAGTGAAAAATACTTATCATAAAAAAATTAGTTTAGATTATTATGCAGAAAGACCAGTTGATGCCGCGGAGAGTAAACCTGTTTTAGCTTTGAAATTTAATATTTTCACGGATGTTAATGTAACCGTAGTGGCTGTTTATTGTATTCTTTTAAAACTTCTAACTTGAAAAGTGGTCGAGGAATAAAAAAAAAAAAAATAGATTAACTTTGTTTTCTGGCTGCTATCTATGATGGATCTTCTGAAGGGGGGGGAGGGGGAGGAGGGGCATTGATGGCATAGGCAGAACAATTAAAAAAAAAACTTTTGGGAATAATTAAAAACATACTATCAGAATCACAGTTGACCAACTCATATACCCACCCTTTGTGCTGCTCCGAGCTTGTGATCCAGTTTGTATGCCCTCAACCAGTAGATGGCCTGTTACTTTATCCTTTTACTTTATACTTTAGAGCTACTTTTAGGTAATTTCGTAAAAAAATACAATTGTCATCATGCCAACAAGATGTGCAGAATAAAGAGGGCATTGTTCTTTGTGTTGTTAACTTAAGCCTTCAGTGGTATTTCATAAAATCATTATACTCTGCTCCCTAAAGATCATATGCTCGTATGAGAGATGTCCTACTTATTTAGCAATAGCAGATCAATACAGTCCAGTCCCTTTACATGAGCGGGACATTCGATTTGTATATAGGATCCTAAAAGGCTGGTTTGTCAGAATTATTCCATCATGGGTGTGATGGTACCAACCCCGCCACTGGGCATTGGAGGAGCCTGGTTGCTCGCCTGCTCCCTCTGGACTATGGCCCCATGTTGAAACGTTTGATTTTCCCCTGCAAAGACCCGAAAGCCGGGTCATTCGGTACTTTCCCTATTTGAACAGTGATACCACAGACAGGTATGCCATGCAGCCCATTCGTATAACGAAAGACTATGTGGAAGACTTTGGCTCTATGGCAATTGAACTGTATGTATGTGATCTGAGCGCCATTCAGTAATAATGTGCGCTCAGATCTAAGCTATCTGGGGATATGTTGAATGTACCTGTTTAATGCAATAGCTGCACAGTTATATATATTTATGTATTTTATTGTCTTTTGCTACCATGAGGTTAATGGAGTTTTGCCTCTGTCCTTGGAGATAATTGGATTACTATTACTATTGTTGCTATTCTTATAAAATAAATCCCGGTTTCTTTTATAAGTTTAACAATACACAGGATTGGGAGGGAAGTTTTGAAAGGTATTTTATAATGCATTATAGGTGAATTTGTAATTCATAACAGAATTGAAAAGTTAGGTCAATGTAAGCAAAATGAAAAATGTAAATGGTAAGAAGAAAATAACCGAGTTGGAAGATTCACCAATAGCATCTCCCAGGAAACGAAAAGAAAAGACCAACAAGTATATGGACTTTGGGTGTACTATGCCTGAAAGGAGGAACATCTGTAGTGTCTGTCTAGGAATGGTGGCTATCAGAAGTTTCCAGAACCCCCCCACCCACACAGTTCTCCTCCTAGACGAGATAAAGATTGAGAAGTACATTTTTCAAGCTGGGATTCCATGTTTTGTCTATATAATGACCCTCTAAGAGAGAGCACTAATAAATGCCATCATATAGAGAGCTCTTCAACTTCTTAGACTTTGTGGGGGGAGGGGGGGATTTATTCAGTATATGAAAATGAACCATAAGGCATTGATTTGAGTATGGATTCTAGATCTATAGTTAGACTGTCCTCATGGTCAGAGATATGTTAAACTCACCTGAGTAGAGGTCAGAATTTTCTGCATTAGAGTTATTCTATAAAAACCTCAGAATAATTATATACTCTTTCTCTATAAAATGAAACAATTAAGGATTGAATTATAAATGTGTTAATTAGGCTGAAAAGAGACATGTGTCCCTCAAGTTCAGCCTTCCTCACATCGTTTTTTTGCTGTTGATTCAAAAGAAAGCAAAAAACCCAGTTTGAAGCGCTTCCAATTTTGCAACAAACTTTGAACAAATTCCATCTTGATCCAAGAATGGCAGTTGGATATATCCTTGGATCAAGAAGTTATTACCCTACAATTGAAAAATAACATCCTTGCAAGTATGCATCTAGTTTCTCTGTAAGCATCTGTACAGACTCTAATAAAACCACTTCTTCAGGCAAGACATCCTTTTTGTTCTCACTGTAAAAAAACTTTCCTTTGTCTTAGATGAAATCTCCTTTCTTCCAGTCTAAACATGTGACCTTGTTTGTGAATTGCTTTCCAGATATATAATATCCTTCTTTAGAACAGGTGCCTAAAATTGCACAGCATATTTAAAATGTGGTCTTACCAGTGATTTAAAAAGAAGCAAAATTATATTCTCATCCCTAGAACTAATGCCCCTTTTTATACATGACAATACCTTACTGGCCTTAGCCTCTGCTAATTGACATTGCATATTGTTGCCCTGTTTGTTCTCTATAACAATTCCAAAATCTTTCTCATGTGTTGTTATCCCTAATTCACTACCATTTAGGGTATAACTTGCATGTGAATTCTTGACCATGAAGGGCATAACTTTGCATTTTTATATATTAAATTTCATCTGACATTTGAGTGCCCGGTCTCCCAATCTATCTAAATCCATCTGCAGCAAAGTAATATCTTGCTCACATTGTATTACTTTACAGAGTTTTGTGTCATCTGCAAACACTGAAACATGTCTTTCAAGAAAAATTAAATGGGACAATTATTAGAATTTAATTCAAAGTAGTCTAAATCACAGTACAGGTTAGGTTACTTAGACCCTATCCTTTTGATGATAAGGAAAAAAAGTCTTGGATTTCACCACCAACGGTAGATGCTTATAAAGATGGACAAGACAGCTTTGGCTATAGAGTTACTTTTATAGCCCATGGAGAAAAGACTAGACTAACCACTTAGTCAAAGCATAATTGGCTATGGGTGCTAGACTTCACCCAACAGTAATCACACCTTAACTATCCAAGGCTTTAAGAGTCTGGATCCAGAATTTGAAAGAAGACATTGTTAATGGATTAAGAGTAAGGTTAGCAGAGACTGTCAAAAACATCAAGTTAGCAATCTTGCCTGCATGAACGCAATCCTAGAATGAACAGAACAGTTTTGTATCTCTCAGCGTATGTGTCTGTATGATTGGCTTTCTTGAAGAGCACTTACCAAAACAGCTTGCCTACACATTGCTGCTTGTCATATCAAGGTCACATCCTGGAAAGAAGGCAGCTAACTTGACCTATCTTTAGAAAACACGATTTTCAAATCAAGAAAATTCACCATGTCGTTAACAGGCTGCTTGGAAGTTATTTACAAAACGATGAATTCTGGCGAATTGAAATTGGAACTGAAAAAACTGAGACAAACGCTTCTGATTTGTAAAAACTTTCCAATTCCTCTATACTCACAGTTTGCATATTTTAGCCTTAATATTGCAATTTGTATTTCATTCATTACAATTCAGTGCTTGGCAACCCCGAAGTGTTTCAGTTAATATGTCACCCCAAGTCTATATTCTGTTTTTCCTTTGAACCTCTTGAATCTTATGATCATTCCAGACTCTCTTGATTGCCCATATATTAGGCAGCTAATGTTCCATGTTTCACATTCTGCCTCTTTATAACTTTCTATTTAAAACAGAAAGGCTTGTTACTCGTGAAGCTTTCGAGTTAAAATAATCATGTTTCTTTGAAAGTCTTTTCCCATTTAGATAAATGTCTTTCTCCTACACACCAATCCCCCAGGAAAGCTGCTCTACGTATTTGATATTAAGACAGTTATCAATTTTAAGATACTCCTTTATAGAAGTTGTTTCTAAATCGCCTAGCTTCAAATATAAATTATTGATAGTCTCTCCGTTTTTTTTGATTATATAGACCTAAAAGAGATATTGTAGATCTCGTACCAACTGCAGATGTGAATGGTGCTGTATTATAGCAGATCATGATATATTTCATCAGATACATGTTATATTTAACTGTATTCCAGTCAGAGACTTATATATATATATATATATATATATATATATATTATTTTTTTATTTTTTTTTTATCGGGTAATACAAGGAGAACTTACAGCCATATAAGTTACATCTACACTTCAAATGATTCTTCCCTTTTTCATGTTGGTAAATCAAACAAATGGTTGCCTATAGACATTATAGATAACAAAATGTTAATAACAGAATACAGTATTAAACTATTTAAACATAGAAAATTGGCCTCCCAATATTCTACACTCAAGTCTGAACTTAAGATTCCTATATTTATCTTTATTTAATATTTTCTCCCTTTTCCCCCTCACTCTGATCTTCAGAAAGATATGTATGACCCTCTGCAAGAATGTTGTCTATTTTCTATCAAACCTGTGTCTTATCTGCACTTATGTCGCTTTTACCCCTGTATCACAACTCAACTTTGAATTCTATGTGTCATCTTGCTCAGAAATGCTTCAGACTTGAGAAAGGGAGGTTCTCCCGAAAGCTTGTCATTAAAATAATTCTGTTAGTCCAATAAAAAAGGCATTGCAAGATACAAATTTTATCTGTTTTTTACATCTACATCACTGGACTAATACGGCTACAATCTCTACTTTAATTATTTAAAATATTTGAAGTACCATGATCTTTGTCAGCTAAAGTGTCTCTAATAAACAGCAGTCTCTTTCACCAATGTCATGAAGATTTGGGTTATGTGCAAAGTTTGTGGTCCAACATATCTTTAAAGTGTGGCTAGGACATCTGCCTTGATGATCATTGACCTACATCAAAAGCTAATAGATTGTTGGGTGCTCAACTACAGTTCTAGCAGAGATTAACCATGTTCCAGCTTAATGTTTAGTCGGCATCAAAAAAGAATGAAGATCCCAGAGACAGGTAGTTTGGGCACCCTCTTCATTCTTCACATGAGGATGGTAAATGAACCCAAGTGAATTTTTGGTTCCAAGGACGCTCTCTAACCCCTGGACCCAAGTGTTACTTTATGATTAATTTTGCTCAGGTCTGAATTATGTACTCATTTGACCTTGCCCACTGGGCATTGTTTACACTACACATCATGCTAAAACACAAGGGAGCACAAACAGAGATCTGTGCCGGCCTTAGCACTGATCTCATCTTCTTTACAGTTTGTATCAAGGTCGTATGAAGTCCCCAAAGTTACACTTATCCCTAAATTAACAAAAATTGTAGAGGTCCTTGCTGTAACGGCTTACCTGAGGTGGGAGTCCGGTAGGCAGAGAAAAATGCTCACCCCTGTAATTAAACACAGGCCAAGGTGGTCAGGTAAGAATTCACCTGGCCTGTGAGTCTGTGCACGGGGGCTGTGCAGAATATCACTCCAAGTTGCAGTACAGGTAAGGACACAAGCAGGAGAATCGTCAAGGGTAAGCCAAAGTCAGAGGATGCCAGAAGTCAGGATACACGATAAGAAAGCCAAGGTCAGGAGCCAACTGGAGAACACTGGATCACGAATACAAACACAGGAACCAGAGTCAATGAACTGACACTGCACTCCGGGAGAGGCAGTGTCTTATACCTGGCTAATCAGAGATACTAAACAGGTGGACCATGATTGACAGGAGCTGTCACAGGTTAAGTCCAGCCCCCAGTGCTGGAGACATGGCAGGGCTAAGTTTCAAGTCAAACTAAGAACTGAAGAGGGAGGCTCAGAGGCTTAGAACCATAAATCACCCATGTTCAAATCCCTGGTTGGTCACTTCTGGGGCAACCTCGTCTGGCCGTCATGATGAGAACCGTGACCCTTGCTACACAGGGATTATCTACAAGAACTACAAGAATTATTTCTTCAGCATTTACAGAGAACAAGTCACATGTACTGGTTATTTTCCACACACTTTTAGAATGTTATAACCTCTTTTTTATTTATTTCTTTATGTTACTTTTATAATGCATTAAAAAATGGAATTGTGAGAGAAGTGTTCTATATGAAAAAAAAAAAAAGATATAGAACACAGAAACATTTTTCAGTACATAATACACAAGTAATATCTATATTTTTTCTGGCTATTTTCTTGATGCATTGCTAGATAAAACATTATGTTTCCAAAGTCCTACAATAGCAATTTCTTTTGAAATTTGCAAAAATGACTTAAATATCTTGTATGTAATGTGCTTGATCAGCATGAAAAAGCACTTTTTATCAAATAGTTCATTCTTTATAACCATTTATATTTGAATATACAATAAAGTCACATTCTAATTCTCTTTTGAGCTTTAAGTCCTTTGTAATATTAATGCATTTTATTAAAACATTTGCTCTTTGTGGAAACCGAAGGAGTTTGCTCTCCCATTTTATTCAGCTCAGCAGTTGATTAATAAGTCACTATTACTCAAACAAATATAATTATATTATGAATCTTTGAAGGATTAAAAGTAAAAAAAAAGAGAAATTAAACCTTCAACGCTGATGTACAAAAATGTATCACAACTAGTGCATTAACCAAATGATTTATCTCACTAGTATAGTGGTTTAAAAAAATAAAATAAAAAAAATTCTTGTATTAGAAAAATTAAGGATAGTATACAAAATTATGCTAACTCTGCTGCATCCCTCTACCGCCCGATCTTGCTACTGCCTTTTGCGTCCATGATCATTGAGATAGTTGTGTCTGAGAGATTGACAGACTTCCTCAAATCCAGCTCTCTGCTAGACCCACTTCAGTCTGGTTTCCACGCCCATTACTCTGTGAAAACGGCTCTGACCAAAGTATTCAACGATCTTATTGCTGCAAAATCTCGCAGTCACTATTATATCTTCATTTTCCTTGACCTTTCCGCTGCTCTTGACACTGTTGATCATCAGCAGCTTCTTCTCATCCCCTATAATCTGAGGGGTATTGCTCTCTCCTGGTGCTCCTCCTACCTCTTTCAGCACTCTTTCAGTGTTTCTTTCTCTGGTTCTGCCTCTTCTCCCCAACTCCTGTCTGTTGGTGTTCTGCAAGGTTCAGTCCTTGGTGCCCTACTGTTCTCTATCTATTTTGCCTCCCTTGGTAAACTCATCAGCTCCTTTGGCTTCCAATATAATTTCTATCTGCATGAAGCAAATCTATCTGTCCTTTCTTGATCTCTTGATGTCCCTCTTGAATCATGTCTCTGACTGCTTCTCTGCTAGATACAGGGCTCAATTTACAAATCTGGTTCTTGCTTTTAAATCTCTGCATAATGCTACTGCCACCTATCTATCCTACCTTATACACAAGTATGTCCCGTTTAGGCCCCAACGCTCTTCTGAAGACCTATGTCTATCCTCTGTTCGTACTCCTACCTCTGATGCTCTCCTTCAAGAATTCTCTAGGGCTGCACCGTTCCTGTGAAACTCCCTTCCATCCTCTGTTAGACTTTCACCCAGTCTCAATTTCTTCAAAAAAATAATTGATAACTCACTTCAGGAAAGCATATCAACTAAACTGTGAATAGCTTTCTCTCCCCGCACCCTGATTCCTGTCCTGCAACTGTCATTAAAAAACAAACAAACACTAAGCCCTCGGTGAATACTATTCTACCAACTTACTTTTCTAATACTATCCTTACCTTTTGTGTCACTGTACCCCACTGTACCCCACTCCCTCTAGCATGTAAGCTCATTGAGCAGGGCCCTCAACCCCTCAGTTCCTGTTACATGTTTGTTAGTCCACCCATTGTACAGCACTGACGAATTTGTTGGCGCAATATAAATAATAATAATAATAAAATACATTCATACTTGAAAAAACAAACAATGGAGCTATTCACTAAACCAAGAACTGCTGACAGTCCAAAAAACAAAAAAACTGGAGATATCTTTCTGGGTTACTTTAGCCTTCAAATCCCATTAGTTCTCACACATTCCTGGTATAGTGAGCACCATCTATTGTCTATAACAGGTTCTGTGAATTTGCCTTAGAATAGGTGTGGGTTGTTTTTTATTTATTTATTTATTTTATTTTTTTGTAACTTTCAGGATTTCCAGCCTTTGTAAAATTTTCTAGCTTTCCAGAGCAATTTCTAAATTCCATATGTTCGGGATGGTTCTCTGGCATATATCAAATTACTTTTCCAATATAACTCTAACCTTGGCACAGGAGCAAATCCTGTTTCCAAGAAGGAGCAAAATTTAATTAAATAAGTTTTCTTCAGCTAAGTCTACATCTGTCAACCAGGATTTCAAAAAGATGAACTATTCGTTGGCAGGAAGACGTATGATTTACTCAAGTGTGAATTTAAGATAAAATAGGATTCTAGAGTTTATCTTCATATAATTCTTTAAGGTATTTGAAGTACCGTGATCTTTGTCACTCGTACTGTCTGTCCTTAAGAAGCCATTATTCTCTCTATCCGTATCACCTTCCTAACCAGTTTAGACCATAATGCAATGCAAGGAGAATTTTAGCCGTAATGTCTCAAGGGGCATGTAACACACTTTTTTTCAACCTGTAGTAAATTATCAAAATATTTTCTTCTGAAATGTTCAGAGGATACGTGAAGACTAAGGCCTCAATTTATTATTGTTAGATATAATTTCCAAATGACGTAATATTCTTGCATAAACTTTTAAAATGATTTAATACTGTGAAAAAAAATAATTTTGTAATATTTTGATATTTTTTTCATGTACTGATATATTTTTTTATATATGGTATATGCTTTGTTTATTTTTCAAAACATTAAATGTTTTCAAAGGTTTATACAAAAATATGAAATCTTTTGAAAAGCTTATGCAAAAACAATATAAAATCTTT
The DNA here is from genome assembly GCA_933207985.1 of Pelobates cultripes. Classification (NCBI taxonomy): domain Eukaryota; kingdom Metazoa; phylum Chordata; class Amphibia; order Anura; family Pelobatidae; genus Pelobates; species Pelobates cultripes. Next base: position 134,489,435 of record OW240918.1, on the reverse strand, counting down.
TGAAAGGCTTATATAAAAATATTAAAACTGAGGCCCACTGAGGACAACAATAAAAAGAATGGAAAAGGTTGCACATATAAGAGCATCTGTCATTTTACTTAACAATTCACATAATATCAATGAACCTCAAAAGCTAACAATTAGGACTCGCAGATCCATCACACAGATGGTAAAATATTTTATAAATAAAGAAAAAAACAAAAAACGATGTACTTGGCATAGCACAAATCCCAGCTCAATACCCATAGTATAAAGTGGCATTATCTCCTGTCTCTTTCCCACTAACTCCCCCCCCCAAAGATCACATGTGCAAGGTTGTTCAACGCTTCAAATGATGTTCCACAATGATGTACTTTATAAATCATTGGTTATCATTGGGTTAATAAACCTTAGAGAAAAATAGAAGAAAGGTCCTGGCTTGACAAGGACCGTATAGGTCGAAATGTTGTGAGTGGCAGTGGGTTCAATAAATTTGCCTTTTTGTATCCTGGAGTACCTGGACCTTTCTTCTATTTTTCTCTACTAAGTATTTGGTCCCTGGTAATGGGACTAGCCCGGTTGCACCCAGATACACAATACCTGGGATTAAGTGCAGTTCCACATCTCTATTACAACTATACCTGTAGGGTTAATAAACCCACAGCTCTCAATGAATCTTTGCGGCTCATGAACAACATTTTATAATGGTCCCATGTGCTCTTTGCACAAATTACTATAATTTTTAGCTGTTGCAGGCACAAACGCCCAGATCGTCAAAATGATTACTGGAGCCTCAATAATTGACACGGAGAAGGTAGCAGAGTTTCTTATTTAAAAGTGATATTGGCATCACGCTTTATTTTCAATCACATATTAGCACATTCTAAATTATTAGGATTGATTTAAAGCGCTAGAATCAGATTTATATAAGAAAATGTATGTCATAACTGGTAGTTTCTTTGTTTAAATATTGATCTCCTTTTACTCTGATAAGAAGTAGATCTATATCTTATTTAAGTCTTTCAGTTTGAAGAGCCTTTAAACAAATAGCACTGAGATGAATGACTGGTGAGATTAAATGATGTTAACAGCAATGTGAGAATGAGAGATCAGGATTTCACAAGATATTACCATGGCATTTTCTTTGATCCATTAGAGCACTAGAGTCAGATATATATATTATTATTAACATTTATATAGCACCAACATAATCTGCTTTACAATTACAGAAAGTGCTCTACAATTATCAAAAGTGGATATTTAGAGATAAACAAGGACCTTCCCAAATGAGCTTACAATCTATGAGGATTCTAGGTAGGTGGACATATATCATAAGGAGCCTTGCTTAGGGACACTAATTGGTGAGGTATAAAAGTAAAATAGAGAGAATTGCCACACTATAAAAAAGGGGTGGCTGGGTGCGTGCTAATCAGGCGTCCTTCCTCCGGCCGATAACAATACAGAATACAAATAACAAAAGTTGCAAGACCAGACTTATGTAGGTAGGATAGTTTTATTCCACCAAGAGTCGACCTTACTGGTGAGGTGGTCTAACCAAGATTTAAAACTGGATTTCCCAGGTTCTCAGGAAGTGGTGACATTAGCACAGCTTTACCCAGCAGATATGCCAACATCTAAACAGGAACTAGCAACTCTTTAAAAATTACACCACTCACTGATGGAGCTGGCCGTGGTAGTCAGGTAACGTTTGATTGCTTCTTAGCAGAATGGCAGCCATACAGAGCTAAACAAGCAATATCTAATCTAAAATATATATATAAAAAGAAACATTCAAAATGGATAATTATATTAAATCTGTTATCTACGTTGGTCTAACATTATTTACCAGTATGTCAAATGGTGCAAAAAAAAAAAATTATAAAAAATATCTTGGTAATGTCCTTTTAAAGCAAAAATATAAATAAATTTCCTTATCTGTGATATTCAGTTTTTTTGTTGTTTTTTTGGTTATTTTTATTTTTTATCCTATTTTGATTTTTCTTTATTACGGTGGATAGCACCTAGCAAATGATATGTAAACATAATACCTCTCCATGCGAAAAAATAACATCCGTATTTCAAACTCATTAGGTTTAGCAATTTAGAGCATCAGTCATTTAAACTATTTTTTGTACCACTGATACAAAAGAATTCTTCATCCTTCTTTACAGGGTCTATTGTTGTAACAGTAATTGTCTCCGAACATGTTGAAAGACATCACCATTTTTATAATCTAAATTCATTTTTCTACCATTCTTTAAAAATGTGAAATGCCTCTCATTTACAATAACATTATTATATACAAAAAAAGGCATAATAAAATAAAATACATATTCTGTATTGATTTTTTTATTTTATTTTTTATTCATGCCTTAATTAGGTTTTTGTAAGTATAGTAAGACATGATTTTTAAGCCTGTCGCTTATAAAAGATTTACTTATCCCCAATATTTATTTTATTTGAAACAGGCTTTCTATATAGTACCCCCCACATTAAGATTAACATGATATGGAATCACCTCTAAAGTCTAATTATGGATTAAACATTTTCAGAGTCCAGGTAAGTAAATGTATCCTCATCCTATAAACATATTATGAAGCAAAACTTTAAGTATGTCCCTTACAGATATATTTGTAATATGTGTGTTAAAGTCAAAATGGATTGTGTGAAAATTCTGAGAATTTAAAAAAAGCAAAGCTTGCCCATGGTTACAACATTTTGCAGCCTGCGCTTACAATGCAATACGTTTTATTGAACATGTGCTGTTCTCTATCTGTATTTTGAAGAAACTTGCATGATAAAACAAGTAGTTATTGTGATGTAAATGCATAGAGGACTGGAAGTCATCAGGGAAGGCACAAGAGAGGCCAAGTAACTGATTGTTACACTGCTTACAGATGGAACCTTGGTGGTATTGTGATCAAAGAACAATATCAGGGGCTTGTTCTTCTAGCAATAATTTGATTCTTCCGGGAATAGGTGTCACGGCTGCTAGTGTGGTCAAACACGCAGAAACTATGTAAACATATACATACAAAAGGAAAGGAAATAAAAGGACAGAGCGTAAACCGGACCTTAGAATGGCCAGACTAATACGCTAGAGATAGAGAATGGTCAAAGGGAAAGCCAAGGTCAAGGAAGCCAGAAATACTCAGATACCGTTTAAACAAGCCAAGTCAGGGGAACCAGAATTCGGAATAACCAGGGAAAAGCCAAGATCAGGATACCAGGAAGTAATATTCACAAAGATAAACGCACTCTAGGGAACCAGGAACAGGAAACCACGACAGGGCAAGGTACTGGGGTGAATTAGGGATTTAAATATCCCTCTCTAGGCTCTGATTGGTCAGAGGGTGACCTCTGACCCCAGAACATGCGCCTGCGTTGACGTCGTGACGTCACGCGCACGTTTGGATAATTTGGGGGGGTGGAGCCATGGATGGACGCGACCTCATGGTCGGTGCCATCTTGGATTTCCCCGAGCGGCGTGGAGGAATGGTTCCCAGCTCGTCGCTGAGTGGGTAAGCTCAGTGAGTTTGTGCGGTCATGCCGGTCAGGCACGGACACACATGGCGGCGAGCCGGGGGCCGTGACAATGGGATATGGACATCTCTCTTCAGAACTCTTGCATGGTCAAACATATCCTGCAATAATCGGAAAGGTGACGACATATTTGACGATCCTCTTATGCTTCACTTCATGGGATCTTTACTTTAGCATCACCAAAAGAGAGACACCAAAGATAAAACTCAGGCACAGTGGAACAGGGGTCCCAAATAAAATGTGGTCCTCCAAATACAGGGGCATAATGGAAAACATTGCTTAGAAATATCACTCATATTTCATCTGCAGAAAGCTAATGGGTAAAGTTAATAGTTGACCCTAAAACCTAGAAATGATAGACAGTGGGTGCATGGTGGGGTTTACGAGATATGCACATCCATTTAAGAGATAAAAGTGGAAGAGGACCTGGAGGTTGAATGTAATGGATATATCTGGAGGCTGCATATGTAGGTTCCATAGCTGAATACAGTCACCCACAATGTTAACTAATTAAAGGAACACTGTAAAATTAGGGATACATACAAATTGTGATGCATTTTCAAGATAGGTGCCTCCACACTGAAACACCGACAGGAGAGACAAGGTATTATGACAATGCTATAATGAAAATAATCTGTTCAAAGTATTATTCTACGCTGATTGAAAGAAAGAAAAAGCCAAGTGACAGTGTCACTTTAGCCGATTACTTAAAGGGACACTATAGTCACCAGAACAACTACAGCTTATTATATTTGTTCTAGTGAGTATAATCAGTCCCTTCAGGGTTTTTCAGAGAAAAGGCAGTGTTTACATTACTGCCTAGGGATACCTCCACTGGCCACTACTCAGATGGGTACTAGAGGTGCTTCCTGGGGCAGTGCTGCACAATGTGACTGCCATTCAGTGTCTCCACCCTCTCCATGGAGACACTGAACTTCCCTCATAGAGATGCATCGATTCAATGCATTTCTATGAGGAGATGCTGATTGGCCAGGGCAGTGTCTGGCTTGTGCTGGCTCTGTCCCTGATCTGCCTCCTTGGCAAACACAGCCAATCCAATGCTTCCTTATGGAAAAGCTTTGTTATTGGCTGAGATCACCACTTATGATTATGTCAGCCAAGCAAGCAGATCAGGGGCAGAGCCAGCAGCAGACTGGAATACAATTAAGCAAACAATTACTACATTTAGAGGGCAAGGAGGGGCCAGAGGGGCTAGATGGTGTTTTTAACACTATAGGGTCAGGAACACTTTTGTGCTTCTGACTCTATAGTGTTCCTTTAAGCCTTTTCACATAGAACGATCTCAGTACAAAAATGAATAACTGTATATGAAAGTAAGAAACAATTACAATCTAGAGGGAAAAATAAAAAAATAATGACTAAATCTAAATTCCATAGAAAATGCAAAAAGTGTGCAATCACTACTTGTGCATTTCTTAAACACTGCACAATATTTTCAAAACATTAATTGTAATTTTAATTAAATCTTGGTTGTTTTTTGGTGTTTTTTTTACGATCTCATAATATTGTAAAGTGCTGAGGAATCTGTTGACACTAAATAAATGGCAATAATAATAATTATAATAATAATAATGATGAAATATGAATATATTATTATTATTTATTTATTCAGCTGTCTTATAATAATAATTTTGTGAATATATGTTTTAAAGGCTTGTATGTTCTCCAGAAACAAATGTTTTCTTTTAAGTAAGGCCACTAAATCTGCAAAACGATGTTGCAAATAACCACAAGTGTATAAACTCTAATTTATTTGACATTTGTTTGGATGGCATTTTCCCTGACATCCTGTTTATATACGAGCGGCGCCTGGGTTAAGTAGAACAGATTCTGTACTTGTTTATATTCAATAACTAATTATCTCATTAATGTTGCTCTGTGTGTCCCTCATAACAGAATTTTCCCTCTATAACCTTAATCATTGCTCATCTCTAAACTGCTGTAAATGCTGTGTTATATAGACAATGCAATTTTAACCACCACACAGTGGATATGTACAAAGAACATCACAACATTCGCTATGAAGACCACTCAAATATTCCTGCTGATCAATCAATTTCTAGAATTTTACCTCAAAAACTGTTACAAATGGTTCCCTATATATCATGTTGAATGGATACACAGTTGGTTATAAACCACCTCCCTCCCAACAACGTGTGTAATTATATTAGCTTCTACATTGCATTGCAAAGCAATTAAAGATTAAATTAGCCACAAAAAAAAAAAATTACACATTTAACCTCCTCTTTTTCCTCTAGGCCACCATTTTGAGCTACATTATACATAGTGTCTGTTTCAAAAAGGACCTGTGGAGTGAAGGAGACACAGAAAAGGTGAATATGTTTGTGCCTAGTGAATTTTTTAATAATTGATAATCTGTTTATGTATGTATGGCTAAATAATTCTGTGCATGGCTAATTAAGTGGCTGTGTAAATGAGTGTAGTTTGTGAGGTGTTTACGTGGCTGATCTTGTATGTGTGAGTGAGATAGAGAGCTGTATCAGATCAGTATACAAAAAGAGCATTAATTATTGTAGCTGCGGTGATTGTAGCATGACACCACAGTCTAATAATAAGCACAAAACTCCTGAACAAATATGTCCAATAATGAGGAGGAAAATACTGACATTTACAAAGAATTCCTTGTTTGAAGGATGAGGTTTGGAAAACATCTGGAATTTAAGTTGAACGTCTGTCTAGAACGCACATTTTGTTTGAACATACCACTGGACCATTGTTATGGTTGGTAAATCATTATAAATATTGTTGGTGAAGAATCTGATTATAAATTAGGTTTAATGAAAAGGAAAATATGGCTAAATAGGGGGAAAAAAGTAAAAATAAAAAATGTGCTATTTGACTTTCCGTAATTCAAATTAAAGACAGACGATACTTCTCTGGAAATGACATCATATAATAAAATATTTTAAATAACATTGTGTTAACATTTTTCACACCTGATACTGTTTTCTTTTAAATGTTTAGTAATTATTTTTTATAAATATTTTAATACATGTTTATTACAAAAATAATAATGTATGTTAAAGATTTTGGAATTTTCATCACAACCCAGTTCACCCGAAGAACAATTAGGGCACACATTGCTTTGGAAAATAAATAAGAGAAACATTGTTACTGTTTCTTCTCAAGCATATCCTACGGTCACTGACAGAATTAAAAAGAGTTTAAGCCTGATTGATTGGTGCTCCCACTTCTGACTGGATGTTGACTTCCATGATACAAGGTACCCCGAATTCACAATCACATCTTGGTTCTTTCCTTCACAATTATCTTTTTTTTTTATGGGACATGACAGGATCTGATGGCTTTCATCACAACTCCTTATGCTAATACACAGGCTGCTGCCAGTAATATATTATTTACAAATACGCTGATTGTTCATGTCCGGCTAGTTAGATAATGATATATGGTGGAGTCATAAGGACATTTTCGAGATACTTTTCCACTGAAGATGGAGACAAGCAAAACGTAGGGTCAGGGAAACCAGAAAGCAACACAATGTTAAGTTGAGTCGGTAACTGGAATAAATGATGAGGATTCATAGAAAAACATGCATAAGGGCTGTAAAACCTTGAAAGGGAACTGTTTCAAAAGTAACAGGTTTTTAAATAGGACCAGGACCTTACATCACATTTTTGCACAATCATACTGCGTCAGTATATACACTAACACAAAGAAAATAAAAAGGCATTGAGGTCACAGCTAGAGTCATTTAAGGTTTGATCAAGGTAATTGTGACACGACCCTGACCTTGTAGAAATAACGCTGTATTAATAATGCTGAGACAATGGCTTAATTGATGAGAATGCGTAAGAAAATGATAGGTGGCCTTACAGGGGAAAAACAAGAGACACCAGGGGGGTGCATTAGCAATGGCAGCAAGAGACACAAGGGGGCGATAAGAGACACAGCATAGATGTAAGACACTAAATGTTGGATAAGATACACTAAATATACGAGTGGGTCATATGTTTTGAAAAATACGGTATATGCAAAGGTCTTATTATCCTTTTATTCTTTGCTACTTTGTATTCTTACTAGTGAGTCTGTTAGTGAACCAATCTTGTGTCTTTGCCTGTATTGTTCAGAACTTCAGGAAATACTTTGATTATAAAAATAAATTTCAATGGACATGACAGTTCCCCTTTAAGTATGAATGAGAAAATAAAAATAAACTTTCTGGTCGATAGACAAAACCAAAATCTTGTAGTTCCTTTCTTCATTTTACTGGCGCTACCTTAATATTAATGCTTAAACGCAGGTACCAATCAGTGACAATCAGTACCATTCAGCAAACAATTCCTAATTCTGTCAAGGTAAATGCTGATAAGTGCTGCTCTGTTATCAAAGATTTAAAACAAGTGGAGAATAACGATGGGGAATCATATATTTAGTTGTTCAGTTTAAAAAGGTTGATTGCTGGAATTAAGCTTTGTTAACTCTTACTTTGTAAAATGCATCCAAACAGGTAACAAGTGAAGCAACTAGACAGACAAATAGTGCAATTCGTTTCGTTTCGAAGGTAAATTCGGCCAAATTTCGGCAATTCAGACATTCGGATGCTTCCGAATGTCCAAGTTGCCAAATTTCCGAAGTACCGAATTTCCGAAGTGCCGAACGGAACCGAAGTGCCGAATTGCTGAAGTCCCCAATTTCAGAAGTACCGAACCAAATTTTTTGCTCATGCACATTCCTAGAAGCAACAAGTACTCAGATGACTGAAACCCAAAATAATCTCTTGATACACTCAAAGGTTCCAAATGTAATTCTTACATATATTTTTTTTGAGATACAGCCATAGTAATGAGGTAGGCACTCAATGTAGCAAATAAGGGGGAAAAAAAGACCTTGGCATGTTTCTCTCCTACTATGTATTAATAATAATGGGAGATGCACATTTCTAAGATATAGGGGTTTCAGATTATGTCATCGTGCTGGCATTGACATGATGACGTCCTCAGAAGTGGCTGAACTACCGATGGAATGTGCTCTAAATGGCCTATATGGCACTTTCCTACCACTCTTTTATCTGGCTGTGAGCTGTATTAATAGGTTGGTCCTTTACGCTATACTCCCCTAATACAATTATTGTTTAATGAGACAAATGATGAACTTAGCTATGTTTATTCAGCTGTATTAATTAATGTGAGATCTATGAGTGGCTGTTATATACGTTTTTTGTTAAACTCTTAACTATTTGTAATTTCACTGCTGGTTTTTCACTTAATTTAATTATTTTTCCTGTGATTTAAATGTCACCTTGGCATTGAGGTGGTAACTTGATAAAGACCAGGTAGGGTTGAAACCTTGCTTCTTTTGGAGTGCCTGAACCGTTATTTATTCTGTATTCTCTACTACTATTGACACTCTCTAATAAGTTAATCAGTCATTCGCAGTAGTAAGAAATATCAAGCTTAAAAAAAAATCAGGGGTATTAAACTGGGAGCATAATACAAATATCATAATCTTGGTTCCAAAATTAATAAAGAGGTACCAAAATTGTACTTTTAAGGTACCCTACGTCTGCATCTATAAGCCTACCAGGGACACTTCGTATCAAGAAATCCTTAGACAGGGATTATTTCGTCCAGCCCCTTGAAATAGAGCTAATATAGCTCTCCAAAGTGTGAGTGTGTACTTAACATTCCATTATTGTCCATTCTATCGTTATTACATATTGCACTATTATTGTATTCTTTTTTCTCTTAACTATACCGCTGGCCAGTATTCCAATTACGTATGTACCTTCCCTATTGTTAGCGCTGTTTACCTTTTTTATTCTGTAAAATTTGTCTTGTTTTTCACAAGGTTGGGGGAACACCTTGTTGGTGAATTGTAGCTTATTAACAGAAAGAGAGCGCTTATTCTTGTTTTTTACAGTGAGCAGCCTATGGCTATTGCCCCCCCAGCCCCCACCCCTGAACTGCGGGTTGGGGCCCTGCAGTAAAATAAGAGGGGGGGACCTAATGTCCTCCCCTTGCCCCCACCCCGACCGGTGGGTGGGGGCTTTAAATACTAATAATGGGGGGGACCTAATGTCCTCCCCCCTGGCCCCCACCCCTGAGCAGTGGGTGGGGGCCCTACAGTAAAATAAGGGGGGACCTAATGTCCTCCCCCCTGACCCCCACCCCTGAGCGGTGGGTGGGGGCCCTAAATACTAATAAGGGGGAACCTAATGTCCTCCTCCCTGGCCCCCACCCCTGAGCGGCGGGTGGGAGCCCTAAATTGGAGTAAGGGGGGACCTAATGTCCTCCCCCTTTGCCCCCACCCCTGAGCGGTGGGTGGGGGCCCTAAATACCAATAAGGGGTTGACCTATTGTCCTTCCCCCTGGCCCCAACCTCTGAGCGGCGGGTGGGGGCCCTAAATAAAAATGTTACCCCCCCAGGTGACCTGGGTGTCCCCAAACCCCTAGTCACCCGCCAACCCCCCCAAAAAACTAACCCCTACCTACCCCCTCACCGTAAAAATAATGAGGGGGGGGCATTAACTAAGTACCTGTAAAAAAAATAAAAGCTTACCATCTGATGTTTTCTTCTAAAATCTTATTTTTTCAGCCCCAAAAAAGGCCAAATAAAAAATCCATAATAACCGACGCACTTAAAAAAAAAGAGAAAAACGAGCACAAAAAAAAAAAATCCATCTTCACTCATGGAGGGCTCCGCGCAGACTGAGCTCTGCAGGGCGGGGGAAGGCTTATAAAGTCTTGCCCCGCCCTGCAATTAGGCTCAGAGCACTCTGATTGGTGGGTTTAAGCCATCCAATCAGAGTGCTCTGACAGGTAAATGAAGAGACTGACAGGTAAGTCTCTATACATTTACCTGTCACAGCACTCTGATTGGTTGGCTTGAAATCCACCAAACAGAGTGCTCTGTGTCATTTTACACAGCATGGGAAAGTTCATTATTTTTAGGGTGAGGGGGGTAGGTAGAGGTTAATTTTTTGGGGGGGTTGACTGAGGGGTTTTGTGAACCCTAGTCACCTGGGGGGGTAACATTTTTAATTAGGGCCCCCACCCGCTGCTCATGGGTGGGGGCCGGGGGGAGGACAATAGGTTCCCCCCTATTTGTATTTAGGGCCCCCACCCGCCGCTCAGGCTGACAAGCCATGGTCTCCTCTTTCAGATGACTGGTTATAAATGTGGAATAGCCCAAGGGTCTGCCAGAGAAGCTCTCGGCACTCATGAGGTTAAGGCCCTAAAACAAACGCATAGATTTCAAGAGCCATCTTGAAATAAAGTGCAAAAAAAATATCAACATGCAACATCATAAAATGAAATAACTGTAAAAAAGATCAATATCGAAAGTGACATGATCACACAGAGTGAGCTATTACACTGGGAGTGTACAATGTTTCAAAAATTGATCACATTGTTCAGGGCAATATAATGGAAGCAAATCAGGAACCTGAATGGTCGGTACATGCTACAAATGTCTCTCATCACCAAGTATCTGTTAAAGAACAAGTGTTATATTCATGTTTGAGAGAAAATAGAGTATTGATTATAGCCTATGGATCTCATTCAACATTACTACAGAGTTCTGTAAATGAGAAGAGTTTGAAAAAGGCCGGGCATGGGATGCACAGTTGCCGTCGCTCACTTGTTTCACCTCAAAAGTCATTATATTTCATCAAAAAGTCAGCACTGTGATGTCACCCCGATCTGTGTCACTTTCATTTATCTCTATCATAATGGCTCCACAACCTACTATCTATATATTTAGAAATGACTGGGGGGTTTTCACTAAGCAGTTAGCTTGAGAAACGACGACTCGAATTGTGGAATTCAGCTGAAAATTATTATTTATTTTTTTGGTATAACTTTCTTTTTTGTGTCTTTAGTTTTTTTTTTTTTTTAACTATTCTCAAACCACCACATAGCACTTTAATTTGTATAGTTATATGTATAAGAATTGAGTCGAGAAATTATGTGAGTGATTCGATGTAGCATTGTAGAATCCTTACAATGACTGAAAATATCCCATTACCTCCTACCTAAACAATGTGCTTTGACAAAAGAGATATCTACGTTGTCATGAAAGGAAAGCTGATTTACGAGAGAAATAACACATTTGCATTCTGTTTGGTCGTTCGTTATTGCAACTTTTCATGATTTTTCTATTGTTAAACACTGATGTTTTAAACACAATTTTTACATTCTTCATTAAAAAAAATAAAACTTCCTGTGTCTGTCTGTGTCTTATAAAAGTGAAGTTTGGAGTTAGAAGTTCCTGCCCAATCCTAATTATTTTTAGCATTTAGTATTATAATGCCAACACATCCCATAGCACTGGAAACATTAAGTAAGGCAAAGAATAAAAGAGTCTGGCAGATAAAAATAAATCTGTCCGCTGAGCTTTAAAAGCTTGTAATTTATGTTTCAGTAAAGAAAATTGTATGTGCACATAAACTAAAATAATAAAGGTTATTTTAATCACTTAATTTTTTTAAGAGTTGCTGTGTGCTATTTTATTATTTATTTTCAAGCCCCCAGGACTTGTAGTCAGTAGGGTTGAAGTTGGAATTATATTATGTGTGATAGTTTTGATGAGACATTCCAATCTTAAAAGAACACTATAGGCACTACAACAATTTAAGCTTAAAGGGACACTATACGCACTAAAAAAGGTTTTTAGCAGTAAACTGTTTTTTCAGCATACAGTGTTTACATTACAGCCCTGGGATAACTCCACTGGCTACTCCTCAGATGGCTACTAGAGGTGCTTCCTGGGACAGTGCTGCAAAGTGTGACTGACATCCAGTGTCTTCGCCCTCTGCCGTGAGACACTGAACTAGAGATGCATTGTTTCAAGGAGGATATAAGGAGATGCAGATTGGCCAGGGCCTTGTTTGGTTCTGCCTCCCCCGGCCCGCCTTCTTTACTGAGATCATCAGAATTGACAAAATGACAATCTCCTGTGGGAGAGCTATGTGATTGGCTGAGATGATCACTTTTGATGATGTCAGCCAAGCAGGCAGATCAGGGGCAGAGCCAGGACCAGCTGACCAGTAAATTGCAGCCAGGTTAACCCCATATTAAACAGTATGCTATGGATTGTTACATACACAGAATGATTACAACAAAATAAGAACCACCGCAGATAGGGAGGGAAGAACAAAGTGCGTGAGTTTATGGAGTACAATTATGGACAGGGCCGGCCTTAGGTGATCAGACGCCCTGTGCGAGCCCAACATATGGCGCCCCCCCCCCTTCAGCAAAACCTCTGCCCCTTCTACAATAGCCCTGTTCCGCCTTCTACAAAACCCTTCCACAAACCCCAGCCCCCCTTTCTACAAAACCCCTGCCCCCCTTTTTACAAAACCCCTGCCCCCTCTACAAAACCCCTGCTCCCCCTTTAATAAAACCCCTGCCCACCCTTCTATAATTTTTTTTCTCCCCCTTTAACAAAACACATGCTATCATTATATATATCAACTATACAGCAATGTTCACATAATATCACTAAAAACCTTCCCCCTCCACCAAAACCACTGCCACCCTCTACAAAAGTCCTGCACTCATTCTACATAAACCTCTGCTCCCCTTCTACAAAACCCATGCTCCCCTTATACTAAGCCCCTGCTCCCCTTCAACTAAACCCCTGCTCCCTTATACTAAACCCCTGCCCCCCTTATACTAAACCCCTGCTCCCCTTATACTAAACCCCTGCCCCCTTATACTAAGCCCCCTTATACTAAGCCCCTGCCCCCTTATACTAAACTCCTGCCCCCCTTATACTAAAGTCCTGCCCTGTTATACTAAACCCCTGCCCCCCTTATATTAAAGTCCTGCCTCCCCTTATACTAAACCCCTGCTCCCCTTATACTAAACCCCTGCCCCCCTTATACTAAACCCCTGCCCCATTATACTAAACCCCTGCTCCCTTATACTAAACTCCTACTCCCCTTATACTAAACCCCCTGCTCCCCTTATACTAAACCCCTGCTCCTTTATACTAAACTCCTGCTCCCCTTCTACATAAACCTCTGCTCTCCTTATACTAAGCCTCTGTTCTCCTTATACTAAACCCCTGCTCCCCTTATATTAAACTCCTGCTCCCCGTATACCAAACCCCTGCCCCCTTATACTAAACCCCCCCCCCTATTCTACATAAACCTCTGCTACTCTTCTACATAAAACCCTGCTCCCCTTCTACAAAACCTCTGCTCCCCTTATACTAAACCCCTGCTCCCCTTATACTAAACCCCTGCCCCCTTATACTAAACTCCTGCCCCTCTTATACTAAGCCCCTGCTCCCCTTATACTAAACCCCTGCTCCTCTTATACTAAACCCCTGCTCCCCTTCTACAAAACCTCTGCTCCCCTTCTATAAAACCCCTGCTCCCCTTCTATAAAACCCCTGCTCCCCTTATACTAAACTCCTGCTCCCCTTATACTAAACTCCTGCCCCCTTTACAAACCCCCTGGTCCCCCTTCAACAAAACCCATGCCCCCTCCACAAAATCCTTTCCCCTGCCACTTCACCAGAAATGCCTGCCCCCTCTTCTACAAAACCTCTCCTCTACACCAAAACCCCTACCCCCTTTTTTACAAAACCTCTAACCCCTTCTATAAAACCTCTGCTCCTCCCTAAACCAACCCACCTTCTACAAAACCCCTTCCCCAAAATCCCAGCGAGAAAACCTCTGCTCCCCCTTCTGCAAACCCCCACACACACACACAAAAACAACAATCTATTTAATTTAAAAAAAAAAAGCAATAGTTACAGAATAAACAGACTCACATTAAAGCTTGCTGCTCCCTGGAACCTCCTGACAGTGTCCCAGTCTGCCGACCTTGATACCAGCACTGACCTCCTCCCTCACACTCACTGTGCGGATCCTTCCGCGGATGACTGTGGAGGCGGAGCATGCTCTTCCTCCGTGCTCCTGACCTCCTCTCTCTCCCGGCCGCTGCTCTCTTCATAATTTGCAAGTCAAGTGCGCAGCATAATGCACTTGACTTGCTCTGCACATGACTCGGGCCGGCCTGTGAGTGACTGAGTGCGAGCTGTGTTGGCCGCCCGGCGCCCCTGTTGCCATGGCGCCCTGTGCGGCCGCACAGCTCGCACACCCCTAAGGCCGGCCCTGATTATGGAGTACATTCATTTAAGAGTTTTTAAAATAAATAAATGCAATAAAAAAATATATAAAAAAACAAGTTAAACTTGGTGATTATTAACCCATGTAACTTTTCATGTGTATTTTGAATACACTTTCTAATTATGATATGGTCTATAATTACCATTAAAAAGAGATTCGACTTCACTTTGTCACTCCAAGATTTGCCATCTATAATATACCCGAGCCTCGCTGACTTTGATTTAGTGTCAATGCTAGTTTTTGGTTTACTCCAGTATTTTGTTGGAGACCTTTTAACCGCAATATTTAATGATTCTGACACTTTGAAGTATCAATTTGTTCCAGATTACAAAGAACCGCCTGTAACAAGATCCGAAAACATTAGACTGTAGAAAAACAATGTCATCTGAACTATAACATTGCAATGACAAATCTATCTGACCCAACCAGAACCGGGCAATTATGACTTTCAATTTCCCTCAAAAGCCATAAATATACCTGGAATGGGTATAGTGATCGGGCTCACGGAGCAAAAAAACAAAGGACAGTACACTATAAATTAGAAATGTGTTACCTCGACCATAATGGGCTATCGTTATGAATTCTTTCACGGAGAAGAAATGCTCCAGTAATTCACACTTGTATTGTCTTCTAAGGGCAGTTTTTGCCAATTATTAGAGAGAAGTAATTACACACTACAAGGGATGCAAGATCTGCCACGTGTCCTGCTTCCATACTGCAACCATTACTAAAACTTTGCAAACTCTGGAGGGTCTGAACTATGACAATATATTTACATACAACCCATCGTTACCCCCAATAATCAGACCAGACACATTAAACTCAGTGGTTAAGGGCAACGGCCACATCTTTATTAAACCATATAACAATTTCCATAAAACACGTCAGCTTTTTGGTGATTAGCCCAACAGACAGGTCTCCTCCCACCTTGTTGCCATGAGCCCTAACAGCCTATCTTGCCATCAGCCACCTCCAGGTTGTAGTCTCCCCAAGCCGCCGTCTTCCTCCTTCCTGCCGCTGCCCTGTCCAGGATTTTCGCAAGCTGTGACAAAGCAAAACACAAGAGAAACCAAACCACATACCCCGTCCAAACCAACCACACACCAGGGAGGGAGGGCGGAAAAATCAGTCAGGATCCCTTGATGTCTCCTGCTGACTGGTAAGTCCTCATCTTAACAGCCTATCTTGCCATCAGCCACCTCCAGGTTGTAGTCTCCCCAAGCCAACGTCTTCCTCCTTCCTGCCGCTGCCCTGTCCAGGATTTTCGCAAGCTGTGACAAAACAAAACACAAGAGAAACCAAACCACATACCCCGTCCAAACCAACCACACACCAGGGAGGGAGGGCAGAAAAATCAGTCAGGATACCCCGATGTCTCCTGCTGACTGGCAAGTCCCCATCCCTTCCTATTCCTTAAGAAACCTCCATACTTTATGCAACCTTGTATCCATTTTATTCCAGCCCACTATGCATGGGCAGCGGTCATGTTCCCCCTTCCCCAGTTGTCCAGGGGGGATGCTTTCCTCATCTTTAACTATATGATAGGGGGCACAAATAAAATCACAAGCTTATAAGGATAATCTCTATGGTGTGCTTACTAAAGGCAGATTTTTTTGGATGGGGAGTCTATGAGGGTATTCCACCACGAAGCCATTCCAGGGAAATATAGCATTCAAGAGCAAATTGTTCATCTAAATTATCATTCTATTTTCTAAAAATAGTTTTTAGATATAAATGGAATTTTGAAGACCATGAAACCTCTCTGTGAATTATTTTTATTTGTCAATGAATTCAAATGAATTCATAAACTAATCCATTTAAACAAACGGACAATACCTCTTTTTACTAAAAATTTTTACGGAAATGGAGAATTAGTAAAAAAATGCAACAGAGAGTAGTATGAAAGAAAGCAACAAGTACCATTTTTCAGACGGGACAGAGCAATAAATACAATGCAGTGACAATGTACTACCACCTGAAAATAAACAGTTATCAGGCTAACATACAAAAAGGATGGGAAAAAAATGAGTACTCTGCTATGGGAAACCTTTTGACCTATCACAGACATATGTTGTAGTTCTGGGTAATATGTATGTAAAAAAAAATAAAAAATAAACAAAACACTTATTTAACTTATCTTGTAGTTGAACCACAGGAGTAGAATTATACACAGTCATAAAATTATAACATGGCCAAAAGAGGCAAGCATTGTTAATAAACCTCTCCGGCAGATATCAGCAGTATATCAGTGGCTGGAAAGGGAGGTAAGGAAAGAGACACACTACAGTGCTTCATTGCAGGAACATGGGAATTAAAAAGTCATTACTTGGTGTATGACCATGTAAATGATGTAATATAGATCTGGCAATGCAGCATTTATTTTTCTAGATAATGAAATAACACAAACAGGTGTCATCTCAGCAGTAAATTGAAAATGTGTTCAGAATAAATTGGTAATTGTATTCTTGCGCAACAAAGAAGTGGGCTTTATGGAAAATTGTTTCTGCTTATGCATGCTAAATCCCCGTAGCCCCTTAAAGCATGGGACAAGACTGTCAGTTTTTGACAGCTGATGTAAATTGTTGAGCTTTTTTCACTGCCCGGTATCGTCGACTTTATTATACTTTCAAACTAAATTTCTAACACAAGTAATAGGCAGTTTTTAATAAAGAACTCATTTTTATTAAAAACTATAAAGTGACAAGTCTGCTCTGAAAAGAACATGTAGTAGAGAAATGCAATCATTCCTGAAACTTTTCATTAAATCTGCATTTTGAATAGCTCTGAGACACAAAAAAAACTGAGCTAAGAGTAGTTAGTGTGTGTTACGCAACACGGAACAAAGGCCCTCTTCATAGAGTGTTAGATCGTTCTGCATGCGCCAAATTTAATTGTTGACTTCCTCATATCTTGCGCACTAATTAAGGCTTAGTTTTTGAGGGTGAATTTTGCCACTCTCTTCAGATGTTTTTGAGTTTACTACAAAAGGAGGCATGATGAGACAACAAATTTTACAAAGGAAAAAAAATGATTGTGGTTTCTCTAATAGATCTCAAGAACCAACCATTAAAAAACACATTGAAGTTTATCTAACAATTAAAACCAAATTAATAAACAGAAAAGAGTGAAAAAAAAAGTATTCGATCATTTTTTTTGTAGCAACTGCATTTCTTTTTTTATGTGTTAAGTATTACATGGTCTCATCGATATGGCTCAAAGATTCCTTGTGACCTAGACTAAAGAAATTCATGTTAAGAAGGTTTTCAGCTGACTGGTTGGATGCTTCTAAGTTCCTTTGGTCTAGACAATCACCATATACAATAAGCAAATCTGAAAACTAAAACAAGGAATTTAGTTTTTTGGGAAACACAATGCAATACAACTGACAATTTCAAGCATGAGCTGACTTAGGTTCAGTTCCAAAATGATCATAATTGGCAACCTTCTAAACTCTGAGTGAGAAATGTCGCTTTAAGGCATAATTTCCATTTATATGTGTGACCTTGGGGGAGTTCTTAATAAAAGAAGTGGGTTTCATCTTGGCTCATTGATTTGAAGCGAAGTTCTTTGTGACCACCAGACACTGACGCTCAGTGGGATTCCATTGTCCCGTAAATAACATATTTGAAGCCACACTAGCCAGCATATGAGGGATATTTTCTGGGTGGTATGACGAAAAATGGAAAAATCCTCCAACCGTTGACCTCTGACAGTTAAAAAGAAAAAGTGGGAAAAAAAGTTAAATAGTTTATCGATGACTGAACAAAGTATTTCATTTTTAAAACAGACCATTCGTGGTAGACTTTTACAAGTCGTAGCAAACATAAAATATCTAAAAAATAATGTCAAGCTTCATATTTTCAGTTGAATACAAAGCATACAATATTAGGTTAGTGCTGAATCTATTATACTTTATAGGTGTTTCGAGTGTTCCGAGTGCCAGGGCCATCTGCCATTTCCTACAGGCAAAAATAAAAAATTCAATTAAAAAATGTTTCTGTAGCAAACTTCTTAAAGGTATTTTTCTTAAAATGGTGAATTAAACAAAGTAGTTTATACTAACACGTGCTAAACAAATCTGTCTATTCATATTAGCACCTTATAGAAGTAATTGATGGGTTTTAAGAAGCAGTACATTATGTCATCTTGTTATATTCCATTGTAAATGCTCTGAGTTATCTTTCAATTTTATCTTCCTCTCACAACCTTTTTGTTTGTTCTTCACCTATCTTTCTATTTTACCATTTCCTCTCTCGTTATCTTTGAGATGAGAAGGATCACAGAGGTATAATGGGAATTACATCGAAATACTGAAGGGAGCCTCCAACACTTTTTTTTTATTATTCTTTATTTTTGTTGTGCATGTATATATCACAGGCAGGTAAGAGGTGCCCCAAAAGCAGTCTTCCAACTTTTCCCACGCTCAACATGCGGGGCACAATATGAACAAGCACATTTTATATTAATAACTTGTAGAAACATTCGCTTGTGTAGGTAGCTATATGGTTAATTTAAGCTAGATCTATGCGTTAGCTATGCTTTTGATTTCTAAACAGTGTTGGCGTACAATTTAGATCTTGAAAATCTAAAGCATTATGATTAGGCATTAAGCAAGCTTGGTTAGCAACCGGTTAAAGTTTAGTTACATCGCTTTAGTGCTATTAGTGCGTTGGCTTTGTTGTTAATATCTGAGCAATTCTAGTACACAATGTATATCGTGAGAGTAATCTAACGCATTATGAGCATGCTTTGATGAGCAGTAGGTAAAGGTAGTTACATCGCTTTAGTGTTAGTAATGCGTCGGCTATGCTTTAATTTACTAAACAATGTTGGCACATAAGATATCATGAGAAAAAAATCTAAAGCCTTGTGAGTAGGCAAGAAGCATGCATTTGTTAGCAACAGGCTAAAGTCAGTTATATCGCTTTAGTGTTAATGTCACCCCGGTCGACCAGGATCGCCCATGCTGCCTCTGCGGGGAGCCGTCTTCTTGGTGGTCCTGAGACCCCATATTCAGGGGGAGTCCCACTATCATTTGCCCCCTGCTCTGTCCGATCTGTGTAGCGTGTATTGAGTGTGTGATAGAGCAGGCTTCTACACATAGTCCAGCCATGCTGCGCCGTCAGGTTCCTCTGGGGCTGTAGCTGTGTTTTGTTACGATTGTCCCTCTAGGTTTTTGAGGGGCCGGAATTAGCCATGAAGGGGAGCTTGGTGTCATCCTTATGTGGTTGTCTATGCCTGGGTGGTGTTGCAGGCTGGTTGTGTGGTGAGTGGGTGGTCTGTCTTTGCGTCGATGACAGGATCAGTCCGTTCAGGCGGCAATAGGCGGTGCGTGGGTTACCTCTGTCACCCCTGTGCCGCCATTTTCGTTGCTGGTTCAGTTGGCTGCGGGGGTGAGTAATAATGATCTAACTACTTGACTCAGCCGGTTCTGGAGGCACGAGCCGCGTTGTTAGTCGTTAGGTGCTGGTCCTCCCTTCTTCTCTTGCGCACATGGCGCCCGCCATCTTGGGTCTAGCGGGGTGACCCCCCATCTTCAGCTGTGGCTTCCCAGTCACGGCTCCAGGGTGAGGACCGGGATCACCCCTCAGGTAGATTTACTAAGAATTCTCCTCCAGGGGACTGTAGCCCGGTGGGCCAGCCTCTCCCTGGATCCAGCAGTCCCCCTGTTGTAGGTACCAGTGCTGTCGGTCTGCTTTTCTTCTTAAAGACATGGTTTTTGGTCGTTTTCAATGTGAAGTTGCAGGAGCTCTGCTTGCCTGCGACCGTCTAGCTCGGCGGTCCGGCCCCGCCCCCAGCCTCCAACACTTTTAAAAGAATCTGGGTGCCTGAGGGAAAAGATGAGGGCTGATGTAAAATAGAAGTGTAGGAACTGACACTTCTGTTGCAGAAAAGTATCATTTTATATTCTCTTTAAGAGTTGTTGTCAGTTAATGGAGACTCTTGTTACAGTTTATGTAACTGGAGACTTCTCAGATCCTCTAAAAGAAGGTGTGGTAAAACCATTCCTAATGAAACCTTTATTAGACCCAGACTGCATGGCTAATTACAGACCAGTATCCAACCTTCCATTTCTGGGGAAAATAATTGAAGTAGTGGCAACTCAACTGGAGGCCGATCTATCAAGCTTGAACATCTTTGATCCTTTCCAGTCAGGCACTGAAACAGCGCTAGTCAGAGTGCTAAATGATCTCCTTATGGCGAGAGACAACGGTGATTACTCCATCCTAATCCTCTTGGGTCTCTCAGCTGCATTTGACACTATTGACCATAGGATTTTAATAGAGCACTTGCAGCACATCTGTGGTCTAGGAGGCACAGTCCTTACCTGGTTTAAAGCATTCCTCACTGGTAGATCACAGAGAGTAACATCAGGATCAAGCTCATCGGCACCAACAGAACTGGCCTGCGGAGTTCCAAAAGGTACCACCTTGTCTTCCATGCTATTCGCAATTTACTTGTTACCACTGGGGGACATCATTAGGCAACATGGCCTAAGGTATCATTGTTACGCTGATGACACATAACTCTTCTTCTCCTTTGCTCCAGATACCACAGACCCAACATGAATCCTATTGAATCCTAAAGTAGATTGACCAATGTTTGACGTGATCAATAAGAGCACTGGGATTGTTAGGGGTGTTGAGATGTCAAATATTGTATTTCCGATGACATGGGACTGTTTGTCCTTTTTTATACTTGAAAAAAATTAATAAATATTTATAAATTTAAAAAAAAAGAAATAGGGTGGAGATTTAGGCAAGTTCCACTTCCTTTGCCAAGATTTGTCAAGTTCCATTTTCTCACAATACTTAATTGCTTGCTATCAGGTCCACCCTCTCTCATCTCAGGAGCCTACCTTCTCTGTCCTTCCCCACACATCGCAAGTAAGTTAGCAGTGAGCATGCGTAAGACTTTTAAAAAATGGCACACAAAGGCAGCGCATACATACATCACTTCCACGATCCCTTAACATGGCGGTGGTTGGAACGAGATTCAGCACCACAAACTATACAGAAAAAGTAGGTTTAAATGTTCTAATTCAGAAATAAAATATACACCGGGGGACAACGAGGTATCAGATTTAGAGACATTTAAAAAAAATGAGGTTTACTCCATGACATGGCCACTTTAAGGGTTATATGATATTATCTTGAAACCACTGAACGAGACCAAGTTTAGTCTTCCACTTATTCTTATTGTTCTCCTCCTGTTTGATTTTCTATGTCATTTCATTTATTCTATATGGCATAATGGCCCAAATCCAATTTTGCTATATATACTCAAGAGTGAATCATTGATTACACGTCTTCAGACTTCGTATACGTCTGGCATCAGCTGCACCAGCTATGATTTTCATTGTTGGGAAAAAATAAATGCGTGTGCGCACACAAACAGATTCAAATAGAAATAAATGCAGCGATAAGGATAAAGGGCTTTATTGGCAAAATTGGGAATTGTGGAGAATGGACAAGGACATTGCAAATTTGAAACCAATTTAAAAAGCTGGAAAATTCTGAAGATGTATGAGTTTTTTCTAACTGAGCACCCCAACTCTGGACACAGATAATATGAAAATTGAACTTCTAATTATCTCAGTGCTTGCAAATAGGCTGGGCTTCAGGAGTGCCCTAGTATTTTTAAAACACTTGAAAATGGCTTGGCAAATATGGCGGGTCTGCACTCAGAGACGGATATAGATTCTCAAGAATCCAGTTCTCTGCAGTGTCCTCTGTTTTAGAGGATACACAATGTTAAAGGACTATGGCAGAGGTGAAAGGGTTATACACCACACCTGAGGAGTTTGCTTCATAGTTTTGTTTTGTTTTTTTCTCCTATGTGTGTGAGTTCTAATAGCTGAGTGAATGGACTTCCAAGATACGTGACAGGTGTGAGAATGACACAACCAAAGTGCTAGGAGTGGACCTGTAGCACATTACCCTGGACCTAATGATTAGGAGTATGATTAGGGTTGAGTTACCAGATTGAATTTACAAAAAGAAATATTACTTAGTAATACATGTTAGTTTAGGTAACTGAGGAATTGTATAAATGTTGAATAAGAAGTGCCTTATTCAGACCCTGCATTGACTCTCCCATGTAGGCCACAAATGTACGACTGTGTGTAGAAAAAGGAAAATTACCAACAAGAATGCTGTTGACTACATCTTTCTGAATTCCTCTTTCAATAACAAAACAAAACAAAACAATTACAATACGTCACAGTGATTATGGTCCTTAGAATGTTCTTTCGTGTTGTTTTTGGTTGCATGAAATATCATTATCAGAATAAGTAAGCAGTTTAAATATTTCCAATATGACGGTGTTGCTTGTTTATGCTGCAGATGTTGGTTACAAATTGACAATAAAGTGTTTTATCTATTCAGTGCATTATCCCTAATTTCTAAGCATATATCGTTGCTAACATTATTTTCCCTAATTAATGTAATACAGAATGTTTGACCTCCAATAAGGTTCCTGATCTCTCTCTGCTCCAAGAGCTGTCTCACTGTGACAGTAGATCTAAAGTAAATTCATATTTCTACATTATTTTTAAATCAAGGCTGTTACAGTAATGCTGCTGATTATATTGGAGGGTCTGACCTCCCTTGTTTTGGCTCAATAACAAGCAGACTCAGTTTGATGAGAATAAAAATGAAGGTGAGAGACATGTTTTCACTGCTAATGTTTCAGATGAGCAATGGTAATGAGAATCACTTTTTATAGGATTTATTATAGAGTGGCTGTGTACGCATAGAGTGTTTATGTCGGTTCCTGTGCTAAAAAAGAGAATTGTATTTATGCAATGGGATTGAATAATTTTTGTATGCATAATTAGAAGGACTGCCAGGATACAATGTTTAATTTAGTCACTCTTTAAAAGAAAGTTCAACCATGGCTAAAATGCCTTCCAATCCTCGGGTGTATGGATCCAAGACAGGAAGCGGGCAGGACACAAACGGGCGGTAATGAGATAAGCGGAGCTTCCCGGAAAAGGTCAACCCAGGCTGTATCCAAGCTATTCCATAGGCAATAGGTGGTGCCTTTTTGGCACCCAGAAGGTGGGCGGATCTTGCATCCACATCAGACATAGAGATACTCTGACTGACCCTACCAAGGGCTGTACACACAGATTATTATTAATAATATTATTTTTGACATTTATATAGGGCCAACTTATTCCGCAGAGAAGAAACAGAGGAGGGCACCTGGGAACTAATTTGGGATAGCATAACAAGACTTGGAAACCCGGATTATCACACTGGAACCTAGATCTGTTGGGACATAGTTCAGTTTATAAAAATAAACAATGCACATTAAGAATTGTTGAATGTACATATATACATATTTTGGAATTTTTCTATTTTAAGTTTTATTGGTGTGTGAAATCTGAATTTTCTGCAGATAATGGGTTGCCAATATTTCTCTTTTTAACCATACACGTCTAGTAACTAAATTTCAATTCAAGATCTATTTTGATTGACTGCAAACAATAAAGATTCAATATAAATAAATCTGGTATGGGTCAAATATATTTTTTTGTTACCTCTCTGCATCTACGCTCTCAAAAATTTAGCTTTTATTATTTATTTTTATTTTATTTTACAGTGAAATGCCTATTACACAGGTTTTAGCAAGCAACCTTTAAATAAATATTTTTTAGTTATCTGATCCTTTGCAAATTGGACTTCCCTTTCCCTTTAACACAGGATGCAAAAACAACAACAAAAAACTAGAAATGAAAATAGCATATTCCCCAAAACTTTCCAAACACCAGACGTTGTTTGCAATGTCCCTGAACAGGTGTTACCTAATATCCCATTGTTCTTCAATAGCAAATAATTAGAAACCATGTCTTTTGTTTTGTAAAAGCATTTGGGGAAAGCAGATGCCTTTAGTCCAAGTGCTTTAACAACAAAGGCATTAAATGATCATCAGTATACAAATACCCAACCTCGCTCCATTTGTTCTGTAAACATAATGAGAAGACAAGCACGCATACGCTCAACTTCAAAAAAGAAATGAAGGACATTCTCTTACTTACTGCAGAGACCAAAGATCCTTTTTGAAAGGAGAGAGCATCACCCTGTCATGTCCTCACTACTTAATCAGAAGCTTGTGCCTTCACTTATTTTAATTAGCTGTGGTCTTATTGCAGATTGTCTCCGGTAGAATTTGTATTGTAAAGAGGTCAGAGTTACAGAGGACACTAACATAGTAAGTCTCAATACTTGAAAAAAAAAAAATAAAGTTTATTTTTTTGACACATTAAAGGACCACTATAGTGTCAGGAAAACAAACTCATTTTCCTGGCACTATATAGTCCTTAGGTCCCCCACCCTCAGGGCCCCCCTCTCGCTAGGCTGAAGGGGTTAAAAAAAACCTTCAGCCACTTAACATAATCCAACACCGTGCTCCCTCAGCGCTGGTGACCCCTCCTCCCCCTCCGACGCCAGCACCCGAGTGGAGCCGAATGTGCAAGCGCGGCCAGAGCTGCAAGCGCATTCAAACTGCCCATAGGAAAACATTACTCAATGCTTTCCTATGGACGTTCTGCACGCTGGATGCAATTTTCGCATTGAGCGTCGGGAAACGCCTCTTGCAGCTGTCAGGAAGACAGCCACTAGAGGCTGGATTAACCCTGCAATGTAAAAACCTGGGGGACCTGGCACCCAGACCACTTCATTGAGCTGTGGTCCTTTAAGTTTCATTAAGCATGTTGTAATACAAAGTGATGGATGTGAGGCACCTGGTGGCATGATGTAGGAGTTAGGTTATAACAAGAGAAGATGTGTAGATCTGGGTGTCATCATCATACCCTGCAGCATTGGAAGGTTTGAAATTGGGATGAGCTGGTCATTGAGAGCCCCATAGTGATACAACCTGCATCCCTGTCAACACCCCTAACTTCAGGGTTACCAGCGGATGTCAGCCTGACGTCAACAGCCCCACACTCCTGATTTCAGGTGTACAGTTCCGAATTTCGAGTCCTGTCCTGCCATCCAGACTTTGTTCCCTAGTGTCCTACCGTCAGTTCCATAGTTGGACCTGCTCCCTTTCTGGCCCGGACTGCTCCCTTTGAATAGAATAACAATATTTCCATTATTTATATAAAACCTCTAATTTTATTTATGAATATTGATTGTTTATTGATTGCTACATTCTTATATCCTTTCCCATTAAAACTTTCTGGATTAATATACACTAAATATCTAAATTGAAACAAAAATAATTGCTTATTGCAGAAGAACAGAATTTAGTCCATTATAGGCAGTGAGTTTATTTTTTTATTATTTGCAGTTTACTGTTTGCAGTTGGCATATCATACTAGGCTGCAGTCTCCAGGTAGACTTTTAGATATTTTATATTAAACAATGTGACACGTACAGTGAGGGAAAAAAGTTTTTGATCCCCTGCTGATTTTGAACGTTTGCCCACTGACAAAGAAATGATCAGTCTATAATTTTAATGGTAGGTGTATTTTAACAGTGAGAGACAGAATAACAAAAAAACAAAAAAATCCAGAAAATGCATGTCAAAAAAGCTATAAATTGATTTTCATCTCAGCAATGAGGTCTTGGTCAAAATTTTTCTCTTCTTTTTCTCTTCTGCTAAAATTACTTTATGTCAAATAAATGCTTTCAATGTGTATTGAAAGGATCCTTTATTTATTTTTTATTTTTTTTAAAAGCTTGTCATTGTAAATTGTTGTGCTTGATGCCTTTGCAATTTCTATTTTTTTTTACCGCCATGTTAAGTCACCTTTAGCTGGATGGGCCTCTCCACCAACCATTTATTCTCTTACGGATGTCATCTCTCATTGCCCTGTGCTCTCAGCAAGGCAGGCAGTCTGACCGAGGGCACAGTGAGAGAACTGTGTGCAAGACCTCAGTATTGGGGAAGACACAGGGTGATGAGCATTGAACCATGATGCACAAAACGTAACAACTGAAAAGCGTCTTTTTTTTTTCAATGCACATTGAAATCATTTAATTGGTAATTTTTAAGTGACAGTTATTATTATTTTATTATTTATATAGCGCCAGCAAATTCCGTACTATACAAAGCTGTATTCCTGGCACTAAAGCTCCCTCTGCCTCCCCCTCTCTAGCACCACTTCCCCCTCCCACCCACCCCCGCCACGGTAAATAAAGGGTTAAAAACCATGTGTTTAGTTACCTGATCCTCTGACGTTCCTCGACAAGCGGGCGCTAATATGCAATAAAAAAAAGTGACAAATGAAAAATAATCCAAGCTGGCCCATCGAGATCTTCATGACTGAGCTTGCATAGCGGAAAAAGCCCTTGTAAGCTTGCGAACCAGCGCAATCTGAAAAGTCAGACAAATTAGGGCAGTCTGGCAAGCAAATATCACTTTTTTCGAGATAAGTGAGAAGTGCCTAATAGAGTAATCTTGACAATAATAACTACACATGTGCTAGTCTTTTGTTACAGCAAGCAGCCACTGGACACTTGCTGTAGTGGACATGGAGGTATGGGCGAGATTTAAAAACCTCCCGTATACTAATTTGGTGGTCATTGTGACCCCCATACGCTTTTATTTACTATTAATGAACTAACAGGCTTCTCAAACACATATATTGGACAATATTTCTTGAGCTGCCGACCAATTTATCTGGTTCGGCTGCTAGAATTTTGGCTGTTTTTAAAATTAGTGAAAATACAATCTGAAACCTGTCGATAACTTTCAGCTGGGTTTTGCTAATAGAATAAAATCAAGGCCTATATTTGCAAAGTGAATTGCCAGCTGTCCTGCTGTCTGATCTCAGAGAATCAACCCAGAGCCAGCACAGAAACTTTACAGGAGAGCAAGTAAGCATCTGTCACAGCACAAGCCCAAGCCCTGCAGACAGCAAGGTGTGGACACCCCCCTTTAAGAGACCTGGCTTTGTTTGAGCTTGAAGCTCCAGCATCCCAGTCAGGTTCTCTGCCGTGCTGTCCACCAGGGGGATTCAGTTTCTGTTTGCATTTTTCTGCTTCCTGAGCCCCTTGCCTGGATTAAGCAGCACTGATCCACCTGCAGCCCTTTTCCGTTTAGGGTCAGCTGCACCTAATTAGCAGGCTGTAAAAGCCAGACCTAGGATTTGGTCATTTTGCCTGTTTGGTCTTTCCTGCTGGATCTTTGATTTGCCACTGACTGATTTCCTGGACTCTGACCTCTGCCTGATTTACCGACTACGTTACTCCGCTGCCAGCCCTGACTTCTGCTTCTCATCTGACCCTGCCTTTGGATTTCCCCTTTATCTGTACTGTGTTTTTGAAAAACTGTAAACTGTTACAGCAGCTCATTGAGGCTGTTAAAGGAATAGTATAGCGTTATGAATACAAAACCATGTTTCTTATGAGTTAAAGGTAAAATACTAGCACTGTTGCTCCCTCCAGGGCTGTCTTTCCGCATGGGCATGCTGGGCACTTGCCCGTTGACCCCAGATGCATGGGGGCCCCAGTGCGATGACCATGTGCCCAGGTCGATGGGGGGGGGGGGAGATCTTTTGATGTCCTCTGCCGGCCCTCGGAGAGCCTACCCTG
This sequence comes from Pelobates cultripes, assembly GCA_933207985.1. Taxonomy (NCBI): domain Eukaryota; kingdom Metazoa; phylum Chordata; class Amphibia; order Anura; family Pelobatidae; genus Pelobates; species Pelobates cultripes. Next base: position 134,461,220 of record OW240918.1, on the reverse strand, counting down.
CTTACTTGCTTAGGGTCCTCTTGGGCCGGTGGGGAGATCAAAGGCCCTTCGTTGGTGAGATGGAGGGAGATAGGACCCAGGGCTGCATGAGAGGGAGGACCTGGGAGGCAGTTCCTCCTGCGAGCATGCTGGTCTGAGCTTTGCTGCACATTGCTGTGGCAACGCTCCAACACTGCATTCTGCTCGTGGGAGGAGTGAAGACAGCCCACAGCCAGGGGAGCTGCAGGCTGTAGGTCTATAGTACTCACCACTGGACCACCAGGGCTGGCTGTCTCCCCACCCCCCTCCTTCACCAAAGGTAAGAAGAAGGGTGGAGACATAAAGCTTTTAAAACAAAATGTATTTTAAATAAAAATAACAAATCCCCATGCAAGCTCCCCCCTCACATACACAGCACCACACACACACACAGCGCACCCCTAACGCACACACAACCCCTTACATCACACACACTGCACCCCTCTCACACACACACACAGCAACCCTTACACACACTGCTCCCCTCACATACACACTGCACCCCTCACATACATACTGCACCCGTCATTGTCTGTGTGTTTGTGTTCAGCAGCCTGTGTACATGTATTCAGCAGTCTCTGTGCGTGTTTCTGTTTAGATAGTTGGAAAGATACAGCACTTGAACTGCACCGCTAAGTTAATCACATTTACATATCTGCTATTCTTCAAAGGAGTAAAACACACCTTAGGTTAGAGGCAAAGGGATGGCTAGGAGAGTTAACACTTAAATAAAATAACAGGATAGACAGCACTTTGGGCCTTGGAAAAGTAAATCACATTTACATATCAATTGAGCTGAGGAATTTGCTATTTACAACATAGGAACCAATTCCTTTAAAAATAGAAGATACTGACATCACATTAGATTAGGTTTGGTAAGACACACACGCTGCACACAACATCTCACAGCACATACACAATGTAGCAGATATTATTATATTATATGAATGTATTGCAATATAACTATAACTCTGTAACATTCTTCTTCTGTAATATTTAACTGGGCAGATTCTAAGTAAAGATTTCTCTCTGGTAAGAACTATGGTGTTGGCTGTTTATTTGTAATATCGGGTAGAATACCTTAGTAGTTCTAGTCATATATTTATCTGGACAAGGGGATAAAGATGTTAGTTCTTGGAATAGGTGACACAGGGATATTACATTCACTATTAATACACAACGCAGAGTGGATTTCTCTCAAAAGGATACCAATTGGAAGTATTGGTGGTGACAGAAGAATTATCCAGCAGTCTCTGTGCGTGCGTGTATCCAGCAGTCTGTGTGTGCGTATTGTATGAATGTATTGCATTTCTTGGACGTACCAATAAATATAAGCGTAATTTTACTGATAATTAACTTTTTTTTTTTTTTTTTATGTGAGAAGTTGTGTAGGCAGGGGTAATGCGCATTTGCGGACATTGCCACGTTCAGGGCTGTCTTTAACATTGATTGGACCCTGGGCAAGCATTTGCTTGGGCCCCCTGGACCCTGCCCTTCCCCTCCACACATTTCCACCCCCTGGCATGCAGTCATGCCCTCCACCCCAATACAGTGGCATAACTAATGTAGAGAAGGCCCAGGTGCAAGACATTTTTTTGGGCCTCCCATATAGCACAATAATGGAGAAAAGATAGATCCTCATCTGTTGTACAATTCCCACGATGCTATGCCAGTTGGGGATCTACCATTTGGTCATTCTTGCAGGGCTGTATTTGTGAGCAGTGTTTGTAAATTTGAATGTGAGCATGTTGTTGTATAGAGTATGTGTGTGCATGTAGGGTGTAGTATTGGTGTTAGAGTGAAGGGGTGTGTTTATATATACTTTTTGAGTTTGAATTCAGGGGCATGTTTGTATGTAATGTTTGTGTTTGCATGTTGTGTTTGATTGCTTGGATGTATGAAATACATTCACAGATATCCATACACATTAGCACACTGATACATGCACACATCTGGACACATGCACAGACTGATACAAACAGACTGGCGTATACACACACAGACACATACATACATACACACACACACTGATACAGAGATAAAAACACTGGCACATCCACACACAGAGATACACACTTACACACACTGACACAGATATAGACACACATTAAGATGCACACAGACACACGGGTACACATGCAGGGGTGTATTTGTGTGCAGTGTTGGCGAAGGAATGCTGGGATGTATGCATTGCCACACAGATGCACACTTACACAAATACTGAGATACACACAGGAACACAGATACACATGCAGTGGTGTATTTGTGTGCAGTGTTAGCGTTGGAATGTAGTAGTGTATATGTGTGCAGTGTTGGTACTGGAATGATGGAACGTATGCATTGCCACACGCATAGATACACACTAACACAACCTGACACTCATTTACATACACAGATACACATACACAGACACGCAGGTACACATACAAACTGGCTCACAAGTATACATCCACATAGATACACATAAACACTGACACAAATGTACACATACACTGACACAAACACAGCCAGATACACACACACTGACACTCACACAGCCAGATACACACATACAGCCAGATACAAACGCACACACATACAGATACACACACAGTCAGATACACACACACACATAGTCAGATACATACACACACAGTCAGATACATACACACACAGTCAGATACACACACACAGTCAGATACACACATACAGTCAGATACACACATACAGTCAGATACACACATAGTCAGATATACACACACAGTCAGATATACACACACATAGTCAGATATACACATACATAGTCAGATACACACATACACAGTCAGATATACACACACAGTCAGATATACACACACAGTCAGATATACACAGTCAGATACACACACACATAGTCAGATATACACATACATAGTCAGATACACACATACAGTCAGATATACACACACAGTCAGATACACACACACATAGTCAGATATACACATACATAGTCAGATACACACATACAGTCAGATATACACATACAGTCAGATATACACACACAGTCAGATATACACACACAGTCAGATATACACACACAGTCAGATACACACACATAGTCAGATATACACACACAGTCAGATATACACACACAGTCAGATATACACAGTCAGATACACACACACATAGTCAGATATACACATACATAGTCAGATACACACATACAGTCAGATATACACACACAGTCAGATACACACACACATAGTCAGATATACACATACATAGTCAGATACACACATACAGTCAGATATACACATACAGTCAGATATACACACACAGTCAGATATACACACACAGTCAGATATACACACACAGTCAGATACACACACATAGTCAGATATACACACACAGTCAGATATACACACACAGTCAGATATACACAGTCAGATACACACACACATAGTCAGATATACACATACATAGTCAGATACACACATACAGTCAGATATACACACACAGTCAGATATACACACACATACATAGTCAGATACACACACACAGTCAGATACACACACACAGTCAGATATACACACATAGTCAGATATACACACACATACATAGTCAGATACACACACACAGTCAGATACACACACACAATCAGATATACACACATAGTCAGATACACACACATACAGATCACACACACAGTCAGATATACACACACACAGTCAGATACACACATAGTCAGATATACACACATTTATTTATCAATTTACCGGTAAGTCTAGCCACCCTCTTGTCTCCTTACCTTTAGAGAAGGGTGGCTTCCCTGGGGTCCAGTGGAAGCTGGATGGCTGAGGTTGATGGGAGTCTGATGAACATGTTTACCTCAGTCCCTCTCCTCCCTCCTCCTCCTGTGTGCATCCTCCCTCTCCTCCACTTCCATGTGTGTCTCCTCCTCCCCAGCGGCACTCTGTTACTTGGGAGGAAGTGATCTCACCTCACTTCCTCCCAGCAGGCAGGAAGACAGGGGCCCGGTCAGGTGCTCTCTTAAAGGGCCAGGGGGGGACCCTTATTACTTCACTTGCCGCAGCCCACCGGAAGATTTCTCAGTATCCCGGTGGGCTGTTCAGTCCTGGTTGCGGGCAGGGGGCACACGGGACAGCTGCTTTGGGCCCCCCAAGAGTTATTGGGCCCGGGGCAGCTGCCCCGTTTGCCCCTTGTTAAAGACGGCCCTGGCCACGTTCACATGAGAACTTCACCCATAGGAAAGCATTGTACAGAATAATGCTTTCCTATGGGGTTTTGAGTGATGCTAGATGTCCTTGTGCATAGCGTGAGGACATCTAGCTTCAGGTCGCCTAACGACCCGGAAGTCCCTCTGGTGACTGTCTGGTAGACAGTCACTAGAGGTAGAGTTAACCCTGGCAGGTGATTATTGTGGTCTGTTAAAAACTGCAATAATTATTACTGCAGGGTAAAAGGACGTGGGAATATGCACCCAGACCACGTCAATGAGCTGAAGTGGTCCGGGTGCCATAGTGTCCCTTTAAACTCAGTGAAAAGCCAGGAAGTGCCTCTGTTGGCTGTCTGGTAGACCAGCACTAGAGGCAGTCTTAGCACTGCAATATAAACATTGCAGTTTCTCTGACACCACAATGTTTTAAGCTGCAGGGTTAAGGGGACAGGGACACTGCACCCAGACCACTTCAATGAGATGTAGTGGTCTAAGTGGCTATAGTGTCCCTTTAAGCTACAGCAGGGTGCACCCTGCCTGCCTAGAGTTACTGGAAGCATATTAGTGAAAGCACATGAAGACAGAGTAGGATAAGTTCACCCTTGGCAGCTTTCTAGGGCTCAGGTGTTACACAGGGGCTCTGGAATCATTAATTTGCTTGGAACAATTTACCAATCATTTTGTAAAGAATAAAAGGTGGCGATGGTGGAGGGAGGCCTAACTGAATACCTGACTAGGGCTCTGTTGTATATTAACCCTTCTCTGCATGCAGATAGAAAAACAGCCCGGACACTGCCGTCATTTGTTTTTAGCCCAGTTACACTATTCCTCGTTTGTGGGAAAGTTACATTTTCATCCAGAGCTCAGCTTGTCTGTATACTATGAGACCTGGGAGTGTGAGGTAGAAACGGCTCTGACTCATGTTCTGCCGCTGATTAGAGTGAGACAATGAGCTCCAGAAATGATATGTGAACTGTGCTAAATAGGATGAAGTCGTGAAAGATAAAGTTGTGAACTAAGTTGGATAAGCATGCCAAGATAACAGCATGTTTAACCGTGTCAGTACCAGAGAGCTGAGTTTTCTAATCACAGCGAAGGCAGACTAACCGATGTGTGGATGAGGGAGCAATCTTTAACCCTGTCAGCAGTGATGTATTTACTGCAAGGCTAACAAGGCATTTGCTTTGGGCGACCCTTTCCAGGGGACGGCAAAAACACCGCTCCCAAATGCCGAAAAAGAACAATAATGAGTATGTGTGTCTGTGAGTGTGTGTGTCTGTGTATCTGTCAGTGATTATGTGTGTATGCCATTGTGTCTGTCAGTGAGTCTGTGTGTGTCTGTCAGTGTGTGTCTGTGAGTGGGAGTGTGTATCTGTCAGTGTGTGAGCGATTGTGTGTGTGTCTGTCAGATTGTGTCAAAAGTGTGTGTATGTCAGTGTGTGTCTGTCAATTAGTATATGTCAGTGTATCTGAGAGTGTGTGCTTGTCAGTGAGTGGGTGTGTCAGTGTGTGTATGTCAGTCAAAGTGTTTGAATATAGAAAATAATCCAGGCACTCTAACGAATTCCAAAATATAGGCAATCTTTATTGGAACAAGGAACCAAACAGCACGTTTTGACCCCCCCGGGGGCCTTTGTCAAGCTGGCCCTAAGGGATCGAAACGTTGCAGTTTGGTTCCTTGTTCCAATAAAGATTGCCTATATTTTGGAATTCGTTGGAGTGCCTGGATTATTTTCTATATTCAAATGCTACAATTGGTCCTTTTTTGGTACTGGGATTTATCCACTTGAGCACCCTGAATTCCAGAAACTGGATTGAGTGCACTTCCATCACCTATATAGTCAGTCAAAGTGATATATGTCAGTCAAAGTGTGTGATAGTCTTTAACAGGAATAGGTGTGGCATTGAAAGGAAGGAGTGGGGCAAATTTAAATTAGGGGGTGCCAAGGTTCCGTCATGCCTATGCCAGCACAAATCCAAAATACACCACTGCCTGTCAGTGTGCTCCACAGTAGCGCTGTACACCACATTTTGTATTCTATTAATCTGTCCCTCTTCCTCCTTCTCTAATTGTTTAAGAGTGACCTTATTCCCAATTTATTACCTCTTCACCCTTTGCATTTTTAATGACTGCTATCAGTTAACACGTCAGTTATATCCTAAATAATGAGGGAAACTGCTCTTGGGATTAAACTAAGTATCCCATAGACTCCTGATGTGCAGAGGTTAATATGATTGTACTTTCTTCCTGATGTGTGGGCCTATCCTTCTATCCTTTAGAACGGCAAAGCATTCCGGCAGTTTTGGTTCTACGTTATCTGGGTATCTACCTTTTGGGCACTCTTGCACTAAGCAGTGCACAAGTGAAGGTAATTTTTTTTTAATTTTTTTTTTTTTCGTGGTTATTTATTAAATTTTTATTTCCCTGCACAATTATTAAATACATTACATTGTGTACATTATCTTTATAATGCATTAAAAAATAGGGACTCGTTTTTATAGCATAGTTTCCCTTTAAATGATGTTTACAAGAACAAACAACAAATACATGCATACACATTTGCACGATTTTAAATATGATTTAAATATAAAAAGTATATTTTTCTTCAGAATTTTACATATTTAAAATATAGGTAAAATGTAAGGGATTAGAACAATGTATTCCATTCTGTTTATTCTATTTCAGAGAGTTCCTGGCAATAAACTTGATGATAGTCGATGACAGCCTGCTGAGAGGTTTAAAATGGAGGAACAAAAATCATCTGTTACTGCTGGTATAATCAATGGACCGTGGAAAAATATTCAAGGTCGAGGAGTCTTAAAATTATAAAGGAAAAGAGAGAAACCAGATGGAGACAAACTTGATAAAATAATTGACAACCTGCTGAAAGGAGTCAAATTGCGGGTGGGGGGGTTAAGTGGGCACAATATATATTTGCTGATGATTGCTTCAGCCAATAATATGTCTTTTTTTTTTTTTTTTTTGAAATACTTGTAAGTACATTAATGTGATGAATTTATGCTGGTATCATGGTTACAGCCTGCAGCATCATCACAGTGCAATGTGTATGACACTAGAACCATCGTCAATGAAAAAAGGCAGGTCCTGGAAATACAGGTAGGTGACTACGCTATACCTTGCAGCCTGGGCAACAAAGAAAGTTAAAAAGAATTCGGTAGGGGAGGCCAAAAGGTAGACCCACAGCTGATTGTAGAGCCACAATTCCTATCCTGCTTCAACAGCCTTGACAGGCTTTGGGTATCTGTTAGTGGTGGACAGACTCCAAGATGCTGGTCAAACATCTGTTAGGAGAGGGGGACCATGGTATGGATTGACAACTTAATGATGGCAAATCTTGGCAACGAGTGAAGTGTGAGGTTGGTCAGAAGGATTAGCCATCAACATAAGAGCACTTTGTAGCCAACCTTCAGGATGCCAACAAGCACATAGCATTAGTTACCGTATCAGAAATTGTGAAGAATTAACACGAGAATTGCACGTTTTATAAAACAAAAAGACAAATTGAAAATGTTTCCTTATTGACTATCCTGAGCTAAACAAATTAAACTCTTTATCAATCCTCCCTAGTTTCTATTTTAGTAAAAAATTCCATAGGTTGATGAAGTCATACATAATACACTGATCAGCCACAACAATATAACTACCTGCCTAGTAGTGTGTAGGTCCCCCTCTTGTGGCCAAAACAGCTCTGATGCATTGAGGCATGGATTCCACAAGACCTCTGAACATGGCCTGTGGTATCTGGCACCAACACATACATTTAGCAGATCCTTACAAGTCAGATGTGTTGTTCCTGCACATCCCCATGATGCTCCATTGTATTGAGATATAGGGAATTTGGCAACACATTGAACTCTTAGTCATGTTTCTTAAACCATTCCTAAACAATTTTTGAAGTGTGGCAGGGTGCATTATGCTGCTGAAAGATGCCATTTCCATCAGGGAACACCATTGCCATAAATGGGTGTACGTGGTCTGCAACAATCTCAAGGTAGGTGGTACGCAGTGGCGTACATAAAGGGGTCGCAGCTGCGACCGGGCCCATCACTACAGGCGGCCCGGCCACTCTGTGGACCCCTGCGACCGGTGCCCGCTGCCATGTGTTAGGGCCACTCTATGGCTATGGATTTCCAAGGGTCCCGGTCAGCCCCCCAGACAGAGCAGTACGGGAGGAAGAGAGGAGGGAGTCAGAGTGGGAACTCTGACTCCCATCAGGCTGAGCCACCACTGGACCTCAGGGAAGACACCCTCCTGCATCTAAAAGGTAGGAAACAGGAGGGTAACGAAAATATTTTGTATATGTGTGTGTTTGTTTGTATGTATGCATGTGTGTCTGTATGAATGTTTTTCTGTCTGTGTGTGTGCTTGTGTGTGTGTGTGTGTGTGTGTGTCTGTATATATGTGTGTTTGTATGTTTGTGTGTCTGTATGAATGTTTCTCTGTGTGTGTGTGTGTGTCTGTATATACGTGTGCTTTTATTTGTGTGTATATATGTGTCTGTATGTGTCTGTATGTATGTTTGCTTGTATGTATGTGTGTTTGTATGTGTATGTATGTGTCTGAATATATGTGTCTCTGTGTTTGTATGTGTGTGGTGTACATACAGGGGGCCCCGGCCACACTGTGGACCCCTGCGACTGGGAGCCAATCGCGCGGGGGGGGGGGATACGCCACTGGTGGTACGGTAACATCCACATGAATGCCAGGGCACAAGGTTTTCCAGCAGAACATTGCCTAGAGCATAACACTCTCTCCGCCAGCCTCTCCTACCCGCTGCCATCTCTTCCTCATATATATGACGCATGCACACCCAGCCAGGGCCGGACTGGGAGAAAAATTCGGCCCGGGCATTTTTTTAACACAGCGGCCCACTAAAAAGGGGGCGGGGCAGAGGAGGTGTGTTTTGTCATCACCAATGAAAAACACGCCTCCTCTCAAAGTGAGCATGTTGGTTCAATGCCCTTCCAGGGCAGACCATGCGCAGAGCTCTACTGAAGAGCTCTAGCATGAGAAAAAAGTCCTGTATTTGTTCTGCACAGTGCAAGCAAATTTAATAACATGCTTGCACTGTGTTTCCTTGCAACTTGTCTCTGGTGTCTATAAATGGATACCAGGAGATAAAAGGCCAGGAAAGAGTATTGTGCATGTATTTGGAGCCTGCTTGTGGTATTGCGTGTGTGTAGAATGAGCTGGTCGTGGTGTGGTATTGTGTAATAAGGTCAGTTTTAGTCGTGTTGTGTTTGTGGTGTAATGTGATGCATATATGGCTATGGGCTGTAGAGAATGTGTGTATTGGGGATATAGCAAGTGTGTGCATACATGCTATAGTGTGTGTGTGTTTAGGGGTGTAGTATGTGTTTGCTTACAAGGAATCTAGTGTGTGTATAGGGGATCCAGAGTGTGTATGTTAAAGGACCACTATAGTGCCAGGAAAACATACTCGTTTTCCTGGCACTATAGTGCCCTGAGGGTGCCCCCAACCTCAGGGACCCCCTCCCGCCCGGCTCTGGAAAGGGGTTAAACTTACCTTTTTTCCAGCGCCGGGCGGGGAGCTCTCCTCCTCCGATCCGCCCCGTCGGCTGAATGCGCACGCGCGGCAAGAGCTGCGCGCGCATTCAGCCGTTCACATAGGAAAGCATTTATAATGCTTTCTTATGGACGCTTGCGTGCTCTTGTAGCGGATGGCACTGGGCTGTCCTGCAAATGTCTGTGAAATAAATGCATTCGTGTGATCTGTTAGTTTCCTATGTGTTCTAAAGCCTTGTATTCTTGTGATTGTTCGGTAGTTTCGTTCCCTTAGTTTATTCGAATGAAACTACCGAACAACCAGACCTCCCCTGTGTGAAGTGTGTCCTCAATTACCCGTTGCAACATTGTTGCGAACGGGTAATTGAACAGTAAGTAGCCGTCCTTTGTTCTCGGGGGTGGCCATTTTAAAACTCCCGAACAGCGGTGTTTAGCCGTCGAGTGTCTGGAACTAAAATCGGACACTCGAGTAGGCGAACACCGCTGAGACCTCCACAGCCCTGGTCCGTTCGGTTCCAAACTACCGAACGGCCCCTCGTTCGGTAGATAGAAAATACCGAACGAGGGGATTCAGGCGAACCCTCCCTAGCCTCTATAGCTAGAGGTTTTCGTGTATTTTATTCCCTTATGCCAGGACCGACCGCAGGGCCCATTCACATGGAACCGAATTCGGCTATCTCCGTTCGTGCGGTCGGTCATTTTATTCCCTCCATACTTTTCCCGAACCCCTGGTCTGATCTGGGTGGTTTTTGGATATGTTGTTCACCCAGATCAGGGCTACCAGGGGATGTAGGATTTAAAGAGGTACCCCTACGTTTAGGGGTACATCCAGAAACGGGGGGAATTGGTGTACTGGATAAGGGGATTATGATGCTGGCTGAGGGGAGGAGATGTGTGGGAGGTTACCAGGACAGGATTGGCTACTGTAATAATTACTGTAATCCCTCCCTTGCATGGGAGCATGCTTTATAAGGAGACTGTGATTAAAGGCTTGTCAGTTCTGCTCCTGAAACTGTGTGTCGTCCAGTTATTGGGATTGCTGTGGGGAGGTTGCTGTTATTTTACCTGCTGGAAACTTTGCCTATGGATTTATTATTTACTTGTTCCTGAGCCTCACTTGGATTATAAGCGGAGACAACCTGGGGAATATTGCATCTCCGCTACATTGGTTGGCAGCGCTGGGATCCAGACTCACAAGGGAACAAGGACTAATGGAATACGGATGGAGAGTGATTATGCCAAGCTTAAAAGATCCACGCTAAAAGATCTCCTGGAAGCGAAAGGCATTGCAGCCAGCAACAAAAAGAAAGCAATCCTCATTGCAGAAGTGATGGCTGAATACCAGCAGGAGGACAGGGTAATCCCTGAGCAACAGAGTGCAGCAGATGGAGCTGAAAAAGAAGAGTTCCGGAGAGAGGTGCAGTTCAGGCTGTCCTTTTATGGAGAGAATCCAACAACGGATATTATATCCAGGACAATGTCAGAGGTACAGGAGTTTATACTGCGCCAAAGGCCACTACAGCAGCTGGAGAGGAATGCTACCACAACTACCATCACACAGGGTAAGACAAAAATTCCTTACCAAGCCTTTAAAACGTATATAGAAGCAGAGGAAGATATAGATGCTTTTCTCCAAGACTTTGAAAGGCTGTGTGCCTTGCATAATATTAGCCCAGATGAGTGGGTGCCTATTTTAGCAGGGAAGCTCACAGGGAAGGCGGCGAAGCCTATAGAACTGTACCTGATGAGGAAATTCGGAATTACCGCCGAGTAAAAGAAGTGATCCTGGCCCGATATGCAATCACGCCAGAGGCATATCGGCGACGGTTTAGAGACCTAAAGAGAAATGACAAGGACTCTCATGTGGAATGGGCTTGCAAGTTCAATCGGGCCGCTCTGGGGTGGGTACAGTCTAATAAGGCTCGGTCCATGGAGGACTTATTGCAAATGGTGTTGTTGGAGCAATTCTATGAGGGGGTAACAGGCGAGGTCCAGGAATGGGTGAGGGACAGAAACCCTACCTCCCTTACCGAAGCTGCTAGGAAGGCCGATGAGTACTTGGATGCACGCAGGCAGCAGAAACCAGCAGCCCCAAAAGCTACTTTTAAAACCTTTGGGGGAAACAGCTACAACCCAGCTCCACCGAGGCAACTACCACCACCACCACCACCACCCGCTGTACAGCCCCGGTTTCGCCAGCCCGCTTCTGGCCCCTGTCATCACTGCCAGAAGTGGGGACATTATAAAAGGGAATGTCCCCAGCTGAGGGATCGTTCTACCTGGATTCGCCCCGGCCCACCACCACCACCACCGAGAGCAGCCGCCGCCCATCACTACCAAAATATAGTGGCCACACCATATGGGTCAGCTGTTCCCATAACAACCTTGGAACAGTGGGAAGTACTACACGAGGCGGATCCAGTCCAGGCCAATGCTCATAACAGACAACATCACAGGCAGACCGTATACTTGGAGGGTAAAGCAGTACAGGGCCTACGTGATTCGGGGGCTACCATCACCTTGGTCAAAAGTCATCTGGTCTCGGATGATGCGAGACTAAGTAAAACTGTGGCCGTCAGGGTAGCCGGGGGAGCAGTATACCGGCTACCTACAGCAAGGGTACATTTACATTGGGGAGCGGGGGCAGGACATGTGGAGGTGGGGTTGATGCCGCAGTTACCGGCGGAGGTTTTATTGGGGAACGATCTGGGGAGGCTCACATCTGCTTTTTGAGCCCCAGACGTCCACCACAGGAGAAGCTCATCCTGTGGTCACCCGTCAACAGGCCCGCACCCAGGACTACAACACACTTCCGGAGGTTCAGGTAAGAGACCCTTCCCCTTCCCTTGACTGTGTCCCCTGGGCCCCTCCTAACGAATTCGCAGCAGAGGTAGTGACTGACCCCACCTTGCAGGTATACAGAGACAAGGTGACAGCAGACCCTCCGTGGGGAGAGGGGGAGAGATTTGTCTGGGACAAGCAGCTTTTGTACAGGGAGACAGACAAGCAGATTGAGGGGTCAGACCCAATAGTGACGAGGCAGCTAGTGGTGCTGCAGCGGTACCGAGCAGAGCTACTCCGGATAGTGCACGATATCCCGCTATCCGGACATCTAGGGGTCAGCCACACTAGGTACCGACTGACCCAAAATTTCTTCTGGCCAGGGATCAGCCAGGAAGTGCGCCGGTATTGCACCACCTGCGACACCTGCCAGAGGGTAGGGAAAAGGGGAGACCGGAGGAAGGCGAAGCTACACCCCTTGCCAATAATTGAGGAACCGTTTAGCAGAATAGCGGTAGACTTGATAGGTCCCCTCAAGAAAGCCAGCCCGTCAGGCAAAAGGTAAATTTTAACGGTAGTAGACTATGCTACCAGATATCCAGAGGCGGTGGCTCTGACCAACATTCAGGCTGAAACGGTCGCGGATGCCCTCATGCAGATATTCTCCCGGTTGGGATTACCCAGGGAGATTATCTCGGATCAGGGTACCCAATTTACCGCAGAATTCACCCAACACCTCTGGAGGATCTGTGGCATTAAGCCTATTATCAGTGCCTCTTACCACCCCCAGACTAATGGGCTCTGCGAACGGTTCAATGGCACATTGAAACAAATGCTCCGAACCTTCGCAGAGACCCACAAGGACTGGGAGCGGTTCCTGCCGCATCTCCTATTCGCTTACCGGGAGGTGCCGCAGGAATCCACGGGGTTCTCCCCGTTTGAACTGCTGTTTGGGAGGAGGGTCAGAGGCCCCTTAGATCTTATAAGAGAGCATTGGGAGGGAGACCGGAGCGCAGATGGCACCCCCATCATACCTTATGTGTTGGCTCTCCGAGACCGCCTGGAAGCCTTAACCAGGACGGTAAGGGAAAACCTTCAGGCGGCACAGACTCGCCAGCGCACATGGTATGATCGGGGAGCCAGGGACCGTAGCTTTCAGGTAGGGCAGAAAGTGCTGATTTTAAAGCCTGTCCGACATGACAAGCTACAGGCCGCCTGGCAGGGACCTTATAAGGTGGTGGAACAGAGATGTGACACCACCTATATAATTGGCTCCTGTACAGGGACGGGAGGGCGACGCATGCTCCATGTGAACATGATGAAGCCCTACCAAGCACGCTCCGAGGAGGTAACCGCCATCTGCGCGCCCAATTCAGATGAGTCTGACAGCTTACCACTCCCAGATCTGCTGGAAGATGGGCAGATGTCTGGGGATTTAGGGGAAGTCACACTGGGAGACCGGCTGAGCCCACAGGAGCGCATCGAGGTGCGGCAGCTGTTGGAAGAGAAACGAGACACGTTCTCCAACGTACCTGGGTACACCCCTCTGGCCACTCACCGGGTAGAGACCCCAGGGCAATTACCGATGCGTCAGACCCCCTACCGCATCCCCGAAGCGGTAAGGGAAAACATGCGCAAGGAGATCGATGAGATGCTCCAACTGGGGGTGATTGAGCCCTCAGATAATCCCTGGGCTTCTCCGGTAGTACTCGTACCGAAGCGGGACGGTACGACCCGCTTCTGCGTAGACTACCGGAGATTAAACGAGAAAACGGTGTCCGATGCATACCCTATGCCACGGATAGATGAGCTACTGGACAGAATGGCCAGGGGTCAATACCTCACTACCATTGACTTATGTAAGGGGTATTGGCAAATCCCCCTGGCCCCAGAGGCCATCCCGAAATCAGCCTTTGTCACCCCATTTGGCTTGTACCAGTTTAAGGTCATGCCATTTGGGATGAAAAACGCCCCAGCTACTTTCCAGCGGATGGTAGACCGACTCCTGGATGGGTTTCAAGACTACACCTGTGCCTACCTGGACGATATTGCCATTTTTAGCAATACGTGGCAGGAGCACTTGGCCCATATAGGAGCGGTTCTAGACAGGATTAAGGAAGCTGGTTTGACATTGAAACCGGCCAAGTGCAGCATAGGGATGGCCGAGGTGCAGTACCTCGGACATCGGGTGGGTTGCGGCAAACAGAAGCCCGAACCTGCCAAGGTAGAAGCCGTGGCCCAGTGGCCCACTCCTAGGACTAAAACCCAGGTGTTAGCCTTTCTAGGGACCGCTGGGTATTACAGGAAGTTTGTCCCTAACTATAGCGCCCTCGCCAAACCTCTCACTGACCTTACTCGGAAGAATTTGCCCCGCCAGGTGACCTGGACCCCGGAGTGTGAGCAGGCATTCCAACATCTGAAAAATGCACTGATAAACGCTCCTGTCTTGGCAGCTCCCAATCCAACTAAGCGTTTTCTTGTTCACACAGACGCTTCTATGTTTGGATTGGGAGCAGTACTGAGCCAAGTCGGAGCCGATGGCGGAGAACACCCCGTGGCTTACATCAGTCGCAAGCTGTTACCCAGAGAAGTAAGCTACGCCGCCATCGAGAAGGAATGCCTGGCTGTGGTGTGGGCTTTAAAGAAACTACAGCCGTATCTATATGGACAGCCTTTTTCGTTACTCACGGATCACAACCCGTTGGTCTGGCTAAACCGGGTGGCTGGGGACAATGCCAGGCTGCTGCGCTGGAGTTTGACGCTGCAGCCTTTTGACTTTAATATTCAGTACCGCCCGGGTAAACAGAATGGGAATGCCGACGGGTTGTCAAGACAAACTGACCTGGAGAAATGATCCGTGAGTCCCCGGACATCCCCAAGCCGATCCGTGTTGGATCAGACTGTGTATGCCGGCTTGTGGGCAAGGGGGAGCAGTGTAGCAGATGGCACTGGGCTGTCCTGCAAATGTCTGTGAAATAAATGCATTCGTGTGATCTGTTAGTTTCCTATGTGTTCTAAAGCCTTGTATTCTTGTGATTGTTCGGTAGTTTCGTTCCCTTAGTTTATTCGAATGAAACTACCGAACAACCAGACCTCCCCTGTGTGAAGTGTGTCCTCAATTACCCGTTGCAACATTGTTGCGAACGGGTAATTGAACAGTAAGTAGCCGTCCTTTGTTCTCGGGGGTGGCCGCCATTCGACAAACGAACACGTGGCGGCGGCCATTTTAAAACTCCCGAACAGCGGTGTTTAGCCGTCGAGTGTCTGGAACTAAAATCGGACACTCGAGTAGGCGAACACCGCTGAGACCTCCACGGCCCCTCGTTCGGTAGATAGAGAATACCGAACGAGGGGATTCAGGCGAACCCTCCCTAGCCTCTATAGCTAGAGGTTTTCGTGTATTTTATTCCCTTATGCCAGGACCGACCGCAGGGCCCATTCACATGGAACCGAATTCGGCTATCTCATTTTATTCCCTCCATACTTTTCCCGAACCCCTGGTCTGATCTGGGTGGTTTTTGGATATGTTGTTCACCCAGATCAGGGCTACCAGGGGATGTAGGATTTAAAGAGGTACCCCTACGTTTAGGGGTACATCCAGAAACGGGGGGAATTGGTGTACTGGATAAGGGGATTATGATGCTGGCTGAGGGGAGGAGATGTGTGGGAGGTTACCAGGACAGGATTGGCTACTGTAATAATTACTGTAATCCCTCCCTTGCATGGGAGCATGCTTTATAAGGAGACTGTGATTAAAGGCTTGTCAGTTCTGCTCCTGAAACTGTGTGTCGTCCAGTTATTGGGATTGCTGTGGGGAGGTTGCTGTTATTTTACCTGCTGGAAACTTTGCCTATGGATTTATTATTTACTTGTTCCTGAGCCTCACTTGGATTATAAGCGGAGACAACCTGGGGAATATTGCATCTCCGCTACAACCTTACATTAGATATGCAATTGTAACCTTGCAGATGCTGCCTGCAAAACTGCATTTGGTGCACCTCTGTCCTATACATTTTTAGAATCGTTTTTTATATACTGTGTTTAACCCTTTTTTGTTTGGCTTAAATACAACAAAGTAATAATTCTAACAAAAATCATGAAATTTGCAGGTCCCTGGAAACTTTGGACCTGGTCATACATTGATCAGCCACAACATTAAAAACACCTGCCTAATATTGTGTAGGTCCCCCTCATTCTGCCAAGACAGCACTGATGTTTTGACTCATGAACTCTCTTAAAGTGTTGTGTGGTATCTGACACCAATATACTAGCAGAGGATCCTTTAAGTCCTGCAAGTCACATGGTGCTGCCTACATGGATCTGATATGTTGGTCCAGCAAATCCCACAGACACTCAATCTGATTGAGATCTGTGGAATTTGGAGGCCAGGGCAACACTTTGAACTCTTTGTCATGTTTCCCGAACCATTCCTGAACAAATTTTGCAGTGGGGCAAGGTGCACTATCCTGATGAAAGAGGACACCCAGGGAACACCATTGTAATGAAAGGGTGTATGTGGTCTGCAACAATCTCTACGTAGGTGCCAGGAACCAAGATTCCCTAGCAGAACATTGCCCATAACATAACACTGCCTCCGCCAGCCTGCAGTTGTAGTAAGAAGTAGCTAATATGGTAAACAGGATTAACAATTTTAACAGATTAAGACACATTGAAATCAGAATCAGATAGTAATTTAAACATTAATATCATTACACAAATTTGTTTATATTTTTTTTTGTTTAAATATGCATTTTAATCGAGTAGACTACACTTGAATATATTTAATAGAATATTTTTCCTACCTATTGATATTTTGAAAAATTAATAATTCTAAATATAAAAAAAGAAGAAATCAGAATCAGATC
>OW240918.1:134380012-134443713 GCA_933207985.1 Pelobates cultripes | reverse complement strand
GAGTTTATTAGTTTAGAAGGGGAATAAAAGAGTGGCATATGGGCCCCATAGTTACTTACATGGTCCTTCTTATTTTGCAGCATGTGCCGGGATAGATTCCCCTGGAAAACACAAGGAAAAATCTAATCGCTGCTTGGCCTGCAATACAACTTCTCTAGAGGGTAACAACCTATGCCTCACCTGTATGACGGAAGTGACAGACATTCAGCCTAGGAAGTGTTCTCCTCAAGAAGTACATAAAACCTGGATATCCCAAGCCATAGCAGAAGGCTTCAAGGCTTTTAGTAAAAACACCACCTCCAAAAAGCATCAGAGATCTGAACCCTCTTGTCCCTCATCAGTCTGAGTTGGAATCCTTTGAGGATATTTCTGACAGAGAGGAGGAGGATACGGAGTATGGCCCTAAATCCTTAGACTCCAAATTTGTTGAAAAACGTATCTTCCTCATAACAAATACCCTAACATTACAGGAAGAAAAGACGAAATCCCTAGAATCCTACAAATATTTTGAAGACCTCAGATCTTCAAAAACCTTGTTTCCTGTGCATCCTTCTATCAAGGAAATGGGCCAGGCCAGAGAAAATAATTACCCTCAAAAATAAAAATCCTAGGATCTACCCCTTCACCTCCAAGGATTGCAAAACTTGCTCTGCTATTCCAAAGATTGATGCAGTGGTGATAAAGATTGCAAAACTTACTGCGCTTCCCATTGACTCCATGGCATATATATGGGAACCTATGGAGAAGAGACTGAATGCCAATCTAATTAAAGCTTATCTGTCTCTGTGTTCAGCCTTACACCCAGCTATAGCTCTTACCACCCTGTCCAGAGCTATGAAATTAAGGTTAAACATCCTGGAAGAAGATATCCAAAGAGGTGTGAGAAGAGAACACCTTCTGGACAGCCTTAGGGATTTCAGACTCGCAGCAGACTTCAGCTCCGAAGCATCCCTGGATATCTCTAAGAGGATTGCCAAAAGCATGGCATTGTCTGTCTCAGCCAGAAGAGTCATGTGGTTGCACTCTTGGGGAGCTGACTTTTCTTCTAAATTCTCCCTTTGCACTCTTCCCTTCCATTTTTTTGGGAAAAGTCCTCGATGAGGATATCCAAAAAGCTGCAGACAACAAGAAAGCTTTTCTACCCCAGGGGAAGAGAACTACATACTCAACTTCATGGAAAGACAAAAGGTTTTGTGACAGGTCCTTTTGAGACAGCAGAGCATATTGACCAGGTAAAGAATACAACAGATATGCATCTTGGAGATCCTATCAGCCTCCCTCATCTTCCTCTGAGTCCAACAGAGGTAGGGGATTGAGAGTCCCTTCTAAAAACTTCTGAAGGTTTACAGGCCCATACAGACTGCCTAGGAGGAAGACTTCATCGTTTCCTTTCTGTTTGGCCACGAATATATCAGACTCATGGGCCATGTCCATCATCGATCAGGGCTACAGAATCAAATTTGACTCTTTTTCTCAAATTAACTCCTTCATAAGGTCAAGAAAACCCTTGGGGAAAAAAGGAGAAGCCAGAACCTCTGGGTCAAATTACTACTTCTCCAAAGTGTCATAGAAGAGATGCCTCTTTTAGAGAGATTCAAAGGTATCTATTCAACTGTATTCTTGGCCCCAAAACCCAACGGGAAATGGAGGCTCATAATAGATCTGAATAAAACCAACAAATTCCTGAAGCGCCTCTCTTTCAAGATGGAATCCATGTCCACTATTATTCCCAACTTCAACAGAGGGGATTGGCTAACATCCATAGACCTGAGGGATGCATATTACCACGTTCCCATCTACCCTCTTCATCGCAAGTTTCTCCGATTTCATATTATGGGACAGCATTTCCAATTTAGAAGCCTCCCTTTCGGCTTAAGCCTTGCTCCAAGGACCTTCTCAAAACTCTTAGTGGTCCTTATAGCACATGTGAGGAAAGAAGGACTGGTCATATTTCACTACCTGGATGGCATTTTAATAGTTGCTCCATCTCTTCAAGGAGCCTCTCGTCACACGTTACAGGCCCTAAACTGTCTACAAGAACACGGCTGGATTATCAACAAGGAGAAGAGTGCTCTAATTCCATCGAAAGAAGCAGTATTCCTGGGTGCCTATATCGACACCATAAAAGCAAAGGTCTTCCTGTCACAAGAAAGGATAAACAAAATTCAAAACAAAATTCTCTCTGTCCTTCCCAAATATTCCATCACGGCCAAGGTGTACATGAGCATTCTGGACTCACTAACCTCAACCATAGAATTAGTGCGATGGGTACAATAGAACTCAAGAACAATCTAATTGAACTTCCTAAATCATTTCAACCGCTATCACAACAACTGGCTACAAATTATTCAAATTCCTCAAGTGGTGAAAGATCAATTGGTATGGTGGTTACAGCGAGACAATCTTTGGAGAGGTTTTCCTTTAGAGGATCCCCCTTGGCAAATTATCACCCCAGATGCGAGCATGACAGGATGTGGTGCACACATGGAATTGATTAGGATTCAAGGCACTTGGAATCCCTCAGAACGGTGCCTTCACTCAAACCTGCGGGAATAAAGGACAATATGCATTACTTTACGGAAACTCCAGAGAGCCCTCCAGAGTCCTTGACTTTCTATACAGACGGACAATGGAGCAGTGGCCGAGTATATAAATCACCAAGGAGGCACAAGAAGCAAACTTCTCTTACAAGAAATAACTCTGCTGATGTCCTGGGTGCAAGTTAATATCAAGGGAATGAAAGCAATCTACCTCCCGGGGGAAAGAAAATATTCTGGCAGATTTCCTCAGCAGAAGTCGCATATTACCAGGCGAATGGAGCTTGAACCCCAGAGTTTTTCAGGTTCTGACAAAGAGGTGAGGCATACCCCAGGTGGAGCTGATGGCCAACAGATAGAATGTTTAGGAGACAAGCTACCTTTCCCCATCCAAGGACCCTCTAGCTTTGGGTCCAGATACCCTTTCCCATCCTTGGAACTTCGACCTGGGGTATGTATTCCCTACCCTGCCTCTTATTCCAAGCATATTGAGAAAAATCTGGAAAGATGGATAGAAGGTGCCATTATTCCGATCTGGCCCAGAAAACCCTGGTAATCTCTTTTTTTGAAAATGTCTCTAACCCATCCTTGGTTGCTTCCAATTTCCCTGGACCTTCTAATCCAAGGTCCAGCAACTCACCCAAACCCATCAAGCTGGTGTCACGGGTGGGGGTCCGGTGCCCGGGACACAGATGCTGTCACGGGTAGCGGTACGGAAACCGGGACCCCTGAGTGCCTGATGAAAAGTTGGGAGTTTCCAGCGTGGAAGTTGATTATCAGGGCCTGGTGCAGGGTAACCACACATCCTCTGGCGTTGAGCACCAGCGTTTGCGCGGCCACATACCAGAACCCTGATGCAGCTACAGCGGATCCCAGGAACTTGATATGCAGACCTCCCAGGAACTGGATAGGGGGGCTCTGCAGCAGACATGTATCCAGTACAGAAAAAAGGCAAGGCTAGGATAGTCACCAAACAAGAAAACAAGACAGAACTAGAAGAACCCAGAACCAGAGAAGGATAGGAAGCTAAACCCAGAACATGAACACATTACAGGAATGAACCCAGAAAAACACAGCATAAAGAAAACCAGACATAGAATAGAAAACCAAAATACCAAGAAAAACTAAACAAGAATTGTAAAAAGAGTACTGGATACGAGAAACCAAAGCCAGACATCTCCGCAGAACATGGTATGATGTTTCATAACTCCCCTCTTAAGGAGCGTCCTCTGGGCGCGACAATCAGCTCTTAGGCAGAGACCAGGAAAGAAGCGAGGATCCAGCAACTAAGTCCTCAAGACTTACTGGAGGCAAGGATTCCCTGACACAGCAGGAAAGTAGTTTGCGGCTCACAATGCCATTCCGAACTACTTTAATTCCTTTGGAAAGGTCTCCTGCAAAGGAACCACCAGCCAGGACCGAGATCCACTCCAGAATAGGAGCACTGCCATGAAAGAGGAACCAAGCATCACAAGAGAACACCTGAAGCGACCAACGTACAGCTTAGCAGATCGACCTCCTCCACGACAAAAATAAGGAAGCCATCTCCAGCAGACTGGTCCAGATACAGGAACTCTTGCATGCCGAATAACCAACAAGAACAAGGAACCAAGCATCACAAGAGAACACCTGAAGCGACCACCGTACAGCTTAGCAGGTCAACCTCCTCCACGACAAAATTAAGGAAGCCATCTCCAGCAGACTGGTCCAGATACAGGAACTCTTGCATGCCGAATAACCAACAGGAACTAGAACAAAGAACCAGGAACCATGCATCACAAGAGAACACCTGAAGCGACCACCGTACCACTTAGCAGATCGACCTCCTCCACGACAAAAATAAGGAAGCCATCTCCAGCAGACTGGTCCAGATACAGGATCTCTTGCAAACAGAAGAACCAGGCATGACACGACACAGACAGAACAGGAAAGCTACAAAGTCCACTCCACGAACTCCAAGTGCAGACGGCCATCTGTCAGGGGTTGTGGTCCGATGCCCGGGACCCAGACTCTGTCATGGGTAGCGGTATGGATACCAGGACCCCTGAGTGCCTGATGAAAAGTTGGGAGTCTCCAGCGTGGAAGTGGATTATCAGGGCCTGGTGCAGGGTAACCACACATCCTCTGGCCTTGAGCACCAGCGTTTGCGCGGCCACATACCAGAACCCTGATGCAGCTACAGCGGATCCCAGGAACTTGATATGCAGACCTCCCAGGAACTGGATAGGGGGGCTCTGCAGCAGACATGTATCCAGTACAGAAACAAGGCAAGGCTAGGATAGTCACCAAACAAGAAAACAAGACAGAACTAGAAGAACCCAGAACCAGAGAAGGATAGGAAGCTAAACCCAGAACATGTACACAATACATAAGGGAACATAAACTAAACAGGGGCAGGACAGGACTATACATGGACTGGGAATACAAACTAAAACAAGACAAGATATGACAGGCAAAACAAGAGGCGACATAACTAAGCACTATATATGAAAAGTATGGGGATTTAGTTACATTATATGATCATACATTGCATAAGCCTACCACAACGCCAATGTACCCCATATTCGGCAGGTCCTACACTGCCTATTGTTCGCTAAAAGAACCATACTAAACCACAATAGCACTTACCTGCAAGAAAGGGCAGAGACTTGAAACACTGCTGCAGGTCCAGACTGAAACAAAAGGAAAATGGAAAACAAACGGGTGTGGCAACATAAAACAAACATTTAAAGGAATGAACCCAGAAAAACACAGCATAAAGAAAACCAGACATAGAATAGAAAACCAAAAAAACAAGAAAAACTAAACAAGAATTGTAAAAAAAGTACTGGATACCAGAAACCAAAGCCAGACATCTCCGCAGAACATAGCATGATGTGACAGCTGGAACCTTGGCGCCTGGCTGTTGAAAGGGGATTCCTCTTAACCAGGGCCTGTCCGAAGCAGTGATTGATATGCTCCTGAAGGCAAGGAAACAGTCGACGTCTTCCTGCTACTACAGACTTTGGGAAACCTTTCATAAATGGGCAGTCCTTTGATTCTCAACACCCTACTCACCTCCATATTCTGGAATTTCTACAGGCAGGCCTGGACAGAGCATTCAGCCTAAGCACGTTGAAGCTGCAGTCCTCAGCTCTGTCTGCCCTTTGTAATACCTCATGGGCATCTCACCTTCTCATCTCAAGGTTCTTTAAGGCTACCTTACACTTACGCCCTCCAACCAGGAACTCAGCTCCTCCATGGGATTTACCATTGGTCTTGAATGCTCTAACTGAATGTCCCTATGCACCACTGCAAGACATCTCTATTCAATGCCTCACTCATCCTTGTGGCGATCTCCACGGCCAAGAGAATTTCGGAACTCCAGGCATTCTCTAGTGATGAGTCACACACTCTTGTATTTCATGATCAAGTGGTCCTGAGACCTAGTGAAAACTTCCTTCCTAAAGTTATTTCTAGATTTCATCTACTCCAGGAGGTGATTCTCCCTTCCTTCTGTACTTTCCCATCTTCTCCAAAGGAAGAGTGATACCGTGAACTCGATGTGAGAGAGCTTATATTTAAGTACCTATAGGTTACTTCTGTCTTCAGAAAGACCAACACATTGTTTGTCTTTCCTTCTGGCCTTCGTAAGGGTGAAGCGGCCTCTTCCTCTACCTTACTGAGATGGATAGCTTCTGTCATAACAGACTCCTACCAGCGGTATAAGCTGGCTCCTCTAGCTTGAATCAGCGCTCTCCACCAGATCCCTTGGGCTAACAGGGCAGAGGTTCCTCTGGATGACATCTGCAGGGCAGCTACTTGGTCCACTCCTACAACCTTCATGAAGCACTACAAACTGGACTTTCATCCTACAACTAATTCCTTTGGCAGAGGAGTCTTGTCATTATAAAAATTGGGTTTCCTTTGCAGCAGTCAGAGTCTTGTGCCAATTCTATTTAATTTCCCCTCCCTTCCAGGGTTTTTTTTTTTGCTTCGGTATTACCCATAAATAATGCTGAAATGATTAGCCAGGAATATGGGAAATTAAATTACATACCTAGTCATTTTCCTTTTCTGGCTATTTATCATGGCAGCATCAGTCACCCGCCCTTCTTTCTGTTTAACTGGACTGAGGTATGGAAGGAGGGGGGACCTTTTATGCCTCTAGTCTATTTCCTCTCTTTTTTTATTGGTTGATCCTGTCCTGATCTGGTTAGGGGTGGCGCTACCTATAACTGATGCTGCCATGATAAATAGCCAGGAAACGAAAATTACTAGGTAAGTATGTGATTTAATTTTCCATAATAACAGAGTTTAGTAAATGTTTCTACCTGATATCGACTTCTGTATGTAATACGACCAGTGTGAAGGAGTACACTCAAAGGATTTAAGAATAAATAAAATAACTTTTTTAAATAAAGTGACTCTGTTACCAAAAAAATAATTTAAATAAAAATTCCGGCACAGTCAAGATAAATCGTAAGAGAAAATAGGAACTTCTTTGTTTTATGGAAAAGCCTCAAGTTGATAAAAAGCAGAGCTTTTGCAGACATGTTTGGTCAGCTTCCAGCCATGGTGAAAACCCATCGTCTCAACAACCACTAATTTAAAGCTGTATTGGTAACGAAGATAAGATGTAATACACAAACATTTCCTCTTCTTTTCTATTTTCTCTAGGTTGGGTTAAGGTAATTTTCGTTTAATTTATTTAATTCAGTAATTGAACTTTGCAATAATTAATGCAATTTCATCCTTGGGAGCCTTTCAGGCATCAATAAGTCAAATTAGCTTTCCATGGGAATAGTATATCAACCTCTGAATCAGTGCTCCTAACACTTCTCTCTAGGCGTCACCTGTTGCTTTCACAGACTCAAACTCTGGAGGTGGGAATGCTGGAAGAAAAAAATAAATCTCCACTTTACTATTTTAATTCACTTCTGGTGTTAAAGAGAATTGTGATTTGGCAGTCATCGTTTCAGTTTACTTTCATCGCGTCCTGATGAAAGTTTTAATTTGAAACTGGAACATTGACCCAGTTTATGAAGACCCAGGAGTGCTGACCATATCATGCCTCCTGACTCCAGCATCCCAAGAATCGGAAAGCCAGTGGGAGGGGAGTAAAGGGAATGCTGAAATTCATGGCATCTCAGCCAGATGACTCCACTGAGGTCATACCTTGCAGGGAGGCCAAACTTAGCGCAAGCACATCTAATGATGTGCTCGCACTATGCTTGTTGGAGAAAATTCACTAGTGAAAATCGCGACTGTCCCATCAAAATCAGTAGTGTTGGGAGGCCTGTGTGTGTGTGTATGTGTCATAGTTAATTTTAATTTATTTGCAGTGCCATGTCGTGGTTTCCAAATTGGTTATCCGAGAATGCGTTATTTCTAATGATTCTTGTGTATTTTGACCTTGGCTTGTTCTTTAACTATTCTGACCTCTGTATCCCTTGACTTTTGGCTTGTCCACCATTAGCATACATTCTGTTTCCCTTACCTCGACCTGTACTTTTCTAAGTCAACGTTAAATCTGGCCCTTCCAAGGTCAGGTAATATTCAGGGTTTCTTTACTTATTTTCTATTTGTTAACTTTTTTTTTATAAATATCGTTTTATTGAAATGTTTGCAAGGTGAACAATTCGCAGTTAGGTTATGAACGACATTAAAGATTGAGAGACACTTACAACCTGCAAGAATAAGCGAACGATAGGACCTATAATCACAAATAATATCATAACGCAGAGCGAGTGATTTCAAACCATATGACCATAGCTAACGCACCTGACAGACTGTAATTAATTAATCTACAACATGCTATGTGAATATCGTAAATGGAAACTTATTGTGCCAAGAGACCTACGAGTCTCAACTACTTTTGCATCCTCAGAGATCTGCGCATCTCAAGATCTCAAACGAGACGGGTATGTTTTCTGGGTTATCGTTCCCTTCACAAAAAGGAATCTGCCATTTGGGTCTGCGATTGTTTCAGTGTGTGTGAACTGTAGGTTGGTGTTTAAGAGGATCGAGACACCTGCTTTCCGAGCAGTCGGGTGATTACTGTGAAAGGTGGTATGGTAGTGCTTGTTTCGTAGTCTGTGGTTATCTACGTCCCTGAGGTGCGTTTCTTGTAGTAGGGCGATAGATACTTGGCGACGTTTGAGGTCCTGCAGTAAGTGCGCTCTTTTTTCGGGTGCGTTCAAGCCCCGGCAATTTTGTGTAATGATATGGAAGGGTGCGGCTGAATATGTCATCCTGTGGGAGTGGGCTGGTATCTTCCGTTTGTGTGTGGATAGGGTCCTATGGGCTTAGCTTCCAAGTTCTGTGTACTCTATCTGGGTCAGTATGCACTTATTGGAGGGAGGGTGTTTCAGTCCGGGGGGGGGGGAGGAGAGTCACCCGGGTGTGGCTCCCTGATCTCTGCGGGTGGTAGCTGTGCCAAAGGTCGAGTGTCGTGAGTAGGGGGTGGGGCGGGATGGCGGTCGGGTAGTGAGGTGAGTTAGTGGGTATAGGTGGAGGGGGAGGGGTGGCTGCCCCAGAGCCCCTGTGACTCGGCCTCTTGCCTACTTCCACGAGGTGTTGGCTGGCTAAGGGTTTCTCCTGGTAGGCTTTTTAAAAGAGCCTTGCTGTTTGCGAGTTTATTTACTGGTGTCTAGTGGTGTTTCGGGGTCGTTCCCTATGCCGGTGTTCTCAGTGGATGAGGAGTACCTGTGTAACTGGGTTGGTTAACAAAGCCAAACCGCCACTTAGTGTATACTAGGGCGTCAGGGCAGTGTTCCCCCCAGTAGTCTATGTATACACAGGATTGGGTCGGGGTCGTGGCCTCCTAACCGTTTACGTCTTCCACTTAATATGTGGAGAGTTGGTTGAGGTAGAGATTGTGGTCTGGTATCGTCAGCCGTCCTGGGTCTCCCGTCTCAATTGCGTTCGGTTGTATTTGTTACGCTAAGTCGCTATATAAGTCTGGTCTTGGTTTGGGTGGTATGAGTTCTCCCCTCGTGTGCTCCCTGGGCTCTCCTCAGTCTTCCCAGGTGTGGTCTCATGGCGTCTTGTCTTTGTGGTCACATGGGCGTTTGTGGTGGGTATACGGCTGAAGTGGCTCGTCACCGTCATCTGCTACGTTCGGGCGGTCCCGTGAGCTAAGTCCTGACCAGTTGGTGGCAATGCTTCTCGTGAAAGGGGGTACACAGGGGGGGGGTGGTAGAGGTCTTCTATAAAATATTTGTCGTTTAGGCATTCTGCGGTGCATGGAGGTTGCCATTATAAGTACTGTCCCTAGCCCCCTGTCACCGCCAGTTCCGCGTTCACTGCGGCCTACCCTCTACCTATGGCATCTCCTTTCGTCTATCGCTGGGTTTTGTAGCTACCAATTTCTCCCCTCGTCCAGCTCCGTCCCACCCATGTCTAATCGGGGCCTCCCCATTGACCTGTACACGTGGTGATTCATCCCATCCCCGTCTCTGTCTCAAACGGTATGCGTGTCCCTATAGCTATATTATGCAGGTCTTTCGTGGTTAGGTAGGTTGTCACATGGGGCAGGTGTCTAGCGTCAGGGTTTGAGTTGTGGTCAGGTCATCAGAGGAGTGGGCCCAACCTGCTATGTGCTTGCCTTGTCAGAACGTGGTTCACCCTGCTATCAGTATGTGGGTCTTATATAATTCACTGAGTCTAACGTGCAACATTTGGGAACCTTATAACTTTAAAACATTAAAACATTTAAACATTTTCCCCTTTGCGCCCCCCAGTGCGCTTGTCCGTTTGTTCGGATATGGGTAATGACCCAGAGCAGTGTCCCAACTCCATCCCTGCATCCCCTCCACCCTAAATGTAGTGTTATCCCGGTAGCCCCACATTAATTGCGGTATTCTCCGATATTTAGTCCCAGATTCCGTATGTGCGTGGTGGATAGCGTAGTACTTATCTGGGTACTGGGGATCACTTCCTGCCTCCGGTGTCGGTAGAGTCTGCAATCTTATGGGGCCCGCAACAGTCTATCCCGTGAGGGGGATGGAGGGGTCCTCCTTGTTGGGGCGGGTGTGCCCCTCTGCCGTTATTCTTCCGGTTCTGCAGGGTCCAGGTGTCTGCGTGCAGTTGGCCGCCTCGGTGAGTCCCCTCTGCGGCGGCGCTGTGGTCTCAGTGTTGGAGGCCTTGGCCGTTGCTCTAGCTGTCCGAGGATCCAGTCCATTATCTCCGTGGGCGGTAGTTCTAGGTGGTGTAGGAATCCCGGGCTTTCCTCCGGCCAGCGCAGGGATACCCATTCATTCTGGTGTCTTGCGAGTAGGGCAAAGGGGAAACCCCACTTGTAGGGGATATTTCTCTCTCTGAGAAGGGCCGTGATGGGACGTAAGGCCCTGCGCGCTCCTAGCGTGAGCGGTGACAGATCCTGGAACAAGGCCACATCGGCTCCACGGAATCTCCACAGCGGTCTCGTGCGGGCTTTCCGCATTATTCGTTCCTTGTGCTTATAGTGGTGGAGGCAGCATATGGCGTCTCGTGGTGTGCCATCCGGTATCCTGGGCCTGTTTGCCCTGTGAGCCCTGTCAAACGTCAGGTCGGCAGGTAAGTCTTCCCCTAAGATGGCCTGGAAGAGGGCCTTCAGCGTGGCCTCAATATCTTCCTCCGCCTGTGGTTCGGGTAGGCCGCGCACTCGGATGTTTGAGCGGCGGCCTCTATTGTCCAGATCTTCTGTTTGCCGTCGTAGGGCTAGCAACATGTTTCCCTGTCTGGTGACCGCTGTGGTTGTGGTTCCCGTTCTCCCCATAGCTTCCTGCATATTCCCCTCTAGTGTTTGGAGCCTGCCGCTGTGTGCAGTCATTTCAGCCCTCAGGGCCGTTACCTCTAGGCGGATCGCCACATGTAGGTCGTCTGACAGAGCTTGGAGGTCCGTTTTCGTGACCATTTGTGCGGCCAGCGCTCTGATGTCTGCACTGATATCTGTTAGTGTGGGGCCGGCTGTCTCTGGGGGTTGCACGTGGTGCGGTGAGTCGGCCATTGTTGAGCCTGCCTGCTCGCGGGATGCGGTTGCCGGAGCCTGCAGGTAATCGTCCATGGGACCTGCCTGGGAGCTTGTAAGGTTGCTCCGGGGTGTTTGGGAGCCGTCCGGGCGTTTTGTGCGTCCCATTTCCGACCCTCCCTGCTCATTTAGCGTGCTGAATTTAGCTTTGGGAGACGGAACTCTCAGTTTAGGCTTCCATTCTCCTCGGTGGCCAGGCCACGCCCCCCTTCTATTTGTTAACTTGAACTCTGCGTGTTGGGTGTTAGACTATCCTGACAGTATGTACATTTTGAGTAGAACATGCAAACTTTGACTTGTAGATGGTAAATAAGTTTATACTCTATAGAGATGCATTGACACCAAGAACCTGACGTGGTGTTTAAACTCTCGGGGCTTAGTACCATGAGCAGATACATTTTCTTTGCTTTATTTCTCGTTGTTGCTGAGTACAGAAGTCCAGGCAGCCACCAAGCAATGATAAAAGTTTGAGAACAGGGTTGATATATTTTATTGTAACAAAAATAAAAAAAAATAAACAGCATAAGACCTTTCATTTAGTCTCCAAACCCTGTCAGATCTGCTGTCATATGTGGTTATGTAAGCCACGTTGCCGGACTTATTTGTGTATTCATCTAATGCCCACAGACAGAGCTGATATCTGATTTGTTTCACAATCCAATTACCGTCTCTCTTTGGCTATACACTTACCAGTTTCCCCCTGTGGCCTCAGTCCTGCATAATATGTCCATAATACGTCAAATGTTATCTAGCGCTCATTTTTCTTCAGTCCTCGCCTGCTTTACATGGATGGAGAATTTATCCACAAAACAGATATTTCATGCAGTAAAATAAAAAGAAATGAGTGTCAGTTTTGAGTTTTGAAGACAGACATATGAATATTAAATCAGGATGAACAAATTTCAAGACCCGGGCTTTCATAAGTTTTGTTTCGACTGTTTTATCCTCACTTTCTGAAGTAAGGAATAACTAACTAAATAAAAATATTCTGGCCAGGATTTATGGATGATCTAATTATAATAATAATTTCTCCAATTCATTGGCAGTGTATTATTGGGAATACAAAGTGAATTCATGTGAATATTACATTTTATTACCAAATAAGCCAAAATCGGCTATGTTTACAGGTCTAACAGTCTGAAATTCACAATGAATTTGTTACAGTTCACACTTCTGTTACGTCTTCTATAATCACTGATGCTTATTTAAAATACACATTGCAGGGTAAATCCCTGTCTCTGCCACCCACGGTGTGTATGATGAGGTAATTCCTAAATAAACAGGAAAAACGTTACCCTTGGCCTGTTTGGCAGGTAAATGTGAAGTTAAACAGGGGTTGTTTGCAGGATGTGTGGAAAGGACTGGGAGATAAAGAGGGATATATTTTGGAAAGTGTGGGTTAGTATGAAGGGGAATGTAGTTTTTAAATGTTGGAGAATGCGGGGTACATTTCTAAAGAATTTGGAGATCTCCTATAGCGTAGGAGATGGTTAAATGTTTAGTGAATGTGGTGTACAGCAATGTGCAGTGTGTGTGAATGTCTTATAGTAGCATTGCATGTGGTTGAGTAGTTCAGAGATCCAAAATACTATGCAGTGAATATGATTTCAACCTCATTATTATTCCATTGTTTGCCATATATTCTGACTTTGCCTCTCCCAAAATCGAGGTCTGATCCGCTCCTGAGATTATATTAGGATTTAGCCCTACCTCCAAATATTAGTTAAAAAACAAACAACTTAGCTCACAATAGAGTAAAAAAAAAAAAATGTTTTCTTTTATCGTTGGTACAAAATGCATAAATAAACAGAAACGTGGAAACACACCTCTTTAAATGACGCATGATGTAATTTCATACCACAGACTATAATGTTCATTTCATAAGCCAGTAGGAGGTGTAAATATTATTATTATTATTGTACCACTGACTGGTATTTTAGTCATTGTAACAAAGACATTAGCAATTGACACAATTCCATACTTATGGCACCTAGCACAGTCATTGGCATCATATCTTATGGACCAGTGGCCTTTAATTAGTGTACTGTGACTTAAAGTGTGCTGTAAAACAAATTTACTTATAGCTCTAGCAGGTTGAATGCCATCCTCAGATGAGCACTTTTTTAAAAAAATAAGTACCAGCATTAAAATTGGGCCTACCATCTGGCAATTAATTCAAGCTAATTTGTTAATTTGGCTAGGGGAATGCAAATCTATCGAGTAAGCCTCCAAGTTCATGTCACATTTATAAGCAGTTGATGAAGGTAAAAATTAATAGAAATGAAAGTAAACGTGCCTTGGAACTTATTTCTCTTCTGGTTTAAAGTCAATGATGAAAGTATAAAGAAATAAAAGTAAGTGTACCCCAAAAGTGACAGAGGATGACACCTAAAATATGCAAAAACCCTGAAGGTGATAGAGCCACTTGAATAATTTACAACACTTATATATTCCACAGTATGTGTGTAAGTAATGCATTTAAAATATATATATATTTTAGATTTTTTTTCTCTTATTGACTGAGTGTGCCTCAGTCCCCAAAAATTTGTGAACCTCTGATGTACATTATCTACGTTACTTTGTCCATTTCGTAGACCAGAAATATATGTTTTTGAGAAAAAGACAAAATGTACCTTTCATGGTTTAATAATTTCATATTGGTATTTTTATTGTCTCTCGGCTACTCCTGGCTTCTGTCTCAGCCATTTTTCTCCTTTGGCGCCGAAGGTCGATACCGAAAGTAATTCTATTTGTGATAGTGTAAGCACTTGGTTCTTCTTAACTGTTAATCATTGTCCTTCTAGTTCTATTAATGTTGTGGCTCGTTGGTTGACTGCATTATCTAGAATGGAAACATAGAAAAATTTACTGCCAATCAAGAGGAAAAGATTAGCATTTTCAATGCAAATATATCACCCGAGTGATGACACTTTTAATGGCAAAATCATATATCAAACAATGCAAAGCTCTGAACTCATCATTCGTCAACTTTGTAATTATTCAGATGGATTTTCAGAAAGAGGTTCGGCAAGGTTTCGTCTCATTTTGCCGCAGTCATGTTCTCTACACTAATTACGTTATTAAACAAGTCATTGGCAGTAAATAAATCAGTTGGGTTCATTACCTCTGCTGCTCTGCTTATAGCTGATTAACAGCAGTGATCAATTTCCATACTTACAGACCAAGCACATCAACGATCTATCTTAAAGGAGCAGTCATGTTTGAGGGCTTGCAATTAGGACATTGCTGAAGCATATCCAAGGAACAGAGATAAGTAAGGTGAAGAATGGACTTTGTTATGGGCTCAGTAAATAATCTATTATGAAGGCCAGGACTCTGGACGGGTAGGATATATAGACATTAATCAAGCTAAAGATCAGTTCAGGCCACTTTTGTTTAATAAAATGCATCTAGAAGATCTAGGCACTCAATTAAAGAGGCAATCTAAGCACTAGAACTACTGCAGAATATCTGAAGAAGATGTCCATCGTTAGACAGCAATGTTAGGCAGAGGGTAGTTATAGACTGAGAGGGCTTGGGGTGGGATAACTAGGCTCTCTTAGTAACTTACTGACATTTATTATTAGATGTCAACAGAGAGGCAAGGCTTTAGATGCCGAGAGAGACATATTGTTTGCCAAACCACTCAAATGTTATGGCAATAAAAAGGAACACAGAATGCAAAGACTCTTTGCACCAAAACTTCTACAATGAGTTGGAGTAACTGTAGTTATTGTGTTGTTTATAATGCCCTTTTAATCTCTGTTAAACAAGTAAATGACCTGTAGAAGAAACTTTTGAAAAAATTTGAAAAATAGATACAAGATTTGAGTATAACCCATGTTGGGTAAAGATTCACTTTAAAAATGTTGTCTTACAAATCAGGGTCATCTTAACAGCATTATGGGCCCCCTGGCAAAGCAGTGCACTGGGGCCCTGCCTACACAAGCACTTACAGGAATAAAAATGTCAATTATCAAAAAATTAAGCTTATAAATATTGGTATATCTGGAAATCTATTCATAAACAGGGCTATACATAGGACACGAGGTCACACATTTAGGCTGGAAGAAAGGAGATTTCATCTAAGGCAAAGAAAATGTTTTTTTACAGTAAGAACAATAAGGATATGGAATTCTCTGCCTGAAGAGGTGGTTTTGTCAGAGTCCATACAGATGTTTAAACTGAAATTGGATAAATACTTACAAAAACATAACATACAGGGATATAATTTCTAATTAGTGGGTAATAGCTGATTGATCCAAGGAGACATCTGACTGCTATTTTGGGGTCAAGAAGGAATTTTTTCCTAGTTTGTGGCAAAATTGGAAGTGCTTCAGACCAGGTTTTTTGCCTTCTTTTGGATCAACAGCAACAACATTTGTGAGGAAGGCTGAACTTGATGGACGCAAGTCTCTTTTCAGCTATGTAACTATGTAACTATGTATCTCCAACAAAATCCATGTTTAAATATTTATAAAAAACATGCTGTTTATTAAGATTAATTATCACAAACATTTGGACAATATAACATGAGCCTTGAAGTAAAAAAATTCAGCATAAAAAATGGTACTCAGTTGGTAAATCATACAGACAGAGATAGCACAGCGCAACATTACTATGAATAATTTATTATTAATTAAACCTATGGGGTCCGTCCAAGTGTAAAGATGGCGCTGTTAAAAACGGCTAACTGACAAAGAAGGCCGCATCGATATATTACAATAACAGTGGGCGTCAGCACTGGTCTTCATTGCATAGTTTTGGTATCCTACACAAATGCTTGTTTTCTTTTACATGCATAACCACTTGGATCCAAGTACATTGGTGATGATCGTCAAGGCATTACAACTTGGTGCATAAAATCTCATTCCGGACAATACACAACTTTCCGTACTTAAGTTTCTTTTAGTTGTTTTAGTGGTTTTAAAATAAGAAAGGAGATTAATTTCCAGTTGCTCTGCTTTGCAATTTCCCAACATTTGACTGTAACTGATGGCAAAAGCTTTCTCCTGGCAGCCTCAACTGCCAGGAACTGAATTATTAAAGATGGCAGCACCCAGGAGAGAGAATGTCAGGGAAATATATTCATGGTCCACTTCTTCTTCCACATGTCAACAATCATGTTGACATGTCAACCCACATAAATTTATGAAATCTACTATAGCGATTTAGGCAATATATTTAAATATGTCATTACCATCAGTTACAGTTATAAAATAAAATTATATTACATAAATTGAAGATGAAATACCTTAGCATGAAAGATAATCTCAGGTTAAGACCACAAACAAGATATTCTCTGGATTTTTGATGGTTTAAGGTTGATGATGATGCAGCCCAGGATGCAAGAGCCATGTAGTTCTTTAAACACCAATGTTTGGAGGAAAAAATATATATTTTTCTTTGTACGTGCTGTTCAGCTTAACTCAACACAAGGATTGCTATGATCTAAGGTTGATCCACGGATGAATATATGCACGAAACAGTGCGTCTTTGTCATGTTAATCAAATGATAAAAACAATATTTTATAACTCATTATTTACGTTCCTATCGCTGTGTATCCTCCATTGTTCCAAGTGATCTGATTTGTTACATTCTTCCCACTGTTTAAGATTCATCCATCATTTTCCTGTAATTACTATACACATATATCTGGTCTCCTGTTCCACTGATACTGTTACATTACTTCTTGAGGAGAAATGGGCACATTCGGATTTTGGATCCGGAAAGGAAACCGAATATTGGCAGGTTATTCAGCAAAGTGTGAATTGTCAGGAATTTAAAGTGAAATTTGAAGTTTAGGACAAAAAGCTGAAACGACACCACGCTCACAAAACAGACCAGCGGGGAAACCCAGCTAAGCTTTATACAAGTAATAAACATGGCCCAATGTTCGCCAACACATCCGCTCGCCAACGCATACCTAACATGGCGAACTTGGACAAAAAACTTGTCTCACACGAGCTGCCTTATCGTCTAGCATTTAGATCCCCTCTCAATCTATACACACAGCATGTTGTTGAACCGTATAAACATTTGGAATGCAGGGACCTGCGAGTCTCAAAGTTATACTTAGATACCCTACGTAACTCACAAAACCATGCCTTGGGACACAAACACACAATAACACAAAACAAAACAAAGCAAAGTAATAAAGGAAATTAGAAGGGGAGAGGGGAGAACAGAATGGGGGGAAAAAGGGAAACAACAACTTTACTGCTCAAAACACTGTACAGGATTACCGCTTCCGATTTGTAACTTTTGGTTTACTATACAATGACTAAAATATTGTAATAACGCAACTATGTAATTTCATCTTGTTATTCAATAAAAAAAGATTTACAAAAAAAAAAGCTGAAACGAAAATTATTGTCAATGTGAGTTCTATTTTCTGATCAACTATTTCTAGAACTAAAATTTTGAAATTCACTGTGAGATCCAAGTTTAATGAATAATTGTGTTACTGTTTAGGGTTTCTTAACAGATGTTCATGATAAAAAAAACGATCTAATGAGAATGTCGGCTGCTCTGTCAATGTGAGTGGAAATTCATGTTATCGCCCATGTGGTTGACCGGGTTGCATACTTTAAATTTGCAGGAATTCAAAGTATGCAATGCTACACCTGTTCGCACCAAATAATTGCATCATTTGGTTGGCAAGACTATTCCATGTTCTGTATCGCCTCACATTCCAGGACACAGCATTGTCCGAGAGGGATTCTACCATATCTTTTCATCCATATATTTGCTGGTGATACCTAGACTAGAGGTATATGTGCTTTCAGGCAAATGTGTCATGTGGATCAAACCATGATCTGTGGATGGCAGGTTAATTTTTTCTGCCTTGTATTTCTTTCTTGCAAGAGATTAACAATATAAACAAAGAGTCATGCAAGCTTCATGTGGCCCCGGCCTACATAGGCTATACATCATGTATGAGGATAATTAAAGTAGTGATAGGCAATTACATGACACACAAGATCCTTCCTAGGTGCTGGATGCAAAGTTCCCACTTTGTATACTATTATACTGTTCTTAAAAATAAAACCCACAATCCCAAAATGTTGCCGGGTCACCCGCTAGTGTACAATCTATGCATTTGTCATGACCTTTGTTTCGTATTGTATTGTTGCACTACTTGTGAATTGTGAATAACGAAAAATAAAATAAAATAAATAAATACAATAATGTCAGTGATATGTACAGTGCTCAACAAGAGCACAAGAGTACATTAACACACAAGTTAAATTAAACAATTAAACACCCGTCAATAGATAACTGAGCTTAATCAAAAGAACCAAGTATTGGATGAGATGTGACAGGTTTATTTTAATTATTATTTAATTATTTATAATTTAATTATAATTTAATTATTCACAGTATTTAATATCATGATTTTTGTATTTTTCAATGTATTTTTATTTATTTATATGCCTTAATTTTGGTTGCTTTTCAAAACAGCCATATACGTACAAAATGATTGTACATTACTTATTTTACATGTTATTCGGAGTTACATTTTCTCTTATGATGTAAAGATTCTTGCTCTTTTTATATGCTAATTTTACCAGCAATCGGAAATCTGCATCATTTTCAAGATATATAAAATGCTATATTTTTATCCTGCACTGTTCTCCCCAACCAAAGGGTGCACATTTAATTTCATTTCATGCCAATTCAATAGTCCTAATTGTATTGAACACAAAATGATAAAAATGGCTGAGGTGGGTTTATTAAAGGGACACTATAGTCACCTGAACAACTTTAGCTTAATGAAGCAGTTTTGGTATATAGAACATGCCCCTGCAGCCTCACTGCTCAATCCTGCCATTTAGGAGTTAAATCCCTTTGTTTATGAACCCTAGTCACACCTCCCTGCATGTGACTTGCACAGCCTTCCATAAACACTTCCTGTAAAGAGAGCCCTATTTGGGCTTTCTTTATTGCAAGTTCTGTTTAATTAAGATTTTCTTATCCACTGCTATGTTAATAGCTTGCTAGACCCTGCAAGAGCCTCCTGTATGTGATTAAAGTTCAATTTAGAGATTAAGATACAATTATTTAAGGTAAATTACATCTGTTTGAAAGTGAAACCAGTTGTTTTTTTCATGCAGGCTCTGTCAATCATAGCCAAGGGAGGTGTGGCTAGGGCTGCATAAACAGAAACAATGTGATTTAACTCCTAAATGACAGTGAATTGAGCAGTGAAATTGCAGGGGAATGATCTATACACTAAAACTGCTTTATTTAGCTAAAGTAATTTAGGTGACTATAGTGTTCCTTTAAAGGCGAGCTAGAAACCATATACCAAGATTTGCAAAATAACTTTCTAATATAGTCAAGTTGTAATGATAGTTGTGTTTGGAATTTTGTTTTTCAGAATCTGTAATTTTCTAGACTAAATATAGCCGTTTTATTTTCAATTAATTACAATTTACTGGTACGTAAAGAAATCCATGGGTGTAGGAAGTAGGGGTAATAAGGGGGACACATCCTCCCAGATAACCTAGTGGGTGAGGGGGAAAGCGAGGGGTAAATCTTTGCCAGCCATGGTATAGCTTTTACAATCATATGTTTTACTGTCCAAGAAAGATGGTAAAAACAATCCTTGATGGTGTTATTAGAGTAGGCTATATTGTACAAGCCCTAGCCTTCAATCATTTAAGAAGTGCCTTAAAACTAATTTCTTTAGGAAAGCTTATGGCCTCCCAGACTAACCTCTACCTCTTGCACTCTCCTCCAGCTCTGCTCCACTCCCACCTAATTTGACTTCTATTCCCTGTCCTAATGTGTTTTATACCCCACCTCCTATAGACTGCAAGCTCGTTTGAGCAGGGCCCTCTTTAAGCCTTCGTTTCTGTGAGTTTTCTTGTAATTGTCCTATTTATAGTCAAATCCCCCATCTAATAATATTGTAAAGCGCTATGGAATCTGTTGGCGCTATATAAATCACAATAACATTAACAATAATACATATGGCTTTAAAAAAAATAAAAATAAAAATTCAAGAAGCAAAAATTCCAGTTGGAAATCCAAAAATACATAACATTAATTTTTCTTTTCTTTTTTTTAGAATTTATATACCTTTGTTAAATAACTGATTTATTTTTCATGAGAAACTCCATATTTATATTAAAAGGTGACATCAGCTAGCTTACACAGGTCACCTCTCTAGTGACGGTAAATCATTTTGACTATAGAAAACTGCATGGCTTAACATATGATCCTAAAGGGGTGCTACGTTTATTGTGGTATGCTGTCCCCTAAGATTTTTTTTTGGGGCAGCTAGGTCAATGAATAAAACCTCTGTGTTTATATTTCTGTGAATTATAACAGGTAACCTAGAAAAACAGACTGATAGTTTAAGCAGTTGTTAGTCCAATCCTTATAATAAATATTGTTTCTTATATAATATTTATAGAGTTGAGCATGTACGCTTTCTTACAGCATACATATAACTTGCATGGTAATTGCCACAATTAGCATTTGAATTAATTAATAATTAAATACACTGCACTACCTATGTATTTGTATCTGCATTTTCAATCCCCACAGTTTTTTTAGAATGTGTTGAGTTTAAAAAGTATCAAATTAAACTCCCGCAAGTTATCTCATTTCTACAGATGGTACCTGACTCTCTCCATCCTCTTTAAACTACATTTATCTAAAAATAATACATGTTGGAGGGAATACAAACCATTCCAGACCAGGTCCAGACTAGTATCACACCAGAATTGGGACTCCTGAAGAAACTCACATAAAATGTATCCAGATCTACAGAAATTATTTTGGTTCAACTATTAGTTTTGTTGTGTTACTTTAGGCTTCAATAAATTTGCCATTTCTGGATCTTGGAGTGCCTGAACCATTTTGGTATTTTATGCTTTTGCCATTGGAACCTGGTGCTTGGTCCTGGTTTGGTTGCACCCTGGCTCAGATTTATGGGATCTAGTGCAGCTCCTTACGTTTGTTGGAAATGATTTGATTTGTCGACTTGGCACCTCTCGGAGTTACTCTGGCAAAACCAAAAATCAAATTGCTCTCCTTGTATCTGACTTGCTCCTGTCGCCTGTCCAAGCATATGAAGAACCATTGTGTCAAATCAGTTCTTGTATACAAAAAGCAATGCGTGCCGAACATGTTGGTAGGTAGGTTAGATGTAAAAATAAAATAATGTATACAAATAGTTACAATTATATGCACATGATATGTACACATTACAGAAGTTTACATTACGGATAAGAAAGATAAACTGGAGAGACAAATTGATTATCTAATTCAAACACATGGGTTATGAAAACACAGACATTTAATTCAGAGTACAATGTTTTTATGAGAGCAGTAAATTTAGTTGATCAGTCTGGAGGCAGGAGAGAAATGATTACTGGAACATGTGGAGGGACAGTTCAATACAATTGTTATTATTATTTTTTTAATTATTTATTTTAGCTGTGATAGTATAACAATAAAGGCATCAAATTCAGTATAACTATGTGGAATACAACTGTATTTTAAAGTCCCATTGTCTTCTGAGAGATGCTGAAATGGCATTGTATTCAGAACACAACAAAACAGCAATATTTGAGACTGTGCCATCAATTAAAATGGTCCAGCAACGTTTATGAATAGGGTTAGGCTAAGATTTGGGGGTGCTTAGGCTAAGGGGTAATTTAAAGGATTATTCCACTCACCATGAGTAGTCATGGTGGTAGGAGACTTTTTATGTGCAGTGTTTTAGCTTGTATCATTGTGCTATGTTTCAGGGCAGTAAGACTAGGGCTGTTTCTTGCATGACTTCAAAATTGTAGACCTAAATAGCCAAACTGAAGCATAGTAGTCAAAACCTGGCTAAGTATCATAGGAGTTATAGTTTTGAGACAAATAAATGTATAAAAAACACTTTCTGAGAAAGGATGAGGTTAGTAGTCTTCCACTGTAGCTAGAAAAACCCAGGATTGTCTCAAACAAGTTGCAGCTTAGTTGTATCTTTACAGAAACCGATATCATTAGCGCATTATGTTTTAAAAACCCATAGGAGCAGTCCAGAACCATACTGTCAAGAAGAGTGCCAGTCTCAGTATATAGCATGGCAGGGCCGCATACCAATATAAAGAAGCTTCTGTCACCTCTACCAGAACTGACAGGAAGTTCTCAGTGAGAGTTGAAATACTTCCTGTTAGCAGGGGCGTATTAGCCGCGAGGCAAACAAGGCATTTGCCTTGGGCGGCATTTTTCAGGTGGCGGCAAAAAACGCCGCCCCCAAATACCCAGGGCAAATGCCTAGTTAGCCTCGCGGCTAACAGACATTCTGGGCGGCAGTGGCTGCAGTGCTGGGCGGGCGGGCGGCCGCCGAGGGAGCTCTTCCCCTGAGCGCTCTGCTCAGCTCCCTCGCGCGCCGCCAGCAGAGTGAGGCTGGGAGCCGGGTTGATGACGTCATATTCCGGCTCCCAGCCTCACTCTGCTGGCGGCGCGCGAGGGAGCTGAGCAGAGTGCTCAGGGGAAGAGCTCCCTCGCCGGCCGCCCGCCCTGCAGCCACTGGACCCCAGGGAGAGGAAGAACCCCCCCCAGCATTACCAAAGGTAAGGAGGCTGGGGGGGGGTTAAATAAAAAAATTAAAAAAAAACACTAGTGAGTGTGTGTATGTCTGCTAGTGTGTGTGTGGATGTCTATTAGTGTGTATGTTAGTGTGTGTATGTATGTTAGTGTGTGTATGTTAGTGTGTGTGTGTGTTAGTGTGTGTATGTTAGTGTGTGTGTGTGGATGTCTGTTAGTGTGTGTATGTTAGTGTGTCTGTTAGTGTGTGTATGTTAGTGTTAGTGTGTGTGTCTGTTAGTGTTAGTGTGTATGTTAATGTTAGTGTACGTATGTTAGTGTTAGTGTGTGGATGTCTGTTAGTGTGGATGTCTGTTAGTGTGTGTGTTTGCCTGTTAGTGTGTGTGTGTTTGCCTGTGAGTGTGTGTGTCTGTTAGTGAGTGTGTGTTTCTGTTAACTAGTGAATGCGTATCTGTCAGTGAATGTGTGTGTGTGTATTTAGAAGGCGGAGCAGGGGGGAAGGTTGGGTGGCGGTTGCGCGGTTGCGCGGGTGGCGCGGGGGGGTGCCTGAGTTTTGTCCTGCCTAGGGCAGCACAAAACCAGGATACACCACTGCCTGTTAGACCAGGAGAGGAAACAGAAGCTCCTCTACCCTGGTCCGTGACTCTGCCAAGGAGGATGGAGGTAAGCAGGCGCGGGGCGTGAGAGTGGGAGAGAAACCAGATAAGAAAGTCTTAGGAGGTGCGAGGAGGGAGTGAAACCATGGAAGGGAGTCTGGGGAGGTGGGAGGGGGAGAGCAATCACAGAAGGGAATCTGGGAGGGTAACAAAGACACACAGAAGGGAGACTGGGAGGGTGATAAAGACCTAGAAGGAAGGCTTGGGGGGTGGTGTGACAAAGACACGCAGAAGGGAGGCTGTGGGTGACAAAGACCTGGGAGGGTGACAAAGACCTAGAAGGAAGGCTTGGCTGGGTGGTGTGACAAAGACACACAGAAGGGAGGCTGTGGGTGACAAAGAAATACATGGTAGGACTGGGTGGACAAAGAAAAACACAGAGGGGCTGGGTGGACAAAGAAAAACACAGAGGGGCTGGGGACAATGACAAAAGAGACACACAGAGGGGCTGGTGGTGACAAAGAGACATACAGAGGGGCTAGGGGTCAAAGAGGCACACAGTGGGGCTATGGGTACAAAGTAAAGTAAACATTGTAAAAAGGGATGGAGCATGTGTGTGGCTGATCATATGGGTAGGACATTGTAATGTCACAACAAATGGAGGGGCGGGATGACAAATTATTTTTTGCCCAGAGCAGCAAAAATCCTTGCTCTGGCCCTGTATTAATGGAGCACGTTACAAACATGCATTCCTAATGCTATAATGTTCTTCTACATATGTAATATGTCAGTGTCCACCATCCCTTGCAGGAGTTTAAAAGTTATGTTTTATTTACTCTACATCCCATGGCACACTGCCCCCTGTCCTGCCGCTCCACCTCTTTGGCTGAGATCATCAGTGTTGATTATCTGAGCCATTCCAATAATTCCCCCTAGGGGCACTTTGGGATGCTAGTGCGCATGTTTGTCAAACACTGCGCTGCATCAAATCAAATGCTCTCAATGTTTTCAGTTGCAGGGTTAAATAGACAGGGACACGGCAACAGACCGCTTCATTGAGATGACGTGATCCTGGTGCCTATAGAGCCCCTTTAATTAGGCTGTGAAAATGTTTGAGAAGTGTTAAAATTGCTGTTGGATTTAAGATGTGATTTTTACCTGTTTTTGTTTACTTTTGAAGAGACATACTGTATTTCCTAGATTTTGTGTAAAATCCCAGATCAATGTCTCCTAGAGGAAGATCATTAACACTAAATGTATTTGTCTTAATTACTGCAAATGTGATATTTAGCTAACGAAGAGTTGAAGAAAGGCGCTTGTCAGCTTGCAGCTACATAAAAGGTCATCCACAATTTTTTATGTCATTAAAAGGACACTGGGCTTTCTCATAACTATTTGTTTAACACATACGGTCATGCTAGTTGTTTATTTTTAATGTGAGGTCAAGTAGTAGAACAGAAATTCTTAAGAGGCAGCCAATGTTATACGGTAAACTAAAAAAAGTTAAAGTGTAAAACTTTAACCAACAAGTCTTCGCTTGGTCTGACATCTTTCATTGGAGGGGTAGTTGTCACTTCTCTGGAAATTACACCATCAAATAAAACATCGAAAATCACCTATAAATTATTTTGCTCATTTAATTATATGACACTTAATTTATTCTAAATATAAATGAACAATTAGGCAATTAAAGTGAACCTGTCATGGCAAGCTCACTCGAATATAAATCCCAAGGAAATGTACTGTACACATCGTATATTACATAGATAAATGATCATGTAGAGATTGTAGCCGTATTAGTCCAGTGATGTAGATTTAAAAAACAGATAAAATGTGTATCTTGTAATACCTTTTTTATTGGACTAACAGAATTTTTTAATGACAAGCTTTCGGGAGAACCTCCCTTTCTCAAGACTTGAAACTTCAGACTTGAGAAAGGGAGGTTTTCCTGAAAGCTTGTCATTAAAAAATTCTGTTAGTCTAATAAAAAAAGTATTATAAGATACAAATTGTATTTGTTTTTTACATAGATAAATAATGTATTCAATGCAAATACATGTGGCGGGGGTGGAGAATAAGAAATCACAGTTAAAACTGGGGGGGCACTAACACGTTTCCCCACTAAATCATAACACTGAAAAAATGTAATATATATATATATATATATATACATACAAACATGCTAATATATTCCGAGGTACAAATCAGAGTAAAAACGGTACTACGAGGCTTATTCAAAGGGCGCCATAGTTTGGCAAAGTTACAAACAACTGTGAACTCTCCACTGTTA
Source organism: Pelobates cultripes (assembly GCA_933207985.1). NCBI lineage: Eukaryota > Metazoa > Chordata > Amphibia > Anura > Pelobatidae > Pelobates > Pelobates cultripes. The sequence goes on along the minus strand of OW240918.1, from coordinate 134,417,741 downwards.
CAACAGCAAAAAACTTTAGCATTTGAATAAAAAAAATTCAAATTCAAAGCTTCATCGGTGAACCATCTTCTGCCACTGTTTGGATTTTCCTTTTGTTACAGTTTAATGCCATTGCACCAGTATAACCCAATTGTAGGGGGCTGCTACACACTATCTCAGGGGTAGGCAACCTACAGAACGTGTGCCATGGATGGCACTCAAGATGCCTTTGCACGACACTCAATGTTGCCAGAGCCAAACAGGCACTGGCCTGTCAGGTGAGGGGCAATCCTTAATTTACCCATTACAACTCTTAAAGGACGTGATCTAAGATAACTCCATCCCAACACTTATGAACGGGTACCTGCACTGGAGTAGAGTAGCCCACAGCAGACATCACAGATTTTGACCTGCACCTGGCTAACCTGTTGTCTACTGGATCCCGAGAAGCCACCCACACTGCTAGATATATACACAGAGCTGCAAAATAAGCCTTACTATTATACAAATAATATAAAGAGCCCACACACACAGTCCCCACAACCACAACCAACAACACCACTGACCATCCACATACACGCACACAACCTCACAAGCAGCCCCACACATATACACACCACCAAGCACACAATGTGACACAACATCCACACACACAATTCCACAAGCAGCCCCCATACACAGCCCACATTCAAAGGTATCATACACAATATCACAAACTACTCATGAACATATACAATATAATAGCCCACATACACATGAATACAATGGTACAAAGCAACTGCAGCAGCCATAAATTACACAAGCAGAAAACAGTAACCCACATCTCAATGTAAAAAAAAATTAGGACCGGCACGCCAAGGGACTTCAACATCTTGTTTTGGCACAGTACTACAAAAAGGTTGCCTACCCCTGCACTATCTCTTTGTGCACAGGGTGCTACTGATACATGTTTGTTCTGCCCCTCTATTCTGCCTTTGCTACACATTTTCAGACACACACAAACAGCCTAGTACATACACATGAACACACTACATAACACATAAACACACAGAAACTGATTTCTGTTTACAAACACAAACACACACATACACACAAAGACTGCCTAATACATTACCTTCGTACTAGCATGCAGAAGCTCTTGTTATACAGTGTGGGATGGAGAAAGAGTGTATGTATTGAGTGTAGAAGAAAGGGAACATGCCACAGTGCTAGAGAGACTGAAACAGCAAGAATATTTGCAAAGTGTACCTTAATTAATTCCAGTCCACACCATTTTAGTTCCCTTAGATCCCTCTTAAATTTACATTCTTAAAGGACCACTATAGGCACCCAGACCACTTCAGCTTAATGAAGTGGTCTGGGTGCCTGGTCCAGCTAGGGTTAACCCTTTTTTTCTTTTATAAACATAGCATTTTCCGTGAAACTGCTATGTTTATAATATGGTTAATCCAGTCTCTAGAGCCTCTAGTGGCTGTCTCATTGACAGCCGCTAGAGGCGCTTGTGTGCTTCTCACTGTGAAAATCACTATGAGAAGACACCAGCGTCCATAGGAAAGCATTGTAAATGCTTTCCTATGAACTGGCTGAATGCGCAGGGGGCTCCTGCCGCGCATGCGCATTCAGCCAATGACGTCGCTATGAAGGAGGAGAGGAGGAGGAGAGCTCCCCGCCCGGCGCTGGAAAAAGGTAAGATTTTAACCCCTTCCTCTCCCCAGAGCCTGGCGGGAGGGGGACCCTGAGGGTGGGGCACCTTCAGGGCACTATAGTGCCAGGAAAACGAGTATGTTTTCCTGGCACTATAGTGGTCCTTTAAGCAAGAGCATGTGAAGAGTAGTAAAAATCAGCTCCATCAGCCTCTATGTTAATCCGGCCCTGCCTGTACCCATGTCCAAGGTTTTCTCTCTGGTGGTCCAATTTCAATAACATTCTAGTAGAGATAAGTCCCAAAAAAGCACAAACAGGCTATATCACTAAAGGCAGTCACACTGCTCAAACTAAGCTTAGTCCATAAGTTCATATGTGCTCTGCACATAGACTACATGAGGGGGATAGCCAGACTGGCTGCAGGCCGATTTTGCAAGCATGCACACCAGTCTGACAAACCATCTTTTTAGGGTGGCATGCCCCACCCGCAACACAGTCTTGCACACATATCTCCCAGTGTTGGAACGTATATATTGAGTATTATTAGCACTTGTCTATAAATTAGATTTATTTATTTTTTACTTTAAAGCTACCATTTTTTACCAGAAACTGAGAAATGTACTTTTTCCATTTGGTTTTGTGCAGTAAATAATCCAATACAGACTATGGCAACAAGAAACTAGTTATAAGGGCCCTCTAGCTCTGGACTTCTGATATAACGATAAGCCTTTTATCAGGCCTGCTCAGCACAGTAGGTGTGGCAGCCTAATATCTTTAATTTGCTCTAAACTGCAAAATTGCTTGATACAGATTGGCAGTTCCTTCATCCTACTGCATACATTTCATAGCTCTATTGCTATAAGTTACTGAAACTATCTAGAAAACACACATTAAGGGAACAGCACAGACATGAAAATACAATTTTACTACATGACAGGAGGCTTCATACTTTGCATATTTTTCTTTACTGAACTCTTAACCGCAAAAAAAACCCATAGAAAAACAAGAACCAATCAGAAACAAGTCATGTATATGTGAAACACAATGAGCCCAAGCTCCTCCTCTTTCTTTGCTGCTCCATGACAAGTACAGATCAGAGTTTCAACTCCCTTCACTGTCTCTCTATATTGTATTATTGTGTCAGTTTGCTGGATTGTGAATGATGTTTATTTAATTTTATTCTTTGGGGGTTGTATTAGTGTGAGATCTGTTTGTATCCCCTGTTTTACTATTCTCTCCATCAGGCTCTTCCTGCAAACTACTGAAAATATACAATAGAGGTGCAAATATATGTAAGAAAATAATAAAAATAGGAGCAGCTACACGCATCCACTAGCGACTATGAATGAGTGTAAGCTCAAAGGTTAAACAAAGCGTGAGCGCTCTTTACTCATGAAACATATTGAAAATATAAATAAATCAATAAAACAGTATTTTATTCCAAAAAAATTATATATATAAAAAAAAAAATAATAATAAATATAAAAAAACAGATCACAGATGACCTAAACCTGCTGAGATGAGAATAAAAAACAATGTATCTCTTAGAAAGAGAAAATATAAATCTACAGAAATGCAGAATGCACAACTGAGTCAGAAGGGTTAACTCAGACACTAGGTAAAAAATAACAACAAAGTGTCAGAGTATTATCCCCACCAAACTCAGAAACAAATATAACAACTGTAACAAATAATACAAAACTAGGTATATACTGTAAAATACCTTTCCTCGGTGTGGGCCCCCCACCGAGGTACATACACAGAGAGTGTAGAAAAAGACAAATGAATAAAAATAATGAATGATGCGAGCTGGAGGCGGTAATGGTATACTTCAGGAGATGTTAAAGTCCAGCAAAAGGCACACAGGATTCCTCAAAATGCTATAAAGTATATCGCGGTCGGGATCTTCAAAAAAGACCGCGATATATACAGAACTCACTCACTGCCGACGCTCGCAATAACTTCAATGCCAGGTAAGTTCATCCGATGGGGAAAAAAGACCGCCAAAGTACAGAACCGCTTCCTGCTCTCACTCCTCAATCACAGCAGGTGTAGGTTCATCCGATTCACCCATTACTGTTTCTCCCTTTCTCTCGCACTATCTACCTGTACATTGGGCTTTTTTGTCATTTTCCTGGCAGGCTCTGTCTGCCCCATTACTATTTTTCTCCTTTCTCTGGCAGGGGTTGTGTTAATTGTTTCCCTCCTTCCTTGTGGGCTAGGCCGTGATACGACGACATGCCACTTGCCGGCGTCGGACAATCCTCGGCTCTTCTGTACTCGTTGTTTCGCGGTGGCTATCTTGGATCTCGCCATGTTGGTGCACTCACATTGTAGTGCCATGATTAGGGGGCTGACCGCTCCTTCACACAGTGCCTGTCTGCATCACCAATGCTAAAATTGGAACAATACAGAGAAGATTAGCATGGCCCTTGCGCAAGAATGACACACAAAATAAGTGAAGCATTCCACTGATTCTACAAGGTTATACCTTTTTTACAATCAATTCTGCCTACCTGGGTGTGTGTACTGAATTTAAGGTCAGTGTATTGACCATGAGGGTTTTACTTGAGTGATAGGTGCTGCTTGCCCTACTGGTTTATGGAGTGACCACCCTTATTATTTGCATGGTAATTTTACTGCTGACGGGAGCCTACTTTTGCTGTCTCCTATACTGGGTGAACCGTAGTTGTTTGACCACGTTTGGTATACGGCCTGTACTTACTGTGCCTGATTTTATTCTGCCAAACTGTACATTTTGGCCCATACCTCCTGAACCTGGTCCCAACCACTGCTCTTAGTGCCTAATAGGTATTGCTGTGGTCTGTCTGCTTACGTTCTGTTGCCCTTGTGGCAATTTATGCATTGGCATAAATCATCCAAGGACAAAAAGCCCTCGAATGTGGCAAACTGCATGTGGCAACACCTTCTCAGCTCCCACCACATGGTCACTCCTCGGATGAGGACAACGACATACCCCAGTTCCTCTGAATACTTGATGAGTGGCAAGCAGATGCTTTTGGATCTGACGATGACATTTGGGGTTCCACCGTGAGGTCGGACTCTGCATTTGTAAAAGACCTGGGTGAACCCCAAGTGCTGGAGGGCGGGGATGATATGGGAATGCCCCATCCCAGGTGGACGCAATGTTCATTCTAGCTGCTACAGGCCAACGCATGCAACAGGCAACAAATGCCACCCCTGCTCTGGGGATTGGACACTACCTGACTTCCCTGTTTAAATTTCTGCACACGTGCCTAAGGAATTGCAGCTTCTGACCAACTGGTCCCAATGACAATCAAGGTTCAGATGGAACCACAGTGGTGGCTGGACAGCATGCGGGCCTGGAAGAGCTGGGCCATATTTGACAATGCCAGCCTTTGGTGATCGAGTGCGAACAACGGAGGTCTTTCCACAGGAAAGATGTGGAAAGTTCAAGAGCTCTCTATGCACATTAGTTGCTTGGAATCCTGGCAGGATTTGCTATCTGCAGTTTGGCAAAGAGGAGGTCCAACTGTTGCATTGTGCTCCGATGGATAATGTATCTGCAGTGTGTTACATCAATCACCTCGGTGGCGCTAGGTCCCACGTTTTGTCAGATCTTACGAAGGAGATTTAGAGTTTTGACATCCTTGCAACATATTGAAGGTGAAATATCTGCCGAGGGAGACCAGCCTCACGGCACAATGGTTCTCTTGCCATTGAAGGGAAGGCAGTGACTGAAAGCTGAACCAACTGGGTTTACCGCCCTTGCATCCTGGAGGAATTTGAACTGTTTGCTTCTCGCAACAATCACCAGACTCCGGACTTCTTCAGGATCTTGAGAGCAAAGTGGTAGGTGCATTTTTTCAGACTTAGCCGGTCCACAGAGCCTAAGCTTTCCCCCCCTTTGTGATAATTGCGAGGGTCCTTCATCATATCCGATCTCAACAGGTGATGATAACCTTGGTTGCTGCCTCTGGGACTCTTGGGGCCCTGGTACGAGACAGTGTTACCTATCTGCTAGGAATTTAAGGATGGATTGGTGTGTGGAACAGGGTCTCGATCAAGCTGAAACACTGCACATACATACTTCTACCACCATGACCACTTCAACTCACTGAAGTAGTAATGGTGGTTGTAGCAACCCTTTAAGTAGACATGTAAGATTAGAAACTTTTCTTGTGCGTGCATTTTTTTTCTTTAAAAGGACACTGCAGACCTCTAAAGCACTTTATTTATTTAAGTGCTTTTTGTGTGAAGAGTGTGTCCTTATTACCTCTATAAATTCAATAGAAAATTACACTTTTTTTTTATAAATTAACCTTATTACATACCCCTGGCTATCAGTCAAACAACAGGTCCTGTTAATCCATGGTTGTTTAGATCATTGGAGGTAAACTCAAGTCACAGTAATTGACCAGAGCACCTGCCTTGCAACGACTTCGCATTGAGCTGCATTGGGAAGTCTGTGATTGGACAGCCACAGAATGTCTGGGCAGGGTTAGAAAGGGAGGTCCTGAAAAGTCTGCAAACAAGAGATCTGCCACTTTCACAAGTTGTTTTTTGATACCCCCAATGAAAAAAAAAAAACGCAAAATTAAATAAATGCACTTTTTTGTGTGTTTGGGCAGTGGAGTGTCCCCTGTAATCCATTATGATGTTCATTGTTCACTGCCATTTCAGAAGTGTACTCAACTACAAAGCATTCCTAATATGGGAGTATTTCTACAATGTATTGAACCGTACTTACTAGTTTCTTTTACCTAACCATTAAACTTACCCACTGAAAAAGATGTTATGTTGAAATGGTGCAGCTAAACCTATAAGGACATTGGCTAAATAAAACCGATATAGATTAGTTGCCGGCATTTTATTTTATATCTGATTTAAATGGATAGAGCTATTTTCCAAATGAATATGTATTCTGTTTCTATATGTACTAAGAGTATAACTGGAAAGAAGGAAGTGATAATAAAAATATATAAAAAAATAAAAAACAACCCATAAGCAATAAAAATTAGAATTGCAAAATTACATGACTGCTCCAGGCAACTATTGCAAATGGTACAAAAATAGAGATCAAACGAAAAACATACTGACTATAAGCTTATTTACTGTATTAGGATGGTGGGGGATGCTTCAAATGCAGCAGCTCAGTGTTCTAACAAACAGCAGAAGACAGGATTTAGTGAGATATGGCTTGGCTTGGTAAACGAGACCCATGGGATTCTATCCTAAGATTCCCGTCTTAGTTCTTTGTTAAACTTGCCATGCTGTATAATTAAATCCCCTCCAGACCTTCGGTCCTGTAGTCGAAAAATATCTCGAGAACCCTGTGATGGTATTTTTCCCCCCTAATATATGCTTCAGCGTTATACGCCTTTTATATTACATGATATTTACTTTAGGGTTAGTTAAGTCTTAAGGTAGTGTACTGGTTAATATTTAATGTTAGGGTACTGTAGGAATTAATGCTTAGTGTTAGCAAAATGTAGGGATTAATGTTTAGGGTTAGTGTAGAGGCTAATTTAATGTGTAATGTTTGGTGATAGGCCCAGACTGGCCATTACGAAAACAGTTCAAATACCCAACACACACTCACTATATGACAAACAGACCCATCCTCCAATCACACAAGTAGCCCCACAAGCATTGGTCCCTTCTACACACACACACAAGAAAATGTAAAGGGGGAAGGGCTGTGCTAAGGGCTAAGTAGCAGTAGTCTATAACAATAAAAACCAGACCGAATGGTCTAAATGGATAAACAACAACAAGTAGGCCTATATAGATAATAAAAAATGGGTAGAGAATAAAAGTCTCACTTAAGACAACTGAATAAAAATAAAGGTAGATCCTTCTGGGTAATAAACTATAATGTGGAGGTTAGTAAAAAGTAATATAAAAGTCTCACTAATATATCTGGATAGGGTAGGGGTACAGTCCTCGGGGGTTGATCCGTCCGGATTGTTAAAATATCCGTATATGTGAAGACAAAAGGAGAACACGACAGACAGCAGAATAAATAAAAGGAGGATAATACACTCAGATTTATGAGAGCTCTAACCAGCTCTGGGGTGGAGGGCGTGTAGCGGTATAATCCCCGCTAGAGGATATAGTAAGGGTGCGTCCGTCACTGCAGCCTGGTTTATTCAGTGCTCCAAGGTATATAAAAATCCCCGCTAGAGGATATAGTGGAGAGGTGCGTCCGTCACTCCGGCATGGTTTATTCAGTGCTCAAATATATATATATATATATATATATATATATAAATATATATATATATATATATATATACACACACACATATATATATATATAATACACAAGATCCAGCGCACTCACCTATCCACTAAACAGCAACTTCAATGTTACATACATGATCATACCCCATCTTTGGCAGGTCCTACACTAACAGCCATACAGATCATATAATGTAACTAAACCCCCATTATTTTTGCCTAGATTAGGTGTTTTAAAAAAAACAAATTAAAATCTTTCAACATTGAAGTTGCTGTTTAGTGGATAGGTGAGTGCGCTGGATCTTGTGTATTGTATTATTTGGCCCCCAGCAGCACCCCCATTTATGCATGTTAAGGTGAGTGCAGCCAACCCCTCTTGTTTTATATATATTTGGGAGTCTAGCCAACTCCTTGGTTTTGCACCCCTCCCTGTCACAGGTGCCTCATCCCAGGGCCCTATTTAGCCTTGTACTGCAGAGAGCCCCAGATGGAATTTTTTTCCCCAAGTAGGTTAATCTCATAAGAGCAGACATTAGGCTGTTGGTGTAGGACCTGCCAAAGATGGGGTACATTGACGTTGTGGCAGGCTTATGCAATGTATGATCATATAATGTAACTAAACCCCCATTATTTTTGCCTAGATTAGGTGTTTTAAAAAAAACAAATTAAAATCTTTCGACATTGAAGTTGCTGTTTAGTTGATAGGTGAGTGCGCTGGATCTTGTGTATTGTATTATTTGGCCCCCAGCAGCACCCCCATTTATGCATGTTAAGGTGAGTGCAGCCAACCCCCTCTTGTTTTACATATATATATATATATATATATATATATATATATATTTTTTTTTTATATATATATATACCTTGGAGCACTGAATAAACCAGGCCGGAGTGACAGAGGCACCTCTCCACTATATCCTCTAGCGGGGATTATAACGCAACACGCCCTTCACCCCAGAGCTGGTAAGAGCTCTCATAAATGTGAGTGTATCATCCTCCTATTATTTATTCTATCGTTGGATTTTAACAATATCACACTATCGGCTGTCTGTCGTGTTCTCCTTTTGTCTTCACTTATACGGATATTTTAACAATGCGGACGGATCAACTCCCGAGGACTGTACCCCTACCCTATCCAGATATATCAGTGAGACTTTTATATGACTTTTTATTAACCTCCACATTATATTTTATTATCCGAACGGATCTACCTTTATTTTTATTCTGTTGTCTTAAGTGAGATTTTTATTCTCTACCGTTTTTTATTATCTATATAGGCCTACTTGTTCTTTAGCCATTTAGACCATTCGGTCTGGTTTTTATTGTTAAAGACTACTGCTACTAGCCCTTAGCATTTTCTATTAAGGGTCTTGAGGGATTCCCTTTTTGGGTTGCTTCTATCCTGTTATTTCTATTATTTAGCGCTGACTCTTTCTCCCTGTTCTCTCTCTCTCTCTCTCTCTCTCTCTCTCTCTCTCTCTCTCTCACACACACACACACACACACACACACACACACACACACACACACACACACACACACACACACAGAGATAACTTTTTCTTCTGCAACTCATTGATTGCTTCTCTCTTAAAAATCTAAAAATAAATATAAAACACAGATATCAGGTGTTAAAAAACAAAACCTTTGTGTGCTTTAAAGGTAGTCTAAAAATGAATGCACTATATTTGTATTGTCTGCAGAGAGACTGTGCTTTGGGTACCGGGATTTTTCTTTCACACCACTTAAGAATGTCTAGACTGAACATGGCCCATGGGGTAGAGCTTCCAAAGACCCCTAATAGAATGGGATGAAGCGGCTTAGGTACTTAAATTGTACCGATCATCTGATTTTAAGCTTGCTGTGGTTTTATTACACTGCCAATTACAAAAGTTAGATGCAGGAATAATAGATGCAAAACAATGCATTAGTTCATAAACTTTATTCATTTCGATTCACGTCAGAAATGAAATTATTTTCTTTATAAATAGCTTGAGTTCAGTTCACTTCAATGAGGAAATCAAGCTCTTTATAAATCATTTCTATTCCTTTCAAACATATCTACTGATATCCAGACAGCTTCATGATAACAGGGTAACGGGTGCGGTGGGTCATGCACTTCTCCCTATCAATAAACAGGCTGTTAGCCTTGTTGACAATATCTTTCTCCAGTGACATCCTGGTGTCCTCCAGGTTTATAAGACACTGTTCTGCATTTTCCAGTCTCAGTTTTAGAACCTCAATAGAATCTGTGAGTTCTCCAACTTCACTGATCAACCTTAAAAAAAATAAAAAATAAAGACAAGTTAATAAAAATATTCAAGTGAAACATGAAGACAGATAGCAATAGTTTTTTTGTCCCTTATTGTTTAGATGAACGAATCGGTAGAGAATTTTTGGATGCTATCTTTTAAGTATTGTGAGTGGCATAATTTTTCATTTACAGCAGTAGGAACATAAAACGTCTCTATAAAAATGTGTGTGTCTGTGAATGTGTACCTGTATGTACCAGTAAGTGTGTCTATTAGACTTGTTCGTTTGATTTCAAACGAACTGGGATCTGTCCGATTTCAGGCATTCTGCAGGCCATCTGAATTTCGTAACTCTGAAGCGCCATGGATGTATCACAAACAAACAAACTGGGCAATGGACGAGCATGTTCGTTTGTTTTGTGATTCAGAATTCTGTCTATGGCCCCAGAAAAAGATGATTGGTGGAGAGACAAAAAAAAAGAAGATGATTGATGGCTAGGGGACAAGCACTAAATGTTTACTTTATTCACAAATCAAGTGAGAGATGATCAATAGAAGGATGAACAGTCAAAAAAAAGAAAGAAACTATACTATAAAAGGAGGAAAAGTAATAAAAAATTAAAATAAAAAATTATATATTACGGGTTTTTTAACTGTTCGGCCTTTTTTTTTCCAATTCACTTGATCTGTGACCTAAATAGCAGGAAAATGTACCAGTCAGTGTACTGCAAAACATGCACATAATATAATATTTATATCATGTATATATTTTGCAGTTTTGCACCCTTTGTGTTCATCCAAAACATTTTCCCAAATCATTTGCAATGTTGAAAATAATATGAGCCCTATGAATGAATTTCAGACTAACCAAACAATATCTCTTTATTTAATTAGGTTGAACCAAATGTTTACATCATGCACAAGTCTTGTGTCTAGAGAAAATGCCTGCGTGTGTACAGGGAGTACAGAATTATTAGGCAAATTAGTATTTTGACCACATCATCCTCTTTATGCATGTTGTCTTACTCCAAGCTGTATAGGCTCGAAAGCCTACTACCAATTAAGCATTTTAGGTGATGTGCATCTCTGTAATGAGAAGGGGTGTGGTCTAATGACATCAACACCCTATATCAGGTGTGCATAATTATTAGGCAACTTCCTTTCCTTTGGCAAAATGGGTCAAAAGAAGGACTTGACAGGCTCAGAAAAGTCAAAAATTGTGAGATATCTTGCAGAGGGATGCAGCACTCTTAAAATTGCAAAGCTTCTGAAGCGTGATCATCGAACAATCAAGCGCTTCATTCAAAATAGTCAACAGGGTCGCAAGAAGCGTGTGGAAAAACCAAGGCGCAAAATAACTGCCCATGAACTGAGAAAAGTCAAGCGTGCAGCTGCCACGATGCCACTTGCCACCAGTTTGGCCATATTTCAGAGCTGCAACATCACTGAGTGCCCAAAAGCACAAGGTGTGCAATACTCAGAGACATGGCCAAGGTAAGAAAGGCTGAAAGACGACCACCACTGAACAAGACACACAAGCTGAAACGTCAAGACTGGGCCAAGAAATATCTCAAGACTGATTTTCTAAGGTTTTATGGACTGATGAAATGAGAGTGAGTCTTGATGGGCCAGATGGATGGGCCCGTGGCTGGATTGGTAAGGGCAGAGAGCTCCAGTCCGACTCAGACGCCAGCAAGGTGGAGGTGGAGTACTGGTTTGGGCTGGTATCATCAAAGATGAGCTTGTGGGGCCTTTTCGGGTTGAGGATGGAGTCAAGCTCAACTCCCAGTCCTACCGCCAGTTCCTGGAAGACACCTTCTTCAAGCAGTGGTACAGGAAGAAGTCTGCATCCTTCAAGAAAAACATGATTTTCATGCAGGACAATGCTCCATCACACGCGTCCAAGTACTCCACAGCGCGGCTGGCAAGAAAGGGTATAAAAGAAGAAAATCTAATGACATGGCCTCCTTGTTCACCTGATCTGAACCCCATTGAGAACCTGTGGTCCATCATCAAATGTGTGATTTACAAGGAGGGAAAACAGTACACCTCTCTGAACAGTGTCTGGGAGGCTGTGGTTGCTGCTGCACGCAATGCTGATGGTGAACAGATCAAAACACTGACAGAATCCATGGATGGCAGGCTTTTGAGTGTCCTTGCAAAGAAAGGTGGCTATATTGGTCACTGATTTGTTTTTGTTTTGTTTTGAATGTCAGAAATGTATATTTGTGAATGTTGAGATGTTATATTGGTTTCACTGGTAATAATAAATAATTGAAATGGGTATATATTTGTTTTTGTTAAGTTGCCTAATAATTATGCACAGTAATAGTCACCTGCACACACAGATATCCCCCTAACATAGCTATAACTAAAAACAAACTAAAAACTACTTCCAAAAATATTCAGCTTTGATATTAATGAGTTTTTTTGGGTTCATTGAGAACATGGTTGTTGTTCAATAATAAAATTAATCCTCAAAAATACAACTTGCCTAATAATTCTGCACTCCCTGTATTTGGGTGCCTAAGTGTTTATCTGTATGTTTTTTAACCTAATTTAAGAAAACACTGGCATATTGTGAGATTTTTTGGTCAAATGAGTTAAAAAGTGGGTCCACAAATGTAAACAGTGGATCTACATAAAAAAGAAGAAAAGGATGTGTACAAACCCACCTAATGAGGGCGCTAGACACTACAAACAAGTGTACAAACGTGATATTAAAAATATTAGAATTTATTCAGCGCAATTCGCAGTAAATATAAAAAAAATAAAACAATATATAAATATCGAATATTAATGCAAAGCAGTACAATTTTAAGACCATGGAACAAAGCCCGACACCAACCACTCAGCTCACAAGTAAATGAATGATATACACAGCCCTTGGTCGCGACTCCCAGGGCTGAAGTATACTTGCAGCTCACGATGCAATAAAACCGTGGTGGTGAAGTAATGGTCTCTGGACTGCTGAACTTTCGAATGACTCTGGCTCTAAGCTTAGAGCCAGACTCCTAGAGCCAGAGTCATTCGAAAGTTCAGCAGTCCAGAGACCATTACTTCACAACCACGGTTTTATTGCATCGTGAGCTGCAAGTATACTTCAGCCCTGGGAGCCGCGACCAAGGGCTGTGTATATCATTCATTTACTTGTGAGCTGAGTGGTTGGTGTCGGGCTTTGTTCCCTGTCTTAAAATTGTACTGCTTTGCATTAATATTCGATATTTGTATTTAGTTTTATTTTTTTTAGATTTACTGCGAATTGCACAGAATAAATTCTAATATTTTTAATATCACATTTGTACACTTGTTTGTAGTGTCTAGCGCCCTCATTAGGTGGGTTTGTACACATCCTTTTCTTCTTCTTTATTTGGTCTTATAGGCAATTTGGGGTGTGCCTATTTGAGTGGCAGCTTCTCACCTATATTGTGTATATATAGTACCTATTATCTGGATCTATTCCTATTTGTATTGCATTTGATCTACATAAAAGCATCAAAGACCAGCTACTTAAAATTCAAGCATAGCTAACAGGAAACAAACAAGTTTTCTTGTCACTTTATTTATTCACCTGGAGAGTAAGATATTTGTAATATTTTAACCAAGATAAGTTTAAACTTCAGAACTTGGTGGTCTGGGTTTATAGGAAGCTGTAAACCAATTGACAGACACATAAATTTGAAGACTGGGAGAGTCAACAGGTCAACCAAGCAAAATATTTCTCTTCATTCCAATGATGATTTTGTGTCTCAGAAATTCAGCAATTATCTTGTAATGCACACTGTTTAAACTTCTGTGTTGATAAGTTTTGTTTTCTCTAAAACGGTCATTGTAAAAGTTCACTGTATACCAAACCTGGTGGCTCCCTGTGTCTGAAGACTTGCTTGTTCGAAGAGAACGCATTAGCAAAGCCGTTTACTTTTACAGCGTAGTGGTTATATGTATTGGCAAACTGTATTATTCTATTCCTATAGGATCCGATAGTTGCAGTTCTAATATATACGGGGATCTACCATTTAAGCCAATGGCATGTCTCAGGCAATGGATTTTGACAATGATAAATAGATACGGTAATTACATTAAAGTGAAAACTAGAATTCTAATTTAGATCACAGATTTCCAAATCAATTAACAGGTAGATTAGACATTAAAAAAAAATCATACATTTTGTTAGAAGTATGTGGTGAACAGGTTAACACTCCAACAGTTTTTCGTTTGCCACGGCCAAATGTAGCTTAATTAAGTTGCTATGGAAGGTGAACAAGGGTTATTTCAGGGACAGCTAAATAAAGATACACAATGCTCAGAGAGCATGTCCAGGCTTATGGTGGCTTAATAATCGTAGTAAACAAGGCATGTCAATATTTCCGGATTGTCTCCTTTTTCCTAGAAGGGGGAGGGTAATCGCTGAAGGAATTAGCCTTTAGCATTTCGATTGTAGAAGCTTCACATTCCTTCTGCTTGTCTCCCGTATGCTATGAGATCACAAGTAACGGTGGATATTTCTACTGATAACATGTGGAACCTGCTACTGATTTGCCGCCAGCCATCTTGCTACTATCAGCCATTTTATGCAATAAAACTGATGGAGTACAAACTGTATTTTCTCTTCTTCTTTTTAAAATACTTATTTTTATTTTTTTCTAAATGGCTTTTCCCTTTTTGCAGAGGTTAGCCAGAGAGAGAGGAAGTGTTAACAGACCCAGGGACAGACCTGCGTGTCTCACCTGTTTTGTTATGTAAATATTGTCAAGCCAAAAACCTGAATAAAATCAAATTTACAAAAAAAAAAAAAAAAACAGACCCAGGGACAGTTCCATGATGGTGTAAAGGATGGTTGGTTTTGATGTAAGCTGAATACGTTGAGTCTACAGTAGTGGTCTCAAAAGGAGGTACTTGAGATTGAGCAGACCATGTTTACTTGGACATCGCTTAGTTCAAAAGTTCAGAATAGATCTGAAGAGATTAAATCTTTAGACTTATTTGTCCAGTTGTAGAAAAGGCACATGCCCAGTTTTGATGTTGTAACTTTTAATGGTAGCTTCAAGTTACACTTGAATTGTAAGAACAATTACCATTTTAGGAGATATTCAAATGGATCATTGTTCCTCTTTTAATGTATGAAGACCCTTGCTACACACGATCAATAAAGTTCTAAGCTGAAGCTGGTGGTTATTTGATTATTATGCTATCACTTTCATATCGATACCAAGATTCCTTCTTATTTTAGATTCAATGTACCCTCATGTGCACACTTTGACATAGTCATCCTTTGGGAGTTAAATATAGAAACAAGGCTATATTCTTATGAAAAGTCAGAGTGTGCATAGAGATTGTTTTCTTCTGTTATTCTTGTGGCTAGTGAGGAGGCTATCATTAACCCATTTGAACTCACACCCACATAAATAACTATATTAGTATTTATATGGCAGTAAGTATAGAGAAACCATGGAAACAATTTTAGGGGGCTTCCTGGAAATCCATTCTTATACAATGTCATTTTGATTTTGTAGAAGATCAGTTCGTGTTCTAATCATTTCCGTAAATACGTTTTTGATGACTACGATGTGCGGGACAATTGTGCCATCTGGATTATTAAAGCGATCGTAGCAGTCTAAACACAGGTCGAGGAATTTATACACTCCGCACACAAAGAGAAGAAATCTCTAGCAATTTCTTTTTATAGATTACAGCATCCGAATCATTTTCAACTCCATTGTTGTAGTGTGTGCACAAAGACCTACATTTTCAAAGGAAATTCTCCGGTGTGGGAATGAAATGATGATTCCTGAGTAGGGTCTTATAGATAGAACAAAAGAAGCAAAAGATTACTGTACGTCTATCACACTACTGTCTAACAGTAAAAAAAAGCCAGTTATCTTATTGACTTAACTTGACAGAAAGTATGAAGACCCACTTTAGCTATCCCAGCCTTACCCATGAAGGAAAGCTATGGCACACAGCAGCAAACTGTAGAAGAAAGTAACCAAAGCTAAACCCAAGATGTATGTATCTCAAAAACATTGCGCGCATCCGCCCCTACTTAACGCCAGATGCGACTAAGGTGTTGGTCCATTCCACTGTCTCGCCTTGACTACTGTAATCCGCTTTTCAGTGGTCTTACATGCTCCCAACTTGCGCCGTTACAGTCCATAATGAATGCGGCAGCGAGGCTCATCTTCCAGTCCGCCCCCACCTCCCATGCCTCACCCTTCTGTCAGTCCCTACATTGGCTTCCTATAAAATATAGAGCTCAATTTAAAATTCTGGTTCTTGCTTTCAAATCTCTACATAATGCTGCTCCCACCTATCTATCCTCCCTTATACACAAGTATGTCCCGTCTAGGCCCTTACGATCTGCTGAAGACTTACGTCTATCTTCTGTCCGTGCTCCCACCTCTGATGCTTGCCTTCAAGATTTCTTGAGGGCTGCACCGTTCCTGTGGAACTCGCTTCCCTCCTCCGTTAGATGCTCACCCAGTCTCCACTCCTTCAAAAAATCGTTAAAAACCCACTTCTTCATAAAAGCGTATCAATTAAACTGTTAATAGCTCCTGACTGATTCCTCTTCTGCAACTGTCACTAGTCTAATACTATCCTTACCTTTTTGTGTCATTTTACCCCACTCCCTCTAGCATGTAAGCTCATTGAGCAGGGCCCTCAACCCCTCTGTTCCTGTGTGTCCAACTTGTCTGGTTACAACTACATGTCTGTTCGTCCACCCATTTTAAAGCGCTATATAAATATCATAATAATAATAATAATAATAATAATAATAATGTAGGCATTCAACCCACTGAGAACTTGAGTGATGAAGGATGCATCACATAAACAAGAGTATTCAGAGTTTATTCACGTTGATATAATTTTGCATACATTATTCCCAAGGTTCTAGTTCTGAGATTAAAAATGAAAGATTCTCTAAAGTCACATCATTGATGGAGGTTGATATGGTCCTTTGGTAGGTGCTACCCCAATATGTTAAACAAGAAAACTCTTGAATTTTAAAAGGAATAAATTGGTTATAAACAGAAAATGCTTTTTTGCCTTAACCATAAGTAACAATTTTGTCATTAGATAAGGGACCACAGTAGAATTGTCCCCAAACATTTAGCGTTCCATCACTGGTGAAAGCTCATAAGAACCTGGCATCATGGCACTTAAGATTGGAAGTGTGCCGGTAAGTATAGTAGAATTTTAAACAACCCCTTAGTAACAATAATATCCTTATTTTACAATTTTAGAAAATGTAAAACATACCTCGCACAACAAAGTAAGACCAGATTTAAAGAAACAAACACAGAAAAAAACAAACATTTTTTTGGACAAGAAGAAGATCTGAATAGAATAAAACAGCTTTGTTTTCCCGTATTAACTTGTTACATTTCAGATTGATGTGCAGTGGAATAATAAATTATTATAGGGTTTTTACAATACAAACAAATGTGTTTTTATTAGTTTTCTTTTTACTTGTTTATTTAGTACCTTGATCAAGGTGTAACACTATAAACATCCTGCTCTTTTTGGGATTCAAGTCTCATCTCCCCAACCGATGATGGGCTTGGAGGTTTACATGGATGTAAAATTGCATTTAGAGATAGAGGAAACCCGAACGTCTCACTACTTGTATGGCAGCCAAACTTTATATATTTTGAAAAATGCATTGGACAGATCCCTATTCAAATTGTTGGGTATATAATTAATCTTTATATTTATTTAGATTTTTATTATTATTTAAACTGCTAGTAGTGACCCGCTCAACTTAAAATACTGAGGCAGAGCTAACCTGCGTCATAGGCAAATAGTCCACCAACAAGTTAAATCCATTTTAAGTTAGCAACAGTATAAACCGTTTCAGCTGCATAGAACATAGTACTATGAAATTAAACAATACTTGAACTTATCTCAATGGACAGAGTTACGCTGCTGAAACATGAGTCACGGTCCCTTTGAGTCTTGCTAGTCAGGTCTGATTAGAATTGGCATAGACATGTTATTAAGAGCCATCTCATCAATCTTCAAACACTTCAGCACAGAGCAATAGACGTCTCACTCATTAATTTAGGAATAAACTTGTCACAGCGGAGAAAAAAAAAAAATCTGGCTCTCGAACCAAGATTTTGCAAGATAATAGCCCAGATGTTTCACGTATTTGTTAGTACAGTTCTACATGTCATTTGGTATTCCAGGTGCCGTGGAGTCAGACTTTCAAGAAGGTAAGCCAGACAAATGGCAGGCTGAACATCTTGAGAGACTGAAACCACATCAGTTGCAGTGCCAAATGTGAGTCACCACCATGCGAAGCATACCTGAACTGAACAGGATCTCTGCAGAGCTCAACATTAGGTCTATACGATCGTTGGTAAAGTCTTGTTTGAGCAACTTTCATTGGTGCTTCTTTATCCTTAATAGCTTGCTTTAGAAACGCAATATTGTTCTCCTGGTCCCCGATTTCTCCTAAGGTCTGTAAAAAGAAATAAAATAAAAAGAGAAAAAGGATCAATGCATTTAATTATTCATGAGCCTTTTTCTATGCAGCCTCACTGAGTTTTATTTAACCAATAACTGTGCCTACAGGCATTTGAAGAAACTCAAATATTTGCAAGGATATTGCCATCCACAGGCAGAAGTCTCTTTAATGTATTAAAAGCACTATTTACACAGACAGGGTGGCTGTGTTTGGTACCTGGTACAAGCACTGTACTGAAATGGCTCTGCATTGTAAAACGGGTAATGCAATAACTGACACGGAATCCTTGTAACAAAAAGAAAACCTACGGTAAATGTTTCGACAAACAAGCAGGATGTCAAAAACTTAGATTCAATTTTCTTCTTAAAAAAAAACAAGCACGCAAACAATTCCATAATCACATTTAAGGTCACAATAGCTGACTTGGAAAAATTTTCTAAGGCAGCTATTCTTCCAGTTTGGCTACTTTTGCTTAAATTTGGAAATTCACTTTTAATTCTCAATTTAGTGAATATCTTTGCATATGCTTTTATTTATGTGAACACCCATACTGCTTACTGAGTTCAGATGTTACAGGCTCATCCACTGCCAACAGATGCATAAACAATCTCTATAGACTAACACTGGCGGTGCAATGGGTCGTACTGAAGAGCTTAGTGACTTTAAACATGGAACTGTCATAGGAGGCCACCTTTGCCACAACTCTAGATCTGCCCTGGTCAAGTGTGAGTGTTATTATTGCGAAGTGGAAGCATCTAGGAGCAACAACTGCCCAACTATAAAGTGCTAGACCACATATACTCACAGAGTGAGGGCACGAGTACTGAAGCACATAAAACATTGGACTCTGGAGCAGTGAACATGTGTTCTCTGGAGTGTTAAATAATCATTCACTATCTGGCAATCTGATAGAACAGGGGTTCCCAATTCAGCCCTCAAATAGCCCCTACCAGTCCAGAATGTAGGGATCACCCAGGTGTGTCTAAGTTGTTTTTAGAAGAAAAAAAAAACACAACAGGGTAATATCTAAATCTTGGACTGGTATGGAGTACTTGAGGACCGAGTTGGAAACCCCTGTGATAGAAGGACCTGTGTGTAGAGAATGCTATCTAGTGGAATACACAGTGCCTCCTGTAAAGATTAGTAGAATGGAAAATGGTCTGGGGTTGTTTGCAAGGGTTTGGGCTATACCCCTAAGTTCCAGTGAAGGGTCATCTTAATGCTACAGGATACAAGAGATATTTTAGACAATTGGGTGCTTCGTACTTTGTGTCCCCAGTTTGTGGAAGGCCCATTTCTGTCCCAGCATGGCTGTGCCTCTGTGCATGAGTAAGTAAGTCTGGTGTGGAGGAACTCAAGTGGCTGCACCAATGCCCTGACTTCAACTGCACTGACCACCTCTGGGATGAATGGAACACCAATTGTGAGTCAGACCTTCTCATTCAGCATCACTGACTGATCTCACAAATGCCCTTTTAGCTGAATGGGCACAGATTCCCACACACACAACCCAAAATCTTGTAGAAAGTCTTCCCAGAAGAGTGGTGAATATTAAAGCTGCAAAAGGGTGGGTTGGGGGAGGCAACTCCATTTCCTGTAAAGAGAGAACTAAATTTGAAACTTCCTTTATTGCAGTGTGTTTAATTTAGAACTTCTTATCTCCTGCTTTGTTAATAGCCTGCATCAAATGCTGGGAGGTGTAACTAGGGCTGTATAAACTACGTGATTTAACTCCTAAAATTTCAGAGCAAAACAGCTTCATTAAGCTAAATTTGACCTTTAAATCGCCAATCACAAGAATATATAGAGAAAAAAGCATTATCACCTACCTAGGTCCCCAATTAAATCAGTATCAAGAGGGTCTGTGTCCAAAACGGCTTCAATTTCACCATGAGACCGAAAATAAGTAAAATAAATAGTACTGGGTATTTGTAATAATGATCTAGCATTCTCCTATTAACTAGAAAGGTTGTTATGGAAACTAAAGACAAAATGCGACAGGGGCAAAAGGGCCAGAGAAAATATGGGACTAAATTAATTCTAATAGCAGGAGCCACACGAGGGGTACAGAAAATAGATGTTTGCTAACAACATCTACGATCAGTGATCATCTGCTCACAGCATTGTCGCACCTTTCGTAACACAGAAAAACATTGTTCTATTAATAGCTTAGGGTGAGATATGCTGTAAGGTTATTACAATAATTGTATCAAGTGATAATAACAAATATCACTTGAGATGTGAATCCACCAGAAAGCCGTTACTCACTGAAATCATGAACCGATGAACAGTTATTATCTGAATCTACCAGTGAAAAAGCTGTCATGTGATATAGATAATTCGGGAAATTACTACATTCTGAAATCACGTCCGGAGAAAACTCTTACCTGAAACGATTACCTAAAAGCTAGCTATCAGTTCATGAAAACATGCACACATTAACAGGGGGTATAGCAATAAGCAATATAAAAGCTGTAAACGCTTGTAAAAGCTACAGAAACCTTGTCTGTTACCTTTACAAGCCCTCCCCTTACACACTTTATTTGGCTGTCCAATCACAGACTTCCGAATGCAGCTCAATGAGAAGTCTTTCCAAGGCAGGTGCTCTGGGCAATTGCTGCCTCTTGAGTTTAGCTCCATTGAGCTAAACAACCAGGAAGTAACAGGACCGGCGATCTGATTGACAGCAGGAGAGGGTGTAACCAGGTTAATTTCTATTAAAAATCTGCACTTTTTGTAAAATGAAAAGAGAGAACACACTCTGCACACCTAAAGCATTTTAGCAAGCTAAAGTGCTTTAGGAGTCCAGAGCGACCCTTTAATGATCAAACAGGCATGATTATCACCCAAAATCATTATCACAGAAGCTTCTATAAGCTGCTATTGATAACTCAAGAAATCATTGTGACCTGGACCCAGAACTGGAGTGGTACCTATCACCTGAAAGTATTATTGGAAAAAAAAGCCTGAACTTTTTACCTAAGAGAAAGCAATCAGCACGTATTAGTCGACAAAGCAGTGGCTATTATATTATAAGGGCTTATATTAAAGAAACAGCTAACACCAGAAATTAATATTAGGTGGTTTGGGTGCCTATAATGTCCCTTTAAACAGGATCACAGAAATAGCAGTACAAATAATGCAATGTGTCTTTTGCCCCAAGTAAAAACTGCACCCAGGCAGTTTCAGCTTCATCACAGGGCAAGCGGTGCCACCTACTGTCAAAGACAGGAACACAGAAAAACAAAGGAGATGGCATTAAACATTTTTTGAAGGTTAACTCTGACGAAAGCCTTGCAAATGTACAAAATAACACAATATATTAAGAAGTACCTTCTTCAGATGCATTTCTAATTTATTTCTGGCATCTTCCACTTCCTCACAGCGCTTTGCAAAGGCATGGTCTACAGCGCCACACTGGGTACGCATGTCCTGTGAAGTATCCTGAAGGATGTTGTCAATCAAGGAACGCAGATTGATTGAGGCCAGTCTCTCTCTTTCAGCTTTGTATATGTTGTCATGGCTGAACTGGGCCCAAGAATCAGGCGTGGTGGTACTGAGAGAATGCAGAAACTTGGGTTTATTAACTAGTCTTTAATATGGGACGGTTGGCTTAACCAAATTGATTATATACAACAAAGAGATAAAGAACATACAACGTGCATTACTACAGCGAATAAGTCATGGTGCTCAAGATATACAGGGAGAAGCAGGTTTTGGAAATTTGGTAATTGCTTCTATTTACTGATTCAGGAAATTTCTGTGGCTAATAGGCTAAAAGTTCCTGTTTGATGTAGTGACATAGATGTTCCCAGCAGAAAATTCCCAGGCAAACAAAAGATTAATTTTAACTACAGAAATCAAAGAGTTAACGGAACAGTCACACCCCATAACAACTTCATTTTTAATGAAATTGCTATTGGGACAGGGGGCCTGGATGCCTCCTTGCTTTCATATCCAAAGTTGGTTCCCAGGAACCAACAACTGCCTTCACTGTTTCTTCTTCCAGCCACCATTCACAGGTTTTCTTTGGCGGCCGGTGAGAAGCTGAGAACACCAGCTGATGCTCTCACCATGTCATTGGCCTTTCACTGTGAGTAATAGCACATGCTACAAAAATGCAATTTAAAACATTGCTATTTCTGAGAAATTACAATATTTACATTTTGGATAAAACACACCTCTAGTGTCTGTCAGATAGGTAACTAACCAGGCAGTAAATCTGCTTCCTCCTTAAGATCCTTGATCTTCGAAGGCCTTTACATTTTGTGTAATTTTTCATAGCATGCCAAAGCTGAACACAGCTAGTGCTTCACATAAAGAAACATTATAATCAGGACTTCTCTGTGATTGGATAAAAATCATCAGAACTGATGACTTAACTGGAGGAGGACCCGCTGCATCAAAAAGACCTTTCTAATGCTGTAATAAAGGTAAGTTTTATAGCTTTTTGTATAGAGTACAGCAGGGGGAGAGAGGCAATAATCAAAAGTAAAATGAGAATACAATGACATTCAAAAAAATATATATTTATTTCAACTTTAGGGTGTCCTTCTAAGGGCAATAGTCTATGCCATAATAAGAACTTGTTGTTCAGGGCTGCATTAAGCTTAACTAATTAAGAAGGACTTCCCCATTTGCTTTAAATCTATAGGGGTCAGATTATGGTGACTACAAAGTGTAATATTTGACCCTTAAGCAGTTAGAAATCATTGTTACATTTTTTCTGAGCCATCAGTGCTATTCCAATTATATAAGTGTAGTATTGATCTCTGAAAAAAGCAAGCACTCGTATTTGTACTTTATTAGTATTTTTAAGATCAAACATAGTCAAAAAGGCAAATTATAATATGAATATGATAATATACATTAACTAAGAAAAAGGTATGTATTTGCCTCAAACAAACATCGCTTTAAAGGTTTTGCAGCCAAAATTATCTCCTTAATTCCTCCCTGCGAAGAGCTGAAAATCTTATCTTAAATGATTGCTTTGCGCCTGCTCTGATTGCAAGTCATCTATTGTTTTTAGCAATGTTTTATATCAAAGTGTAGCTACTGTTCTGCTTTCTATAACTCTTATCTTTTAATAGAGGTGACTCCACACCATCCCCTCTCCCCATGGTAATAATGCCACAGTGCCTTGTAAATACTAATATATTGAAAAGTGTGATACAGAGACTAATCATTTATAATGCATTAGTGTGGAATACTGTTTTGCAAAAACAGCCATGGGGTAGTTCATTAATTCGTCAAAGCCCCTGGATTAAAAACCAGTATGGAAAAGAATGTGTGCGACAAATGTTTCAAAATGCAATTCCTGTATTTCTTTGTTTATGTGTTATGGTTACATTGTTCCCTGAATTTATGGAAGATCTGCATTGTCGGTAATTCTCAAGACTGATTCAAATGAGAATATTTTTAATATGTATACGTAACCTTTAGATGTCACTTTAAAAAGATAACACGCATCCCTACATGGCTAATTTAATTTAAAACCAGCGTAGAGATGATTGTGTGCGACAAATTTCAAAATATACTTTTTAATGTTTGTTCTGTTGGTTCTGTTTTTTTTTTGCAGTGTTCTTTGAAGATGTGCTTTTCCTGCAATTCTAGAGATTGCTTTAAATGAAAATATATTTAATATGTATGTTGAACCTTTAGACGTCCGATTTTAAATGAGAACACAGGTCCCCACAGAGCTCATTTTAATTTACTATTTGTCTCGTGAATGCTGTGGTTGTATATGTATGATGCTATTCTGCCACCTTCTGGAGAGACCAGAAAAACCAAAAATATAAATTGTATTTTAAGGCGATAAAAACATTTTTCATTTTCATACCATAAAGACATTGTAAATGTAAAGACATTTGTTCACGAAACCAGTAATGGAAGTAGCTCAGCTATTGTGTGCCTGAAATGTACAAATCCTAACTTCTCTTCAATGTGTGGTTTAGTGAATAAATCTTACTAATTGGAAAATCGTTAATGATATACACATTTTGGAGTGTCCAGCGTTGATGTGTTAAACATTTAATTTCTATTGTTTTATTGGCCCATTCAGTGAAAAGTGGTACAAGATTAATTAATAGAGACAGTTATTTTAATTTAACACTCCTATTCTAGCAGATGAGTATGGGCAACAAAATGAATGGGAACTCTAAGCAACATAGACAATATAGGTTACTGTGGTTGTTCGGTTGCCTAGGGTATCCTGATGCCATCATATGGTTTACTATCCAAATGTTTAGGAATGGTTTTCTCCAGCACCTTGGGATCTCACCCTCCTTGGCTACATGCATAATGAGGAATTTCCATTTGATTACACATATACATATATATCGCCCAACCTTAGTTTCCACTACACACACACTCTGCATTTGTTACACACACACTGAATTCACTCTAAACACACTGCATTCTTGTGGGTAGACACAGGGTGGGCTCCGTGGGCAGACTCATGGGTGGGACCCGGGGGCCCAGACCTTGAGATGTGCAAGGGGCCCCAAAATTTCTGATGGAAGCCCTGGTAGACGCAACATCCTCTAAAGCATGGATCGTCAACCTGGTCCCTACCGCCCACTAGTGGGTGTTTCAGGATTCCAGGTGGGCGGTAGGGATTTCGGAGGCTAAATCCTCTTTTTAAGAGGATTTCACCTTTTGGGCGGGCGGGAGCAACACTGCGGGCGCAAGTTTTAAGTGACCGGCAGGAGGAAGTGCTCCCTCCTGCCAGGCCACCTTCTGGACCCCCCGGCTTGGCAGAGTTCTAATCAGACGCGGCGAGGGAGCTCTAACCGCTCTGCTCCCTCGTGCGATGTTTGTTGATTCTGCGGGAGCCGGAATATGATGTCATATTCCGGCTCCCAGCATCAGTAGACAGCCCGCTAGGGAGCAGAGAGGTTAGAGCTTCCTCGCCGCATCTGATTAGCACACAGCCGCCCGCCGAAGTGAAGCCCCACTGGACCCCAGGGACAGATCCACACCAGCTCTCCAGGTAGGGAGGCTGGGTGGACATTTAATATTAATAATTTGTGTGTATATGTGTGTGTCTGTAAGTGTATGTGTGTCTGTAAGTGTATGTGTGTGTGTCTGTAAGTATATGTGTGTGTGTGTGTAAGTATATGTGTGTGTGTGTAAGTATATGTGTGTTTGTGTCTGTAAGTGTGTGTGTGTGTGTGTGTGTGTGTGTCTGTTAGTGTATGTGTGAGTATGTGTATGTTTGTGTGTATGTGTGAGTATGTGTGAGTATGTGAGTGTGTGTGTGTCTGTAAGTGTATGTGTGAGTGTTTGTCTGTGAGTGTGTGTGTTTGTCTGTGAGCAGAGTACTTGTAGAATAGAAGAAAGAAGGAGCAGTGTATTTGTAAAAAGGAGAAAGAAGGTGCAGAGTACTTGTAGAATAGGAGAAAGAAGGAGTAGAGTACTTGTAAAAAAGGAGAAAGAAAGAAAGAAAGAAAAGGAGAGAATTGTTGTTGACTAATAATAGTAAGTGGGCTACCTAGCTCAGCCTTCCTACTGGGCATTGCAATAAGGAAGGTTAAAAAATAGAAAAAAGGAAGAAAAAAGAGGTGGGGAGGGGAATTGAGGAGGGAGAGGAGGGGAGCTGACGCACAGATGAGAAATCATTTTATGAGCAAACAGAGAAGTCTTCTGAATATCACCGAAAGAATCACCTTTGTTTGTTCCTTACGAAAATCGAACCAGATATCAAATATTTAGTCTCGCAGCATCAACCTCAAGGATCTCATTAATCACTAGTAAAGGTAATTTCAATTTACTTTATTGCTTCCTCATTAAACTTTGCATAAAGTAGAAATAAAAAGATAAATGTACGTACATTTTTTTTTTTTTTTTAAAACACCCTCCTTTCTAAAAAATATTCTGCGCTTGCGCGAAAACTGGTGGGCGGTAAGGAAATTTTTCCATCAAGAAAGATGCATTAGTGGGCGGTAAGTGGAAAAAGGTTGACTACCACTGCTCTAAAGAAATCAGGGTTGTAACATATTTAAAGTTTCAATACAATCATGGTTTCAAAGAGTAAACATGGTGAGCAATAATTGTTCAAATTAACCCCTGTACAAAGCAAAGCAGGTACACTACATGTGAAATGCTTATTACACAGAAAAAGAGGAAAATATATATACCAGGTATGATTCTAGGTTAAACATATGTAAGAGGAAACTAAACTGGGGATGTTTGGAACAAACAAGACAATTTATATTTATCACTTTATCAGTAATATGGTTGCAAAATAATTATAGACCGAAAGCTTTCCCCTCAATGGTTTCTCCTTACTTGTCTTCGTATTTAGAGGAGTTTGGGTGAAACTGGATCTCTGTACTCTGATTATTGTATCTCCCATTTTTATCATCAATTTCATATGCCTCGACTTTATCTGACCAATCCATCTCCAGAGTTTCCTTAGCAGCTCGATTCATTCTAAAGAGACAGCAAAAATCAGTTTAGAAATGCATGAAAACAACATAGCGGTATAAGAGAAAATATGTATTTTTTTACAAAACAAAGGGCTGAGATGCAGGAAGGCAACAAGTTCGAGGAAGAACATCTCAAAGGTCTGTTTCTATACTATAATTGGCCATTAAAAGGAAATCAATGTTTTTTTTTGTTTGTTTATTGAACTGCTTATAGGATGAAACTAAACTAAAGAAATTTCAGAGGCTGCGAGGCTATTGTTGCACTTACTGCTGTTCTGTGATTGGCTTACGTCAGCTGCCTCAACCACATCTCTGGATAACACAGCCAATGAGAGATAGGGGACACAGAAGACTAGCCAATAACAGCCTGAATATATGCAGAGGTTCTGATGTGAAATCAGGAAGTACTTGGGATTGGTCTGTAGCTTTGCTTCAATTCCCTAATGATATTTAAAAGATTAAGTGGAAAACTGTATGGCAGTGAGGTGCATCAATTGTTTTGGCACCACCAAACTGGCAAAGGCCATGGAGTCACAGGGAGCTTGTGTTACTTGACCATTTCCAAAAGAGTTCAACAGGATATCTGCCTTCAAATTACCTTTGTTGGCACCTCAATGGAACAGCAGATGGCTAAGACCTGATACTGTCACCACTTTCTCTTGGGAGTAGGAGATGAGGGGTAGCACTTAGAGACTAGTGGCTTTGTCATAGACAAATGCAGAAATATTTGCACCTTAGCATAGCTCCTTCAGTCATTTATACAGATACATAAGATACAAATAAAATAGGTGTGCTGTACCTTTAAATATTTAAAAGTGCAAATAGTGCATAAATTAGTGCAAAAAATAAGGAGTGTGTACACAATATAACCACACTCAGTGTAACATATGTGCAAAATTGCAAGTGAAATAGTGAAAGACCAATATCCGAATAATATCTTACAGAAAAAATGTATATCTCCTTTGGTGCTCCAAATCAAATGAGAACATATGTAAAGGGAGATATAAAATGGAGAAACATAGCATAATATTGTTTAAAAATAAGTATAAGAACCAACAGTATTAAAATAGGAATATCACTCACAAAGAGAGAGCAGTAAACGCCTGCTCTAACTGATCCAGCTTATAGTCCTCAAACCAGGACTTCAATGATGGTACAAGTAGGCAGGATGCCAGCTCTCAATGTAAACAGCCTTTATTAAAAGTTAAAATCCACAGTCCCCGTTTCCATTTAGAAGTCTGGTAACCTTTTATCGGTGCTGTATTGCGAATATCTGCCAGTCCTTGGTAATTTTCGGCACTGCAGGTTTCACTTCCTGGAACTCGGAGTTTCGTCCGGTCACGTCCTGGTTTGAGGACTATAAGTTGGATCAGTTAGAGCAGGCTTTTACTGCTCTCTCTTTGTGAGTGATATTCCTATTTTAATACTGTTGGTTCTTATACTTATTTTTAAACAATATTATGCTATGTTTCTCCATTTTATATCTCCCTTTACATATGTTCTCATTTGATTTGGAGCACCAAAGGAGATATACATTTTTTCTGTAAGTTGTTATTCGGATATTGGTCTTTCACGATTTCACTTGCAATTTTGCACATATGTTACACTGAGTGTGGTTATATTGTGTACACACTCCTTGTTTTTTGCACTAATTTATGCACTATTTGCACTTTTAAATATTTAAAGGTACAGCGCACCTATTTTATTTGTATCTTATGTATGGTGTTTTATGAGCTTGTACACTTTTAGGTGCTGCTCCACCTTTATTATCTTTATATTTATTCAATATTAAGCACTTTTAGCGCCTTCTATTGCTTGTTTGTTTTTTAATTTATACAGATACAGCCACAAGATGTCAGCATACAACAAAGAATTACTAGTACTGAACCCGAGTTAATCAGCACAGTTGTGGGAGTTATTTGAAAGTGTTCTGAAAAATGTCTTGTATTTCTGGTCTCTAATCTGTTAGTATTTATAGAATTGGTCTAAAAATGCTGTAAAAAGTGTTGGCTTTTCTTTGCTTAAATGTAATTTATTACAGAACAAATTTTCAGAAATGGCATCCAAATTTAGAGCGAGAGAAAGGAGACATTAAAAAAACACTTTTCTGATGAGAAAAAGTGGTGGCAATATTGATAAACCTATTACGGCACCAAAAAACACCCCCCACCCCTCCAGAAACAACAGATGTTTTGACATCAAGCATGAGATCATTTTGGAATACGTTGATGTCATTTACATATGGGTTCATGTTTACAAGTTAAGGAGAAACCTTTTTTGGCAACTCAGATTTCTCATTTAACCTGACAAGAGCTCAGATCTCTTGCCCCCTTTAAATGCAGCATTTCTATAGACAGAAGATAAACACAGCAAGGAATAGGACATTTGATCCTGTGCCAATGACACAGTGAGGTGTAAAATATTCCGTCTTTGGTATTGTGTAACTGTATCTAAAGAAGAACTATCATGAAAGATTAACAAGCAATTTTTCAATGAGCTATTTGTCCACCAGAAAAAAAACAAAAAACACTCCAAGGACCATAACCACTTCAGTTCTGACAGGGCTGTTCATAGCTAAATAGAGACATCCAGCTAGCGCACAAAGTGTCATTAGCCTGCCAACCTCACCTGACCGCATAACCAGTCAATCTCCTCTAATTCTGGATTGCAGGGTCTGATCTTACTGTCCAGCGGTATAGTTTATGTGACAGTCTATCCCCACTCCCAACTCTACTCATCACATTGGATGAGTTATAGTGCTCTATAAATTAATACCCATATAGTCCAGGTCACTATTTAGTAAATAAAGCTGTTTAAGATTTGTCTTGTAGCTGTAGTGATTAAGTTTGACATATTATGCATTTTGCACATTGCAGTTATAAGCCAATATCACAGCGAGAATGGTTCTTTCTGCACAATAAACTTTCCAACGATGCAAAGTTGTTATGGTTCTTAAAGTTACCCTTTGAAAGGATACAAAGCACTAAAGATTCTAAACAGACACAATTCTTTTATTGTTGGTGGATGATTGATATATACTTAACGTTTTGTATCCAACTACTTTTTTCTCCCTTTAACCCCTTAAGGACCCAACTTCTGGGATAAAAGGGAATCATGACATGTCACACGTCATGTGTCCTTAAGGGGTTAAATGAGGTGCCTTATAGTTATAAGTATATAACGGACTTTCCTCCCCTTTGATCTTAAAGTAGCACTCCAAATATTTAAAACACTTTAGCTTGCTGAAGCGCTTTATGTGTGAAGAGAGGGTCCCTTCTTTTTCATTTTATAAAAGTGCTAATCTCGATAGAAATCAGCACTTTATACTGTACACCTTCCGACTGTCAATCAGACAGCCAGGAGGTGTTTCTTCCTGCTAGTTTAACGAAGTGGAACAAAGCTCATGTGATGGCGTTTGCTCAGAGTTCCTTCCTTGCAAAGACTTCTCAATGAGCTTTAATACAGTCTGTGATTGGACTGCAAGGCTTCATTGCCGAGCCTTGCAGACATATGCAGCTGGTCTGCAAGGCTCGGCAATGAAGGGCCTCTGGCTGATTATTACTGGATTATTTCCCTCAAAGGGAAAGTTTTGCAGTTCTATATGATCCTTTAGCTATTCCAAGATAAATTTTTATATTAGTAAATATAGTTACATAGCTACATAGCTGAAAAGAGACTTGCGTCCATCAAGTTCAGTCTTCCTCACATTTGTTTTTTGCTGTTGATGCAAAAGAAGGCAAAAAAAATCCCAGTTTGAAGCACTTCCAATTTTGCAACAAGCTAGGAAAAAAAATTCCTTCTTGACCCCAGAATGGCAGTCAGATTTATCCTTGGATCAAGCAGTTATTACCCTACATTGAAAGATTATATCCTTGAATATTCTGTTTTTGCAAGTATGCATCTAGTAGCTGTTTGAACATCTGTATGAACTCTGATAAAACCACTTCTTCAGGCAGAGAATTCCACATCCTTATTGTTCTTACAGTAAAAAAAAACCTTTTCTTTGCCTTAGACGAAATCTTCTTTCTTCCAGTCTAAACGCATGACCTTGTGTCCTATGTAAAGTCCGGTTTGTGAATAGATTTCCACACAATGGTTTGTATTGGCCCCGGAATATATTTGTATAATGTTATCACATCCCCTCTCAGGCGACATTTTTCTAAACTAAATAGGTTTAAATTTGTTAACCTTTCTTCATAGCCGATATGTTCCATTCCTTTTATTAATTTTGTAGCCCGCCTCTCCACTTCTTCTAGTGCCATAATATCCTTCTTTAGAACAGGAGCCCAAAATTGCACAGCATATTCAATATGTGGGCTTACCAGTGATTTATAAAGAGGCAGAATGATATTCTCATCCCGAGAATGCATGCCCTTTTTCATGCATGACAATACCTTTCTGGCCTTAGTAATATGCAAAAACAATTACATGCAGGTTTCCTTTGGTGGTCAGATCTTATTTTTTTTTTTTTTTCAATGAAGATACAATTGAGGACCACGCTATGCAGAAAACCATTTTCCCCACAGTACACTCAGTGATGTTGTTTAAATGTGAACATATAGTCCAACATGCTGAAATTTACCTACATTTTACATAAACACAAGTTAGTACTTCCCAATCAAATACAGGTTATCCAATCCATAATACTTTTCTAAGAGACTTTTCAAAGTGTTCATCTAATCCCACAAATACCTGTACAGCAAGGCTTTTACCGATAGAAGATGGATCTAATGGAAAGATGAACTACAACTCACATAAACACTACTGTATGTTTCTAGAAACGTAGCTAAGACATCACATACACAATCATCAAGAATTACGTTTTATTTAAAAAGGAGGTGTGAAGGAGGTGGGGGGACAAAAGGGTCACAGTTACAAAGTAGAATGCTACAAAACTTTTTTTTTGTTCTAAAAACAATTCAGAATTGGGCATGTAACAATTATGGCAAATGATTTGGGCCAAAGGCTATAGAATGCAGAAAATATGTTCTGGTCCTTGGAATGTCCATCTGAAGGAATACTTCCAACACATAAATTACAACAGCTTGCTGGAGTGCTTTATGTGTATAGAGTGTGTTCTTTTTTTCTAATTTTAAAGAGCTGATATGAATTGTAATATGCACACATAAATTTGGGTGGGATATTCAAATAATAATGATAACAACAACAACAAAGTATTTAACCAGGAAATGTACATTCAGATTATTCTGATTTTCAAGTACGTCCTGGGGATGTTACCTTAGCCCAACATCCAGGGGTTGTTACTGTTACCCAATTTAATGGTAAATGGTTTAGAATCTCCCTGTAATGGCACAAGATGAGCTAAAACCAGCTTGAGATCTGAATGGGGTCCCACCAAAGGACAAGCTATTTTGGCTGTTGTTCTCAGTATTCCCTTGCACCACTGGCTTACATACCGCGGTCGCGGCTACGACCGGGGAGGGAAACCATGGATCAATTTTCGCACCGGAGCCCCATGGATCGTGTGTACGCCACTACCTTGCACCCTGTTTTTTTGTTTTTTTTCTCTTATAAATGAACGCTAAAACATCCATGGCTGTCAGTCACACTGCTGGAAGGTGTTTCTTCCTGGTAGTTTAGCTCGACAGCACTAAACTCAAAGACAGGCGCTTGCACAAATCACGTACTTTGAATGACTTCTCCGTGAGTTGTAACACGTGGGGCTGGTCCACATACTTCTCTGTACGAAGCCTGCGATTGGTTATTCCCTGGCACAGATGAGAAGGTGTGTGCTGGGGAAGAAGGGGCGAGCGTGCTGTAGCTGCAGATACTAAATCTGCAGCTATTGCAAGCCAAAATTTCATATACCCCAAAGAAAACATGCAAAACGAGTTACAAGCATGTTTTATTTGGGGGTATATCTACTAAACTCTTACAAAAAAAACAACAGAATGTAAGGAGTGCCCCTTTAAGCATTCTAATCATATAACTCATATAATATGTAACAGCTGCGTTAATTGATTTATACCGAATCTGCTGAATGGTTTGCTCCAAAGTTCGCTTTAGAAGTTCTTGTATGTTTCTTATTAATTCCACTTCCTGAAAAAAAAAAAAAAAAACAAGAATATAAAACTGATAACTAGTGATTTATTACAATTAAGATAAGTTACTTTATTATTACAGTAAAGCAAGCCAGTCATTTTACAATTAAAAATAGACCTTCAGCCACTGAATAAAAGACTGATCTAGCTAGTTTAATACTGAGCCAACATTTTCACAATGAAAAAATATTTAGTATATGATGGGTGTGTTATACTTCCCATTATTATGGCTCATGCCATTGTACAGAACACTGGTGAGACCTCACTTGGAGTATTGTACACAGTACTGGAGACCGTATCTCCAGAAGGATATTGATACTTTAGAGAGAGCTCAGAGAAGGGCTACTAAACTGGTTCATGGATTGCGGGATAAAACTTACCAGGAAAGGTTAAAGGATCTTAACATGTATAGCTTGGAGGAAAGACGAGACAGGGGGATATGATAGAAACATTTAAATATATAAAGGGAATCAACACAGTAAAGGAGGAGACAACAAGATTACATAGTCTGTAATTAGAAGGGCAAAGGTTTAAAAATAATATCCGGAAGTATTACTTTACCGAGAAGGTAGTGGATGCATGGAATAGCCTTCCAGCTGAAGTAATAGATGTTAACACAGTGAGGGAGTTTAAGCATGCGTGGTATAGGCATAATACTATCCTAACTATAAGATAAGGCCAGGGATTAATGAAAGTATTTAGAAAATTGGGCAGACTAGATGGGCCGAATGGTTCTTATCTGCCGTCACATTCTATGTTTCTATGTTATTGCTACAACTCACAGCTCTGTAGTGGAAATAAATGGACTTGCAAAATAATGCATATATTACTATAATGTACATAGAAGTGTGTAATTGCATTCAAGTGAATTAGAGTACATCAATATTAGAACAGACTGTGATAAAACATCCACAGCTGCTTAGAAGCAACCATAAATGTCAGCAAGCATAATGAAAATTTTGTGTTATCATTGCTCAAATTCTTCATTCACTGTGGCAAGGATTTAAAATGCCACATTACCGTATATGGAACCCATGCGAACCCAATGCACAAATACATTAAAGGGACACTAAAGACCATTTTAGCTCATTGAAGTGGTCTGGGTGCAGTGTCCCAGGTCCCTTACCCTGCAGTGGTAATTAGTGCAGCTAGGGAGGAGGCGATATGCCCTCTAGTGTGTCCGTTAACATATAATACACTTGTGACATTATTGCCAGGCAGAATGTGCACATACTGGTTCTTAGTGTTGCTATGGTTTTACAAATCTGTACTTAAC
The DNA here is from genome assembly GCA_933207985.1 of Pelobates cultripes. Lineage (NCBI taxonomy): Eukaryota > Metazoa > Chordata > Amphibia > Anura > Pelobatidae > Pelobates > Pelobates cultripes. The sequence continues at coordinate 134,383,404 of OW240918.1, read as the reverse complement.
CCAAAAACCACCATTAGGGTTATTCACTATACTAAGAATTGGCAGGAATTAAAAGTGAACTCCAAGTGAATTTCGAGTTCAATTCCAAAGTAGCCAAACTTGGAAAATTTTCTTAGTCAGCTATGCTTCTAGTTCGGCTACTTTGTTCTTAACTTCGAAAATGCACTTTATATTCCTGACAATTTTAGTAAAAAACCCTGCATGTTTACATTTGATTAGAGAATTTCTCTTAAAAGGACAGCCAATTCTAAGTTTTTTTGTTTTAGTAAATAAAATGTAACTTATTGATGTGTCAAAAAAAAATAAAAAATTAAATAAGTAAATAAATAAGTACATTTTACATCCCAAGTATTGAGCAGTCCATGGTTTCATGTATACTAGAAATATAGTCTAAATCATGGGTCCTCAAACTCTGGCCCCCCTAGATGTTGCTGAACTACAACTCCCATGACTCTCTGGCTATCTATGTAATTTAAAGAATCATGGGAGTTATAGTTCAGCAACATCTGGGGGGCCGGAGTTTGAGGACCCATGGCCTAAATTTAGGTGGTGGTGGGGGTTTAAGAGACTCTGTTAAAATGGACCCCCCCCCCATTTACCTGCAGCAGTTCCACCTCCACCCCATGTTAAAATGGAAAATTTACTTTTTAATTTCCTTTTGTGCTGGATGATCTGCTACTGAATAACATTCCTATGTCAGTAAATACAGACAGACAGGGGGATGTTGCTGTAGGATGATGACTACAAGTCCCATCATCCTGTTAGTTGTTGTTATGGTCCCCCTCCCCCTTTTTTCTCCCCCCATTTACCAGCAGCAGTTCCACCTCCAACCCATCCCTGACACAGGGGGATGCTGCTGTAGGATGATGACTACAAGTCCCATCATCCTGTTAGTTGTTGTTATGGTACCCCCCTTTTTTTCTCCCCCCATTTACCTGCAGCAGTTCCACCTCTACCCCATCCCTGACACAGGGGGATGGTGCTGTAGGATGATGACTACAAGTCCCATCATCCTGTTAGTTGTTGTGGTTATGGTACCCTCCCCTACCCCCCTTTTTTCTCCCCCATTTACCTGCAGCAGTTCCACCTCCACCCCATCCCTGACACAGAGGGATGGTGCTGTAGGATGATGACTACAAGTCCCATCATCCTGTTAGTTGTGGTTATGGTACCCCTCCTTACCCCCCTTTTTTCTCCCCCCCCATTTACCTGCAGCAGTTCCACCTCCACCCCATCCCTGACCAGCTCGGCCCCCTGCCTCCTCTCCCTGCACTGCAGGTTGTCCGATGCGATGGAGAGGGGGATCTCGCTGGTGTCCAGCGCTCTCTCCAGCCGGTCTCTCTGCTGCAGGAGCAGCTCGGTCTCGGCGGCCAGCTCCCCGCTCTCCCTGGCCAGCTCCGACCTCCAGTAGTGGATGTCCAGCAGCCTCTCCCCCAGCTTCCTGGTGCCATCGGCCTGGCTGCGCTGAGCTCGGGCCTCGGCCTCGGCCGCCAGCTGCTTGTCCTGCGCCCTGGCCCGCTCCGAGCTGTCCCGGTCGGCGGCCGCCCGGTAGAAGGCGGTGTAGCTGCCCTGCTGCCACTCTTCCAGCAGGTAGCGGGCGGTGCGGAAGCCGGCGGTGGCCAGGCCGGAGGAGGAGTGCTGGCCGGTGTTGGCGGCCTCCTGCACGCTGACTGCCGGCAGGCTCCCCACCGGGACACTCTGCGGGGCCGGCGGGCTGGACACGAGCACCGGGGCAGACATGGCGAGCGGATACTCTCTGTCTGTGCCTGTCTGTGTGTGTGGGGGGGCGGTTACCGGGGCAACGGCTGTCAACAACCGCCAGCATGGCGTTCCAGCGCCTGGACAACGGTTGCTAGGCAACGGGGATCATCAACACACACAGCATGGCAAAGCTAGGGCAACAAAACTGCAACCATGGTGGAAATAAATCATCATTTAATATCTATTGCACTGTCTGCTTTCACACTATACAGTAATAAATAATAATAATAATAATAATTAGATCTGACAGACACACAGATACATAGACAGATGCCAGACTGTGAAGGGTAGCTGTAATATCCTTGGATGGGTTAGGCAACATGTGTAGAGTAAGAGGAGACATTGGTGTCATAGCTGCCAAGTATCCCTACTCAGGAAGGACAGTCCGTATTTTGGGCCCAAATCCGTTCCGTATGTCCCTCTTTTCCTAATGTCCCTCTTTTCCTATCCTAATGTCTGTCTTTTCTAGGAGCCCAGTATTCTTGGAGTGTCTCAGAGTATTACAGAGCTCCACAGCAATTATACTACCAGCAGGGGCATACCTAGAGCATTTGGCACCCGGGGCGCACCCTGTGTTTGGCACCCCCTCTTTAAAATGTTAAAAACACCAACAACATTTTTTGTAAATTGTATATCAACTTGGAAAAAACCTTACCCATCAAATTCATACACCCCTTCATATAAAATCCCTGCACCCAATTTACATAAAGTTCCTACACCCACTTCACATAAAAACCCTGCACTACCCCCCCCCTCCTCACCCCAAAAAAAAAAAAACCTGTAAAAAATGTTAAAGGTTTTCTTTCTTTTTTTTTACAATTTGTAAACTAACGCCAGTGCTGCAGTGCCGCCGTGTTTACATTAAAAGGCCTGCAGGGACAGGCTATAGACACCAGAACCACTACATTAAGCTGAAGTGGTTCTGGGGACTATAGTGCTTCTTTAATGTGAGGTAAATTAGAGATTAGTGCCACGAATAATATACTAGATTGCCTACTTACAACCAGATGGGGATGATGATGGGCTCTAGCTGCAGTCTGGCTCCACTGGTGTGGTGCAGAACAGGCTCTCTGGAGGCGGTTTGTAACTGTGGTCACAAAAATCAATGTTCTGGGAGAACGGGAAGCAGCTCCATTTTTTGGGGGGTCCTTTACACAGCTCAAGGTCTGGGTGCCAGGGTCCACCTTCATGTTCCACCAATGAGTTTGTTCACAGGGGGTGGAGTGTGTAAGGGATGTGCTGATATGTGTGTAAGGAATGCATTGTGTGAAATTGTGTTTGTATGTGTAAGGGCTGCAAGGTGTGTTTCTTTGTATGTATGGGATGCATTGAATGTGTGTAAGGAATGCATTGTGTGTTTCTGTGTGTGTAAGGGATGCATTGTGTGTAACGGTTGCATTGCTTGTGTATGTGTGTCTGTGTGTGTAATGCATTGTGTGTTTTTCTGTGTGCAAGCGGTGCATTGTGTGTATGTGATGAATGTCAATCTCTCCTCCAGCTTCAATTTCCTTCTCCTCCTCCCAATTTCTCTTTCCCACCCCCTCCTAATTTCTCTTTCCCCCCTAATTTCTCTTTCCCCCTTCCTAATTTCAATTTCTCTCCCCCCTCCTAATTTCAATTTCCTCCCCCTC